>JAVDOI010000017.1:1089414-2289414 GCA_032191485.1 Leptoclinus maculatus
ATGGCATTTGTGTAGCTTGGCAGCAAACAATTAAAGAGATTTAAACTTGGGACTCTGTTGCCCGAGAGTGAGTTTTTGTGAGCGAGTAAGCCAGTTACCATGAGGTGCTTCTCTCTAGTAAGGGTTCTACGGCAAGTTTTCTCCTTACGATGAGGTGCTACCATGTTAGTTGGCTCAGTTTGTACATGTGGATGTTTACCTCTACCAACCAGTCATGTGCAGCTTACATTCAATGTCTTTGCTAGAGTCATCACTTCATCATTTTATCCCACACGTTAAATTGGAATTAAGTAAAAGTCTAAACACTTATTTATTTTTAATTGTAAAATGTTCTCTAGGTTTTTATCATCTGTGAAATTCTTTAAAGGACAACTGAAGTGCAAAGTGCAATAATTATGCATGCTTTCTTCCCTCCCACAATTTATTTGACTTTATTTGTAAAGGAAGGTTTTCTGTTTTTTTTTTATTTTTAAAGTAGCAGCCCTTTGAGCTACAAATAAAGATTATAACTATATTTTGTATATGTATTCTTTGCATATGGCCCAAAAAAAGTGAGGTCACTGTTGTGAACTTGATCAGTTCATTCTTGAGTCCAGGTGGACGTTTGTGACAAAGAGATTGCTGAAGGCTTCCTGAGAACTGAGCGACGGACATCTTGAAAACACAATGCTTCTGTCGGTTCGGGTTGTCGCATCACAGGTTTACAGGCTCAAACAGATATGGATGATACATTGCCCTGAAAAAAAACAACTATAATTTAAGCCCCCTGAATGGACTGTTGAGTTGTATGGATTTATACAGCAATTTTGTGAAGGGCAAGTCAATAGATCTCAATTTGGTTAATAAGACGTATAAAATAATAATGAATAGATTTACTCTTTTTATACATGGATGAAACCTTTCCCCATCCTGTGCCCCAGTACAACCGATACTTGCTTGCATGATTGGCTGGGACCGTGTTGCGTGGCTCGGCCGACCACTTTGTTTGTTTTAATGATTTTACCACAGGCTATCGACATTTAGCACTGGATTTAGACAAAAAAGGTTGATGGACAATCGCTCACATGCAAACTTTAAGAGAAAAATAATTAAAACACTGATGAGACCGAAACTACGTTGCTCGGACCATCTTTTGTTATTGCCAATCACTCAATGATTTCATGCTCTCTCAGTTGATGCCACGCCCCCCCCCCCCCCGCCAGATCAAGGCCATGAGTCCTGAAACTGAAAAAATAGGATCTGAAAATTAAAAAACATGCTGAAAACTGTATCAAATATTTAAAACCCAAAGTTCAAGACCAAAGTTTGAACTTTCAAGTTTTCAATTTTGTTTTTTCAAATGATTGGCTCCTATAAACAATCAGCAGTCAATGTCGTAATGTACTGGGAAAAAAATAAATGGGGGTAAAAACATTTAGAGATACTTCTCAAATACTTTATACAAAAATTCATATAACGACAATGCTCTAACATGGTGACGACAACATTTACAAAGAAAACACTACTACGGATGCAGTTACAATAGACCGATATACTGTCTTGTTAACTATTGCAGTGATTTTAGTGCAGTGCAAGGGTTAATAAATTCGAAAATATAGACATAAAGAACACAATAAAAGAACATTTGTAGCTTGCCACATAGGAACGTGTGTTTATCAAATGAATGGCTATGAGACGTCCTGTATTCACAATGGATCATTTCCTGTAACAAAGAGGGAGGAGAGGTTCTACAGGCGGTTTGAAAAATTGTACACACTCATATTACCCGCAATATCCATCCTTCATTAAAAGTAACACTTTAATATCTTCCATCAGTTAGGGAGCAACTTCACTGGCACATGTCTCCACTGTATATCAGGACAGAGGATTCACAGGAAGCGTTTACAATCAGACACTAAATAAACAACATGGCTGCAAGAAACCCGCTAGTAACAGTTACGACGCTTTTGCAATATCGTCAAAGATAAAAAGTAGAAAAAATGATAGGAACATCACTTGGAAAACGTATTTGACATCATGGGCAAAAAAAAAACAAAAAACAGAACTGGCCGGGTCTCATTTGCAGAGATACAAGGAAATAAAAAATGTATTAAAAAAGAGAAAGATCATTTGTTTTTTTTCTCCCCGTATGTAGGCCACTCATAGACAGAGCAGTAATGTAAACCAGAAGAGTAACTCTACACTCAATGTTCAGATATCCTTTCTTTTTTTTTTGGAAGAAAACGTTGTTACCAGAAAGTTTAACATATATTTCTTCACTATACATGAACTGTTGTAAAATACAGCTGGTCTCTGTATTTTACAACAGTAAAACACGGTCGCCGCAACAGATGCTGACTGGGACACTTTTTTTAATGTGACTCTGACTGCATACGGCAGCAGCTTGAGTCAGACTGACCGCCTGGCGGTGGAACAACATTTTTAAACCGCCGTCTTTGAAAAAGCACGGACGAAAATAAATACGTATAAAAATAAATAAATAAAGCGGCCGCACACCCGTCTTGGTCACACCGGGAGCCGCTAACGGAGCTCATAGTTTTTGGACGAACATATGGCCGAAACAGGGTTCACCTCTCACATCCATGGTCATCCACTGGTGGTGTCCGCTTTTCCGAGGTTTCGCTAATAACATAATGTCAGTCATATCGCCGCAGACTAGATACATACTGATCATATCACTGTATGGGAACATGGCAAGGCACACATTTAACTGAATCATTTAACTAAGGGGGTCGACTAAGGAGTTATAAGTTTTAAGTGACCTTCTCTTGAGACATGACTCGTGAAAAGAGTACGATATTTCATCAGCTTCTATTCAATAATCGACAGACTGTCTCCTTTCCACCAAGCCATATTCATTCATCACCTAAAGACCCTTTATGAGATAAAACACACGGCGTCGCAGTGGAAACTACAGAACAGGCGTTCACTTTTGTTTTTACTCACACATCACTGTTTGCAGAGTGTAAGGCATAAAAACCCAAGCCAGGTTTGAGGGGGTTAGAGTGGGGGGGTTGGTTATTGCCACAACAACACTTGGGAGGCCGTGGGAACATTGTTTGGTCCGCCGTCCTTGCATTCCTCGAGGCTGTAGGGTGCTCGTGCTTGTACGCACTCAGCAGATGGGGGCGTGGGGGGGATGGAGCCAAAGAGGTTCGAGAGAGTGAGGACTTCTAGACGGTTAGAGGTTGACAAGAGTAAGCGGTCACTGCCTGGCGAGTAGCTCGGTAAATAACTGTTGATTGTTTTGGGAACCCGAGGAGTGAGAGTTTGTCCAAAAATACCCAGAGTTGTGAAGGGGACATGTGCATCTGCGCCGCCAAAACAGCAGCAGACACACGAAAGGTGTAAGAAAAGAGTTGACGTGGCCAAATCTACGGCGACAAAAAAGGCCGTCGCATGAGGTCCTCCTCTCTTATCGTGAAACCAGGAGACCTCCCGTCCCTCCTGTCTTTACCTCCCCCCCTTCCAGCTCCCCCTCATCTGCCCTCCTCGGTCGAGCGAGTCTCCGATTTCAGCCTCACGAACTCCTTGGCCACGTCGTCATTGGAGCGCTGCGAGAGGATGCGCATGGCCGTGAGGCCCGGTGTCGTCCATGTGGATGCGCTGGCCCAGCCGGGCACCAGCACGCGCAGTTGCCCCTCCCCCCGATGTCCCTCAGCTGCACCACGGCCAAGCCGACCACTCGGTCCGCGCGGCCGAAGCAGTAGTCCTTGACGCAGACCTGCAGCTCGTAGCACTCAAAGCGTCCTGGTTACCCAGAGCGCTGTGGGGGGGGGGGGGGGGGAGAAAGAAAGAAAGAAAGAAGAAGAGAGAGAGAGAGAAAGAGAGAGAGAGAAAGAGAAAAGAAGAAAGAGAAAGAGAAAGAGAGAGAGAGAGAGGAATGAGAAGAGAGAAGAGAGAGACGAGAGAGACGACCCGCCCGAGATGACCGAGGACAGCCGACCGAGCGAGACTGCGACGATCGAGAGAGAGAGAGAGAGAGAGATGAGAGAGAGACGAGACTGAGAGAGAGAGGAGACGACCGAGAGAGAAGAGATAGACGAGAGCGAGAGAGAAGAGAGAGAACGCAGGAGGTTTTGAGCAACGCAGAGGTTTGAGCAACGCAGAGGTTCAACACGGCAGCAGGTTGGTCAACTTGAAGCTAGATGGACGCACCCCCGAGTGCACTTTTGTTACATAATAATATTGGACTTTAGATTTACATTAGCGTCATAATATATAAAAAGACGGCCCTTAGGCCATGAAGGGAACCAATATTTGGCCATTTCTGCCAGTTTTAAATTTACTTATTTACAAATAACATCATAATATTTTAATTGCACTGTATTATAAATTTATTTAAATTATTTGATTTCAATTTAGAAGCGGCAGATACACTTTGTGCAAACACCAATAAACAAATGTAATATCAAACTGTAAACTGTTAATAACTGTTATTTTGATAAAAGATTTGGGTTTTCTAGTGGTTGAAAACACCACATTGTTTTGGTCCGTAACACCTTATATTTTCCTGTATACGGGCCCCACAATCAACAAATAAATAAAAAGTATAGCCTATAAATTGTCGAAAACGGGTGGAAAAAAGTGGTCATTCACAAAGTGTGAAAACCCAACTATATATGTAGACTGTAAATAGACAGAAACAATAACTTAGCTGCTGTTAGATAGCAACACAAAAATGACGAAGAAACAAAGAAATGAAAATTAAAGATTTCTGTGGTTGTTCTTTTCCACATTCATGGACGAACAAAACAAAAGCACTTACAAGTGGAAGGTCTCGTTGTACTTGGGAGACCAGCTGTTGTTCTTGGACTTGGTCTGGAATTTGCGTTTCTTGTCGCTGAGGTGAGGCCCGATCATGGCGACCTCCACGAAGGGCCGGAACATGCCGGACGTCTGCCACTTTAAATCGTTGGCTCCCATGACTAAATGTGAGCAAAAAACGCGTTAGAACGCAATCAGAAAGCGAGTGAGTAAAATAAAAAGACACATATTTAGCATCAAGTTAAGAAAACTCAAACAGACCTTTGACGCTCACTTTCCGCTCCCCGTTTCCAGGATGAGTGTGCAGCTCGATCTGGACGGACACCTCTCCTATCGGCTTGTCCACGCCTGAACCTGGTTCAAACGCACACCCACACACAATCAGTGAGCTTCCATTTTGCCCGCTGCAGGCAGCAAAATACACTTTGATTCATAATGCAGTCAGGATGAGGAGGGGGATGCAGGGGGAGGGGTTGGGTTCGGGATTGACCTCACCATCCTCGGCTGCAGAGAGGGACAAAACTGAAACTGTGCAAAGAGAGAGGGTGGGATGGGGTGGGGAACTGGCGGATGATTCCAATTGAAACAAACCTACCCTTGCTGGGCTGTACTTTTTCACTGGGGGTTAACCTTATTCCCTTCCCATTGTGCACTGGCACAGAGGCAGCATGGGAGATAAAGAAAAGACAGCAATGACACATCAAAGAAATGTCCAGCAATCCAAACACATGTGCAAACCAAAAAAAGAGGGACTATTCAGCCTTTGTTTATCATGCACACATACTGCCCTCTGCTGGTCTACCGTGTGAAATGCATTCTTCCTCTACCCTTATAGATGGGCCATTAGGTAGCGGTCTGAACTACCTTGTGCATGCTGGGTGGTCACAAAGGTCTGGATGAGTGTGTCCGTGGTCTGGGTGTAGAGGGACAGGGCGTGGCGTAGCGAGGACAGCTCAGGGCTCTTCTCCAGGAACGCCTTCTTCAGCCCGCTGCCTCCCGCATGGAAGTATTGCTACGGAGGAAACAAGAGGGTGAGTCGGCCGTATAAACATCTGGAGGAACAACTGGAGGTTTGCTGCTTTATGCGGGAACCTAGCTCCCACCCTCCGGTTCTCTCCCACGTAAACACTGTTGGCACTTTTGCCGTAGTTTGCACTATTAGCACCGTTAGCTGCGAGCCTGCCGGCTCAGCCACCGCCATGTTGAGAGCAGTTGAGAAGCTAAAGAAATGCTCCCAATATTGGATTTAGCACATTTGAAAATCTAAACAGGTTCATTCAAGTAATTAAGGCGAGTTGTGTTTTTGCTCCTGGCAAAAATTAATTTAATCACGGCAGCAGAAACTTTCAAAATAATGTAGAAATTGTAAAATGGCCAGAATTATCCTTTAATTGTGCAAACAATCACTGTGTTTCCTGGTGATCCAAGTAGCAAAAACAACAGAACCAATTTAACATTTGTCCAAAATGATCTGGCTCTCTCCACCCCTCATTTCATCCGCTTTAACCTCCACACACTTCCCTTCCCGGCCTGTTAAATCAGACAACTTATGGTCACGAGCTGCCTGCATGACCGCTCAGGGTACCTGATTAATGGATGAATAGTTGATGAGGCTAATTTGACCCGTCTACCCGGCATCCTGATGAAACCAAAGCCTGTGGTATAAACTGACCTTGATAGTGTCCAGTGCCACGTCCATGACAGCACACTGCCTGGGAGACAGGCTTTTAGGCTCCCCTGCCATGTGATCCTGCACATCCGAATGATGAGCAAAGAGATGGCACAACCATAGATGAGTGATCTTTGTATAACACCGGGGGAATTTAACACGGTGTCAAACTTACAAAGACATTGTGTTACCTTGAGTTTGGAGAGCTGGCCCAGTTCTTTTGCAGCCGAGAGAATCTGTGCTCCCTGGGGCAAAAAAATAGAAAGGAAACTAAGTTGCTGCTCTTCATCAGTTTCTTTTTTTTCTGCTTCTAAAAGCCAAATTAGTGTCAAACGTCGCTGAGCTTACAAAGGTATCGTTGCCCTGTGGCAGGACGATGGTCTTCTCCAGGCTACTCATTACGATCCTCCACAGCTCCTTGAGGACACGCTTCAACACGGTCTTCTCGCACGCGGTGGCGAACAGTGTGAGCCTGCGGGGAACAAACACATACACACAAGTTGATGGGACATGTGGACTGCAGAAAGGGCTGAGGTGTGTTAACCCTAACTGGTGCTAGTATTGTTGAAAGTTGTTAAAAACTTCTAATTTAGGATTTTCACCAAATTGATTTGCGCAGGACACAGATTTTAGGACACAGAAGAAGAAAGAAGGACATGAATGAATAGAGAACATCCAGAACACCAGTCGAAAATCTCGATCCACTCACTTTCCATCCAGGAAATCCATGAGCGGCCGCAGCATGTTGTCAGAGTCGGCATCCACCTGGTTCTTGTTGTTGGCGTTGAGCGGCCCTTTGATCTGGTAGAGCAGCGACGCCATCTGTCGCATGCAGTCGTTGATGCGGCTCTGGAAACTACCAAAAAAGAAAGAAAACGATCAGTCCGAACAAGCGCACGTGCTGTTACCAATTTGACCGAAAATGCGCGGCGGTCGGGATTAGGCTACCTGTTCCCGAACGTGCTGCTGAGCTCATCCAGCACATTGTTCAGCTTCACCTGCAGGTCGTTCAGTAAGTCACTGGCCTCGGGGTCCATCTGCAGACAGACAGGAAGACAGAATCCAAGCAGGCCATTTGTTAGAATTTGATTGGGCGCCATTTATTGCATCCAAAGACAAAAAGTTCAAAATATGTCAATTGGAAACTCTTTAAAATGCAGGGAAAATAAGTATAATATCATATATATCATATTATATTCCAGCTCTCCGAGGACATACAACTCGTTAACAGCAATTCACAATAGGCTTTCATTTCATATTTGCCCCCAAATTAACTAGAAAGCAGCACTTCAACGCAAGAGCTAGAGGCTACAAATGGCAGAGAGAATTCAAGGTTTATTAAAATTAAATTAAAAAAACTACAATAACCATCAAACCAAGGGATACCAAAGGGATGAGAGAGGCAGGTTGTACTGTAATCTCCTGTGGCAGAGACATGTCCATCACAAACTTTGTGATTGTAGTTCTTAAAAATAAAAAATACAACACATACATCCCAGCAAACCCACCTTTTTACCAGCAGACTCCAACTTTTGCAGGGAGCACAACAAAAATAAAAAGAAGTTTAATACTGCAGATGTGCGTATTACCAGTCTTACAACAAGCTCAGCCGTTACCATGGTGAGAGGCAACAGAAACGCTCCGAATATTTTATTCATCACATTTAACAAATCAAAACTACTTTATGCTCCTGGTAAAAATAAATTTCATCGTGGTCAAAAAAAAGGTCCAAATTGCAAAATGGCAAGAATTATCCTTTAATAGTGATCATAATTAGTGTATTTCCTAGTGATCCATTTAAAACTACTGAACAATAACACCATGATTGTGGTTCATGAAGAACACATACATTTGAGCAAACCCACCTTTTTATCAGCAGTCTCCAACTTTTGAAGGGAGCAAAAAAAATAAAAAATAAAAGTTTAATACCGCAGGAGACGTGCGTCTTACAAGTCTCACAAGCACTTGGCGAGGGGACAAGTGGGGAAAAAGTGAACTACCTCCAAGAAAACCTGACCCACGGTATACTGTGCCTTCATCTAAATAAGCACAGCCTGCAGGAGAGCTAAGCCGTACGGATGAAGCCAAGCTGCGGCTCATTAAGCAAAAGATCTAATGGCCTTTTTGATTTATGGCCTGTCAGGATCGCCAGGGGGGGGCGGAGCATTAGTGAGGAGAGATTGAGAGGTTTCTACAAATGGATTGTTTGTAATGTGCTGGATGCTGGATGCACGGGGGGGGGGGAATTAATACTCATGAGTCTGTGCACCTAAACTCTACGTCCTGTCTCTGAATGAAAGCCGGGGTGGACACAGGACACAGGACATCCTCAATTAACTCGTTTCCCATTTGGAGATTAACTTGAATTGACATTAAGACAGAACTACAGAGGATCCACGGCCATGACACAAAGTGCTGTTACAGCAGACGCTTGGTATGCCTGTGACCTACCTTTGCCACTGGTTCATCCATCTTTGCGTGGTGTGAATGTTTTGAGATTACATTTTTTAAAAAGAAAAAAAGAAAAAAATAGAAAAATAAAAGATTAACTGTCAAAAGAATATTCTGTTGTAACTCTAAGCCACTTGAAATTAAAACTGAAATTAACAAATACTGCAGGTTTTTCTACATTGGAAAGCACGTGTTGATTTTTGTAACACCCACCTTCTCCCTGTCGGTCTATTGCAAAACAACAAAGAAAGGGAACACAAATTAAAGAAAAAGAACAACAAAAAGTTCAGAAACAACCTTTTTTTTTTTTCAGGGAAAATGAGGAATTTGAGGAAGGAAAACGCCACGGAAGGAGGGGGAAAAAAGGTGGAAATCACCACGTATGACATGTTAAAATAAACCATGACAACCACAGGGACGTCTTGTGTCACTGAGATGCTGCTGTGAGTGGGAACAACAGGGCACACAAGAAGGACTTGGGACTCCTCAGGATGACTGCAACAAACCTCAACCTCTGTTTTCTCTGCATCTTCCCCTACATCTTCCTCCTCCTCCTCACTCTCCTCAAACTAGGCGTGGTAGCGAAAAGACAACACAACATAATTTAGTCTCGCTGCCGCAAAAAAACACAACTATATTCAACAAAGTTTGCTCTTTCGAGGTGACTTCAACACCTCTCTTTCCAGAAACAAAATATTACATGAGTGATGCAATATTTCATTCGGAGAGACGGACATTTGAGTAGATGCAAACATGCTTCATGAAACATGTTTGCATGTACGGTGAACTTGCCTGCCATGCTAGCATTCTATTGTTGTGCTAGAAAAGAGAGGAAAAAAAAATTGTGACTTTACTCTGCCAAAAAATACATTTAAGTTTATGAGGCCCTGCAAGGTTAAAACGCAGGAACTACATATTTGGTGAGACTTGAGTTAAAACCTACCGTTGTACTCTCTGCCACAGAGAGACACTAGCTACAACCATATGCTCCCAAGGGCATGCGTGTCTCTAGATATAAACTAACGTTGGAAGAGATTAATAAGGGCTATCTTCACGGTTCAAATGGTAAAAATCCTTTCAGCCACTGCGGGGATATCAATGTCAGAAGTCAAGAAAACGACCTTTCCCCACACATTTGAGGGCGTACGGAGGAGTATAACATCAGTAAGCTATAAACCAAGCAGGTGATTTCAACATACTGACTCAGGGAACATTTGACCTAGTGAGAAACCATCATAAAACGACAACATAACAACATTGAAAACGTCCCCCTGGTGTGTCACACAGGACCCTGGGAGCGTAGATACTCTGTGCTGCCTCAGCTAGCCTTAGTCTCCAGCTGAAACCAAATTTGTAGATTGATTTTTTTCCATCCAAAAAAGAAAATAACCATCAGTTTGATGGACTACTGACGTCATGGTAATTCAGTTTGTTAACCCACATTACTAAATTAGAGAGAAACTGAGTCAAAGAAGGGAGGAAAAAAACTATTCTGACTATTCTGATAAATGATCCACCCAGGGAGTGCAGTCTGGGATAGCTAGCTAAATTCTGACTTTCCATCCATCGCCACCATCAGGTCAGAGCTCTTTACTGTCCAATACTTGGTTTATTTCCATCAATGTAAGCAAAGTTACTAGACTAGAACAGACTATAACAGGCTTCTGTAAATGCTAGAGAGGGGTTGTCTATGTAAGATTGTGGATCTACCAGTCTACTATCAGTGAAGCTAATCTGCTACCACCCACAGTACCAACCAGAGCCTTCACTTCCTCATCCTCAGTTACGACCTGCTGTCAAAGCCAGAGCAAGAGGAAGATAATCAATACAGCGGCGTACCGCGCACCATTACACTGATTCAACATCCAAAAGATGTGCTTTAATATGAACAAATATCCGCACTGCTCGGACCATGATGGAAACCTACCTCCTCCATCTCTCCCGCCTCCTCCTCCTCTTCTTCTTCCACTTCCACCACTTCATTTTGCTTTAATTGTAAAGTGAATGCATTGCTTGAAACTTAGCTAGCTACAGTATCCAACCGCTACAATCCTACAACCGACCAAGCACTACATACTAAAAAAAATAAATCTAAATAATAAACACTACAGCTACAATAAATAGGATAGAGCACTACATACTAAAAGAAAAATCTAAATAATAAACAATTCCAAAGGATTCATCTAGATCCGACCTAAGGAGTTCTACAGAGAACCCTTTAGAATTCTAGTGGATTCATCTAGATCCCACCCAGGGGGTTCTACCGAGATCCCTTTTATATTCCAAAAGTTTCATCTAGAAGCCACCCAGGGGGTTCCACTGAGAACCCCTAAAGATTCCGAAGTTTTCATCTAGAACCGACCTAGGGGGTTCTTCAGAAAACACTTTTAAATTCCAAGGGTTTCATCTAAAAAACCCAGAGCTTTTAAACAACTTCCGCTACTACGAATCTACTTCACATGGTCTTAACTACCACTACTGTACATACCAGCGCTTCTTCTGTTGCAATCTGATACACCAGAGACACAAATACAGCTGTTGTACCAGCAACCGCTTCTAGAAGACACACTTTTCATGCTTCAGTAAGAAATGTTGAGTTGATTAGGCAGTTTATGTTTCTTTGTTTGAGCCATTGAGGGATTAATAATTTCATACTGTTATTGTCATCCATGACTGACGACATAGCACATCATCCATCCACGCCCTCTGTCTTACCTGTTTGGCACCCATCGACTCAAACATCTTCTCCAGCTGGATTCTTAACTGCTGCACATTGTTCAACAGGACACATGGCTGCCAGAGGACACGGGAAGAGACAGACATAGAATACACAGAGATGTTACACACATGTAGCAGGAACTCTGCAGTATCTACAAGTGATTGCAATCACTGCTGTGTAAAAATATTTACTTTTTTATAATTACGTAACTTTGGAAACACTAGTATTATTTAAAAAGAAGTTTGTTAATGTAATGGTGGAGCCACTGGAGGGTTTTGTCAAGTGTAAAAACTATCCTCAAAATGGAAATGTGAATTTATAATTAAACCACAGCAGTGACTTTAAAATGCCTGATCTTAGTATGTAAATCACAAATTGATGGTAACGGTGATGACAACTTACAATCTTCTCCTTGTCGATATAAGTAGGAAAACTCTTGGTCAGTATGGCACTGTACTGCAGAAGAACTTTGGCAATAGTCTGTAGGTGAAGAGGAGGAAATGCATTAAAACAGCATGACACAAAATTTCATTTGAAACTATTTAAAATCCAATTACTTATTTATCATAAAACCTTTCCCAGTGGAGACTATATAGTATGGCTGAAAGATTTCTCCCAACTACTATATTACAAACATCCCCAAACATCCTGTAGTCTCTTCTTTGACATGCAGGACAGCAAATCCCAAAGCACAAAACTGTGCTGTCCCTCGGTCTCCCAGGAGGGGAGTGTTATGTCCAACTCAACATTCCTTTTTAATGAGGAAATATCAAATTCCCTTTAAAAAAAAGAAAGAAAAGTGAATGTCCCTCCAGAGGCCAGACAATGCTGTTTTGTAATTCACCTCATATCTTCATACTGTTTCTAATATCAACCACAGTGAGAAGCTGCTTTGTGATCATTGGCAGTCAATTCATTATCAATTATGGAAATTTAAGACACAAATCCACAACACGTGTCATGTAGCTCCTGAGTTTCAAACAAGAGCTCTGTGCGGTTTTCAAAGCCAAATCCTGTGTGTTGTACTTGGGAGCAGCTTTTAAAGTGTCACCATCCAGTTCAGTGTGTGTACCTTGGAGAAGCGGCGACTGTACTGAGCCATGACGTTAGGGTCGGGACATTCCAGTTTCTTGATGATCTCAAAGCTTTGGTTGAGCTGGGTGAAGATGTCCACCACAGAGCAGGAGAACAGAGCATGCTCAGACGTCTGCTGGAACTGAGACAAGGGAAAGAAACACAAACAATTATATTAACAGCACTTACACTCTGAGAAGTAACGGTCCTTACTACAACCATATAGGGTTCTTTGTAGTCGTGTAACGGATCACGGCCCGATCCGTGATCCGTTCAGATCACCCCTCACGGTTCGGATCACCCCTCACGGTTCGGATCACTCGTGAGCCGCGGATCAATTGAGTATTTATTTTCTTTTTTTTTTACAGTGTAATCATCATAGTGTGTAATAAAGTTTTACTGCTGCTGTTCCTTTTCAAGTAACAAGTCCCCGAATATCAATGCAAAGTGTCAGTGAACAGATATAAAGCAGTAGTGTGTTCACGTGAATGGAGCGTGTTAAAAGCATTTAACGGTGAAAGTCACGGCGAGCGGAGGAACTTGAGAAGCAAGTCGCAAGTTTGGGAACATTTTGTCTTCCCTGTAACTTATAATGATGGGATAAGGGTGGTGGACAAAACCGTTACGGTATGTAGGCATTATTTAAACAGAAAGACATATGATAACGACAATACATCGGCATGTCCACACATATGACCAGCCACCATCCCGTCTGTCAGTGACGGGGGACACTCCGTTGTGGAAAACAAAGGATTTCAAAATCTGGTTAAAATGCTTGAGCACGCTATGAAATCCACTCACGCACCCACTTCAGTATGAAGCTTGTTCCAGGCCTCTATGAAAAGGAAAAGACTGTGACCGCTTTCACCACGGCGGAGTGGAGATTCATAGTTCGGTGCAGACACGCCCCCTCTGTGAGAGTCACACAGACAGGTGCTGTAGACACGCCCCCTCTGTGAGAGTCACACAGACAGGTGCTGTAGACACGCCCCCTCTGTGAGAGTCACACAGACAGGTGCTGTAGACACGCCCCCTCTGTGAGAGTCACACAGACACACACCTGGTGCAGGTGCTGACAGAAGTATCAGAGTGGAAGCTAGACAGGCACAATAGCAATATCCCAGTCACCACAGAAAGGTCTACCCTCTCCCAGACAATTGAGATATTCTCATCTTTTTGAAAATAATGTCACAGTAATGGTAAACATTATTGTGTATTTGAATGACATAACCTGACAGGAAGTGACCCAAGTTGTTGCCTAGCAGTTCAGTTCAGTTGAAACAGTGGATGCTAGCTCACTGGCTGTTTCTTTCTTTCAATATTGATCAAAGGACGAGGGTATCAACATACCTCATGTTGCACTTAAACTTAACAGAATTGAATATTCGTGAATGTTTTATTTTTATTTATTTCATTTTGTTTCAAATTGGACATCTTCAATATTTTTGTTTGTATGTAAGACTATAGCCCAAAGTTATTTGCTTTAAGTGTCCTTGAAGTTCTTTAATTAATAAATGGAAAGCAAAGTTATATTTAGTCTCCTCCCCTTTTCTTTGCTGATCCGAAAAATGATCCGAACCGTGACTCAAGAACCGTGAGGTTTGTGATCCGTTGCATCCCTAGTTCTTTGGCTTGTCCGCATAGGAGAACCCTTTTTGGATCCTTGTAGAACCTTTTGGAAAGGTTCCACCTGGAACACTTTCAGAGGGTTCTACCTAGAACCCAACATAAAGGGTTATACCTTGAATCATCTGTGAAAGGCTCCATCCAGGACCGTTTGTGAGATGATCTACAAAGACCTCAATTTTGGTGAAATGGTTCCACCCAGAACAGTCTCTGGAGGTTCTATCCAGAACCTTTCCACCTTCTAAGACTGCTAACAATACCCCAGACTGACAGGTTTTACCGAGAACCCTTTTGTATTCTAAACTATTTATCTTGAACCCACAGAGGGGGTTCTACCAACAATTACATTTTTCAGGCACTTCATGGAACCCACAAAGGGGGTTCTACCAAAAAACACTTTCAATTTCCAAGGGTTTCATCCTCGAATCCACAGAGGCGTTTCTATCAAGAACCCTTGGTTGTATCTAGAACTCGCCCAGAGGGTTCTACCGAGAACCCTTTTTTATTCCAAGGATTTGATCTAGAACCCTAAAGGCCAAGTTTACTGGGGTCTGTTGGCTGGATTGTGGGCGTTTTAACATCCATGCTCTTGAAGAGGTAACAACATATATAGGGGCAATTTTAATGTTCTTACTCCATCTTTTTTGTCTCTCTCGAGGGCTCCATGCATAAACTCCATGGATACATCTTCATTCTCCTCCAACCACTGTAGCACAAACTGTAAGAACCATCTGCAAGGGAAAATAAAGACAACATGAGCTATTTATTTTTATTCATTTCTATTGTATTGGTATGATATCCTTAACTATTACCTAGGTTAATCAATCAATACGATAATCACAAAGAAGTTTTGGGAACATTTATGTAATTTAAATAAGTCAAAAGTACTTACGATGGGTAGTCGGGAACGACGGCCTTGAAGTTTGGCAGCTCCTTGACATATTCATTGTTGAGCCACTTGACTTTGAAGTGCAGGTTCATGTAGTCGGTGCTCTTACACAGTCTTTGCTTCTCGTGCTCTGCAGATACAAAAGACACAAGAGCCTGTGATGAGGTTGTGCCAGAGAGTGGGAGAGATGAGTTGCATCATGGGGAACATCGAGGGTATTTGTGCCGTAACTGGACTAAAAGTCAGGGGATCTCCGCATCAGGATTTAGAACACGGTTTCTTTAATGCGTTTCTCACAGACCTCCCAACTTAATGGTCGTGCAAGGCTAAATTGCGAGAGTGCACCTAATTTCAAGACGACAAGATAGGTTCACATTCTTTAAAGTATGTCTTTAATACTCCCATGCCCATATATGCATTGAAAGAAATGTCTATACTGGCTGCAAAGAGAATGAATTCCAAAGTTTTGCCAAAGCTAATACAAGGCATTGTTTTTAGATGCGAATCTTCTCTTACTACATGAGTAAACCTGCTGTTACTGACGTAACTTGAGCTCTGCTCACATGAGCTAAAGATGCACTCGCTCAAAGTAATTGGAAAAATGTTGCATAAGCATTAACAGGGCTGTAGTAGTCGAGTCCGGTTTCGAGAAGTCTTGCACTTGTTCTGGTGTCGTGCCCTTGATGGACTTGGAATGGTCTTGGTCCCGGGCTCTGTTATCGAGAACAGGTCCAGTTGTTCCTGGCTGCTGATTTGGGATCAGTTGTACAAAATGTTGTTTAATTGTACCGACACAGCGTTTCTCTTATTTGCATTCAACAGCGGCAATCAACAAGGCAATTTTGGCCTCCGTGGCAAAAAAAAAAAAAAGAAGTAGTTCTCCATGCAAGAAATGCAAGGAGAAGAAGACAAAGTGAGGCGGTGCCTGGACCAGAGGTGTGACCGGATATTCTGAATTTATGAGTAACGAGTAGTTGTCACTCTGTCCGTCACTGTTAGTAGAGACTTGCAGCGTAGGAACTGATCAAAGAAAGTTTGTGTATCACGTCTACACTTCTGTCCATCTCCGTCTCTCTCTCAATGCTGCCGTGCACAATAGAGTGTGCACCACAAGGAATAATGCACTAATGCATATGATAATAAACAGCCACAAAACAAAGCAAATCCTCTTTCCCACCATGATCAGTCTACTTTAACACTAAGTTTCAACTTTATCAATTGATCACCATTTGTTTTAGGATGTGGTGCAGCACCCCTACTTCCCTCGTCCATCCTATTTGCATAATAATAATAATAGTAATCTCAGTGAATAAATAGAAAATGAAAATGTAATGAAAATGCACCTATGTGGGGACATTGGAGGTGGTCCTGGAGTAGAAACGTCTTTTGATTAGTTTGATGTTAGAAGACTGATCAATATTGTTTATAGATAGATTATTATCCTTGCTCTGGACTCGGTCTTGGTCTTAACTGACTTTGGAGTTGGTCTTGACTCGGACTGGACTGGACCTGGTCTTGGACTGCAGCCCTGCAGCAATAGATATAGATAAATGATCTAACCTCGATTCTAACCAGGCACTTGAGTATCTTTTTAGTGACCCACTAAAAACCACTTCTGCTCTTAAATTTGAAGTATTCCTTGGTAGTGCTTCTTCAGCAAAATCTCTCAGGACTCATTCCGTCTCTTTTTATATTCATGCGGATTGGAAACGAAGGGGCCGCCACTTCGGTGCTGTGGTATGTGAAAGATATTTAACAGCGAGGGTCTCCTCCCGAGGAAGGGGGCTGGGATGAAAGCTTCTGGGGGCCGATGGTGCTGAACAGTACAGTGGAGCAGAGAGAAATCACAGAGAGGCTCCTGGGAGACATAAGCAGCTTTCACACGCTGCTCGCTTATTAATTCCCTCTTTCACTGTACCGTTTCTACCCAGGAACCTGTCTTCTTCTCATTTCCAGCTTTATCAGTGCTTCTCTTCTCTTCGACTTGTTCTTTCCCTCCAACCCCCTAATGTTTTCCCGATAAATCGCGAATCCATGTCGACGTGTCCTTGGGCAAGACACTTGACCCCAAATTGCTCCCGAAGGCTGTGCCACCAGTGTATAAATAGTAGGGGTGGGGGAAAAAATCGACACAGCATAGTATCGCGATATTTTGCGTGGCGATATTGTATCGATACACGGAAGCCAAGTATCGATCTTTTATTATATAAACTATAAACTTTTTGGTACTAGAAAAATAAAATCAATTGCTTTTTCAGTCCACTAGATGGTGCCGAGTTGTTTTCTGGTGAGGTCAGCAGAGGTCCCGGGTCAGCGTGATTGGTCAAAACAAAGACATCGGAGAAAGAAATCAGAAATGCGCCGTCCGCGTTTAAATCAGACGTCTGGACTTATTTTGGATCTGGCCTCACAACGGGCGTTAAATCTGCCAACAGTAGCCAGGCTCATTGGGAGAGTGCAGCGCATAACTGGCTCTCTGCCCTTGACGACCATGCATAGCAAGTTATACTGAGTTATATAACTCTTATATAAGTTATAGACACGTTTGCATTCAGTTAAGTTGGACTATGTAGACTGTAATACAAACAGTTCAGTTTGTCAGGTGCATGCAACATTTATGATAGTGTTGGTCAGTCTGTCTGCTTGACAATCCCATTTTGCAGCAATAAAAATGATTGAAGTGAGATGAACAGACTGAAAACTTTATCTTATTAGATAAAACATGTTGACACAGTTTTCCTTTGGGGACATAATTTGAAGTTGAAAAAAGTAATAAATCGCAATATATCGCAATATATGTTATCGCAATACTCAGCATATCGCAGTATCGTGATAATATCGTATCGCGGGACCTCTGGTGATTCCCACCCCTAATGAATAGGTGTGACATGTGAATGACATGTAGTGTTAAAGGGCTTTGAGTGGTCGGAAGACTAGAAAAGTGCTATACAAGTACAAGTCCATTTACCACCACAATTCAACACAGCCGAATAATACTTTAAGTATACTAAAGTACTATCATATTTCAATTAGTGAGTCACCGTGTCAACTTAGGCGTCTATTTCAGATTTAAGACAAAGATGCTTATTAGTTGTAGTCAGATTTTAGTCATTTATATCCTTCATAGTTTTAGTCGATGAAAAGTCATTACATCTTAGTCAACTTTTAGTCATTACTTTTAGTCCAAATGTTTTCTCTCTTAATTTTGTCAGCTTTTTCTCCATTTAGTCCTTGTCCTGTGTCAAATTTTCATCAAATCATATTGAATATTTCCGTAAAGCTAGTCGAGCCAAAACAATAATGTTGGCATGTTAGTCAAACCTATTTCACATCTTCAGGATTTTTAACACAGGTTGAATGATTAAGAAGGCAGCATTGTAAGGGTGGGAATTTATAAATACCTGCAGCAACAAACAAAAATATTCGCTAAGGAGCCAGCCGAACCCGACCGGACCCGCAAAACCGCCTTCACACATCGTACGGGTCTGACACAAGAAGGACAGAGATGAACTGAGCTCTGCAGCGGACGATGGGTGTGTTCGGGACAGGGTAAGGTTGAAGGTGCCGAAAATAAAGAAAGATTCGGGTCGATACAACACAACAAGTGGTCATGAGTGGGCTGATGGATATCTGACTTACCTTCCATAGCATACTTCATGTCTTGAGCGAACAATGTCCACATGACCTCCGCTGACACCTTCCCTACGTTCAGCTCTTGGGGGAACCTGACAATTTGACAATGATTAAGTGTTGTGAACATTTGGAACTGAGCCTTAAAAGAACTTCATGAATTCAGACTGTTCAGTGTATTTCCTGCCATTTCAAATAAAAGCAGTAAAGGTAAGAGGGAGTGTGAGCCCATTACTTACTGGTTGAGCACAGGCGTGTAGGAGTTCCTGTCCTCTTCGATGATAGAGACGATGAGCATGATGAGTTTGGGCCAGAAGTCCAAGTTCTTGATGCTCGGACCCTGCTCCTCCAAAGGGAGGTCCTCCTTGTTCTGGATGATAGCACAACACGGGTCAGAGAGAGATCTAGCCTCGCTGCGCTTTCACTTACTGACGCACAGCCAGGCGGCTGGTCCGCGACTTACCACGTCGACGGGTTGGTACTGTCTGCTGTACAGCTCGTGGCAGTTGTTGAAGATGTAATCGTATGTAGAGTTGAGGCAGGCCTTGACGCAGTCCCTCACCACCTGGCTGGCTCTCGGCGGAGATTGCAGCTCCTGGACCTGACCACCAGATGGGAGATAGCAACACGGGCGGTGAATGACTGCAAAAATGATTATTGACACTCACCTGACAACAGGGTTAATCTGCAAAGATCAATTTACAAAAAGTAAATGGAATACTATGCATCTAAATGAGCTATGGCAAAGTGTTCCATTTAAAAATCATTGGATAAACATTTGCTGAGATTCTACAGTAGAAAAAGAAAAAAATTAAGATACATGAAACGCTGTTAGCTACCTTCATCCTGAAGAAGGTGATGCTGGTTAGAAGGTCCACGGTGGATTTCAAATCCTGCAGGCGATCCTTGTTGCTGGCAGGAAAGTGGTTCTACAGAGGAGACACATTCAACATTAGATTTTTTTGCTTAACTTTACACAAGCAGACACAATAACCTACGGTAGTAGAATAGTAGAATAAATTCTGTGGTGAAATGGGGTAATTTATCCCCAAAATTCATGAAAACGAGAGACCGCAGAGGTACTTTGCATATTGAGTGAAAATAAACACGACATTATCGACATGGATAACGATATATTTAAACGCCAGAGCAACAAAATCACTTTTGAGAAACAATACCAGTCATTAATGGCAGTGATATTTATTGAATACAATCCCAATCTTACCCTGTAGGTTGAGAGGTCGATGCGCAGGGAGTTGTGTAGCTGGTCTAAAAGCTTGACAAAGCGTTCTTTCTGTGTGGTGAATAAAAGAAAAAAAGAAAATAGTGAGAACAGGAATTGGAAGGAAAAAGACAGAGAGACAGAAACACAGAGACAAGACATACTTATTGCCTGTCTGTGTGTGTGTGTGTGTGTGTGTGTGTGTGTGTGTGTGTGTGTGTGTGTGTGTGTGTGTGATGCTACAATAATACAAACCCCAAAATTGGAAGCAGCAAAGCGGTCGGAGGCGGACACATTGGTGGAGGCGGTCGTGTGGGCATAGAAGGCGTTGATGTTGGCCAGCAGGGTGCTCATCACGGCGGGAACCCCGGGACACATGTACTTAGACGACAGACAGGCAAAGTGCCTGGAGAGACAGGGGAGCATAGGGACAGCTTGATAAAGACCCGGGCGACAGGCCATCCTTTTCCTCCTGTCACTCTTCAAAAAGACATTTCGTCGTAATTTTTTGTCAAAGCATATGTGGGAGGGACGCCGCGAGGAGCTGCGCCCCCTTTGTTTGGTCGAACCCTGTGTCCCCTCGGGGGTCTTGTTAGGAGCGCTCGTTTCATCTGCCCGTCAGCTTAGCTGGCTGAAGGGCGCGGCCCTATTGGAGTGTGATTTCTGTGAATAATGGGCCCCGGCTAACAGGCATCTGCACGGAGCATGACATTTCATGGAGAGAAATCCATCCTCAGCACATTTATAATTGATTTTCTTTCACTTGGAGGCCGGGGGAGGGGGGGGACAAACACACAGACAGCTAGAAAAACTCTCCGACTCACGTCATGGCCTGGTAGATCGACTCGATCCCGTAGCGCATGGCAAACTCATCCACTATTTCCTGGGCCACGTCGTCGTAGTACACCTTCCAGGCGTCGTCCCCGCGGGCCTCCGGGATTCTCACCGCGCCTTGGCCGAGCATGTCGGTCGAGTGGTGGAACAGGTTCTACGACGGACAGTGACACTGGGTAATTTGAATGCCCTTTGTAGATCTGAACAAAATACGATATAGAATGTGGAGGTTTATGCTCAGGGGTTCTTAAACACTATATGTGAGGTGTGTGAGGTAGTAAAACCTATGCAAAATTCTACATGGAAAGTTTTGTTATTTTCCAGGGTAAAAGTGGGATTATGTAACTGTTCCAAGCGTATTTTTGTGATTTTAATCCCGTTTTAAATCACTGATCCAGATTCTGATTACATGTAATTCTAGCCGTCCACATCACAGATGGCTGTTGCTTTACTGACACAGGGGCCGACAACTTCTGGCTCGATTGATATCCTGTGTGTTTAGGTCATTGCCACAATCCTGCGGCGATGTGAGAGTCAAATACCTCGTGCAAGCAGGTGTACTGCACGTGATACGGAGCCACTTTCTCCTCGCCCTTGATCTCCACGTTGATCTGGAGGCGAATGGCCCCCGACACGGCCGACTTGTCCGTCCTCTTCTCTGTAATTCAAACACAAAGACGCGTCATGCAGATACAACGACTCATAACTCCCAGTACCAATCTGTGACACGGGAGGCCCGCGGGAGCCTGCCTTGTTAACATAACGCTAATTACAGACTATTACCGTGGCAGCTCTATTACAGCAGGGGGAGGGGTTTGACGGCAGCACAGAGCCGGCGACGCTAATAGAAGTCTTCTGGCTGATAGTGAGGGAGATAATGGCAGAGGGACTGTGTGGGTGTGCTCCTGATCGCAGAAAGACACTTCACCCCTGCTATTTGCCCTGACAGGCGCATCATTGAGGGTAATTTGTACGTGTCGTGGGGGGGGGGGGACTGGAGTGCTGCTTCTTGATAATCACACATCGGTAGAAGGGGGGAGATTGTACGGAAGAAGATAGAAATGGCAAAGCGCACATTACGCGACTGATCATCATTCATCTTGCTAACAGCTCCTAACACTAGGAATGTTTTGTTGATGTGATCATCAGAGGGATATTAAAATCGAGCACTTCATGTCTCCCCGGTTGACAAGAAACAACGGCAGATTTATTAGGCACATTCATATTCAGTGCTGTCCCAGTGGAAGATTTATCAGTGCCATTTCCAGCACTTTTAATCAAGTGGAAACAAGACAGTGAATGCCTCGCTCTCACATACAACATGGGTGGGAGGATGGAGTGCTTTTAACGGATAGCGATCAATCAAAGCAACATGACATCATGTAAGAGGGAGGGGGGGGGTTCCAAAGACAAGTGTGTCTGTCTGCGTGAGAAAAAGGACAAGATTAGGAAGAGATTCTATCTTGGGGGAGGGTCCAACCTGTAGCATAAGGGACCATTAAAATTAGCTCCTGTGTTTTTTTATATTGACTCAGGGCTCATCTTCAAACCTGGTGGAATAGAGCTGGGGATTTTCACGAAACAAGTTTTTATTTTATTTTTAGCAAGCGCAAAGGAACTGCAAGTATTTTCATGCAGGTCTATTTGGGCCTTGGGGCCACTCAATGCCTGTGTAAAAAAAGAAACAAAAAAAGCTACCTTCAGGCAAAGGAGACGTGGCTAATGAGGCTGAAACAAACATCTGACTGGACTTTCTGGAAACACACACATGTGAAAAGAATGCACGCTTCCTCGGAAGTAGATCAATCCTTCATTAAGAGGAAGTGGAACTAATCGAAGCAGACATGGTAAATGAGGAAGAACATGCAGCCAGGGGTGAAAGCAGGCTGGTACGGTGACGATCTGGTTTTCCATACCACTAAAAGACTCAGTAGCTGGAAGAGGGGACAGCAGCTGTCTACCAAAACCAACACAAAGGCAACCCCTTCAATCTCAGTTCCAATAATAAAAAACATCTAACATTTGTTACCTCCATCAAGGAGGTTTTGTTTTCGGATCGGTTTGTTTTTTACGCGCAGTATGTTCCACTTTCATTAACGTCGTAATATTTATGCTGCATTCAATGTGGTGTCGGAATAATCGTAAAAAGAATATTTCCCGACTGGGAAAATTCACGTGAACGCCTTCTCAAGTAGCAACAACTCAGAAACACCTAACGTGTTGTTGAAGCAATAAAATACAGCACGTCGTGCTTGTAGCGTCCTTGTTGTTACATTACGACTTAAAGCTCAGGAACAAAACCAAAGATGGAAGAACGACTTTCCAGCTTTGGTCTCTGCGCTTTCCATGTGACCTTCTAGTTTTCTTCTAAATTGTTCCAGTGTCGGTGTGTTTTGTGCCCACCACAGACCTGCAGGGTTTTGTTTTAAATCAGTGCTAGTTGCTTTTCAAAAAACGTTTAGGTGGCCTACTGCTGGCAAACGGCGAGTCGTTTTTTAAGTAAAATATCGGACAAAATAAATTGCGATGTGTCGTGTTCAGTTTTCTTCCAACAGAAGCAGGTCAAACAAAGCTATAGACCCCTGTAACTCTGCTGGCATAATGGTGTGTACCGTTACTTCCTAAACACACACAGTGTAAACTGTTGTAGATGGATTTAGTTGTAATTTCAAACAAAACTAATTGTTATGATTTTGAAAGTTTTTAACAATATGAAGCGATGAAGGTTGGGATTATAGTACCGGCAAAAAAAGAGTTTCTAGGTTTGTGATTGAGTTATCGCCTAGTTCTATCAAGTGTTAGGTTGTACCAACAGTATACATCCTACTGGGAGTCCATGACTAGACAGCGTACTGACCCAGGTTGTACCAGACGTCCATTTCTCCGCTCAGCGTTCGCACTTCAATAATGCTCTGGCCTAGGAAATCATCGGACTCCCTTTTCAGGCGCTGCTTCACCCTCGACTTGATGTCATCATCCTCGTCCCACACGCGCACTTTAATTCGGTCCGAGGAATTGTGGCACTCGCTAGCGGAAAAAATAAATACATATATAAACTAAAGAATAGGGTACAATTTTATAGAAAACAATAGAGTTGCTCTAGTGTTTATGAAGCGCAAGCATCAACTTTTTCAAAGTTGATGCTTGCTTCAAACTTCAGACTTTGACCTGTTATATAGCACTCGCACCATTAGAAAGTCACTTGCACAGGAAAGGGTTGTACAATGTGTGTAAAAATGTGACTTACAAGTGGAACTTCTCCTCCCAGACAGGATTGAGGTTGCCATAAATGGTCTTGGTTCTCTTCTTGGTCTTGCCCACCTGAACGGTGACGTATGGATCGCTGGATCCTGTCTTGTCCTTTGCCTGAAGTCCTTGGGCGCAAACAACTAGCGCGACAACAGAGGAACAAATACATGAGGAACATCCGTTGGTATTAACAAGAAGCAAATGTGACTGCTGCTGCGGATTTCACTTTCAAAGTTGTGGTGGATTTCATCGAATCTCACCTGTGATGGTGATCTTGGCTGACCACTTTGAAGTGCCGTCTAGAACGCTCTGCTTGATGGTCTTCATCTGCTGCGCGTGGATGGCTTTGCTGATGATGAACACCTCCCTGATGAGTTCAAATATTTCCGGCTTGTTCCTTTCCCTGATCTTCATCCTGTCCTTCATGGCCATGATGATATTCTGAGTTCGGTCTTCAGCTCCATGCTTAGAGCTCTTCTCCGCAGCACCTATGCATTTAGCAAAAAAACATATACAGATTCAAATCCATTCAAAACTACTACTTGTAGTAGCGCATGTGACGTTTAATTGTTTTCTGGGCAGTACTCACGCTGTAGGCAGTCGGCGTTCAGCAGCTCTTGGCACTTCTCGTGGCACTTGACCCCGCACTCTGAGCAACGCATGCCTTGGCGGGCTATTCCCCACAGCAGCCCCTCGCACTCGTAGCAGTATGTGGGCGTCGTGGCGGTCCACACCTCGAAGTTATGTGGCGTAGTGCAGGATATGGGGTAGATGAGAGCCTGCAGGGTCTTCTTGTACACGTGGTTTTTCTACAGAAGGGGAGCACTTTCTTTTAGGGAGTTTTCACATCTAACTAAAAACTCTGGTCCGGTTGCCCCTGGCAAGTACGGTTCGTTTGAAAAGCCTTGCAAGCGGACTCTGGTGCGGTTCTTTTGTGGTGTGAAACTGATCAACCACAGGATTTCATCATAGAGTATTGATTTCAAAAGCTAAACAACTAATAAATCCATTTGCTGATCAGGAATCCTGTTCAGGAATCATCATTGATCTGTATTTAAGACTATGCATATAACCTATTCATGCAAATCAACACATGCATGTCAGCTTAAGTATTTTCCGTGATTAAAACTGCTGTGCTTGTATCCGAATCTGTGTATTTAGCCAGTTCATTAACTCTATTGAAAAGCATGTGACAGCTATCCCATAGTAATACGCCTTGTGCTACCAGAATTCAAAATGCAACAATGTATAATTTTCACCTTTGATGTGGACCAAATGAACCCAACTACAGCTGTGATAGCACCCTTAACTGCATGGAATTAGAAGAACATTAAGAGCCCTGAATTTTTTCTTGGGTGGAACTAAAAGTGTAATGCGTTATAGTACTCACCAGCTCCTCATCCTTGATTGAGGACCGTGCGGCCATGGCAGATGCGATCCCCGCCTTCCTGGCTTGGACAAGAGACTGAACAACGCGTGACACGGGAAATTTCAGCCAAGTTAGTATTCATCAAACGCATACACAACCCACAACCAAGCACAGCTCAAAATATGACAATAACAATGAAGGTCAGTACGGTTAAAAAGGTGGCTACGGTAGTTGTAAGGGTGGTGAGTAGGGTTATTATTTTGTCCCACTGATGGAATTCTTACCAGATGATCAGAAGACCCATGTGAGTAGTAGTAGTACTAGTTAGTTTTAAGAGACTAGTGAAGAGGAGATTACTAAAATGTTATACTAGTATCAAACAATACCAAGACCATCAGCCACAGATTTTCATGTTAAGTGTTAATACAAACCAAAAGGTGGGGGAATGATTTGTTGATGACATTTTGCAATGATAATATCAAGTAGGAAGAAAAAGCTACCCGTGACCAAGATGCATGCAAATGCTTTCATTTGTATTAAACAAGAGGTTTGCGATCAAAGAGATCAACATGCTGTAGACATACGTGTTTGAGGCAACCACTGTTTTATTTGTCCTACTTGATATTTTGAGCTTCAAGAGAAAAGGGAGTGGCAACTGGGTTCTATTAACTTACCATAGCCTGACCAAGGAGAGTGAATGCATTCAAGAGAGTTGTGGGGAATAGTTTTGGGTTCAAGAGAGGAGGGAGAGAGAAATTAGCAGGCTGATTTCATATTTGTCTCCAAAATGAGAACTGCAACTTCTGTGGTGGTCGCACAAATAGAAAGACGTGTACTCAACAAACAAAGAACAAAAACAAACAAGATGACATATGACGTACGGTATTAATAACGAATGACAAGTTAGTACTGACCACGTCGCTGACCAATGGGATGGGCTTCTTTTTACGCAGGTCTGGCATGCTGTCAATCCCATACAGACCAGATCCGCCACTATGCACCGACAATGATAGAATAAAAGTGAATAAAAAGTTCCTACAGGACATTTCCACTGTCATCACAATGGTCAAATGATTATACAGTAGTCACTATAGTATCAAAAAGTTAATTTTGTAATACTTATTACTAATTACATTTTCCCAAAATTAATACTTATGATAATTGTTACGCAAACCAAATGATATATAATATTGTATACATGACTTACCCTGGTTTGACCCAGGCTTGTCTGGCATTGGGTTCTTCATCTCGGACCTATAAGAATTCAATTGTGAGAATTTAGGCTGACGACCGAAAAAGGCTTTTGCATTATATTGCACAGTAGAGCATGAGAAGAGGGAAGTTGGAATAATGGAAAGTTGTATTTGGCTGAGTTTGACCTTCTTGGTGTTACAGAACATGTAAAGTAAAAAAAAAAGTGATGATGCCTTTAGAACACAAGATCAAACAAACGTGGCTGAACTCTTTAATTGTAAAAGATGTTATGTAAAATGCAATGGTGGACCAACATTATGTAGACAAAATACCACAGAATTAGTTCAATTTTACAGGGTTAGGGTTAAGTAACTCTTAGTAAAATCGGTGTGCCCATGGACTGCTTTAATAGACACCCCAGATAGAAGCAGATAAATCCCTTGCAAGGATTTCGTAAAACCACCGACATTACGACTGGGGGGGGGGGGGGGGGGGGGCTACACATGTACATAAGTTAGTTTACTTTTCTCTCAAAGGAAAAGTCTTTCATCTGTGTCTGTATATCTGTGGAGATCCCTTTGGGGTTAACTCTCAAAGACCGAGTTTTCTGATATCGTTTGATAAACTTCTGGGGAAGCAGCTGCGCTAATGCTAGCACCAGAAACAGAACTGGGGATTTGTACTCTAAAGCTACAACATGAATGAAACTATAATAAAAAGAAAAACTAAAGTGATGGGACAAATATCCTTTCCAGAATAGCAGGATGAAATTCAAAATCAACCCTAAGGTAACTTGTATCATTTGCATGTTGTGCATTATGCTGTGGAGTGCACACAAGCACTCCCTTTGACAAAGACAAGCAATGGAAAAAAATAAAATAAACAATTATCCCACATGACCAAAATCAACAGCCAAACAACTGTAACTTAAATAGCTAATGTTATATGAGTAACCTGATTATCTTCTCCCCCACATTCTGCAAAAAAGAAGAAGAAAAAAAATCACAGTAGGATTAGAAAGTACGAATGTTTATAACCGATACATTTATAATGATACAAATATTTTATACCAACGCTATATACGTAAATTTCATCGGATCATTACATGCTTTAAGATGTATGTTTTTGCTGTTATTACTGGGCTTGCTAGTGATTGAAGTATAGAATATACCTGGGATAAACTCGTCTTGAGATTGCGATCCCTGAGACCCTTGAGAGCCATGTGACCCCTGAGACCCCTGAGACCCCTGAGCAGATTTGGATAGTCTATGACGGGTTTGCCGCTTTTCCCTCAGAATGCGCTGGAAATTAGCTATACGCTCTTTGTGACTTGCATCTGTAGACTTTCCTTGATTTTCCTCGTCAAGAACGTGGTTTTCAATAATTGGACTTAACCGCACCTCATCTGTACTGAGCCCTGAGCCCAACGGACTCTCGTCCTGCTTTGCTGGACAACTGTCTGGTGTTAAGTCAAGGTTCGACAGTTCCCCATATGTTGGACATTCTCCTTCATCCTGGGAAATCTCTACAGAGTGACATTCAGTCAGGGTGCAGGAAGAGTGGATTGCTTCATGGGGGGATGCTTGAAGGGAGCATGACTTGTCCTCATGTGTCTCACCACAATCCACGGAGACCGAAGCCTCACTCTGCTCCTTTGGAGAGCCAAATTGAGTGTGATTCTCTGTCAGGCAGACATCTCCCTCTGTATTATCTGAAACGCCCTGCTCCTCCTTGGGCTCACTGGGTTCTCTGACCGGGGATGGAGGTGTTTCTGATCCATTATCATCTTTAACACTTTCAGGGTTGGATCCTTCCAACTTTTTCAAAGCACCTTTCAAAGCTGACCTGAAAGTGAGTACAGCCTTGCTAAAAGTTGTTACGTCAAAACCTACGTTGGGGGTCCTGGCTGCACCATCAGAATCTATTTCAGAAGACTCTTGTGACAAAGATTCTTCTGCTTCATCCCTGGTGATGCTGTGATCGGTCCACTCCCTGTCCAAACTGTCAGCAGACCCCAGATCAAGAGTGTCACCAGACGATGGACAGTCATCGCACAGTGAATGTGGCTCCAGGTAACCATCATCACAGTCCGTCAACAGCACAGTGGAGCAACTCAGACTCCTGGAGGGCTCACTATCCAGTTCATTTGCACAGGCATCCATGGTGTGGTAACCAGAACTACGGGAGTACGGGCAGTTTGCAGAACAGTCACACTCCAGGTTTTCTTCTTCAGTTGGTAGTCTGGGGGGCCTCCAGTCAAGCATACTGGAAGAACTCGAAGGAGAGTTGTAATGGTGTCCAAACAGCAATGAGAGATGCTCAGAGCTGGTGTGTGAAGAATGACCAGGTGTGCTGCTTTGTGTCTCCTCTGTGGTGCACCTGTTCCAAACACCGAGACAATTCTCTAGCTCTTCTCCACTGTTCGAGCAGATGTCCTCCTCACTCCAACCTCCTTCCCCACTAACGCTGTGCTGCATATCACTGGAAGGCCACCTGTCATATTCTGTGTCACCAGAGGGTAGGCTTGCTCCTTGACAATTGGAACTGTGGCACGATGACAAAGAGCAGTCGCTTTGGTAGTCATGGCCACGATGAAGCTCCAAGTAGCAGGGGTCAGGTTTTGTAGGGCCTAGCATGCGCATGTTTGAACTCGGCTTTGAGTTCTGTTGGTCGGTATGTCCTGAATTTTTTCCACAATCGTTGCGATCCAAAATTGGACTGGTGTCTCTCCCTTGAAGAGACGTGATGGCGTTCTGTCTACCCAGGCTTCCTCGCCTGATGTGTGGTGTTTTAGAAACGGGACTAGGCTGGGGTGCAGCTGAAGCCCCAGAGTAGAGCTCACTGAGCACCGCATCGACACAACAAGATACTTCATCCACCGAGCCTCGCACAGATGTTAGATACTGCCTCAGGTCAGAAATTTCCTCCTGGATCTTGTTGATGCCTTTCAGCTCTTTAAGAATATGTTCCACAATGTTACTAGAGCCTTCCTCTGCCTCCGCATCCTCCCTCTCCTTTTTCTCTTCTATGTTTCTGATCTTTTCAATAAGCCTGGGTAGAGTATCCTCCACAACCCCAATACCATCCTGGTAAGCCGAACTGCTGTGGTCAGCTTTGGTGCAGATAGTTTCCATTGATGACAGGTCATGAAGGGAGTTGTCTTCTGGTCCCTGAAGGCACTTCTGCAGCTTTCTGCGCAGGCTTCGCCCCACTTTGGGGCTCTGTGATTTCTTCTCCTGCAGGTCTCGCCTCTTGGGCGACAGTGGGAGTAGCTCCGATTTGTAGGGTTCATCCTGTCCACTGAGGTGTCCTCTGGGGAGCATCCCTGAGAAGTGGCACTCTTTGTCAGCTGTCCCCGCACATGGACAAATCACTGCCTCAGTGACTCCTCCTCAGGGTGGTGTATAGGATAGCATAAACCGATATTTTAAACTTCAAATGACTGAGTACCTGTACTGAAAAAAACAAACAGTTATTTGGTTGAAAAAGCAGTGGAAACTGATCTACGCTTGTTGTGTGTTACTATTGTAATCTCATTTGGTTGGTTCTGCTAAGCCATTACTGCTATGTCTGCCATGAAATAGCAATCAAACTTCTCTCCTCTCGTCAAAAAGAGGTTAAGTGTTAAACCGCAAAATCAAGAAAATCTTTTATGTGCTACTTATAAAGAGAAATGCATTTTCTCAGTTATCAAATTCATATTTCTCATTTCTTTTGAATTTACAAAAATCCTATTAGTATGACAAACAGACCAGACAGTTGTGAAAGAAAAAAAGAATTCTAACATTTGACACTGATTACTAAGTAGCAAATAATGCTACATTGGCTAAATAATGGCTATAAATGCATTTGCTGATATTTGAGGTCACATTGAGAGTCTACAGTACTCAGTACAGTATAGGAAAGACAATGTCTATAACTGACCGCTCAGTCAGAGTAGCAACACCATGCAGCTGCTTACATCTCTGTAATTAGGATGCTCTGGAAAGGCAGCTTGGTAATTAGATGATAGATCAATTCTTTCCTCTCAGGCCATGTCATTCTTTCACACCCATACCAGCTGCACGGCTTGACAGTGTAGCTCTGAGCCATTGCCTACAGTGTAAACACTAAAGGGATTATTGAATACCCCAAAAATGCAACTTAGATCTATCTGATGGCATTACATAATCATTACAGGAACATTGCAGGAATATACGTAGTATAAATGTGCATCAAAATTCATTTATGCATCTGAAACATAAAATAGTCTTAAGTTAGGCAATTATATGGATATGTCTTACGTGCTCCTTCCATTTAGTCAGAGTATATATTAGGCACAGCTCAGTGATATCAACTTTGTCCATTGAGCATCGCCATTTTGAAAATCAGATCAGAAATTTGGAGAATCTCTTCATTGTAATGGTGCCGTGGACAATTCCTGCTGATCGCCCCTAAAGATCAGAGAGATGTAGGATCACTGCTGCTTTAAACTGGACACAGTAGTATTGGTTAGAACCAGTGATTATGAAGCACTTGGAGTTAAACTCGCTGTTCAAAACGCCAAGAATATTACAATCTGGGAAAAGCACAAAATAAATGTTTGTCATACCACAGAAAAATGTATTATTAACCATCTAGCCAAATTTGAATGACCAAAAATACTAATAATAATAATTGGCAAGTATATAAATATAGTACATAATATATAAATCTCAGATTTTAATTTACTTTAAATAGCAAAAGTTAACTACTAATCTCTTTTTTTGTTTCTTTAGATGCTTTATCTCTGTTACTAAAAATGAGGCTACAGTCTTAGCGAGGTCTCCGACAAATGTTCAGACTTAAAGGCTTTAACTACAGCCTTAAACAAAACACACACGCACACACAATCATGTTATCAACTGCCTCATATAATGGATTATGAAGGATGCAATCTGATTTCTGTTGAAATTAACAAACTCACTACAAATATTTTGTACATTTATTCTACAACATGATGATATATATTTACATTATGATATAAACTAAATTAACCTACCCTGTACTGGAGGTCTCCAATAAGCACTTGAGCCTGATAAGGGTTTCGCTGGCAAAAAAAGTTGTTTTGTATCGCTACTGAATTGAAATCAAGCTGATGAGCGCATTAGCTAAAAGGAAAGCAGACGATCTGAGATTAAGATATGTATAAATGTTCTTTCATTTCTGATAAACAAATATGAACAGGAATATCTGGACCGTATAACACATTACCTACTAAGTACAAGAAAAAACATTTAGCTTCACTTCTGAGGGCCACTGGCTCTTTTTACAGACAGCCATGATCTGCTATTGGTGCACGCAGTGATTAATTAGTTGGCTGTCCAGGGTAAAGAAACATAGAAGGGGTGATGGGGTCAGGCTCATTTTCTCAGGACAGTCACAGTAATAGTCTCTTTTCTCTCCTTACTAAATAGCCTGTGACAGAGGACATCTTTCTTTCGATTAGCAAACAAAATTCTGTTAACACACAAGATAATTTCTATGTACATTAGCCAAACATAAAATTTGCTCAGTACAACATGCATTTCCGCTTTTTGTTTAATCAAAGTCTACATAAACTTGACACGAAGTGATGAAAATGATTAAAAAATATGTATTGAAGTGTAAGCCTTACCTTATTGGGGAAAAAATTATAGTCAAGAACAACCTGTAGATGTCATCTTGCAAGATCAGGGTCGCTTGGCAGATCAGTAATAGCAACTTCCCTGTTTATGTATCCCCGGGCGTAGTATCAAAAGCGGTGCTCTGCCTCAATCACTACCAGCAGATCTTCTCCAATTGACAGAGATGCACTCATTTCTTCCACTGGAATGGCAAGCGTGACAAGTAGCAGACCACGATCACCTAGCAGTTCACTCTCGGTTAAGTAGCCCTCCCTACTCCCCCTCCCAGCTCCCACCCTCTCGCATTCTCTCTCTGCTCTCTCTCCTTCTCTCCTCTGGCAATGAATTCCAGCACAAAGCTGATCTGAGGCTGCGAGACGGCCAGCCTGCCAGCTCTCAGTCACATTTACTCCTTTTCTGTGTTTTCACATCTGCTGGCTGCTGATATTCGGGATTATTCTCTTTTCTATTCATAAAAAAGTGAAAACAACCCCATATCAATATATCAGTACCACTGGTTTACCCGCACTTACTGATTTCCTTGCTTACTTTTAGCTTGTTAATGGAAAATTTATATGAGGAAGGAATTTCTATTCTTTTAAAAGCCAATGCATAAGTGCCTTAAACTTGCATTCTTTCTATTGGCCACCACAGGGTTCTGGGTGCGAAAAAAATTGTTTAGAAGTCTATGAGAAAATTACCTCAGTAAACATTGTAAACATGAGTTTTTGGTATCAATCGCTAGTTTCAAGTCTTCTTCAATACAGCATGATGTCCATTTAGAGTCAAATAGACCAGTGGTCCCCAACCTTTTTTGCACCACGGACCGGTTTCATATTAAACAATATTTTAACGGACCGGCATTCAAGGTGTGGCGGATAAACACGACGAAATAAAATGATATGACCGGCCAGCATTAAAACAAATATAAAATGCATAAAAAATACAATTCACAATAACGCTGAATCAGTGGGAGCCCTGAGCTTGTTTCTCTGCAACAAGACGGTCCCATCTGGGTGTAATGGGAGACAATGACACCCAAAGTCTGTTCCTTATGTCCAGTCTACTTCGTTTTGTTTTGTTTGCAGTCACTGCAAAAAATCCCGCTTCACAAAGATAGGATGTTGGAAATGGAAGCAGGGTTTTCAGTGCTTTTGTGGCGATCTCAGGATATTCAGCCTTGATTTTAATCCAAAACACCAGCAGAGTTGTTGTCTCAAACATACTTTTAAGGCCACATATACTGCAGAGCGGGCTTGGCGTGTGAGAAATACTCCTGATATTTAATTAGACTCCTGATATTGTCTGTTAAATGAAGCTTTCTTTTTCTTGGAAGTTGTAGGCTCTTCTTCTGTCTCCTTAGTGGCCTTTTCCCCTTTGCAAAGAAGCTCTCCAAAAGCTGTTTTACTAATTTTCGCTAGCTTGTGGGCTTAATTTTTGAGGTAACGTATCACGTGACCGAGACAAGCGTCTTGACATGTGTCAAGAGCCACAGGCGGATGAAATTGGGAGAACATTTTTCAAAATAAAACATCTTTCAGACTCTGATCATCAATAAAACGGAAATTATATAAGTTATTTATTCTTTCTGTGCGGCCCGGGACCAAATGACCCACGGACCGGTACCGAGATCAAAACAATGACATATGATTTCCTATAAGTACAAGTGTATTTTTTAGAGAAAGGAGGGTCTCCGAATGGGTTCAAATTATTATCCATCACTGATGGGAGTTAATACCTTTGTCTGATAATACAAGCTTGTTGTCCCTGGACCACCGCTTTTGGTTCATCAAGCATTTCCCTAAAAAAAAACACTGTTTTAACCAATTCTGATATCACCATTCACATGCACCATTCACAGTAAGACATGAGTACTGCCATGAGTGAACCATCTATTAAGGCAAATTATAGGCCCCTGAGGCATCCAGTGGTGGACTCAAGTCAACAGAGGGACACTACACTTTAGCCTCACAGTGCCAGTTACTTAAAAAACTGGACAGTATCATAGGGCTGGACCCGAATATTCGACTATATGGTTATTCTGTTTGTTGGATAGGTATTCGTTTCAATTTTAGTATTCAGATATTTGTTTTTTAACCTTTACCCCTTGGAATTACCAACATTAAGCACACCACACCTTTTTCGGAACATGCTTGTTATTCAGTAACAAATAACAATAGGGACAGCCCTACACTACTATCTCACCTCTCTATTGGAGGAGCACAAGTCTGCTGGGCAGCTGTGGCAGAGGAGCGAGCTTATGACAAGTCTCCTGCAATTAAAATTGGGTGGGTGAAACTAAATGAAATACACTCATCCTTAACTTGAAAATTGTTTGTGGGGTGCCTCTGAGGTGCTGAATCCCAAGTAGTTCCACTGTTGCTGCCCAGAGGCTATCAAAGGTTTGCCTGTGTACTGTGTCTTTACATATTTTATGCATTGTCTTAAACAACCAACAAGGTAAAACTCAACCACTTACAAATAATTGCGTGTGTGGGGTAGGGTAGGAAAAAAAAGACGAGGGTAAGAAGGTGATGAGAGATCAGATACTGGTGGAGGAACTGAAGTGAAGCGCTGCCTACCTCCCGGAGCTGAACCCTGACTTTATTGATGGCCTTCAACCAACAAACTCTGGATGGGGAAAATGGTAAAGGCGGCCCATCATCATGGAACCTGGGTCACATGGATTTAAGAATAGGGTCGCAGAAAGAGATGGAGACAATTTCTCAGTTGCTATGAATCTTTGTTATATCACATATATAACCGAGTTGAATTCTGTGCATAGAACGTACCTTAGGAGTTTAGAGGAACCTCGCTCTGCTGGAGTGTCCTTTCTCACGCCCCCTCCTACTTCAGGGGACAGCCCATGTTTCTGCTGCTCACCGACAGTAGAGTGTCCATTGGTGGGAGGATGTCCATTGGTTCGTGGTTGCCCATTGGTGGAGGGATGAAAGCTAGTACTGTGGTAGGCGTGGAAGGACTCCTCCAGTTCGGACCCTCCAGTGCTCTCCTGGCCAGTCTCACTAAGCTGGGAGCTGGTCTGGCTCAGGTTTCCTGATGACCCAAAGCGACTACTTTCCACTGGACTACAATGGTGAGAGAGGAGTGAGGAAAATATTCAATGTCAGATTGTTTCGATTAAAACATGGGTGATTTCTAAATAATTTTGTAGTTTATATTTTTACTTTAGCCAAGGACAGATAAGTGGGGATAGTTACATAAAAAAGTAGAGACTATTAATTTCTAGTTTTTCAATGCTATAGGATACAAAACAATGAACACAATAATTATGCTCTTAGTTTTTTAGGCTATAATAAGCCCCTCCCATCTACAGACAATCTACACACACCACATCATGCCCTAAAAAGATACCCAACCTTGCAGGGAGACTGTGGCATGTTGGAAAATAATAAAATGTGCATTATACTCAGCATATGCTTTTGGCACAAATACAAGTATGCTCCATTTTGTGGTGTGTTTCTGCTAGTCATTACTAAAAAGAGTATATTGCTGCATACTTTATTGTCGATGTTTTACTTTCACCGGTCCACAAGAGGAAACACATAAAAACGGTGTATGATGGTAAGTAAGCTTATAGAGGTGGATGTGGACAGTGGACAGAGTTGATCCGAGTGTTTGAAATTCTACATTTTATAGTGTCATTTCATAACTGCTTTCATTTTTAGGAGCAGAATGCAGATGAGCTAAATATGTTAAAAGGTAACTGTAAAATAGTTGTGACAACAGACAATAAAACAACACAAATCAGAATTCCTTGCTCAAACAAAATTTACATTATTTATAATGTTGCAGGCCTTTGTGCTTATATTTGAGGCTATAAATATGTCTCCCAACAAACTAAAGAGGAAAGGAAATTTGCCAAATATCCGCTGAGACATTTGCATTTACGGAGGATATTACTAAATGATTAGTAAGAGCAGAACAATGGAGGACTGCAAGCAAAATGAACATCATTAAGTATAGAGGTTCAGGCGAACAAATAAATCAGTATAAAAGGAGCAGCACAAGAAATTGCCTCTCTTTAATAAACTAATGAACTATAATTAATACATTCACTTGTGAATTGTCCATGAATATATAAATATGTCAATTTTGTTTTGGAATTCTGTTTGGAAATTACATGTAAAATTATGTAGATGCTACACACACACACACACACACACACACACACACACACACAGTTCTATAGACTGTCCGCAACACACACAGATAGACATACGCTCAAGCTAAATATTAAATCTAGTGGTCTTGTGAGGATGGATTGCACAGCTGAACAGGGAATACATTTTTTTCCAAAATATCAATGCATCATAAATGGTGAGGGGGAATGCCATTTATTATGCTTCTACTAGCCTTTTTGCAGTCAATACATCCTTCTTGGACTGGTTATCCAGCTGCACTCCTGAGGTAGGACCTGCAGAGGGGTATGTTTCTACAAGCCCTTCCTTCTCCTTTGGGGTGAGGGATGCTGAAGGATCTACTTCAGGAGTTGAGACGCAAATCTGGGGGTTTGCTATATCATCAGTGGAACCTACCGATTCAGTTTTTTGGGCATCGGATGTTGCAACCTTTTGTACAGTATGTGTTTGACCACTCGTTGGCTTGTTAGTTTTAGGTTGAGATGTTACAACTGGGACAGCCTGTGGCTTGGGGGGCTCTGTCTGCCAAGGAAAACTTATTTTTGTCCCAAATAATGAAGTGGTGGGTGGCTCTTGTTTTCCGGCAACAGGTTTTTCCTCTTGAAATAGGCCTCCAGAAAGGGTTTTAAATCCTGAAAACAGACCACTCACTCCTTCCGTTTGAGGCATTGATGGAGCACCTGACGACATTGTTGGTGAAAATAGGGATCCAAGAGATTTTCCTGCATCACTCTGTGTCGATATAAAACCAAACAGAGACTTAGCTTGAGGTGGTTCTGCATTGTTGGGCAATTGATTAACTGGAGATGCTTTATTAGTATCTGCTTCCTTGGTATCAGGTGGTACTAATGCGTCACTTTCCTTACTATCAAGGTCTCCTTTAATCACCATGGGCTTCTCATGTATCATCTCTGCCTCCGTCTCTCCTTTAGTATTTTCTACTTGATGGGTGAGGTCACATGTAGTGATTCTTGAAGCATTTGAGACAGCAGAAGTTTCTGGACTAACTGCTTCAGATGCCACAGCACCAGAACTTGTTAGGCTGCTACATTTTAATTGATCATTATCTGGTAAGGTTGAGTCCACGATTTTATTTGCGCTAGTCTCAGTGCCACATGGTGCCCCTTTTGGTGGCACTCTTTCATTCTTAATCTGTGACTGTGGTGTCGTGCCGGGCATTTGCTTGGGCTCAGCAGGCATTTGTTCAGATGGCTTAGGTGTTTGTCCCATACCCCCAAACAAAGATCCACCTATGCCCCCAAGTATTGATGCGCCAGTCTGTGATCCTGCAGTCTGAGCAGTGACTCCTCCAAACATTCCTCCGAGTAAAGAACCGCCAGGCTGTGCTGTTGCCGCAGATCCTCCAAACATCCCAGCCAGTAACGATCCACCAGTCTGGGGACCTACAGACTTTGCAGGGGATCCTCCTCCAAACATCCCACCTAATAATGACCCACCAGTGGTGGGGGTGGTGGTTTGAGTACCAGAATGAGGACCAGACCCCTTGAATAAACCTCCCAATAATGATCCCCCGGTCTGAGGAGCTGCTGTCTCGGTGTTGGACCCTCCAAAAATACCTCCCAATAGGGATGCTCCACTCTGACCAGTAGCAGCTTGGGGTGCAATTCCTCCCAGTCCAAAAAGTGAGTTATTCTGCTGCTGCTGAGGACCTACAGTAGGAACAACTGTTGGTTTGAAAAGGGATGACATAAAGCCTGTAACCGTCTCTGCTGCTGAGTCACCAACAGATTTATCTGGCTCTGGAGGCTTTGGTTGTCCCTGTACAACAGTACTTGATTGAGTAGCTGATGTTCCCTCTTCTACTGTAGGAGTTATTTTATCTTGACTTAACTGGCCACTCACAAGCTCTGGTCCTTCAAGTTGTTTTGCTTGTGCACAGATTTCAGATTCTTTAAACTGAATATCATTAGCTAAGGTAGTTGGCTTGTCAGAATCTCGACAATGAACTTCTTCTGTGTAATTGCCATCAGTTTTGGCTAAGCTTGCTTCAAGACACTGGACTGTACGGTCAGGTCGCTGTAGTGTTTCTGCCTGCTCTTTGCTTTTGGTAGCTGTATCAATTGCAGAAATTTCAGGACCAGCTAGCGCTTGAGTAGTTTTCCTGCCATCGCTGGGTTTTGGTACAGTTGCATCTGAAGTAGTGTCGATAACAGCTGTAATTGAAGTTTTCTTGTCATCATTGGATTTTGGTGTGGCTGATGTAGTGGGTGTTGCGGGTGGAACAGATCCTCCAAGCATAGAAGGCAAACTTTTATCAGGTATCTCATGAGGAGCTGAAGCTCCAGGTAAAATGCCACCCAGAAGAGATGTTCCAGTCTGCGCTGTAGTTGTTTGAGAAGATGATCCTCCTAAAATACCTCCCAATATAGAGCTACTTTTTGAGGGTGCTGAAGTTTGGTTATCAGCCCTTCCAAACAATCCACCAAAAGACCCACTAGTCTGAGGTGCTGTTGTTGAAGCTGCTGATCCTCCAAAAATCCCACCCAAAATAGACCCTGCAGTCTGAGATCCAGCAGCCTGGGGAGCAGATCCACCAAATAAGCCTCCAAGGAAGGATGCCCCTGCCTGAGTGCCTGCTGTCGGAGGAGCAGATACTCCAAGCTTAGTGGGACCAACTTGAGGAGCAGCCTGAGGAGCAGACACTCCAAATAAACCACCTAGTAATGACCCACCTGTTTGAGAAGCTGGTGTTTGGGGTGAAGAGCCTCCAAACACTGCCCCTAATAGAGAACTTCCAGATGGCGAAGAGGTCTGAGGGGCAGAACCTCCGAACAGAGAGAACAAACCTGTGGCTGGTGGATCCTTGGGGCCTGATGATACAGGATCAGACCTTGTAGGTGAAGGACCTATCTGGCTAGCACTAGGTTCCGTGCTGGGGCCAGAAAATAATGAAAGCAAACCTTTTCCTGAACTGTCTGAAACAAATGCTGTATGCGAGGATGGAGCCTGTGGGCCTGATCCACTGATCATAGACAGAAGGCCAGAAGCTGGTGGTTCTTTAGAGGGAACGGGGTCTTGGGGTGCACCTTCTGTGCCAGTTTTCTTTTGCATAGTGACACATTCAGAATTTGGCTCCATAGATACAATATCAGTGCCTTTAATTTTGGCATCCTGTTTAGTATCTACAGTAGTCCCAGTGGATAAGCTCACATTCACTTCACTCTGTATTTCACAGGCAGCTGCTGCCACTGGGGCATGGCTACTGGAAACAGAGGACATTTGGGAAGAACCTTGTGCTGATAGTGTCTCTTTAGTATCAGTAACAACAGCAGATGATGAATTAGGAGTTTGTTGTGGAGGTGACACAACATCATTACATACAGAGAGTATACTCTTTGCAGGTTCTTTGGGTGCTGCAGTTACTGGGGTAGTAGACAAATTTGCACTTCCACCAGCTCCTGGTGTTTGAGGAGTACTGGGGCCACTAAACATAGAAAACAAAGCTTTTCTTGGACTTTCACTAGAGGTAGACAAACCACCCAATATTCCCCCAAGAACAGAGGTGGCTGGCTGCCCTTGTGCTTGTGGTTTAGATTGTGTCTGAGGTTCCCCTTGTAGTTGAATTTGTGAATTGGGTCCTCTTTGTTGATTTAATGATGTTGGTGGCTGAGGTTGTGGAGGACTGGGATCACTAAACATTGAAAACAGTCCCTTCATTGGGCTTTCAGTTGAACCTGATGACCCAGGCAGAATTCCCCCTAGAAGAGATCCTGTTTGGGCGTGCTGTTGGTTGCTGGGACCACCAAACATTGAAAGGAACCCAGTATTTGGGGGATCTTTTGGAGGAACAGTTCCCTGTTGTGGTACATCAGCAGCAGACTTGGTTTGAGGGGGAGGATGAGGAGGACTTGATCCTCCAAACATAGATAATAAACTTTTACCGAGTGATTCCTGTTGAGGTGGTTGTGGAGCTGCACTTGGTGGATGTGCTTGAGGCAAGGGCCCAGTTTTAGGTGCAGCCTGTGTAGGATTTGGCCCACTAAAAATTGACAATATACTTCTACCAATTGATTCTTCTTGTGGAGCTGTAGCTGATGCAGGCGATTGAGGTGTGGGTCCAGATTGAGCAGCTGCTGTTGATCCAGCAAGCATGTCTCCAATTGAAAATCCAAACAGTCCACCAGATGGTTTAGTTCCTCCTTCTTGTTTTGGCTGTTCAGTAAGTGGCATAGTTTCGGATCGGGTTGTAGCATGGCCTGTGGAAGAACTGGGGGAAAATGATTGGGATAGACTTTTGTTTGGGGGTTGGCTCTGCACGGGCCGAGATGTACCACTTTGGTCCATTGTTCGTTGTCTCTGTATACCCTTGGGTCGAGATGCTGATGTCAGTGAGCCCTCTGTAAAACTAGGTTTCATTTGCTGTTTCTGTGGTGGAGAGGGCTCCGTGCTAAACAGGCTGCTAATTGATCCAAAGAGATTCGACACTCCTGTGGCCTCTTTATTTGTGGGAGCACTGCCTGGTAAGGAAACAGTACTGCCAGTTTTGCTCTGTTCATTTGAAGATGTCTGAGATAATTTCTGTGAATCTGTCAGAGGTTCTTCTATTCCCACTGCAGATTTCAGAAAGTTCATGAAGCCTGGCTGTTGTTCAGATAGTTTATCCACTGGTATATCCACTGGCTTACCAGCTGCAAGTTGTCCAGGTTTAATAAGAGATTCTTCTGATCCTGAAGGCACTGTGACATTGGGCTGTGTTTGCGGGGTTGCTTGTTGTACCAAGGTAGTCTGACGTGAAAGTCTAGGTTTCTGTGAAGCTGTATGTGATTGAATTGAGGGCTGAATTGAGGGCTGAGTCACTTGAGCAGTCGTTTGTACCATGGGTAAAATTCTTCTCTGTGTGGTAGCTGGCCCCTGCTTTTGTTGTTTAACAATTAAATCTGGCTGAGTCCCGCCAGCAGGAGATTCCTCTTTGATTATCTTTGACTTCAGACTTTGGAAACCTGATGTAAGAATGTTCTTTGAATTTTTGTCAGGAGCTTTTTCACAGGAGGATATGCTAGTTTTGTTGAACTCTGCCTGTGAAGTTTTGCCCACAAAAGAAGATATGAGGGAAGAAATCTTTTTGACTTGACGATTCGGTTGTTCCTCCCCTGGAAACACTCTGTCCCTCCATTCCTTCTCTGATACATCATCTACATGCTTCAGTGTAACCCCAGTGGATGAACGTCGCCGTTGGGAAGGGTGGTAACAGTTGTGAAGCAGCTGCTGATTAGAATCTGCAGTTGGAGTAGAGTTCAGGGAAACTGCAACCTTTTGAGCAAGAAATTTCTTAATTTCCTGGTTGTTCCAATAAGGGCCGATGTGGTCTTTATTATGACAGGAAAGGTCAATAACATCTGTGCATTGGTCTTCATAGATGTAACTGTGCTGCCCTGGATCCATCCTGACTTTGTTTAATCTGTAAGACGTGAAATCTAAACCTTGTTTCCCTTGTGACTGAAATGAATTTTCAAACATTTGAGAGAACTGCTCAAGATTCAAATTCATGATCTGATTTCCTTTTCTGTAGGCTGCAGACAAATCTAAGGGTGCATTAAGAAGTTGAGAATCACTGTGCTCTTGACCAGGTAGCCAAAGAAGCTCATCCTCATTGTAAAGTGGAATTTTAAAGCCACATACTGAAACCATTTCACTGTGTAGCCAAGCACTGGGAAAACCATCTAATTTCTGTGCATTTCCCCAAGACTCGCCTTCAGGGGCACATGCATACACATATTCACCTGCTGCATCTGTAAGCAAGGCATAGATGTACTCATGATCTGTGTAAACAAAGTAGCCACAGTCACCATCTTCTGCAGGCCACCACATTCCTTGCTCCAAAAGTGCAAGCCACTGCTGATACCATTCAGTGTCTTCGAGATACAGGGAGTCTTCTGTCTCAGTTTTTGGGGGACAGTTTGAATCTATTGGTCTATTCAAATTAAACTGACTCTGATGGAGCATGCCATCAGTATGAACATTGTGTAGGACTGCATTATCCATTCCATATTGCCAGTTAGCTGAAAAAGATAAGCTCGGTGCAGTCTCCTCGTAATAACCTTCGTGATATGAAACCCCATTCAAGCTGTAAGTGCTGCCATCACTAAACGAGTGCCATTTCCCAAACTTTGCATTACTTTGTTTATTAGTTAAGTTCAATGCTCCCTCCTTATTAGGTGAATATTCTAGATTTCCCAAGTCTTCGTGGCTGTTCCATAATTTCCTCCTGGGATATTGATCATCATTCATGTGTCCCTCAAACTGATATGGTTGAATTTGCTCTTGGCAAATGACATCTTGCCATGGTGTGGAGGAGTTAAATGGCTGAATTGTATTTGAGGGGCTGCAGGAAATAGTAGATGCCGGTAATGACGCACCTTCACAGCTCTGTCTATACACTTGATCCTCTCCATGGAATTGATAATTCAGTGACTCGTTCTGAAAATGCTGCCAGAGAGCACTTTCACGGATCCACTGGTTTTCATCATAAGAAGGACTTGTTCCATAAGGGGACGACTGACCATGGTAAAGATTATGCCCTGTTGCTCCAAACAACGAGGAAGTGCTTCTGCAAATGTATGGTGGCACGGCCATTACTGAGGGAGGTGTATGGCTTTGTAAAAGAGAATGAATATTTCCTGTACTATAAGCCATTGGGTGAACTGATTGAAGTGAGTCAGAATAATATAACTGAGATAAATTACCTGTGCTAATTGAGGAGTATGGTGCCTGACTCTGAAGAGATCTTGCAAAAGTAGCTGATGTTCTTAAGTCTAGACTCTCAGTGTCAATGGAGACAGGTGCATTGATAAAAGCATGTCTGCTCTGTCCTGGATTAAGAGAATCTCGAACAACTCTTTGACAGCTGTCCCTTCCAAAGTCTGAGGAAGCACTACACTTTAATATGCCTGAATTTGAGGGCATCTCTTGTTCTGTAATCTGACCTGGTGTTTCTACTTGTTTATGAGTACAAGGGTCCTCAGTAACATTTTTGCTAAACAGTCCAGATAAAAACCCTTGTTGGGCAGGTCGTGGAATCCTCTTCTCTTTCTCTGCATGTTCATGTGAGGAATGTTGTGTTACATTAGTGTGTAACTGTCTTTGTAATGGGGTCTTAATTGTAACTGCGTTGTTATTGGCTTTCTGATGCGGTGATTGTCCCGTCATTGTTTGGCAGGTTGTGTGGACGTTTTCAGATGATTTTGTTAACTTGTTAAACAACCCTGAGAGCACTCCAGATTGACTTGCTGTCTCCACCTGTGTTGCAGTGGTCTGGCTGCTTGGTACTTTGATTTGTTGTTGTGTCTCGTGGATGATGTTGGGCTGTTGAGCTATATTTTCTGATGAGGGTTTAAATAGTCCAGAAAGTAGACCACTTGCTTGAGTAGTTTTCTGTGTTGAGCTATTTTGTGGTTGATTTTGGTTGGAAATTGGGATATGCTTTGCTCCTGGTTGCTCATGGCTGGATCTACTTGGCATAATTCCGTGCTGTTGAGCTAATGGCTGCTGTTGTGCATTTATGTTGTCTGCTGACGCAAACTTAAAGAGACCAGATAAGAGACCACTTTGTTGAGATGGTGTTCGCTGGAGTGGAACCGTTTGTTGTCGAGTAAAGCCTGGTTTAATTGCCTCCTGTTGGACAACTTGCTGACCTGATGCTCTATTCCTAAGATGAGGCCCTTGGTTTGGACCTTGAGTATTCTGTTGGTTGAAACCCCGTTGATTGTGTTGAGCACTGCTTTGTTGGTGCTGAACTGTTTGGCTGCTTGAAACATTCTCAGAGGATGCAAATTTAAGCAAGCCAGACAACAACCCCTTTTGCTGAGTTTCATCTGAAGTCTGCTGCTGACGAGAGTAATTTCCAGGGATGCTCCCCTGCTTTTCAGCTTCAGAAGGCTGTGCATTTTGTGGTACATTTTCTGTGGATGAAAACTTCAATAGCCCCGAGACAAGGCCCCCCATCCGTGGTACAGAATAACTTTGTTGTGGGGGAGGTTGATTGGGAAACTGGGAGGAATTACTGCTCCTGGGTGGTTGATTGTTGTGAGAGGCATGCTGTGGCAAATTGCCAGATAGGTCACTGGTAGAGCCAAATTTAAGAAGTCCAGATAGAAGTCCTTGTTTGGGTTGATTAGAGCCCATGGAAGAGATGTCCTCAGCCGAGCTCCCTTTGAAAAGACCTGTCAAAAAATTTGATTCAGGCTGACTGGGAGCTTGATGCTGCATTCCATGGGGGTCTGCTATTGGTTTCTGAATTGATGTGTTTTGTCCATGTGAGCCAGATGACACATTGATGTTCTGACATTGCTGATTACTAGTAAAATTCTGGTTTGAACCAGAGGGAGCAGAGGTAGGATTAAATAGGCTGGAAAACCATCCTTTCTCAGTGTTTTCCTGGGGCACACCAGGATTTGGTGTAATTGTGGTTGTTGTTGTTGAATCCTGATATGATTGCACAGGAGTCTGTGTGTTTATGGAGGCACTAACATCTTCATTGGATGCAAACTTTAGAAAACCAGAGAGCATTCCTCCTTCTGATTTGGGACGCTGCTGAGTGGAGACATTTTCAGAGGAGAGGAAAGGCAGTTTAAGCTTACTGCTCAATGATGGCTCCTCCACTGGTTTCTCTAGTCGGGAATTCTCTGTGGATCTAAACACTGGATAAACTGCCACAGGTGGAGCTCCCTGAGGTGGAATGGGGACAGCAGGTGAGATCAATGATCCGAATGACTTCTTGAAAGGGCTAAAGAATCCAGTGTTTGCTGATTGCGTTTGGCCAGTCGGCCTTGCCGGCACATTTTCTTTGTCGTAAATCATTGGATTTTCTCTGCCATACAAATTTTTATTTTGTTTTTGCTCCAAATATTTCTCTTGCGAGGAACTTCTTAATGTTTCCGATTTTGTATTTCCCTCTTCCCTCACTGACTGTTTACCTTGACGAACACATTTCTCATCCCATTGTGTATGGCCTTGAGAATACGTGGACTCTGGTGCCTGTTCAGCTGAGTTCTCATGATCCCCTGGTGAAAAAAGCTTTAAAGGATTCAATTTCCCCAAGACTGAGTTTCCTGGAGCACTTTGAGGTCTTGTTACAAACTTTTGTTCTTCTTTTGTACTTGTTTGAGTCTGACTCCTTGTTGGAGCTTTTGTTTCTTGACCTTGCGTCTTGGCTTCGTGTGGTGGCTGAGTAGGCAAATAACTGGATGATTTGTCATGACAACTCTCTACTGGAGATACAACAGCTACAGGAGCTGAGCTATTTGATTTTGGAATAAAGGACAACAGTTTTGTTAGTCCAGATTGGTTGGAAGGTTGTGCAGGGGATGCTTGTGGAGACGGGACATGCTGTTTGGATCCACCTCCAACTCTGTCAGTGAGAGAACTAAATAATGAGCCCATGGCACTTTTTACTCCAGATATACCCTGATCAGAAGGGGTGTTTGATTGGGTCTCTCCTCTAGGATCCTTTGATGAACTATTTTGGTCCTCTCCAAGAGAATCGGTTCTATAGCTACCCAGAGATGATAGCCTTGATTTGCTTGATTTAGGAAGGGAACCATATCTGCTAATTTCCTCCTCTTTTTCAGCAAGGTATTCAGAAACTGTTTCAAGTAGACACTGAAGCTCATCCATTGGGTCTACATATTCATCACTTGGCTCCTCTACAGGAGAAAGCATTGCCTCTGGAGCCCATCCTCCAAGTTTAGCTTTCCCACACTTCTTCTCTCGAGGGCCCTGACAATTTTCTATGTGACAGGAGTAAGAATACCTGTCTTTGTAATGCCTTGCGTTATCTGGGTGAAGGTCTTCCGCTATAAAAGCAATGTCATCAATGTCCTCCTCTGCTCCAATGGGGTAGTGAAGATCCTCAGAGTTCTCAAAATCAAAGTCAAACCTCGCCCTCATTCTAGCGTCTTGCTCTTTTTTGTATGCCACATAATTCTCCAAAGTGTTGTCCAGCTCATTTTTCGCCCACATCCGTGTCTTGTAGAGAAGCGCATTCTGGTGTGGCCTAAGGCATGGTGCAATACGCTCCTCTTCTTCCTGCATCTCAACTACCTGCCGCATAAACAGCTCCCCTCTCTTCTCACGGAGCAGTGCAAGGTCAGAAGGAAAAGCCTCTTCCCTGTTTTTGTCTGCCTCTGTACTGAGCAATCCCCATGGGTTCCTTATCTTTTTCTTTCGCCGCCGATCAATAGTGTCATAGCCTTCAGGGTAGGTGGGGGGCAGAAAGCCGCTGTGTTGTGAATTCAGACGGCTAGAGGTATGTGATGGCTCGGGGTAGGGTTTCCCCATTCGAAGGATAACGTTGTCTTCCCGATCATCCAGGAAGTCACTCAGCTGGGGCTTGCCATGCCCTTTGTATTTTTTTTCCCAATCTTCGACCCCCATGCCGGAATCTACAGGTATAATTCTGACCCTTCCTTTCTGGTTTAATGATCTAATGGATTTAACAAAAGGGTGGGAAAGGATACAGGGACAGAAAAGAAGAAGCAAACAAACAAAGAAGAAAAAATGCAAACAAAAGTTAAGCTGAATGATAAATGAAGCAGAACGATAAATTAAATTCAAGGCGAGAAACACTTCATGCAAATGTATAGACACAATTCAGCTTAGTTATCAATTTTGCAATAATATTCCAATGTTCTTTACATAGACTGCAGGCTAAATAATATGTAGCAGTTTTTGTTAATCTTGTGAGATTTTAAGACACTGTCATTTCATCAGAAAGCAAAGCTAGACGGAAAAATTGCAACAAAAAAAGAGGAAAAGAAAAGCAGAACCTGCCTAACAAATACCTTGTTACACATTGTTGTGTGCTTGGGTAAAATGCTAAATAAAACTGTGTGTGTATGGAAGTGCGTGAGTGTTTGTGTGTCCCTATGTTTGCATGCGCCTCTGTGAATTTAGATCTTTGTAAATCCCTACAGCAACAGTCATGCTTATCAGCGCTTCAACACTCAGCCTGCGACAGTGGTCATGAGAAAAGCATGCTACAGTAAGTCACCGCCATATGGCGTTTTCAATCACCAAAGAAATGTGCGTGTGTGTGTGTGTGTGTGTGTCACCGACCCACTCCCTCCAGAGGGATAATCAGTGATATGGCCAAATCAAGTTCGAAGCCTTTCTAACTACCGAACTTCAACCAACACAACAGACCCCCAAGACAAAAAGAAACACCAACAATGAGCTTTCCCTGGCTGTAATCCCATTTTTTTTTTTCGGATGCAGAATTATCCGGATCAACTTCCTATCAGTCCACACAGGCAGATTTGCAGCAGTCTCACTGGTACACATGTATTCTGTGACAATCCATGAAAGCACAAAAGTAGATTCCATGCACTGAGACCATTTGTCTTATTGGCCAAAATTGGCCTCAAAATAGCTGTGTAGTAACAACGATGTATTATTATTTCTACAGCAATAGTGTCACTAATATTGTCTTTTCCTGTCTTTGCCTCTGTATTTAAATAGACTTTTTTTTTTCATTGAATATAAATAATCTTTCATAACAGTCATCACACGCATGTGGACATCTCAACTACATTCTGACTTCAGTCATACAAAACAAATACAACAACGAATGAATGCACTCCGGCACTTAGGCTGGAAACAGGATATGACAAAACCCTGTTCCCCTGGACAGAACAGACCCCTCCTGGTCGATTAAAGCAGCGAAATGAACCGTCTACTATGGCGCATAGGAAATCATCAGGCATCAGTTGGATTCTTAGTCATGCAAACTATCAGAGACATAAAATGTAAGAAGCATGAGAATTAAAATGACTTCTCCTGCCACTGTGAATCTGAAAGTTGTCTGTGATGTGTACATCTTAAAGAGTGAGATATGAAATACTGTGTGAACTAAGATAAGCCTGACATATTTGATTAACAAGTGGTCATTGGCTGTCTGCTTTCGCACTTTCGATATTGCGACTACCTGGTTCCCCTCTGGTCCCTGTAGTCCAGGTCTAGACTGTGGACCGAGTCTGTGCAGGAATCCGGGTGGTGGTGCTGCTGCTGCTGCAGAGGCCCCATGGGATACTGGTGCATGGAGGAGTTGGGCTGAGCCGTTGTGTGGTAACGCGGAGGGAGACTGTTACTCGTCTCGCTGCGGTAGTCGCTGTCCCGGTCGTCCACGGCGCTGTCCTGGTCATCCAGAGCTGCAACATGCAGACAGGGTGCGCTCAATATATGAGGCCTTCCTGACATTCAGTATGTTTCATGTGACATTTAAATAATCGTTGCTAATCGTCAACCCGTGTTAAAAGCTGAGGATGCATACCTACTTAAAATCTGGCAACATAACAAAACCGTTAGGAGCTGAAGAAATAAACAGACTGGGGTCAGCGGATGCCAGGTTCATGGGGGAGTTGAGAGGGCAAAGGTGGTGCACCTTTAAAGCCCCTTATGCGTGCAAGTTCTCCTGCTTAATGGAAGACGTTGGGATGCTGTTAATCTGCGTTTTCCTGTAGATGCTGTTGCTGTATCATCAATAATTCACAGATATAGCTTCAGTTATGTATAATTTGGTGCTCCTGTTTTTCTACAAGAACGATAGGGACAACATGTTTTCATCACATGCAGTTCAAACACCAGAATAGCTTCATAGAAATCTGATGTGGCAAAATAGGTTAGACTAGCAGTTCGGGACACGGTTTTACCATTACTTTTAAGAAAAGGCCACTGTGTGTTGTGCTACAAACGGGACACTTTGACAGCGTTTATATTGTGCTCCACTTATGTTACACTCGTGTCGCTCATAAGAAGAGCACACACACAGAGCGCACACACACACACACACACACACACACACACACACACACACACACACACACACACACACACACACACACACACACACACACACACACACACACACACACACACACACACACACACACACACACACACACACACACACACACACACACACACACACACACCACCTTTTGAAAGTGACCTTGCCGACCCTAATAATGTCCCTGAAAAAACTTCTTTCAGGAGCCGGTTTGCCGCGTGCTGGAGGGGACAGCAGAGTTTATCTTTTCACAGCGATAGAGTGAGAGGGCCAAGGATGAACTGATTCTGTTGATATCTCTCAGGAGGACAACAAATGTCAAGGTGATGCGCAGCATGAATACAGTTTAGCAAAGACTGCCACCCATCACTTTCGCGCCTTAATATTTGATAAGGGCTCCTGTTGTTAAGCGGACTTCTAGAAATATTTCTACAGTTATTGCTAATTGTATCTTAATATTATTGATCTCAGTATTATCATTGGATTTAAAAACATGCATGGATTTCAGGGAGGAAAAAAAAACATCACTGCTTTGATGAGTTGTCCCGACGTTTTCTAGGGCGCGTGCTAAAAGGATAAATTTAAATGAGATTTATATGACATCAGCACAGAGCGTAAAGAGGAAAACGGCGAAAGCAGGGATTGGAAGTGAACAATATGGTAAAAGGGGGATTAAGGGAATCACTGAGGAAAATCAAGTGTTAAGAGTGAAATAATGAAAACAAAATGCTTGGAAGCCTTATCGAGTACATGTTATTGGGGAATACGGTGACAGTGGGACATGCAGAGGGCACTGAGGATTGGCCAGGGAGAGAGAATGTCATCAAAGTTTTGTTTTACATACTCAGTGGGTCAGCCCATCCGAAATAGTTGCCTGGTGGAAGTGCAGACGTTACAAAGTGAGAGGTACAGTCAAAGGATGCAGGGGTTGTGAAAATAAAGAAAAGAGTCCCTGTGTTGTCATAGTGGGAGGATGAGGGAAGCCCAACAGTGACAATGTTTATCATGCATATGGGCTCTCGGTTCTGTTTGCTAAAAAAATATCGACTTTGTCTAGTCCTCATTTTTCAACTCTGAGTAAGAGTGTTCAACTGTCACAACATCAGGCAGCGCAACAGGGTTTTAGTAAGAGAAGAGGAAATAATATCAAAGCCTGAGAGCCAGAACGGTGGAGAGCCGGCTCCCTCTAGAGGCCGAGGGGAGAACGGGCGGGCACACTCACAGCACTGGGAGGCCGCAAATGGCAGCGGGCGACTCTGAACGTCCTCCTGAGGAGAGTACTACAGAGGAGACAAACAGCAGGCGTCAAGCACATCTCTCATGTTGCTGTTACTTCTCACAGTAGTTCACTAGCGCAGCTTCATCAACACTCACAACAAACATGATAAAGGAAGCAGTTCTAAGTCATTAGAGCAAGTAGGAAACAGGAACATACAGGCACGTACTTTTTGACAAAAGACAACTGGTAGACTTGATCTGCTTACTTTAAACATTCAAACCAGCAAGACGTGCGGTGTATTTATCAGTAGTAAAACATTAAGTTGCACTTCACCTCATCGTGGATTCTCATGGTATTGATGCGTTCCAGCTTGCCCGTCCAGTACTGTGCCTCGTCATCTGGGATGTCTGGTACAGAAATGTGTATGACACAGCAAATAAACATGGATGTAAAGTTTGAAGTTACCATCCTGCCCCCTCTGATCTCATGCATCAGATTCCAGGATGCCTTCATTACACGTTACCGCCCAGTTAAATTTCTCATGAGCCTCTTGAGGGGGGGGGGGTGGGTCGTTACTGTAGCAATGGCCACAAAACTTATAGGACGAGGATCAGAAACAGTTTTCAGCACAGCGACAGAGAACCGATGTCCAAAGATGGTACAGGTGAGACTTTAGGTGAGACATTTAAAACAGGTATTACAAGCGAGTTTTTAACACATAAAAATTAAAAAAATTAAAAATAAAAATATATATATATATATATAGAGTATACTGAACTCCAAGACTCTGAAACAATGTGTTCATCTATTATTATTAATAATATTAACATTATGATTAATACTACTAATATTACTACTACTACCACTAATAATAATAATAATAATAATAATACAATTTATAATAATAATAATAGTGTCATCTCATTATTACTGTTATTTATTTTGTTTTATTTGTAATTATTTTATATATTATGACTTGTTTTCTTTTCTCCATCATATATCTATTGTAGTTACGGTTGAGGTGGGTATCTGTTTGTTTCTGATGTTTGAAACATGACCTGCCACTGTTAGAGTATACACATTGTACAACACATTTTGGTTGAACGATTTTTTGGGAAATTAAGAAAATCAAGTGTACTCACAACCGACACATCCAAGCACAGGACGGGAGTGTGTGTTCTTTTTTCCCTCTGAACCTAACCTCTCCAACCATATCTGAGACTAGAGTACTGTTGTGCTTTCAAAACCACATGAAATTGTGTCTCTCTTTTTGATGAATTCATGGACAGTGCTTCCAGGACAACATGAGGAGAATGTATTGTGCCATTTAGATGCAGACAAATTGAACAATGAGCCTTTTCTGTGAGAGCAGAAACCCTCTGGAAAGAAGGATCTGCACAGCATAAACAACTTAATCTACTCAGTTATGGACTGCATTCAATTATAAATCAACCAGGCCTGATGTTTTTACATCAGGCCTGGTTGATTTATAATTTCTATTGGACAGAAAACAGTGGAAATGTGCTTTGAGTCTTTTTGTGTATGAGCTTCAAGTTTTTAGGATTGTGTGCATGGTTGAGATTGTGTTTCATAGTTGTCTGACTGAAAAGTTAATTTAACGTTGTTAAAAATGTGTTACATCTCCTTCAGTTTCTTATCTTTTTTTCATTTTCAAATGTTCATTAAACTGTATTGTGCATAAAAGGCTTTTCATAATGTGTAATTTTTAGTTTTTTAGGGGCAAAAATGTGCTGCTAAGCTAAACCAAGTCCCATATGAATAAATACAAAAAGAAAGGAAGAAGTATCAGTCCAGGTGCTCTGACCAGTCCCACTTTTCAGGGCGGTTTTGCGCTGCAGACAGACGCACATTAAAGGCCACGCGCACAAAGGCCAGGGCTTCAAAGACACACCGGACAGCAGCTTTAATGAATCTCTGGTGCCACAGAGAGTCGCGGTGGCCTCCTGCTGCCTTGAAAGGCCTCCTCTTAAAACGGAAAACACAGCAGCCCTGCTTCGGCTTTGATGCCTTTTGATCTCAACGTTTGAGCCCGATATGAAGCACCGATAACAGAGATGCTGTAGGTCGAACTGTGGTCGAAGCGCACAGAGAGGAGGAGGAGATCTCGCAGAGCATTGAATTGTCCTCTGGGAAACAATAAAGTCTAATTAAATCCAGGTCATAGGATTTTTTTATATTGTTAAATTAATTAATTTCTAGGGTCTAGCATGCTGTCTGAAATCCGAACGAGGTGTAGTGAGTACGTTGTGACTACCACCATGGAAAACATTAAAGCTCTTCTAATCAACAGTAGGCAGTGGAACATCTAGCAGCTGAAGAGCAAGACATTTTGGATTATAGTTGATGGAGACCTAATAAGAGCCATAAGGAGGATGAATATCGGACTTATTATATGGAGTTATATGGACTTATATTAATCATACAGACGGAAACACGACTCCAAAATTAGATGCAATTCTTTCATCAATCAATTCAAATTCATGGTTTAGAAAAAAAAAAAAAAAAGAACATCTGTTTTCACTTAAACTTAGGTAAGTATGGTGCGGAACTGCCACCACTTCCCTGAGCTCCTTCAGTTCATAGTGAATGCACAAATTATCTTCAGACACAATATCAACGCGGCAGCATGCGCCAATAAAAGTGAAGAGTTTGTTCCCAAAAGATAAAAAGGCATAGTCTCCTCACCGAGCTCAAGCTAAACTCTGTTCGCTTCAAAGTTGGTCTAAAGTCTGTGGCAACTAAAAGCAGCAGCACGACTCATTTATTCCTATTGTATTTTCAAGAGGCATCTTTTATTCATTTAAAAAGGTTTTATGAAGTTTGGTGAACGTAAATCAAATTAATTCAATTAAATCTGAGATTTTATTTTTAGGCCGTATCGCCCAGCCCTACGCCAAATGAAGGCTCATGTTGATGGACGTTTAAAAAGGCAATTGTTTGACAACATGTTACAAAATGTATGAGAAAATAACATGCCAGGGTTTTGTGTCTGTTGTGGACTTCCTCTTGCCCCAAGTGGCAGAAAAAACACCCAAAAGACAATAAATGCAGCTGTAGTTATCTACAAATGTTGCTGTGGATCATTCCAGAAAAAAAGTGAGGAAGTGACCTAAACTGTCCCACAGTCATACTCTCCACTTCATTGTGGTATATTTATATAAAAAAATCATTCTTAATGGTTCCTTAATATATATATATAAAAAATCACTTTAATCCTGTTGGCCACAATGGAACAACCTGGCAAAGACCAAATGATATTACTGAACCTAAGTTAATAAAGGGAGATCTGCCATTGATGAATCAGTGCCCTCAATTTAAAAAGGACAGAAAGTCCTAATCCCCAGTGGAACCAGATAGAGGACGAATATCTAAGAGAGCCATTTAGCTGTTCAACTCAAGTGTCCTCCTTCACATCACCCAATAAGATAATGTTATTTTCTTATGATTCAATTTCATTTAGGAAAAACTGTGACCTCGTACTCTACTCGTGCACGTTGTCCGTGTGGTCCTTTTGTTTCTTTACTTGAGGTGAGGTGATGCTTGCATAAGACTACGGGACACCGGGTTACAAGACGTCATCAGTTAGTTAGACAGCGCTCCAGGCTGGGTAGCTCTTGTGAAGCGGCCGCTGACATTTCGGCCGGAAAAAACATGCGTGGCCTTTGTGTAACTCCGCGGATCAAGGTTTTGATTCGCCCCGAGGGAACCGGAATCACTAATGCCCCCCCTCTACACTGTTGTCGTGAGCAGGTACTTTAGGTGACAGCTCGGAGGGAAAACGTCTGACGTAACCAACTGAACTTTTCAAAAGTGTGGTTTGTTCGTTGGAGATTCGCAGCTGAAACACAGAGAAAGTGAAAGGGATTGGCCACTCTTGATGTCTCACCAAAAGGCAGCTCGAAGCGCGTGTCCAGCAGGACGCGGTGGGGCGTCGGGTTCTTGGTGCCGTATATCTCGTCTGCCTTCATCAGGACCTCCGCGTCCAGAAAGATCCAGTCACCCGAGCCCTCCTGCAATTGAGATACGTATATTTTTTTGTATCGGTTAATTCGGTAGGGACAGTGCACATTATTAACACATCACTGTAAATGCACCAGAATTAGCCAAGAGGCTATTTTTTTATATCTGTCGTCTCTGGACAGATGTTACAAAGTCACCCTAAAAAATTAGTTACAAACAAAGTTATTCATCGTTTATCCTTTATAAGCATGCAGAAACTAATTAATATAAATTAATCAATTAATATAAGTTGAAACATCATTCAGGACACACATGCAAAGCAAATAAATGAGGGATGATTAGGTTAATAGAACCACGGACTAAAGACAAAATTATGCTGCATTGTTAGACAAGCATGCAGAGTATGTCAAATATATAAATCAGTCGGACACAGCAGAGCAATAATAAAAGACATGCATGCAAGTAGATGAGGGTTGAATGGCAATTGCAAGTGATGACAAACAGACAGAATGAGATTGACCTGTGTAGAAAATTGGACCTTCTATGTGTCCAATACTCTACCTACGCTATACCATTATTATCATTTCCAAGAGTAATATATCTAAGGTATATACATCTTTGAGCATTTGTATTATTTCTATGCTAATTAATACTGAGGCCACATTGAATATGAATGCCTATGGAGGTAATGGAGGTGAAATATCGTTTTACAAATGAGAAACATAATGATGCCAGCAGGGAAATGGTAAAAAAAAAACACCACTGTTTTGTAAAAAAAAAAAAAATCAATCAGTGTTTTGGAAGGAAGTCCTTCCCACTGCATGTTTTACTTTTCCGCTGACTATGTGAATCGTGTGTGGGTGCGTGATCTGACCTCCTCTGATTGCTGGATGCCCTTCAGAGGCATCCAAGCCGTCCCCACCATGGTGTCCCAGATGAGGCCTTTGTTCCACACCTCGACGATGAGGCCGAGGTCCAGCTGGTTGATCTCGCTAAGGGGAAAATAGGGGTGGTATTCATGTATCAAGTAATGTCAAGCTTCCATAAAAACATATTAAAAAGCCCTCACTTATAAACAGCGTGGGAAATGTAAGCGGATAATAGAGCGGAACAATGACTGCATAGTTTGAGGCTTTGTTATCAGGAATTTTCTTTTTTAAAGCGAGAAAACTTTCCAATATATCACTCGACTCGCACTCACTGAGGCAGAAAGTGTCTCCATAATTACTGGCAGGCCCGACCAGCGGCTCATAACAAAGGCTACCTCGTCTTTTTGTTGTGTAATAGCTGTCATAATACATTCAGGCCTTGTTTTGTGTCATTCAGCATGCTATTCAAAGGGCTCAAAAACAGCTTGATGACAGCAACAAAATGGCATAGCAATTTGTGAAAGGAGCCGCTTGACAAAGGCATTTGCATATTCTCATCTGTGGCAGTTCACAACTATCGACGGGCCAAACAAAAGGAAGATAAGAGAAAAGATAATCAAAGACAGCAGCTAATTGAGAGAACTGTAGGGGGGGGGGTCCAGGTGCAGAACTACACAGCAGGCTTTCTAAATCATGTGCTCATTCAAAACGCCACAGAATAAACTAGAAACGTGCAGATCTCCGCCAGGTGTGTTTGCAACTGCTATATTGAATCAATACAACCCCCCCCCCCCCTCTAAGGGGCCATAAAACACACTTAATTTACCTTATGGAAGACATTTCATACAATCTTGCCAAAATATAAAATGACCAAGCTGTCTGCCCGCGTAGCAGCGGCTGAGTGGCGGCAACGTACTCAGCAGTGTGTGTACTGGAAGCTAGCTGTTAGCCCCACACGCCGCCCAAAAATAACAATAAAATTGAGCTGAAGAGCAGCGGCCGAGAGGTACTCAGCAGTGAATGTACTGGTAGATCCGTTAGCTTTTTAAACTTTTCCCCTCATGGTGTCTCTGGCAGCAGAGCAGCGGCTGGGGGTCGGCGATGCACTCAGCTGTGGTAATACTGGCGGACCCTGCCGGACGGGGGCCGGTTAAGAGTGGGTGTTAACCAAACACTGCGTCCAAAACAATATAAATGATTTAATTGTTTCGCCACCCCATACACCATCTTAATTTATTTCCGTTAGAGTTAGAGGATAGCACTCATGTCTGTGTGATAGATATGTAGCTGCATCCAGTTAGCTTAGCACAAAGACTAGGAACAGGGGGAAACAGCTAGCTTCACTCAGTCCAAAGATAAAACATCTGCATTACAGACTGTATATACGATGTGGACGTATTCGCCACCCATTGGGTTGTGGCCTGCTCCAGTTCGGTATTTAGGGCTTTGATTTTCAGAACCTGTGCCGGATTCTCACAAGTCACCGCTTTCATCCGGTTCATTTGGTTGTAACAGGTGGTACTGAGAATTCGCCGGAAACGCCGATGAATGGTTATGTTTTATGTTTGGTAACACCTCGCTGACACATCATTAATGGGACAGCAGAAGGATGAAGGTCTGGAAAAACAAACAGCGTTCCAATGAGGGAGTTCACAAAAGACAAACAATGACACACACAACGACGCGCTGGCTCCCTCGTCGCCATAGATACCTTTCATGGGGAAAGTAAAATGAGGAAATTAAACCAATGAATCACGGGGAGGAAATGAACGGCAGCTGTTTTACACGATACTCGCATAGCTTGAAAAACAAGACACCTCTCCTGTAGTTTTAAGCACCAGGTAGGAACTAGGGTGGGGAAATAAAAATATATGAAAAACTTATAGCTCATATTGGATTTCAGAGCTCGCGGACCATTTCCATTATTGAAGAGTTTTGACATAAATCGGACGCACCATGTACTTTGCATGTAGATAAACACTCAAGCAGGTCTTGTGAAGGGCACTGAAGTGAAATTTCACAAAAATACCATGCTCTGGAGGCCATGTGGGGATGATTTTCATGACGACACAGGACGCAACATGCCGATTGTTTGAATATACAGTCCAGCATCGCGTGCAGAGTTGCGAGTGTTTTATGTCCGTGTAGCATTTGCTTAGTCGACAGTGAACTTTGCATTTATTTATGACCCCGCCGTGTGCGTGTTTATTAACTTACAACATGAAATCCTGTTCCCAGCAGGGCTGGTCGCCCCGCACCGTGATGGTTGTGCTTTTGACATTCTGCACCTTCAGCGTCACGTAGGTGTTGAACTTGTCTGAAACGAAGGAGAAGGGAGATTGCAGTTTAAACTGGGAACATGCAGAGGGGCGGCATTAGAAAGTGAAAGCAGATAAGTCCAAGCCCCCCTCCCCCCTCACCATGTCAAGCCAGGCCGGGTCAGGCCAGCAAACTGACCCCGTTAATCTCCAAAGAGAGCCAGCCCCATGCAGCGGATACAAGTACAGGATCCAACTGCCTGTTATGACTCTCCTGCACTGTGGATCGCAGCCTCTCTTGGACTCACTCCTAATAACTGCCCACTAAACACACACGTCTCAGAGGCAGAAGGTCCGCTGGTAATGCAACGGAGTAGAAGTCCCTCCTGACCTCTCACTGCTGCGGAAAAGGTCTCCGTCAGCCCCGATACGATCAAGGCTAAAGAAGGGAAATTCAGCGAGGTCAAAAGGTGACAGCCTTTACAAACAGAGTAGTAAAATGAACTCAGTTGGGTTTTTCTATTTGTTTTTTGTTTAACTGGCACTGCCAAGACAACTTCCCCACCCGGTGATCTCCATCAGTGGCGCCGCAAAAACAATCGCCCGCGCCAGCTGTCAGCCCTGGGCGGGGTGATGGCTGAGGGATGAGGGGAGGGAGGATTAGACGGCCGGTGACACAGACGCCACTGTTCCATTCTCCTCAGGGCGAGGGAGCGTCGACACGTGCCTGACGATGTGCTCCGTTTCGCTCTGGTAGATAACCGACCTCACCGCGCCGCCAGTGGTCCTCCCTGCGACCCCCCCCCCCCCCCTCCTTTCTAGCAGCATAAATCTGACCCCCTACCTGGGGCACAAGAGCATGCAGCTGGAGGAAACGGCTTAGATTGAAATGCTGATCTTGAGTATGGGTTGTACGGCAGACTGGGATGGGCAGTATGGATCAAATCTCCCATCACATTATATGTACCTTTATACTGTGATATATATAAAAAATATTTAAAATTTCAAACTCTATATGGAGGAAACCACTCCCTGGTAACCACCTGCCCAGGTAAGCATAGGGTGTGCCGAACAGAGCAGGCCTCCAAATCACACAAAACAAAACAGTAACCTGAGATCTCTAAGTTACTGCTGACGACTCCATCGCTCTACGGGCGCCCATCTACCGAATAAGCACAGAGACTATTAGGGAATGAGCTTTACTGTCTTCCTGCATCTTAACAGTGCCTGTTAAGATGACATAATGAGGAAAAACACTCTACCTGATTGAGATAGAACAACGACCCATAAATCAAACTAAACAAGCTTGTGTCACTCATACACATACATAGACGATGTATCAAATAAACTGAAACATTGGACTGGAATGAATAAGTAAGCAGGCACGAAACACTGTGAACAGGGCAGCCTAACAGACCCAGAGGTATCAAAGGGACAGATAACTTGGTCGTAGTAAAGTCTCCACACTTCTATCAACAAGGGTAGCTTAATAACAGAAAACCTTCTCATTCTAGAACACAATGTATTTAAGACATTATAGCCTCAAAAATGTTCACTCAATAGGTCTCTGAAACATTTCAACAGCAATAAAAAACATTTTTGCCTTAATGAAGGTCGGATTTATTGGAAGGTGTTGTAATAATAAACCGGCAGTGGCTCAGGGGAGAGAGTGGGACCTCCTTCAACCACGAGGTTGGCGGATCGATCCCTGGCGTGTCCCCATGTTGCTCCCCAGGCACTTCAAAATCCATCTCTGTTCCTGTCTGTATGTGATGTTAAAAGAGAGTATACCGCCGGAATGGCCAGCCCTACAAACAACAACTCACCAGTTTTTTTTTTTTTCAGTTTTCAATGACTGCATTTCAGATTTGCACTTCCAAAATATCAGTGAGTAGAATCATCAGGGCTACAGCTAGTGGTTATTTTAATTATTTTCTCCATTGTTTGGTCCATAAATTGTCAGATTGTCAGTTTCCCAAAATGAGGTCCTCCCATTGCTTACTGTACCAGACCAACAGTCCAAAACCCCCAAAATATTCACTTTACCGTCACATAAGGCAAAGAAAAGCAGCAAGTCCTCACTGAAAAGATGGAGCTAGAATGTTTTGGGGCTTTACAATCAAAATAGTTCATAATAAATCAATTATCTTTTCAGCTTTAAAAAACAGCACACACACACACACACACACACACACACACACTTTTGGTCTATGGGAAGTCAAAGCAAGGCATCAGCTGTTCCTTTGACCGATCACCTGACCACACTAAACAAAGATTTTTTTTCCTGGTTGCCCCGGCGACGTGCTGAAACATTTACTCTGCAGCCAGATAAGTCGATGCAACTCTTGACACAATGAGACAATAAACAACTGATACAGCTGGATTCTGACGACAGTCAGCTGACACGCAACATAAATAAAGATTCAACAAGGACCAAAAAACTAAAAGAAGGTCCCTCCTACAAGCACCCTGAGTGAAAGGAGACAGACCTTATTAGTGTCCCGAGGGGGACACTGGGACACAACACAGGCTTTATTACAAAGGAGCCTGGGGGATGCTCAAACCCTTTCCTCCTAATTAGATAGTCCGTGCCTTGTGCCACATTTGGGCCGGCTCCCATGATTAGAGGAGATGAGATAAGGGAAGAGGATGTATGGATAAGAGCCACTTAGTGGCTGTGGGACGTTTCCAGCAGGTGCTGCCCACAATGTGGCTGATACAATCTGCACTGTTGAGGAGAAAGCAGCAATAACTGCCCGGAAAAAAAAAACACACTGAGTGTATGCCTGCACACTAAAGCCTGACATACTGGATCTGTCCGGCAAAAACATCACATTAACCCTCTCAACCCCAAAACCTGGAAAAGCATGTTTCCCTTAAACTGTTTATCACAGCCAGAAGCTGTAAAAACTGTCACAATTGTCCGACTTTTATCTTTCGGAGCGTCCTCGAACACATCATGTGTGACCAACGCTTCGGTCAGAAAACGCGACCGAAACAAAGCTTAAAAATTGGAATATTTCATCAAAAACATTTTATTCTAAATTACTCATTTTAAATTCTCGTTTATATTGTGACTTTGCCGTTTCTAACATTACTGTTGCTGCTCTAGAATCAACATTTAGCCAAGTTATATTTAAATGATTCAATTATATTCCAGTTAAGATAACCAGACTGAAATTAATTGGGAAAGTAAATCTCATATACAAACACTTTCATCTTTGTGTATTTATCGCCCGTCATATCGTCATAGCAATGTTGAACAATGTTATCATACTTCATTCAGGCCCACTTCATAATAATATACGGATATATCCATAATAATGCAATAGTGACTGATAACATGCCAATAATATGAATATGATCATAATAATGTGTAACGTGTTGAAATGCACACATCTCTCATTCTCTCTCTCCATCACACACACACACTAGTCAGTGTGTGTGTGTGTCGTAAAGAGGAGGCAGAGTTGTGAGATGATGCGGCGCCCCGCTTGCTCTCTTCATGTTTTTGTGAAGCACCCACTTGCCCCCGAGCCCTCGGTCGAGCATCTTCATCCATTATTGAGTGATGAGTTTTTCAATAAATTAGTCAAAGAAACGCAGGCGGCTGGAAGGCTGACATTTCAAATTCAGACCGCTCATCTATATTGCATGTGACACAAGAACATCAACATAGGAGGACTTTTTGGTTGGGACCACCTAAGGAGACGTTTCTCCATCTTCACTACACAACAGTTGTGGACTGATCATAATGTGAACAGGACGCTTAAATAGAGGGGATCTAAATTCTGACAGACAGAAAATGTGTGCAGGCAAACACTCTGACACAAATCCAGCGACACACACAGCCCTTATCAATCCCCCAGTTTCCCGAGGCAATCTGGAAAGTCCATCCAAGGGCACCTTCACTTCTTCACACGCAGTACTCTCCACAAACAAGTCATTGTAGAAAGGGCTCAGCGTGAGGCTTAAGAGCTGTCCAACCCAAGGTGTGGTGAAAAGTGCAGGGCAAACACACACATCCCAGACCAGCCCTGTGTAAACTTTGAGGCCTCTTCTAATAAATCCCACATCTCCCTTTGCAGAGTCAGGGTGATCAGGAATCACAAGTACCCGGATTATGTTATTATGTTCTAACCTGAACCTGAGGCAGCAGGAACATCACAACACAGTGGAACCTGTCACTGTGCCCAAATTCTGAAGAAATGGCCCTCTAATAAATGTTAAAAATAAGCAAGAAGGCAGCCCCATACTGGCTTCTCATACGCACAGTGCTCATGTCACTCACACGGCAACATGTACATATTTGCACTAATTAACAGTAGAAGTATAACTTTTGGTATTCTAAACGTCACGCCAGACGGACTTTGTCCTGTAGCCCAAAAAAAAAAAAGTGACTTTACATTTCACCCAAGGGAGACAACAGGCTTAACTGAATTCCCCTGATGTTTGCTCTGGGACAGGTGTCACATGTGGCGTGGCCCAGAGGGAGGGGGAGGGCAGAGAAGGCCAGCAGAGACTGACAATCTAAAACAACTAAAACTATATCTCAGTGCTCGTGACGCTCGTGATCGTGAAGGCACTTGAAAAAAATAAAAATTATTGTTTTCCCAAAAGGTGAAGTAGGAGGGACTAAGGAAAGTCCCACGCTGACCAAATGCAGACACCTGCAGTTTAATTAACTTTAGCAATTATCCTCAGCAAGCCCCGAGGGGTGTGTTCAGTCGGGGACTGAGAACGAGAGTGCGTTTCCTGTCCCGGGGCTTAGAGGGAGGCGGGAGGCTGAACACTAGAGGGGATTTGCTTAGGTGGATTTGGATTTAGCGGCCACCAATCTAAGCTCACCTGTGCAGAAGGACACTGGGGTTACATAATGCAAAAATCAACCCAGAGCTTTCGCCGACTCAACAGAATTCGACAGATAACCCTGCATTGGAGTGCAAGTGACGTACTGACACTGTTTCCTGATTCATGCAGCTCCTGAACGGGAAGCTTCAAGGCTTCCAAAATTCAACGAGGACGACAGACGAACACAGTAAACATTCATAACAAAACAGAAGCACTCACCTGGTGGTCCTTGGAGCTTGGCTTTCTTCACTGCAACACAAAACAAAAACAACGATTAGGCCAATCGGTGGGGGGCGGGAAGCTTTCCACTGAAACGTGATTCTTCCGCTCGCATGTGATGTTTCGAGTGAAACGGTGGGAGAAGAAGAAAAAAAAAAAACAGGCCAGAAATTGTAAACACGTCTGGCCGTGAGTCATGAACAGCGGACAGGATGTCGTGTTATTGAGGCCCGACCAATTAATTTGTATGCGGACAAAGCTGAAGCATAGCAACGTGTGCGGCTCCATCAACATGAATGAGCCCTTTGATTTTCAAAACGTTATATATAAATATATATGTAAAAAAGAGAAAATACATCCAGAACTAAGCTTCACTGATGCACAATCTATTCTTCTATAAATGCAACCCTTAGTGAAAACCCTGTATCAATAATTGGAACCTCTGCTAGAGCTCACAAGTCAAATAGTTAGATTCAAATGATCTTTATCCGACATCGGATGTACTTTCTTCACGTGTAGCTTTGGGAAGTTGGTGTTCTCACAAAGGGAAACGTGGACGCTCAGATAGAAATTAGAGCGTTGTAATATTTGTCATCAAGCTATAACATAAACCTTGCATCGAGTGAGAGTTTTTACGTGACAATGAGAGGAAAATAATACACTGAAGATCGGCGCCCACATTTTGATCATGACGAATGCATTTTGATCTGATTGCACAATACCAACTTTAATAGAAATAAAGAAGCATAAGCCCAGACAGCTGTATCACAAAACACAACAGCTGGTAAACAAAACGCACAAAAAAAACAATGGCAAAAGTGGGCCAGGGCAGATGGGTATTAAGATGACAAAATTAATAAATAATACATAAAACTAAGAATGTTTGGCAAAAGCGCCCATTACGTAAAACCTGAAATAAAAAAAGTGGGAAAACAAGCCTCGTGGTGTATTTGGGTGTATTTTTAGATCATCTTTAGCCCCTTGATGCATACAATAACGTTTATGGGATTGCGGAGCGCTTTGCAGGGGATTAATTGTGATTGCTGTGGCCGGGATATGTGTTCAGGCATATAAACTCCTAAAGCTCCGGAGCCCTGCGGCGGCAGATGGGCAGGACGGGATGATGCAGGCACAAATGAAGCTTTCATATTTTCATGTAACATGCCTTAAAACGACTACGCAGGAGAGAGAAGTAGTTATTGGTTTTCCTGAAACAGCGATTTACAATTTTAGCCACAAACATTCACCAACATTTTTTTTTTCTACTGTTGTCTTTCTGGATAACGGTGGTGGGGGAAAAAGTTATCACAAAAGGAGGAGAAAAAAAAAAAAAGAGGAACTCGTCACTTCTTCCAAAGCATTTCCTGTCTTGTACTGTGAAGCGGAAAGGGAGCAGTGAAATGTGGAGGGAAACCGGCGGTGTGATATTTTTTTTGGCTTTCCACTAAGGCCTTTCAGCCATGGGTCCAACTGTGGGACACAGAGCAGAGGGCAATAAACCAGGGGGGCCATAATAGTGGAAACTGATGCTTATCATTTTCTGTGCTGGGCCCTGCATGGCTTTAGAGGCCATTTAGCTCACTATTTGGCAGAGCGAGTTGCACAAATACCCTATTAACCTACTGTGCCTCCACCTATTTAAGCATGTGCATGTTTTAGGCCAGTTGATTCTGGAGCTCTCCTTTGGTTGTTCAACTTTAGACATGCAGCGAATGACGTCAATTCATAAATAGCCCTGGAGCTTTTAAAACAAGAATGATATAAGATCTCAGGAGCAAACTATTTAACGGTTATGTGCCTACACCTTATTTTAAAAGGTACATAATACGAGATTGGGAGCATTGCTGCACAACGGCTCTCAACGTGGCGATGGCTGAGCGATGGTGCTAACAGTTACCTGAGGGGGAACCGGAGGTGGATGGTACCCTTAAACGACGACGCTGTCAGGAAGAGCTCCGGAAGACTTTACTCCACTATATCTTAAGATAGCAAATAGTTGTTTGCTGCTATACTAATGCGCTGAATGTCGTATATTGTTCCTTTAAACGTAACAGCCAATCTTCTCACTGATGGTCTCGTTTATGTATGTAGGTCATATTGAAGCATCAGTATCAAAGAATAACTTTGTATAGTTCCCAAAAAGGTCTACTTTGATTGTTTGATTAAAAAGTTGAAATTTCACCACAGCATAGGACAGAATAAATGTTGCCCCATCTGACTACTTAGATAAACTGGCCAACATATATATTTTATTTGAACTTAAAGGACATCATCAGCTGGAAGGTGAGGCAGAGAGCAGGAAACAATAGGAACAGGAAGTGACACCATGGGTTGCAGTCAGCTTCCGCTCGGTGCTGGCTCTGGGATGTGATCAGTGTAGGAGGCAGAGAGGCAGAGAGGGAGCAACAGATGGCCAGGGGATTACTCCCACAATCTCTAAGCGCTCTCTCTGCCGCTGTCTCTCATAATTCCACTACTCTGCCGCTCGCTACACTCAACCACTCTGCCTGCAGCTCTATCCTTTCTGGTCCTGCGTTTCTCATCCTTTATTACATTGTTTTCTTGTGGTATCTCCTCGACTACTCACTTAACCACGGAGCCAAAGTCAGCAGGCTCCACGCAAACAGTGTTGCTGCAGTTGTGTTGACTATTACTGTGTTCTTAATCCTGGAGCGTGTGCCGGAACAAAGAACTGCTACATCCCTTTTGGAGTATAACTAATGTGTCCTTATGAAAACAGAAGAATGAGCACACAAAAGGCGTGGTGATGCATGAAACGAGCTGAGCATCCTGAGCCAATAAAACCCTAGGACCAATGTAGGAAGCATGGAGCTAGTTTACTTGCACCAAAAAGGATTAAAAACTTTGCTTGGCAAACACTTATGTAATGTAACAAGAAATGTTCCAACACCTTTTTTTCCCATTCCTGATACAGATACCGTTTAACGTTAGCTCCTGTTTTTTAGCCAAGCAGGACTGTGCTGCCCAACGGCTGCTATCTGCTGACGTTAACTAGCTCTCCTGCCTATTTCAACACGGATTTGTTGTTCGCAACGTAGCGTTATTAGGGGGGAAAAACACAAGGTGAACGAGAGTGTTTACCCACAGGTGCATAGTACTGGCTTGCACATGTGCTGAACCAAACGGGCAGGATGTACGGATCGGGTAGCGAGTGATGTGTGTTGTTGCTGTTCCTGTGGAGGAAATACCGACATCTACTCAATCCACGACCGATTCCCTCAAAAAAACTTGCAGGAGACCCTGTTGAGACCAAGACCACCCACAACAGCTGCGGTCCGCTAGCCGTGTACGAGCTCTTAACCTGTACTCCAGCTACCCCTCTCTACACTGGAGCGGTCACGTGTCTTGACTCTGCACAGCTCCCACACTGCTGCATCACAGGGTCCATGTGAGCCACGCGTCCAGTCAGCCCTGGCCTGATCGGAAGCAGGAGTCGTCGCCCCACCCCCACATGTCCACTCGTGAGGGCAACCACTTATCTGTTGTGGAAAGACATCGCCATGGTGATAGGGCATCTTGACTCCCAATAAATAAGCAACATTGTAAAGCTGTGCAATCAGGGGGATGAGTCACGTCATCGGCTAATCACACAACCCCCTTTTTTTTCCCAAGCACCCTTTCCTTCTGTTATCTCCGGACTGCATAGCTCCTGTGCCAGCTCACGTTTGTCACGACCGCGATCGATAAACGGACTGAGCGCGAGCTCGAGGAACCGTGTGGCACAATAACTCTTGATTGTCGGCGCCATCGGGCTGAACTTTCTGAAGCAAGAGGGGCCGAGCTGACTTGCCTCTTTTGTGACCTTTTCCCTGCGAGGAGCCGTTCTCTTTCTCAGCCTGGTGTATTGATGCAAGATCTCTTTTGAGGCTTGTTGTTTAAAGGCTTCGCAGAAATATACTTTGATTTTTCTTTTTTTTTAAAGGAGCAGACAGGTTCAATGATTTTCTGTTGGACTTTGTGTTCCCCATACACCCCCAAAATGTGTTGTGTACCTGCTGCAGCTTTGATCACTGCAGTTTCTTTTAGTGCCACATGTGGAGTGGCTGATGTGCGGTCAGTCTTAATTATATCTTTAAAAATGTAACATAAATACCAAGTCTTCCTGCAGCCTTTTATATTGGAGGCACCATGCCTATTCTGAAATATAAAAAAGTGTCCTCCAGCATCACATTTTTATGAAATATAATATAAGGCATTTTAAGGGTCAGGGAAAACGAGGTGCGGCGCTACATCGCACATCAAAGGCATGTAGCGCACCGTTCAATGATTAAAAGGTGCAATGTGTGACATATAGAAATACAAAAATGAACTAAAACCATTAACAGAATATGAAGAGTTTGGAAGTGTTGACGTTACGTCAAAGATGTCCGTGTGTTGCGTTGCAGAGATATCTGCTGAAATTAGTGTGCTAACCAGCTAGCCCCGCCCCGTCTTGTATTGCAATATCACTTGTTCCTGATGAGGCGACAGTGAGTCACTGTAGCGTCCCGGTCCAACAGGAGAGGACGAAGAGCTGCCCCGAGCAAAACAAACAGTACGGCGACAGCTCTTGGCCGAGTAAAGAGACGAGGCTCGACGCTGAACTCACGTTTCTTTGAGACCAATGGGTAACATCTAACGTTGGCTATTTAGCGAGAGCTCGTCTTTAGCGCAACTGATGACAACCGTACTGAAAAACATTCCAAATGGCGTAAACATATGGTTTTAATGCGTTTGTTTTCTTGCTAAAACCGAGCTAAGCAAGCTATAAATGTAGAGTGACGACGTTGCAAAAGCATTAAAGAAACGTTTGATCATTTGATTTTACAAATTTCCCCCTGGGGATGAATAAAGTATATATCTATCTCCATCTATGACAGAAGGTGTTTGCTGGATCGCAAGCATGCATGAGTGGAGGTATCTGGAGGATATTTGAAGAGAATTAGGAGTGTATGAAGTCCTGTATTTTCAATCAAACATGGGGGGGGGGGGGGGGGGGGGGAGGCCTAATACTCTCAGTTATTCACTCATACATGTCAGGCACAAACGGTATAATAAGAACAATGATATCTCGAGGACTGGACCCAAATATTCCACTATTCGGAGATTTGTTTCTTTTGGTAGGTTTTAGATTTTTGACTTTGGATATTCACTTTTTTTGTTGTCGTTGCTTTTTTAACCCCTTGGGATTACAAACGCACACCAAAACCTTTTGGAAAATGCTTCTTATTCAATAAAAAATAAAGCTACAAGCATCAATAAAGGAGAATAACAGAATCCTTAAAAATGTTCGCCTTTGATTAAGCAAAGGACGCGTGTTGCAGCACTCCGTGTGAGAGAAGTCTCAGAGTGTGTGACTGCTGCTTTAAGGTCTGTGCTGTTGAAGCGCTCCAGTGGTCACCGCCAATGCTTCACCAATCCACATGTTAAACTTGATATCAATGGACAGCGCACATTACGGATCAAAGAATTTGTATTTGACCGCCCCCCTGAGAGTCTCGGTACAGTGCTCGCCTGTCTGGTGGAATCATTTAGAATTCTGGGGCGCCCCCAAGATTTCATCTCCTGCATCATCCTCTATATTAAAAAAACCTTCATATATAAATTATGTTTAAAATATTTTTTTAATAAGAGTTTAAAATAAATATTATCCTCATTTACATAAAACTTAAAAGAGGGTGAAAAAAAGAAGGAGAAAAAGTGTTCTTCTACATTCAGGCCCTTTTATTAAACAAATACAATAACCCTTTATGCCAAAAATGATATGAAAAAAATATATATTATACATCGTTTGTCGGGGGTGGCACCATCATTACAGACTGGACCAAAATGCTGACCATTGGTCTCGTTGGCACAGAACAGGATGTTGCATAATGTGCTCTGCTGCGGTAAAGGATGCTAGGGCTATGCTAGGAGTGTCCGACTTCTGTTTAGTGTTAACCCGGCCAGCCTCATTCACTTTAGTCTTGTTATTGACCATTAACATGTCCACGGAAGGGAGACTCTGAACTGGTTTTAAATCTAGACATGAAGGTCAATAGTTAAATTGTTATTATTATCATTTGGACCCCTAAAGAAAAAAATAGTATCATTCTTTTGGGGGATAACCCATAATAAACATATTTTTCTCTATCTGATGGAATAGAACAAGCTACGTCTTCTAGTCACCCTCTGAACTAAACAGCATGGACCCCCAACTGCTTTATCGTTATCATATATTCATTTTTAATATCTTTGTCAGACAAGATCAAATATCCAGCAATGGTACACTAACCCGTACTTCTATTACCATTGCTGTAGATGTGATTTTAAAGGAACAGTTCCACTTTGCAACTACTGTAGAAAGAAAATAGTTCCTGAAAGCGCTCACTACAAGGTTTATGGATGATCTTGAGTAATCAGGTCTTGATTTCTGGAATAGAGACATTGCTGTTGAGTTTTTAAAATGTATCTTGATGGCTCTCACAGCAAAACAATCTACCTCGATGAAAAACACTACAGGTAAGAGGACAAAATAAGTATTTTTGATTTCAGGGTGAACTGACCCTTTAAGCATCTGCTGACTAATTCAAAATCAAATAACCCTTCATTTTTAGCCATCAATATATCACAACTTCGTCTCCTGATGCATAAATCTTACTTTAAACTCATCATCCTACACTGATAATAAAGTATACTCGTGGCTACTGTCTGTTGTTGTGATATTTATAAGTCAATACAGCAGGATCAGTTATGGGCTAACGTTAACAGCTGGTGTGGCAGTCTGTGGAAAGCTCCCGATAAAGTAGAGCTAACATAGAGAAATAGCTATGCGACTAATGCTTTACATTGTCCTCATGAACAGTCTGCGTTTAAAAAGAAAATAAAGTTAAATCACGACAGGACAAATGTAGGCTACTAGACACTTGTCTTGTCCCTTTAGGGGCCAGAAAACCTGCTCTGCAAGATTTCACTGACATTATCAGATTGAATATAAAAAACACTCCGCTTGTAACTTTTACGCGTGAACTTCGTGTCGTTTCTAACCGCTTGAAGAAATACTAAAAAATAGAAGTTAAACTCACCTCTGACACACAGTAGCGACATGGCAAAGCCTTTCTTCCAGTAGTTTCGCACAGTTTTGCGGCTCTCAGCGGAGATTTACTCCGTCCGGCATGGTTGCACGCGGTTAAATTACTTTTTCAGACCGCCGGTAAGCTCCGAAACGGGTGTTTTTACAGGTGGTTTTCCGGTGCTGGACTTGGGCAGAGAGCGGCGGCCCCCCGCCACGGCCACGCCATTATTAAAACTCTCATCACAGGTTTTACAGACTGACGAACAACCTGAGGGCACGGAGGAGAGGGGAAAGGCGGGGTCGAGGCACCTGCTTACTGGCGTCCGTGGTGTCCAATGAGAATGCAGCGTCGCGCTGGAGGGCGGAGCCGTTTGAAAGAAACCGGGTGACGTAAACAAATTGTAGGGAGACCAAACTCCTCTAACTTTATTAAGATAGCTGCCATTTGTCTTGTTTTATTTTACCTGCGGCTTCAAAATTAGTTATATTCATTCATAACTCATATATTTATGTGAATGGGTATAAATTAAAAAATGACAACGTTTGACTTTACTTATAATATCTGCACCACACATAACATCACTGATTTCTTAGTTTCACAATTCTCTTTTATTTCTATAATTATTCTCTAATGCATCGTATCAATGTAACATGCCCACATATTACTGGAACTTGTTGCATCAAGCTAGAGTTGCTGCTTACTATAAAAACAAAATCATTGCTGAAGTGTCAAGTCAGGTCAGGGTTATCAACTCCTTCCTGACAAAGAGATTTACAAAAAAAGAAACCCACTCAATAATGAACACCTAATTAAAAAAAAGAAGACATATAGCCACCAAATGATCAAACGTGGCTGACACTATATGTGCCCCATATCAAGGGATCCCACACAACAATAAATTACATTTTGTAAGGTTTACGCTGTACACCTGTAAGAGAGCAAATACAAAACCAACAGCACCACCCTGTGTAATTAGTGAGTCATTACATTTGGTCCTGAAAACTTTATTCAATCGTTTAATCGAAAGAGTATATACAAAAACTTGAACTGTGGATATTTCAAAATTGTCATCATTTTCTATTTCATACTCTTTTGCTCTTTCCCCTTCTCATCAAATGTGGGCTATTTAAATATTTGACCTACACTGTCACTGATATTTTTGTAAATATGCAGATTGTGGCACTAAATTACTATTACTATTTGTTCTTTCTGAATTCTTTGACGAGATCAAATAAAATATTACTAATTTGAACTGATCATTTGCCTATTTGTGAGTGTTAATAAACAGTGTCATTTTTTTCCACAATAATAAGAGGGTTAATAAATCATAAAGATTTGAATCGTACCACCTTAACAAAAGTAACAACACAGGGGAGTCACAAGGTGCAAAAAGAGCTTGTTCAGTACACATCTACAAAGTCCTGACAAGAGGCCTAATTAGACAACAAATGAAAGAAGCTGATTGGATGGACCAGACTTCACTAAATAAACCAGAGGCTCATAAATAACAACAAATTATCAGTCTAAGAAGTTTAGAATCCAGAAAAGGTGAAAGGGCTTTTTAAACCTCATCACACCAAAATGTAAGTGTCATGTTGCACGTTTGTCATTGAAATGTTGGAGACAAAAGTAGTCCCAAACCAGACACTTCTTAATTTTATAGTTCAAAGAAAGAAAATGTGTCCATTGTGATCCACTTTTAAGCTACTCAGCTCAATCTTGTTATTAACTTCTTTATATTGGAATCATATGTGAATATAAATTATTGTATAATGCAATCTGCTGAGTTTATGAAAGACATCAACTGCGCATGACTGTGGATGATATAAACTCATACTGAGCACACAGATGTTTAAAGATACGAGATAAAGTATTGATCTTTATTCAAATAAGGTTTTAGGTCATTTGTACAGATGCTGATCAGCTTGGGCGCCCTGATGACGTCACGTTTGAAAAAGCCCAAACCTTTCTGAATGAATAGCTCTCTCGCCGGGTGCGGTGGCGCGCGCCTGTAATCCAAGTTACCGGGAGGCTGAGGCTGGAGGATCGTTTGAGCTCAGGAGCTCTGAGCTGCAGCGGACTATGAAGATCGGGTGTCCGCACTAAGTTCGGTATCGATATGGTGCTCCTGGGGGAGTCCGGGACCACCAGGTCGTCTAAGGAGGGGTGCACAGGCCCAGGTCGGAGACGGAGCAGGTCAAAGCCCCCGTGCCGCTCAGTAGAGGGGATCGCGCCTGTGAATAGACGCTGTAGTGCAGCCTGAGTAACACAGCGGGACCCTGTCTTGTTACGCTCTTTACTGTTCAACAAACAGCTGACACATGTTAGCTTCATCACATTATATTCTAGTTCCCATGAAAACATTCAGAAACCAGTTGTGTTTGTTTGTCCTACAGCGCCTCCACCTGGAGGAGAGGAGCAATGAGCATCAATCCCAGCAGTCAGTGCAGCACCACAGACACAGCGAACTAACGGGGCTTTCTTTATGACATTCAACCAACTTGATGGAGAGGTGAATAGTCACAAACAAACACGTTTATCTTTGTTTTCTGTTCAAATAACAAAAATATGTTAATAATAATTCTTCCAAGGTTTAAAAATCTTGATTCACAAATATTTCAAAATGTGTTTTTCTATCTTGTTGTAGGTTTATCGTTTTCATTGATTTATTTTTATATCAGCCTAAAATATGAATCTGTATGGTGAACAGAAGCGATGAGCGAGCACTCCAATGGTGATAATATACTAAATTCCCTGTGTCTAAGGTTCCCTTTAAAAATGGCAGATGCATAACTTCTTGTGGTACCTATGTTATGTACTATGTGCTATATTCATTTAGGCGCTCTCTACAATTCAACACTCAACAGATACATCTGTGGTTGAAGAGAAGATGAGAGCAACCTTTGAGCACAGACAGAAGCTGCTTCATGACCAGGATACATCTTCAGTTTTGGATGTTTTTCATCAATTCCTCGACACACCATGGATTGTTAAGGATATGCATAGATTATTTCATTTTATTTTAAATATTTGGAAACTGAATCCTTCTAAATGCAAAGCATACTGCATTAACCTGTATACTAATTGTTCCATATTGTTGTATGTTTTGAGTGTTTTAAAATGTTCATGTGGGACTAGTTTTAAAATAAATGTGTTTTAAAACAAACATGACCTCTTCCCTTTCGCAAACTTTATTTTCTAAGTCATTTTTAGTAAAGAGCCAGAATTACACTTTACAGCAGGGGTCTTCAATTAAAATTCCAAAAGGTCCAGATTGAGAAAATCTCCTCGGGCAAAGGTCCGGAACATTACAATAATATCTAACTCGCGCCACTTAGTGCCATATATATATATATAATGGCTTTTTATGTTGACCCAAAATCCAAGCAACTTTCAGGGAACATTCGTAAGCACGTTGTTGGGCAGTGAATGAATTTGTTAATATTCTGGTGGAACATTCATATTGGGCTCTTAAATGGTTTATTTTCTGTGCCCTCAGTTCGGATTGGAGTGGGTATTTGGTCTCGTTTCACATTGGCGCTTTGAATAATGGCCACGGTATCTGAGCATATGAGACAGAGTGGTTTTGTAGCACCAGCAGGAAGAATGAACAAATACGAGTCCGTCCATTCTTTGTTAAAGCTCTGTTTTCGAGGTCCACCTTTCTCTTTTTAGAGCACGCCATGTTAACTTGCTTCTCCGATTTACTCACTTCTCTCACTGCTTCTCTCTCACTGCTCTCGCTCCGTCTCCCGCCTGTCTGCGTAATCTCACTCGACTCACGATGCATTTTGGAATAAACATTTGATTGGCTGAGTTAGCGTCACGTGAGATTATTTACAATGTATGTAATTGGTCAGTGTGTTTCCTGAACTGCTGAATGAGTGCCGTAAAGGCCAGAAAAGCTGCGCAGGTTAAAACAGAAGCGCTCCGCCAAAATGTATAATTCTCAATTATCCATCAATTATACGTCCGGGTCCGGATAGGACAGCGTCTGGGTCCGGATCCGGACCGCGGTCCGCCTATTGGCGACCCCTGCCTTACAGTGTTAATATGGGAGTAACACTTTGCAAATGATCCCTTGAGAGAGTTCATTTTTAATACTACAAACAAGTGTTGAGAAAAACTAACACTGGTTTGTGTTAGGAAGAGTTCAATTTGAACTCCAAAAAGAGTCAATAATAACACTGAATTAGTGTTAAGGTACTAACTCTCCAAAAATAGTTAATTCAACACTTTGTGGTGTGGACCCATATAGACTCATCGAAAGTGTTAAAATCAATTCTTTAATTTGGCTATGCTGATTTTGCTGTGTGGGAACATAATACAGTGCAATTAAAAACGTATTTTTTTGCATTTTTATTCTTTTCTTCTCGCAGTTTGTAATGAGGTGTCCAGAAATTATACATATGATAATTTTTCTTATATTCAGATAAACATCAAAAGGTATACTGTGCAGATGTAGCGATAGACACAAACACCTTATGAAAAAATACTTCACTCTACTCTTTCAGCACAGAATATGTAAAGTCATATCACAACAGAACACCATTAAATTATTATTGTTATTCATATTATTGTCATTGTTATTCTTAATATTATTATTATTATTATTATTAGTAGTAGTAGTAGTAAGAGCAGAAGTAGTCGTAGTAGTATAATTATTTGTAGATACCATTATCGTGCTAGCGGAACCTTAGCCGTGCAGTTCTTGCCGCCCGCACTGACGGACTTTTCCACCGTTGCACCACTGACTTAACTTTCATTTCCTGACTGGTAAAGGGTCATACACATGAGTACAGAGTTTGTGTGGAGTCCACTTTACGGAGCCGAACCTTTACACGTCCACCGAAATTCATTTTGATGATGTTGCGAACGCTTTGTCGGACCGGCGGCGCCCTTCTGCAGGTAAAATACAAGTCATATAGTTACTCATATCCGGCATGTTGGCTCGTGCAGACCTTCTGTAGCACGGTTCTTCTCCAGCCCTGGGTAAAGTGGGTGTCATTCAGCGTGCACCAGAGTGTTAATAAGCCACGAAATGTCGCTCTCCATCCCGGTAGAAGCACCACTGAATCCGTATAAGTTAACATAAGAAGTACCTTCTTTAGCTGACACTGACTGACATCCTAATCATTAACAAGAACATGTACTATTATGATGCGTTATTAAACCTTTATAGTGTTAACCAATACATAACCAATAACGTCATATGCGCTCAATTCCATACGGTGTTTTAAAACAAATAAATATATTGAGCAGATCACCAAAACCAAAAATGAAGTGAGCAGGAGCGAAATCTTTTTACATAAATGTATTTTGTTTAATACATTTTAGTGCATATCCCTAAGAGGTTGTGTATGTGTGTTTTTTTAATTTATTTTTTAAGAATTTGAGTGATTACTCATACATCATTTATAAAGAAAAAAAAAACCCTGACTGGTTTAAGATTCTCCTGTGTGACAATGTGCAGCTTTTCTTCATCGTCAACTCAATATATTTAGGTTTTTGACCATTTATTGGTCCAAACACACCATCTGCACATGTCAGCTTTCACTCTTAAGGGGCATTTTGCACAGTTTGACTTTCTATAGACTAAACAATCAATACATATCATCAAAACAGATGATGATAGTTGCAGTCCTATTTATTTTACTTTTAAATACAAGTGACATAATCTTTGTAGCAAGGATTTTGGTTTGAAAAGCATGTTCTGAGGATTGATTTATAAATCTGAAATTCAGTCATCAAACAGTAGTTCTACAATCTGATGGAGCTTTTATTTTTTTTTATTTTTTTATTGACTGTGTGTGATTTTAGCAAACCCAGCGGGCTGCTCCGAGGTTGTGGGTCACACCAGCCCAGCAGCGATGGGCGTCCAGCCTGCCCGTGAACACCGTGGTCCTGTTCGTGCCCCAGCAAGAAGCCTGGGTGGTGGAAAGAATGGGTCGCTTCCACCGGATCTTAGAGCCGGTATCTACCCTTTCTTCCAAGGAGATTCCTGTTCAAATAATGGCAAATATTCCAGAGGGAAATAAAAAGCAAATGCTTGACAACCTGTTTTTTTTGCTCTCTCTCTCTTTTAGGGTTTAAACTTCCTCATACCTCTACTGGACCGAATTCGCTACGTGCAGAGTCTCAAAGAGATTGTCATCAATGTCCCGGAGCAGTCTGCAGTATCTCTAGGTGAGGGATCAGTACATCGGATCAGATTCTGAGTTAATAGACATACAGTTAATTTCATCTTGTTTTTACAGACAATGTGACGCTACAGATTGACGGAGTGCTTTACTTAAGGATCCTCGACCCTTTCAAGGTACGCCATGCCCGAATGATTCTCCGCTCCCTGTGTGTTGTTTTTAGTCCGATCATAGAAATAGTGATTTCATATTTGCTGGGTTTCGCCCCCAGGCCAGCTACGGCGTCGAGGATCCAGAATATGCCGTCACGCAGTTGGCACAGACCACCATGCGGTCGGAGCTGGGCAAACTCACACTGGACAAAGTGTTCCGGGTAATGACATACCACCGCTGTTTCCCCCCCCCCCCCACATTGCTCTGCAGGCTTGTAACGAAAGATGTCATGAGCACTTTGGATATTAACTTTTTACATTTCTTTTTGAAGGAAAGAGAGTCCCTCAACTCCAACATCGTGCACTCCATCAACCAAGCATCAGACGAGTGGGGGATCCGTTGCCTCCGTTATGAAATCAAGGACATCCACGTTCCACCTCGCGTCAAAGAGTCCATGCAGATGCAGGTGGGACGAACCGAATGAATGAATGAAGGAAGGAAGTCACCTCCTTCATCCACAAACATGTTTTTGTACAGATTACTGAGGAGGTCTCGTTTTAACGTGAAACAAAAGTGCCCTAACACATTTTTTACTCCGCCCCGTGTAGGTGGAGGCCGAGCGGAAGAAGAGAGCCACGGTGCTGGAGTCCGAGGGGACGAGGGAGGCGGACATTAACGTCGCAGAGGGTCACAAACAAGCTCAGATTCTGGCCTCGGAGGGCCAGAAAGCGGAGCAGATCAACAAAGCGTCCGGTGCGTGGCACTTTAAGAGATCCGGCTGGGTTTTTTCAGCTCTGTGGTTTTTCACGCATCTTCTTTGACACTTTTAAGTTCAGATCGCAGGACTAATAAAAATACTGAAATCACAGATGAAGACGAGTTATACACCACTAATCGATTACTTTGTTCCCTCCAGGTGAGGCCCAAGCAATCTTGGCCAAAGCAGAGGCAAAAGCTAAGGCTATCCGTATGCTGTCGGATGCTCTCACTGAGCAGGTGAACAGGAGATTCTGGTGTTTTTTCATAACATATCCATGATCGCAGTATTATTTCGTAAAAGTGAATTATTATTTTTTTTTTTTAATCGTGCACCGTACAGAATGGAGACGCGGCAGCCTCGCTAAGTGTGGCCGAGCAGTACGTGTCCGCCTTCTCCAAGCTCGCTAAAGAGTCCAACACCATCCTGCTGCCCTCCAGCACCGGGGACATCAGCGGAATGGTCACGCAGGTATTTACACACGCACATCTTTTTGTTCTATTCATGTTCGGGGTATTTTGTTGTAAGTTGTTCTTAAATCTATATGGTAACATCTGGAACTCTCCCTGCACTCAGGCTATGACCATTTATGGCGCGTTGGCAAAGCCGAGCCCGAAAGCGGCGGAGAAGAGCAACAACTTTGGGAGCCAATCGTCTCAGTAGCAGAGGACTCGGTGGATGAACTCCAAACAGTAGAATGACACAGACGCAGCAGCAGAAGAAGAAGAAGTCTTTGGCTCCAAGGCCTCGCTGTGTGTGTGTGTAAAGTCTCACATACCTTCTGCCGACAGGACAGAAGGAGAAGAAACTGCAAACTTCATAAACTTCTGGGATCTTTTGCCCTGGGAGTGTTGTGGAAAAAAATTACATCTTTTGTAAGAGGAGTTTTAATCTTCGCTGACTGTTCTTTATGCTCAATTATTGTCAGATTTGGGAAATTGACACCAGGCTTCAGCCAAATATACTCGCACACCGGTGACTCTGGCAGGCTGATAAAATGGAGAAATTGAATGCTAGAAAATATGCGATTTATTATAATACGTTAATTATTTGTGGGCGATTTATTTCGTGCATCTGATCTGTTGAGGTATGTATTGTTGCACAGACCCTGGTTGAATTGGATGTAAAGGGTTAAACTTTAAAAGGAGCAGTGTGTAGGATTTAGTGGCATCTAGTGGTGAAGTTGCAGATTACATCCAACTGAATACCCCTCCGCCCACTCCTCCCTTTCCAGGCGTGTCTGAGAACTACGGTGGCCCGCAGGTAATGTCAACAATACAAAAGGCTCTCGCTAAAGCCATTGTTTAGTTTGTCCGCTCCGGGCTACTGTAGATACACGGCAGCACAAGATGGCGGACTCCGTTAAGAGGACCCGCTCACTATGTAGCTATAAACGACTCATTATAAGCTAACAAAAAAAAAACACAGGTAATTTTACATTAATGAAAAACATAGTTGTGAAAAATATATTGAATTTCTGCCAATAAATCCTACACACTGTTGCCTTTAAGTGCAACGTACGATTGTGTTGAATGTTTTTTTTTTCTTCCTCTTGCGACCTGTTTAACAGTGGGTACATTAGTAATAGCAGGGTAATTACACCAGTGACGATTCTTCTACTGTCTTCAGCATTGTTGGGACCAACTTCAATCACTACGTGTGATGTCTGACTGGATGCCTCTTAATGATGGGAAGTGTCCCAAAATTTAGTTCATTCACAATTTGGCCGATGTTCGATTGAATATCTCCCTGATCACATATTTAATTAAGAAATGTTATTTTTTCAAATATTCAACTTGTTTTTTCTAGCTAACTAACTGGTATACAAGGACAAGCCTCGGAAAACAAACGTTCCTTTCCGCTTCACATTTGTATTCACCTCTTATGTCTTATTATGGAATATATTTATTAAATGCCATGATTATCTGCAAACACAGCAAGTTTGTCATTTCATTGGCTTCAGTGCTAACAGGTTTTGAAAAAAACAATTGGCACATGTATGTCATTTGAGGCTCATGAAGTTCAGTGCTTGGGTAGGTTTACGACATGGTGGAACGGGACGTTATGAACTTGAATGAAAATATAAAATTATGTCAGAGGAAGAAGTGTAGAACAATTCATCAGAAACAGCTGGACTTCCTCAAATGTCTGGAATAATCTTTCATTTAAAGAAAGATTTAGATGGATGTTAAAGTTGACCTCCATGTTTTGGGTCAGTGTTTGGGGTTCAGCAATGTTAACTTACCATAAAAAATAAAAGTTGGTAAGGTCTGTGTGTCAATATATATATTTAAAAAATTGCCTACGGAACAAATATACCAGAGTTGGAATGGTGTTTATATTTTAATCTTTTTTATTTGTATTTATTTACTTGTCTTACATGTAGCAAATTACATAGAGAATAAATAGAGAGTATGGAAATGACACCTTAAACTAAAACTATTGAGTTCCATAAGGTTTAATGGAGTTCAAATACATTTTTTTGTTACATCCCCAAATGTACAGAAGCAGTCAAATATTTCTTGCATATTTGTTACATATTAACAAAAAGAAAAGCATTTTACTCCTCACTTTAGGCATTTTGCTTTACTGCACCACCTTTATTGTTTGTAATCAATATGATGGCCTGAACTGTGCCAACATGCCTTCATGTATTAGTAAAAATAACCTTTTGTAAGTTGTCCGTGGAAAATGTCGCTTATGACAACTTTGAGCTGACAATCTTTTGAATACTGGATGAGTTTTTGGTTCCTTGACAGAGTGACGCATCTTTGCTTGTTTTCTCCCTCTTGTCACGGGCTCTTTCAGCCCTCTTTGCCTCACAGACGGCATGGACGCGTGTAGTTTTTGGCTTTTTATTGAGTTTTAAATCGATATATTAATTTGAAGAATAAAAAAACATGTATCCAATATCATTAGTACAATTTCGTCAATCAATTATTTAAATGCAAGTTAAGACGTGAACTGTAAAAGACAAAAATATATCAATGACCGCGGTTTAGAGAGCAGCTGAAAACGTCCTCTGTTTTAGACTTCTTATATACAGTATTGTTTTAGAAAGGGATTGGCCAATTTCCGGGAAACGCTAGCTAGGTTTTAGGTTTTCATCCATAGCAATTTGTGCCTGAAAGTCCGAGTTTAGGGCACAAAAAACATCAATAAGTCTTTGGTGTTACATCGAAAACCACCCGCCCCGTTTTTCCGCCGGGTTGCATACGCGCTGAGGTTCCTAGCTGTCACCAGCCACCTAATCTCATTGTACCGGAGTCCATATGAGGGTGAGGGAGGTGTCGCGTAGTTCTCCGTTTACCTGAGACACCTGTGCCCCCTGTGTTGTTAGCACACACACACTCCCGCCCTCCGGCCGCGAGAAGACGAGAACCCGACCGCTACAAGGTCAGTGACGAGAGCGAGACAAAGCTAGCCGCGGCTAACAAATGTGAACTTATTAACAAGCTAACGTGAAGAGGAGGACACGGTTAACACCACCTGTCACGTCCCAACAAGCGCGTGCCTAGTGTTTTTTGGTTTAAGTGGACATTTTAGGTTTCCATCAATGTACACGTTATTGGTGCTAGCGTCTCGTGTAGCAGGTGTTACACACAGTTAATTTGACTTTTTTTTACCTTGTGTGAAACAAGTGTGCTTGGTTTTTTTGTGACCTGTACTTCTGTCACCTCTGTGCGTGTCCAGAATGAAGAGGCTCCCGGTGCTGTGGCTGCTCCTCTGGATGTGCGCGGTGTACGCCGTGGGCATCTACTTGTTCGTTGGCGGCTTCCTGCTGGTGAGGCTGGAGGTGAACAGGACCAGCACCTGCGGGGACGTGCTTCAGCCCGGAGAGGAGCCGGCGGACTTCTGCCGCGTGCGGCCGCGTTTCCGCCGGGCAGTCCTCCTCATCGTCGACGCCCTCAAGATCGACTTCGCCTGGTTCGACCCCGACAACAAGGCGCCCCGAGCCTACGAGAACAAGCTGCCCGTGCTGGAGGAGACGGTCTCGTCCAGGCCCGCCCACAGCCGCCTGTACCCGTTCCGCGCGGACCCGCCCACGACCACCATGCAGAGGATCAAGGGCTTCACCACCGGCTCCCTGCCCACCTTTGTGGACGTGGGCAATAACTTCGCGTCCAGCGCCATCCTGGAGGACAACCTCATCCACCAGTTCGGGCAAGTGGGTGAGTAGTGACACAATTGTGTCATTTTAGATGAAGTGCCCGAGCAGTCCATGGTTTAAAATATGAGTGAGGAAAAAAAGACTGCACCTCTTTATTTAATTTAATTTAATTAATTTAGCACGTTTCATACAGGATAATTAATTCAAACACTTGTTACAACAAGGGGAAGAAACAAGGCTAGATTAAAAACAAACTGTATTAAAGATGCACATAAAACAAACAAAAAAAAGATCTTAGAAGCCGGGAAGGGTTATAAAATTATTCTTTGTTATCTCACTTTTGATGTCACTTGTTATGTCTATGACCATACAGACGGGATTTATTTCTGCTTGCGTCATACTTAATTACACACTCAACATCTTCCACAAGTCCAGTTTAAAATTTAAGCTTAAAAATGTGTTTGTCGTATACAGAGTCATAGCGACGTCGTCTGGATTTGTTCTCCCCTCACAGGCAAACGCGTGGTGTTCATGGGCGACGACACGTGGGAGAACCTTTTCCCGAAGAAGTTCCACCGCTCTCTGCCCTTCCCTTCCTTCAACGTGAAGGACCTGCACACGGTGGACAACGGGATCCTCCAGCACCTCTACACCACCAGTACGTGTTCACATCTTAACCTGTGCGCTGTCCTTGTGCTCTGCTCGCGCCTCACACCTCTCCGTCTGTTGGTTTCTGACAGTGGTGGGGGACGACTGGGACGTCCTGGTCGCCCATTTCCTCGGAGTGGACCACTGCGGCCACAGGTTCGGTCCTGACCACCCGGCCATGGCTGACAAGCTCACCCAGATGGACGGCGTCATTAGGTCAGACTGCAGGCTTGTCCCCCCCCCCCAATCTGGCAGTCATCATTGAGTTATCAAGGAGGGAATCTAACAATGGCTGCATCTGATTGGGTTCCACATCCGAGACATGTGAGTCTTTATAGCAGGAGCCCCAAAGTTTTTCTCTGACCACCTTCATGTTTATTCCCCTCCAGGTCTGTGATGGACCGCCTGCAGAACGACACCCTGCTGGTGGTGATGGGGGATCACGGGATGACGGACACCGGAGACCACGGCGGAGAAAGTCAGAAGGAGACGGACGCCGCCATCTTCCTCTACAGTCCCTCCCCTCTGTTTTCCGCTCCGCCGTCCCAGGTCGGTGGTAGAGTTAGCAGCCTTCTCCACAGGGGGTTTGAACGTGAGGTGATTGGTGAAGTCAGTGCGAAGGAGGGACATGCACAGGAACATTTTATATTGTGGTAGATAGCTCGGTAAGATGAGCTCCAAGACAACTGATCAGTCCTAAAAAAAGACTTTTGGGCAGTTTAAGGGGAAAGTTAAAAAAGGGTAAAAACAAATGTAAAAGATGTCCTTAGTCTGTTTTCACAAGGACACATTTTAGATGAATGATTAACCTTTACGAGAACATACCTTGATGCGAGTAGATTGTATTTGACTAAAGAGAATTTAAATCTAAAAGTGATGTAAACGTAATCTACAGTGTTTAGGACAAGTTTTTATTATACTTATGAGCTTTCATCAAATAAATGAAAAAAATCTAAATAATAGAAACAAAGTGTAAAAAGTAAAAAAAAAATGCTAATAGTCAAAATGAATCTCAGGTACAGTATCTATAAAATAAAACAATAATTTGCCTAATTAAATTCCAGTTCTAACCCACTTTTTAATTGAGTAAAATAATAATCTGACACTTAAGAAACAAAGGGTTTATACCCAGGTCTGCTAACTCTTAAGTCTTAATTAATAACCACACTGTCTTGCAAAAGCATAGCCGTTCTATGAACGACTAAGAACAGAATTATAATAAACACCATGTGATGACAGCGCCAGTCTCGGCTCAGTTAAACTGATTTAGCTGATTTCCTGTTCCTGTCGCTGCTAAATGCCACATTCCGGTAATCCGGTAACCGGCTGTGAGTGAAATGCAGTGAGAGACATGAGCACGGTGTCAGACTGCTGAGAGTTTACACAACAAACTCATTATATTCTGTGAATAACTGTCAGAAAGAAAGCTTTGACTCCCGGACATAAAATACTGTCGAACAGCAGCGTTTGCCGTACAATTATGAAACGTCAAACCAACGATCATTTCTTTTCGCGGCTGGACGGGCACTTCCACAAATCCGTTAATTTGATGCTGGCAGGTGGTCTCCGCCTTCTCGGGGATAAAAGTGAACTTCACCTCTGATTTGCATAAGAGCCGTGTGATTGAAGCGTTGCATAATTGATGATGGAATATCACGGGTTACACAGAACATGAGTGATAATGAGACATGATGAGATACGGAGACGCTCACTTATTCATCAGCCGGTTATTCCTCTCAGACAAATCCACCGACCCCACTATTAAGAGCCGCTGCAGTGGGAGGTGACAGTTATTTGGTCATGAACTGCTCGCAGTTAAAGGACCACGCTGACCTTTGGGAGATCTGTGCAGTGAGTCGCTCACAAAGGTCTCTGGGAGGTTTCTCTGTGCTTGCAAGTATTGTACTTATAGGCAGTTTAGTCTATAATTACATCATTCAGAGTAAAGAGATAAACTTTGCCTGCAAAAAAACCCAATTCTCAATTTAGAAACTGTAAAAACGAAATTACAAATTGCACAAAAAGTTGCTCAGTTAATGTACAAACACAAAAAAGTTACTTTTAAGTCTCACAGGAAGAAAAATATTCTGCTGCTGCTGATAATGAATTCAGTATTCATATTTATTTATTGTTCTCTTAACTTAGGCTCGGTCACAAGCAGCAAGAAGAACTTTGCCAATGCTTTGTAACTTTAGCTGAACAGCTCTCCCATGTGGCCACACGTGGTAATTGCAAGATCATGGTATATTGAATTTGCCTTAAATTCCCAAGATTCTCTTAAATCAGCTGCTGATATGTAGAGAAAAAAATGAATCATAAAGTCAGTGAACGCAACACATCATTTATGTCAGTTATACAGACTTCTATCTAATGTTCACTAACATTAGCCACCCTGCAGCCAGGTGATGCTGCAGGGACTTAAGTCCTGAATGCAATGATTTGATTTATTTCTTATGAATTCAACTTTTTAAATAATTTGTTCTTCATTTGAAACTGATCAAAGAATCTGACTAGACGGTCGATTCCATTCGATGGTAGAGGTAACTTCCCACCTCAACGCTGCTGAAGTTTGAATTTCCTTACTTTTAAGTTAATGCAATTATTATTGCAATTATTTGTGCCAATCTTCCTGTCACATTACGGACCTCTTAAAATAACAGATCTTTTTATTTTTTCTTTCCTTGTGTTTGTAGAGTGAACCGGACGTAGTGCCCCAGACGGACCTGGTCCCCACCCTGGCTCTGCTGCTGGGGGTCCCCATCCCGTACAGCAGTGTGGGGCAGGTTCTCCTGCCCGTCTTCCCTCCTCATGGGCAGACGAAAGACGCAGTTGGAGGTCTCACCCAGCTGGAGGCGCTGTGGATCAATGCAAAACAGGTAGAATGCTCAGTTAAAAAGAGCCTCCAACACAGGAAACACCGTCAGACTTCGTGTGTGTGTGTGTGTGTGTGTGTGTGTGTGTGAGAGAGTGATTTCACCTTTTGTGACTGTTCTGTTTCTGAAGGTCAACCGTTTCCTGGAGACGTACTCCGGCATGGCCAAAGACATCCCAGCGGAGAGCCTCTCTCAGCTGAAGGCCGAGTTCTCCCGCCTCTCCTCCGAGTACCTCGCCACGGTGCGACAGGGTCGGCCTCCTTCCCCCCAGCTGGCCGCCTCGCTGCAGGCCTACCTCACCTCGGTCAGGGACACCTGCCGAGCCACTTGGGCTCGCTTCAACCCGCTCAAGATGGCAGCAGGTCTGGCCATCCTGGCGTTCGCCTGCCTGACGTGTTTTGTCCTGTCCGAGCTGTCCCTTGCGCTGATCAGGGAGGACGGTCCCGGGCTGCGGGCCCCGGTCGTCGCGGCGCTGATAGCGGGGGTGTGCGCGGCCGTCGGTCAGCTGAGCGTGCGGGGCTACGTCGAGGTGGCGTGGTGCCTGGCCGCCGCCGCCCTCAGCTCAGAACTGCTCTTCCTCTGGAGAGCGCGCCGATCCGGAACCGCCGCCGCGGAAATGAACGGACCTAGAGCCAGCTGGCTGACCCCGCGGCGCCTCCTCGCTCCCCCTCTCCTGGTGCCGCTCCTCCGCTGTGCCTCCCTGCTCTCGGACAGCTACGTGATCGCCGAGGGTCGCGCGGTGACCTTTCTGGTGTTCTCCCTGGCTCTCTATATTCCCATCCGTCTCAACTGGGACGGCCTGCTCCTGCCCCCCAGCCACGACCCCCTGAAGGCAGCGGGGCTCCTGCCCTCCCCGGTCCTGTCCCCGTCGACCGTGAGGAAGGAAAGCTGCACCCTCCTAGCCTGCTTGGGGCTTCTCGTCGGCAGCCTCTACCTCTCCCTCTCCTTCCACGCCTGTCGGGAGGAGCAGGGCTCCTGCCAGCCGTCCCCGTTCCTCTCGCCCCTCTCCCGGTTGCAGGACAGCCGGCTGAAGAACCTCCACTACGTACTCTCTGTCTTCGCCCTGGGCCTGTGGACGTATCTGCTGCGACGCTGCCTCCGCCATTATGGCAACCTCAACTCTGCAAGCGGGACGGTGTTCGCGGCCCGCTGGGTCCTCTTGCTGCTGTCCGTGTGCCTGGCGCTCTACTGGGCCGTCAGTGCCACCCCAGAGGACAGCTTCAGGAATCTGGCCGAGCTGATCGGCCTGGCCCAGCTGGCCCTCCCCAGGGTCGCCTTCTGCCTCCTGGGACTGGGGCTGTCCCTGATCTGGCTCGACCCCCTCACCGTGTTCGCGAAGACCAGGGCCTCAGCCCGCAGCACGTCCCTGCCCCCGCCGCGCTACCGAGCCAGCACGGGCATCAGCCCCCAAGCCGAGCTGCACCACCTCATCCCGCAGATCTACCAGCGCATGCGTCGCTCCCTGGACGACGGAGAGGCGAGCAGGGCCGTGGAGGCGGACGGCAGGCCCGCCGTGGAGGCCTACGGACTGGGGACGGTCTACTCCGCCCCTCTGCTGCTGTTCTGTGGCCTGCTGGGGATGGGTCTGCTGCTGCTGCACCCGGAGGCCATGGCTCTGTCTTTCCTCCTGCTGCTGCTGGAGATGGGGGCTCTGCTGCACATTCACGCCTCCTCCACCACCCTCAGTGGTCTGCACGGAACGTGTCCCGGTGAGATTCTCACCATCTTTTTCATTCTGTGCTTTGTTCGTCCATTATGACACGTCCTGATCATCTCTGATCTGATTCGTTTCCCTCAGGTGGCTTCAATGTGCCCTGGACTCCAGTGGTGCTGTGGTCGCTGGCTGCCACCCAGTTCTTCCACGCCACGGGTCACCTCCCCACCTTCCCCTCCATCCAGTGGGGCGCCGCCTTCGTGGGATTCCCTGACGGACACACAGGCACCGTGCTGCCTGCCTCCCTGGTCACCCTCAACACCTTTGCCTCACACATCTTGTTCTCAGGTAGATATAAAAAGAGAAGCAGCAACAAATGTTTGAGTTTATTCTGATTTACAAAAACAAATCAACTGTTGCATCTGCAAAAGTAATAGGACTGAGCTGGACAAAAGGCAAGCTACATTATAAACAAAGAATAAACAATAAGATGAAAGAATATTTTAGATAAATATGAATATGATTCAATACAATAGTGTTCTAAAAGCGTGTTGTATACAGTTCGAAAACACAATTTTCACTGTGAAATCAAGAAAGGGAATAAATTCCCCCCAAAACAAATACAAAAGTAAAAAAAAAAAATGTATTGATTAAAAGCAAGGCTAATGCATACTTTTTATGACGACAAAATAACAAAAAATTAAATATTAACAATAAAACACTATGAAATGTATATAACAAATCAAAAAAGCGCAAATTAGAATTTATCTAAAAAGGTATCAAATCAAATGACGCGGCTAATAGATATAGAGTCGTGGTCTCAGGGCAGGACATGAAACTGAACGTGCGCCCCGCTGATTCCCATTTGTGTCCACGTCTTGTTGCCGTCAGCGGGTTGCCCGTTGCTGCTGTTCTGGCCCCTGGTGTGTGAGGTGCGTGGGAGCAGGGCAGGAAGAGCCTGCGGTGAGGAGGGCGAGGACGCCGCGATGGAGATGAGGCTCAGAGAAAACCCCCAGCAGTTCAGCTCGGCCCTCCTGCAGCTCTCCACGCGCTACCTCTTTATTCTCGGAACACAGGTACGCTTTTCCTCTGCTCAGTCGGACCTGTTCCATTTCGTGTCCTAATCACATCGCGAGAGTCATTGTTTCCCGCATCTCTTCTCAGGTCTTTGCGTCAGTCTGTGCCGCTGCTATCCTCAGGAGACACCTAATGGTATGGAAGGTTTTCGCTCCCAAGTAAGTGCCCCAATGGACTTTACAGCTCACACAGGATCACTAACAGGAAAAGGCCTTTTTAGGATGTGGACACGGTGCAACCGCTAACACAGGAAATGCACATTAGACGACCATTGTAAGATATACATATTTACACCTGCTTATCTTAAAAGGTGGAATTCCTAGCTTTTTATTTATTTCTTTTTAATCATGGTATTTTGCTTGTAGAAACAGAGAAATATACAAAACAAAAAAAATACAGATTTCTTAAATATTAATGTTAATATATAGAACTTGAGAAATAGGTGTTTGGAGTTGGAACTACTTTTTGAAATGTCATATTGTTATAGCGATGTACTGCACAGCCCGTTGGGAGATGATTACAGAACATTAAGGTTTGAAAACAGGCAGAGTTGGACTTTTAAGTTGAATTTTGGCGCTACAGAGCCGTCTGTTTTCTCCTTCCAGGTTAATGTTTGAGGCCTCGGGGTTCCTGGTGAGCAGCGCGTCTCTGCTGATCGGGGTCACACTAGTGCTGCGAGTGGACGTGGCCGTGAGCCGCTGGTTTAAGAGACTTATCCCTGACGCCTCAAGGTAGCGACGCGCTGCTGCTGCTGCAGCTGCACCACGGCTCTCCACCAGAGCTCACTGTGCCACAGAGAAAACGGACACGGCGGTGTCACTGGAACGTTTTTTTTTTTTACTTTGATCCTTCACAACACAATAAGAAAACATTACCATCTGTGTCTAGGATCCCCACAAACATCTCACGGGAGGTTGCCACTTATTGTAGCTCCGTTGAGGGTTACGTCGTGCATTACTGACCCTGCCTCCTCTTCAGCCAGAGGAACTTTAGGAACATCAAATCTCAGACTGAGTCACATTGAAGATGTTTTTTTTTTTGACAAATATAAGACGATAAGCTTGTAGACCACCTCACCCGACTCATGAGGTTGAAGGCTTTTATTTAACGCGGTCGGAGAAGGAACAGCAGTTTCTGAATGTCTCTCCTAACTCCTGTTTTCTTAACTTGGAGGAAACCTTTCGAGGCCAGACAGACTGGCAAGTGGGTCACGGTGCAGCAGTCAAAAGAGCTTCGCTAGATACATACAGAAAACAGTGTACACTAGTTACATAACTGTCACAGCTGGATAGCAACAGCCTTTAAACAAAGATTGGCCTATTGCAAGTTGAATATTAAGAGAAAATAAATAAAATTACCACCCGATGTCTGGAGCTGCTTCATGATCTATTTGCAAGCAGATCTGCTCCATTTGGTGAAATCCATCCCAAGTGCTGGAGAAACTTTTCCATTCTTTTTGTTTTTGTACTTTTTGTATTTTCAAGATGTTGAAATAACATCTGGTTACTGCCAATAGTATTGCTGTGAACTTTTTTTATTTTATTTTAATTTTATTACACAGTTTTGGGTTCTTAATCTCTTCTGATTCCTTTTTATAATTAAAATTATTTTAAATCACTCATGATATGTTTAAAAATAACAAAATCTCAAATTAAAGTTCTATCTTAACTAGGCCTCGTACATCTTTTGTCTGGAATAGGTGCCTAGCTTTGACCAATGCGCCCCCCCCCCCAGAAAAATCCCCAAAACCCAGAAATGCCGGCAGTTGATTTATTTGTGCAGGGGGTCTGAATCCGTGTCCGCCGTGCAGCTGCAGTCAGCAGCTGAAGCTCGTTAGCTAATGCATGATGTTGAATTAGCTCCAAAGCAATCGTACTGATGGTTGTACGGGAACGACTGGTCCTTTTAGAATGCTGTAGTGATGACGGGGCACTTTTTCCTGTTTTAAAATGTTTAATATATTAATATCTGATTTTTAAGTTTTTCATTCTGTAAAAGAAATGTAATAAAACTTTTTTACGTGACGTCTTGGCCTCACCATGATTTCGATGCATCTCCAGATCCCCCTGTTGTTCCCGTGGTGCATTCCCCGTTTCAACTTTATTTATTGTTGCAGCACGAACTATTTTATACGGTGCTCAAAAGTGGTATTTAATGTTTAGTTTATTGATCCGAGGACTTGATGGAGGAGACGATGCTGCCATAACTTTTTACTGCCCATCAGTCACGGCGCTTCATTCATTATTCATCGGAGCTCTTCCACATTTCCGCTTCCCATAAGTCTGGAAGTTGTCAAACATCCCACTTCTACGAACGGGCAAAGCTCAAAGGTCATATTCAACACATTTTCTGTTGCCTCAGCCTGCCTATAACCTGGATATGAACTTGTAATAAAAATGATTGAGGCGCAGAGTTTAGTTAGACATCTGTGTATTTACACCTTCTGAGGCCCACAGTTGTGAAATTGCAGCATCTGTTTGGAACTTAGTGGTACCTATTCCTGACTGAATGAATGTAGCAAACACTACAAATAAGTAAGTATTTGACCTGTGGTATGTCTCCCCCCCCACCCCCACATTTATTCTAATGGTGTTTAATGATAGGAAACTTTGGTAACTATAAAAAAGGGAAAAATTATAATCTACATTATTTAGAGGGATTTGGTTTTAATGTAGAAAAAACGTATCACAAGTATACACCCAAAAGGCCTCATCACTGAGTCACGAGTCAATACATCTTTTATGTGGCAATACAGTGTATTCATACTGTATGTACCGGTATATAAACATCGAACAAAAAGTTCGGAAATTTGCGTTTGGTAGATAATTTCTCTGTTGTAACAATGCTTCTTGGCAATACATCTTATACCGTTGGAAAGCCTGTTTAGTTCCCTTTTCAACGGTGCCCCATTTGTAAGGAACATGCATTTGTGGGATGAGCAGCAGAGCTGAGCATGTGGGTTGCGCCCATGAAAAATGTGCCAAATCTTCTCTGCCAATGCCAAACAGCTTATTCTGCTGTTGCTATTGACTCTTGTTTGGTGTTGTTTGGTGGATTGGATGATTGAAGTCTATCAGTAACGAGGAAGAAACAAGACATATTGGCAATTTTACAATTTATTAATTTAACAAACAGTCAGGAGCCTCAGTAGCGTGTGGAAGAACCATACACAGCCACACCAGCCTGGCTCCTCCTCCTCATGCTGGTCACCAGCCTGGTCACACTGCTGTGGGATGGCATTCCACTCCTCAAGCAGGATTTGTCGCAAGTCAGCCAACGTGGTTGTGTTGGTCACTCTAGCACGAACAGCACGCCCAAGCTGATCCCACAAGTGTTCAATGGGGTTGAGGTCAGGACTGTTGGCAGAGAATGGAATGGCCTGCCAACAGTCCTGACCTCAACCCACTTGTGGGATCAGCTTGGGCATGCTGTTCGTGCTAGAGTGTGACTGTTTGTTAAATGAATAAATTGTAAAATTGCCAATTAATCGCATTGTTATGGCAAAGTTCAATAATGAATTCAAAAGTAGTGTATTGCGCACTTTTATTTTAAAAGTACTGCTATATGAACAAAAGTGCAATAACATTTGGTTTGCAAACACTTTAAACAAATCAGGTTCTTTTTAACAGCAGTATTCCCTTTACACAGTAGTAGTAGCAGTTATATCTCTTCACTATCTGTGCTCAGTGTGCTGACTTTATGTGAAACGTTCCACTGCTGTGCAACATGAATAAAATGTTTCAGCACGTTTCATCAAAATGTCTGTCTTCTGTTTTCATGACAGTCAGAGCATGTGAATGCAGCTCTACTGTTCATCAATATAATGCTGTAACTCCGAGGTGATGATGGTTACCCAGCGATGTCCAGTAGTCTCCAGTGAGAGCAACAGCTGGTGCACGTTGTAACGCCGTCGCTTTTGTAGTCCTCACCTTTTCATACAACTCGTGTATTCTTCTTGTGATGGTGCGTCTTGAGGCTACGTGCCGTCATTCGTTGCGATCCTAAAGGTGCGTTCACACCAAACGCGACACGAACGCACCTTTAGAACATTCCTCAGACCGACATCTTCCACAATACTAATCGGCTGCAGTTTGTAGCTATCCACTCCGCTGTGTCATTTGTTAGCTTGTCTTGCTTTTGTTTATCTATACTTCTCCCACACGCTGCATCCAACGTAGTCTGCCGAAGACTTCCTCCACCATTTGTAAGGGTGGGTGATTTGCTGGCATCAACGATGTGTATTGCAGTTAAGTGATACTTCAGACTCGGAAGTACTCCGGTAATAAGAAAATTCGCCTTTGCAGTGGATACAAATAACTTTGGTTCTATCAACTCCGCTGTCTGGAAGAGATTTTAATGAAAATGTCCATGTAAGAGTTCCCGGTTCATGTGAGCGCTGCAGCAGTCTTAGGCCCATCCCAAATGCTCTCATTGGTTGAGACTTGTGATGACGCCCATCCCAAGCCAATACTGATCAACATCCCGCCCCTCCTGTGACCCATGTTTGTCTGTATGTGTATTCAGAGCCAGTGAGCAACGGACTTTCAAAATAATAATAAAAAATAAAAAAATGTGTTAACGAGCGATAAAATAATTGTCGGCGTTAATTAATTAATGCGTTAACGCGATAATAACGCGTTAACTTGCCCAGCAATAGTTTTTAATGATTGTGTGCCTACATTTCACTGGAAAAAAAATATTTATTTTTCATGAAGTAACATTTTGAATGTTGTACTTCCCTCTTGGTATGGCCTCTACACAAGTAAACAACTCACTTCCTATCTACAACAACTAACTTTTGCAACACCAAGTTTCTGGACTGAAAGTTTTTGCCTTTTTTACAGGTCCTGTATCTGAGCCTCAGTTAAGTGGCGTGACGGCTGAATCCGCACACTCCGCATCAAATTCTCTCTCGTCGGAGGAGCTCCATAAAGCGATGGTTGATATCATCAAAACTGTTTTTTACGTCTGGTCCCCCTCTGTCAAACTGGTGTGAAGATAAACTTTTTTTGTACTCGATACAACACAGACACAGCATTTCTAATGAACCTCTGACCCAAGTCTTAATGGCTGAAGTGATTCCTTCCAACATGTCTTTAAGTTTTTAAGCTTCAGCCTTGAGAATGGTTACAGTAGATAGTTCAGTTTTCCCGTTTCGCGACGACTGGAACCATTCTCACAGGGAGCTTTTTGTGGTGGAATCCATCCATACGCTTGATTGGCGGCCCTAAACTATAAACTATGACGCTCTACATACTTGTCTATTGTGAGCTTTGGACATGTCGGAGACGGCGTGTAAGTGTCCACTTGTTAAATGCATTGCTGTGAAGAGCAGGTCGGGTGGCAGAGCTGTGGGAGGAAGAGCAGGAAGTGGGAGGGGCCTGATTAGAGCCTCTATAAAGAGATTGAATTCAGGTGTGAGCCCTGTTGCACTTACCTGCTACCTCCTTCTGTTTTCGAAGGAAGTTAGGTTTTAGGCAACAAAACAACTTTGTTAGGTTTGAGGAAAAAGAGAGTAGTCAACGTTATAACGACTCACGTGACTAATGGCTGACTTGAAAAAATGTTAACGTTTACTTTTTTGTTTCGCACGGGACACGAACCAGCCCCCAGGTAGAGCCCTGGGCTTTAAGGCAAATTTTACAAAGAGGCCAACAGGGTGGAATTACAATTGTCACGTGATGTCGTTAGGACTAAAGAATACTTAATCCCCCTGCTGATGTCTGTAACTCAGAGGATATTTGTTTTTTCAACTTCCCACAACACTTGAATACCCCTTTTTAAATCATTAGCTCCTAAAAGTTGTAAAATGCACTGATAGCAGAGTCCAGAGTTATTTTCCTTCTCTCTGTGGACATGTGACTAATTGAGACCTGGTTATATGCATCACTGTAAAGATTTAGTTTTCTGTGTTTGGCATGAATATCCTCCAGCAAAAGAACAATACGATTTTCTCCTCAGTTATGAAAAAGTTTGTTCAGATCACACTTTTCAAATGGCTGTAACAAAACAGCCATTTACCGAAAAAGGGGAGCGGTTTTCTTCAAAACGTCAAAGTTCAGTCATCCTATTGATGCTCTGGCACCCTCTTCTAGCGCAAATGATAACTACAAGATGTAAAAATACACTTGTTTGAATATTGATTTATTGAATACGTACTGTTTTTTATCAGGAATAATGATGAAATTCATATAAAAAAACATCCCACCCACACAGTACCTCGTCCATCCCATTCTCTCCAGGCAACTGGACACTTGAGCCCATTGTGATTGTCTCCAGTGGATAAGAGACAGGAGATGAGTAGACATAAAGGTTTTCAGCAACAGTGAGATTTTCACAGCCCCCATCACGCAAAATATATCTGGTGGTTTAAAAGGCCTGTTGATTAATTTCCGTCGACTCGGTTGTTAATGCTTTCATTTCTGGCTTTGATAATGTGCTTTTACATTTTTTTACACATTTATTTTATTTCTCTTTTTCACCGTCCTACAGGCATGTTGAGGCCTCTGCAAATCCCTGAGGTGTTGAGTCAACATCCAAACTGTCCAGTTAGCATGCATCGGAGATGGTCGAATGGTATTCTGTCATTTGCATTTATCAATCTGAAACCAGAGCATTGATTTTTATGGATGTGGATTATTTCCCTCCCGTTTACGCTGTCTTCAGCAAACCTCTGATCAGCAAAACTGCAACTCTTCCAAATATCACCGCTTTCATTTGAACAAAGTCCATGAATTATTAGGAATTGATGAGTCAATAATATCAGAATACTCGTATCTTAAAAATTAATTTTAATATAACAAAACTGTTAAATCTCTTAAACTTGTGGTAAGCACAGAACGTATTTCAGGCATTGAACCAAAAACCCATTAAAAAAATTGATTTAACTTCTCGTGGAGGTCAACCTAAAGTGCTGACTCATTTCAGAATTTTAGGACTCATTCCTGCAGCACTACATAGGGTTAACCCATAATACCCATATAAACATCGAACAAAAAGTTCGGAAATTTGTGTTTGGTAGATTATTTCTCTGTTGTAACAATGCTTCCTGGCAATAAATCTTATACCGTTGGAAAGCCTGTTAATTAATCGCGATTAAAAATTGTAATCGTTGCCCAGCACTATTAAAAACACTTTTTTTGTTGTTTTCCGAAAAGCTAAAATTGGAAATCTACATTTTTTTATGTGGCTGAAGTAATTATCTTAAGATTTTGTAAGACTGTATAAGTTTTAATTAAATAAATAATAAGTCTTTCTCCTACAAGTAATATTTTTTCACAAGCAATTAACCCCCCCCCCCCTACTACCACTTAGAGAGGCAATTACAGAATGTAGATACATTGAATTCTCATTGCTGAAAAATACAGGCTATAAATTGTATAAAAAACAAGGTTTGAATTCATGAAAATCTTAAAGATTATAACTTAAAAAAAAGAAAATCTATCGGCTAATGGTGGCTGATGTCTTCTTTGAATTGGTGTTAATGAGAGAGAAGAAATACTGTACAATCACAGGATGTGTATCTGAAAATAAATTACTGGGTTATTAATAAACAGGCTTGAAGTCAGCAGGCCATTTGAATTGTGATTAGAGACACAACTGTTTGACCTATTTTAAAATGAATAGATGTGTGATTGCATCCCAATAACATCATTCTGTATTCTGCCTCAATAACAATGCAATGCACTCTGCTCTGGTAAAAAGAAAAAAAACCTTTGAAGAGACATTTCACTCAGCAATGTCTGTTTTTAAAGACGGGAATAGTATGTTTCTAGCTGGAGCTTCCAGTGATAAGAAGACAATTAATACGTATTTCTACATTTACCAGATAAGCTGTTAGTTCACAGGGGTGTTTGTTGAATTCAATTTCATGCACTTTAATTGGATTTGCTCTCAGAGATGATATCATACCTTGTGACAATACATGGGCTGCATTCAAAATTCTTACCTTAACCTTTCCCTGATCTGCTACAGGCCTAACCCCAGCCCTTTTAACTTAAACTCAATTTGAACTTAATTCAAGTTTTAACATTGAAACCAAGTCAGAATCCTGAAATTAACCATTCACCTTTTGGAGATACATTTGTTGTCCGCTAATGGACGAGTGAGTGTGAGCCCATAATATGACGACACACACACACACACACACACACACACACACACACACACACACACACACACACACACACACACACACACACACACACACACACACACACACACACACACACACACACACACACTATAGCGTTTTCAAACAACTACGGCGACTACTTATTCCATTGTGAGGTGCTATAAAATTAAAATCATAGCAGTAAAGGCATTTTAAAAATATTCATAATAGCTGTAACTGTAATAATAAATAAATGATAAATGGAAACAAACATATACATACTGTGGAACCAATGTTAAATTATGGAGATACAAAGTGGCAATGATGGAAATATAATCCACGACCGCAGATAAGAGGAGAGGAAATACTTCTTTATGCACGAGGGCCCCCATTACCAATCTACGGATATGATCTTCTAGACCAGAGGTCTTCAACAGGGGGTCCGCTAAATTTTTGGTTGATTAGACAATTATTATTATTATTTTTTTCAAAACATGAATCTTTCCATCATTTTAATAGTTCAGTATTGTATGCAAGATAACAAGTATGTTTATGCATGGCAGTGGCATTAATAGGCCATCACTCATTTTCGTTTCCAGATTTATGTTTAAAATTAAAACGTCAATTTGAATAGCTTGTATGCATGACTATCATGCAATTGACAGACAATGTTGATATTGGCATTGGTATCAGTTGACAAGGTATGTTTCTAAATGGCAGTGGCACGGCCACCCTACTCACTGTACCTTGCACATGTTTAAAATAAAAACATGAATATATGAACCTGTGTATTATTTGAATAGCTTAGTATTGAATGCATAATAACAAGGTATGTTTATACATCGCACTAGGCCCAGTTTAATATAAAACACAATTTTATACAATATATATAGTCGGGGGTCCCTGCTCCATCTCTTTATCAGTTTGGGGGTCCTTGGCCTGAAAAACGTTGAAGACCCCTGTTCTAGACTGTAAATACACACACACACACACACACACACACACACACACACACACTGTCATACTGTACTTGCATGAATCAAACTGGACATATTCCAGTTGAGGGTTCTTGGTCTGGTCTTACATACAATTGGTAGAAAAAGTGAGTTTTATGCTTGAAGGGATTTTCAGCTGGCTCACAGCAACAGAGCACACCAACACCTGAAAGACACACACACACACACACACACACACACACACACACACACACACACACACACACACACACACACACACACACACACACACACACACACACACACACACACACACAGAGGAGCTACAGCAGAACCCACCATGTGTTCGCACACGACTGCACTGCTGTTAGCTTCGGCCCCCGTCTGTGCTGTAGGTGAGCTCTGCCTCAGTGACGTGCACAGCCAAGGGGAGATATTCATTTTCTAACTGACATGTGTGTATCCACGCTGGGAGACAATTTGTTGCTTGAACGCTCCGAGTTGCCTTTTTTTTCGGAGACAGGTAATGGCGTGCTGTAAAAAATGTGACAACTTTGCAAGTCAAAAGTTCTAAATGGCACTTAAATGGTTTAGGAAATCCTGAAGAATATTTCACAGGGTTCAGCCTATACTGAAAATATCTTCGACAGGATAGCAAAACTGTAAGCCCTGAACCAGCCCCAAAGTCTAGGAAAAACCAGCACAAGAAAGCCCTGGCTCTGGATCAGAAAGTTAGAATCAAATGTACAAGAATGGGATTGTAATACAACTATAATAAGTCTGTGAATAGCAAGGAAAAAGGAAGGATGTGAGAGTTAAAAAGGTTATTTAAAGCTGCGCTTGACAAGGGGAGCATTTAGTAGCTAACGAGTCCAATGTCTTCCTCACAAGCTGGTGCAGACCAATCATAGTGGACACATTCGGTCTTTCTCATGTCACGATTCTGTGCCACCTCTATTCCTCGCCCCTCTGCCGAATGGATCTCAGCGCTCCGTCTTGAAGACATCCCGATTCCTCAAATGCATTATTTCGGCTCCCAATGACGTATAAGTGCAGTGACGTGCAGAATCGCACCATAACATTCCGGAACATCAAGTCCATCAACATCCCCTCGCTCTCCTCCACCTTGGCTGGCACCGTCTCCGCCTCTGCCCCTATTTCGACTGCCTCCCCCACTGCCCTGGTCAATTACTATAATGATGCACTCTCCTCCTGTCTTGACGTCATCGCTCCCAAAAAATCCAAACTCGTCTCCTTCACCCATTCCGCCCCCTGGTACACTCACCAACTTCGCCACCTCAAAGTGCAGGGCCGTCAACTGGAACGTCTTGCCAACAAAACTGGACTTACTGTTCACCTTGATGCCTTCAAACTCCACCAACAACAATATAAAGATGCCCTCAACACCACTCGCTCCTCTCACTACTCCTCCATCATCCAATCAGGCTCCAACAACCCCAAAACGCTTTTCTCCACCATCAACAAACTCCTCAAGCAAATGCAACTAATTTCTATCCTTCAACGACAAAATCATCGCAATACACAACCAGCTGGCTGCCCCCTCCCCCTCCACTACCACCCCCCCCCTCAGCCCTCAACATGACCCTCCCCTACTTCCAAGCCACTCACTCTCATCCTTCAGTTCAATCACTGAAATGGACCTCTCCACCATGAAGACCTCCACCTGTGCCCTTGACCCCCTACCCTCTTCCTTGCCTCCCTTCACTCTCCCCCCTCATCACCAACATCATCAACTCCTCACTGTCCTCTGGTCTCATACCTCAGCGCCGCCTTCGACACTATCAACCACTCCATCCTCCTCTCACGTCTCCAGTACTCCCTTGGCATAACTGGCACTGCCCTCTCCTGGTTCACCTCATATCTCTCAGACCGACATCAATTCATTGCAATAAACAACTGTAAATCCTCCACCTCCCCAGTCACCCACGGTGTCCCCCAAGGTTCCGTGCTTGGTCCCCTCCTCTTCATCATCTACATCCTTCCCCTTGGACAAATCATCCGTCGTCATGGTCTCGATTTCCACTGCTACGCTGACGACACCCAACTCTACTTCTCCTCCAAGACCATCACTTCAGTCACCCACTCCACTCTCACCGCCTGTCTCACTGATATAAAATCATGGATGCAACAGAACTTTCTTAAACTCAACTGCAATAAATCTGAAATACTTATCATCGGCCCGAACTCCCTCACCCGCTCAGCCCAGACCTTCACTCTCAACATTGATGGCTCCATCGTCACCCCCTCCACCCAGGTCCACAACCTCGGTATCATCCTCGACCCCACCCTCTCTTTCCTACCCCACGCCAACCACATCACCAAAACTGCCTTCTTTCACCTCAGGAACATTGCACGCCTCCGGCCCTCCCTGTCCCCTGCCACCACCGAAATTCTCATCCATGCCCTCATAACCTCCAGACTTGACTACTGCAACAGCATCCTCTATGGCTCTCCCAACAAAATCCTCAATAAACTCCAATATGTTCAGAACTCTGCCACTCGACTGCTCACCTCCACCCGCCGCTATGAACACATCACCCCGGTCCTTCGCAACCTCCACTGGCTCCCGGTCAAATACAGAATAGACTTTAAAATATTACTCACCACCTACAAAGCCCTAAACAACCTGGCCCCTTCCTACCTTTCAGACCTCCTCCCCCTCCACGCCCCAACCCGTTGCCTCAGGTCCGCCAGTGCAAACACCCTGAAGACCATCAGGACCAAGCGCCGGACCTGGGATGACAGGGCCTTCTCAGCTGCTGCACCCCCCCTCTGGAACGCCCTCCCCATCCACATCCATGAGGCTCCCTCCCTATCATCATTCAAACAAGCCCTCAAAACCCACCTCTTCAAACTCGCCTTCACCTGCTAACCCCTGCACCCTACCCCCCACTACATGACCCATTCCGCACAGCTTCTCCAGTTTTCTTTTTTACCAAAATGTTTTGTTTGTTCTGCTCCTCTATCTTTCTTTTTTGTTTGTTTTGTTTGTCTCTGCCCTATGTAAAGCGTCGTTGGGTATCTAGAAAAGCGCTATATAAAATTAAAGTATTATTATTATTATAAAAGACACGCGACGCAAGCAGCGATAAAATATTGGTTTTGTCCCTACCAAACAGACACGAAATCAGGGTAGGAAATTTACATATTTTTTAGGGGACAATTTTTGCCCCCACTGACTGAAATCCAGGGGCATTTAAAAACAAATTGGGGGCACTTTTTGAAACTTGTGAAATAACATTTAACCTTTGTTCAAAATAATAAATATACTTAATTAGGCTTAGAGTATATGAGCAATTGTCATCAAATGGCAATAATAAGACTATTAGGCAGATTCTACAGATTCAAAGTGTTTTCTTAGATTTTTTGAACAAAAAACAAACAGAAAACATAAATCAGACAATCATATTCAATTGTATTCTTATTTCTTTGTGTTATTATTACATCTTTTAAACAACTATTAACAATTATTAAGTTAACGATGCCTTGATTACATATACATCAGTCATTGTATGGAATTATTGAGAACAAATATTTTTGTAGCACCTCAAATATTGTGATATTACCCATTTTTGTCCTGAACATATATGCATTAGTCATTGTGTGGAATTTTTGAGAAAAACATTTTTATAGCACATTAAAAATTTCAAAAATGTGCCATTTGAAGGTACAAATTCAGTTCAGAGTTTTTGCTTAGTAAAATATCTTAATGTTGGTCAGTCAGGTATTATTAATTTCCAGCAACTCTCAAATCAAAGAATAAAGACACTTTACGCACAATGTAGGTGTATTTTCCCTTTAACTCACGAGATGCAGGTAGCATGTTTTATACTTAATGTGAATATAATTCATTTAATCTAATTTCCATTATGCAATATGTGTACTTTGTTGGCATCTTATTCTGAAAACCGGATGTTAGTCTGAAGAAACCGGATGTTGTCTCACTTAATCTTTCCGCTAACTTTCAAAGTCCTTCGCTCGCTCCCGATCTGTGCCGTTTGAATGCGTTTACCGTGAATCTCAGCATATAGGTGCACTAACGTGTAAGTGTCTGCTGAGTTGACCACAGTCTCGCAGTCACAGGTCTGATTAAGAAGCGCTCCATTTATTTATTGTTTTAGAACGTTCGGTAAAACATTCTATGGCAACTGGACCGGGTCATATAGGCTACGATCTTTTAAAAAGTTAATTAAATTATCATTATTATTAGAGGAAATTATGGGGGCATTTTTTGCCCCTCTCCTAGTGATATCAGTGGCAAAATTATATTTCTTTGCACGAAATGAAATATGTTTGATATATTGATATATAAATTATTTTTTTAAATCAATAAACAAGCATGATGGAGCAAGAAGGCTATGCTAGTGCTTTACATGTTAGGAGTATGAGGCTCCAATAGGATGCCAAAGTCAGGATGCTAATGAAGTGTGAATTTCATGTTAAGGATGGCAAACACAGATGGCAGGCAGGAAAAGAGTATAATAATCCTGTTCTTTCACCCAGTTGGCACCAAACACACACACACACACACACACACACACACACACACACACACACACACACACACACACACACACACACACACACACACACACACACACACACACACACACACACACACACACACACACACACACACACACACACACACACACACACACACACACACACACACACACACACACACGGCCACTGACTGCTGCTGTGAAAACCTCTGGCTCTCAGGCATCATGACAGCTCCCATTGTGAGAGTTCAAAGCCGTGCGACACGGTTTGTGCGTAATCGGACATATTCTCACCTCTCTGGTACATTTATGCATCTTTGTTATCACAAATTTTGATCATGAATTGTTCTGTGCAGTATCGAGCCTCGCTTATAAACTGATTTTCCCAGGAGGATGACGTGTTGAACTGGAAGAAAAACAGACACCAGACAGAAAACAGACACATATAGAGAAAAATAAAATAATGTTTAAGATTGGGAGAGTGGCTATTATTTCAGTCCTTGGAGAAGAAATGGCTTGTAGGCGTTTTGAAGTGTGAAAGAGAGGTAATTGCTGTGATAAGATAGCGATCTCCTCCTACAGTTTGTTTTTTTCCTGTCGATATTAAAAAAAGAGTGTTTTCGGTACTGCTTTTGAAAGCTGGTAAACGTTTTTGAGCTTGTGGGAAATCTCAGTCTGTGCCCTACTTTCTTCTCTTTAAAAAGGTCACAGAGCTGAGAGGATCCTACAAAGAACTCCTAAACGCACTGCTGAGATGATTTCACTTCACCGCTGATGCTCTGGAGTGGAAGAAAGCCCCAGATAGATCAGATGCTGGCATTATAGTGACCTAGTGATTTTCTATGAAACTCCCTGAGGACAAGACGTCAAAAGGTCAAGTTGCTGAAACACGGTCTCCCTGTCTAATACACCAGCGTGATGCACAGACTGGGTTTACTGCATCAAGCCGCATTAGATAGTGTCGGAAAAGTCGGAAAGTACACTTGTAACATTGAAGCGATTTCCCTTAGCAAACGAAACAATTCAGCTAGTTCCGCTTTTAAAATAATTTTGAAAAAATTTTTTAGGGCATATTTTTAATTTCTAAGAATAATTAATTTCTAAATTGTGTTTTTGCTTTTTTTAATTTCCTATTTTTTCGCTCTATGACATTTCAACCGGTTCTCCCTACCAACCAGGCGGCAACCTCCTGTTGTTGCGGAAGTTTGTTAAACCTGCATTCTCTCTACTGGCCATCAGGGGGCGACTCCTCTGGTTGAAAAAAGAAGTCTGATTGTATAGAATTCTATGAGAAAATGACTCTACTTCTCTCTTGATTTATTACCTCAGTAAACATTGTAAACATGAGTTTATGGTCTCAATCATAGTTTCAAGTCGTCTTCAATACAGGATGATGTTCATTTAGTAAATTATGGTCCATTTAGATTAAAAACACACTATAAAGCAGAGTAGGCTTTAGGGCGGGGCTACCATGTGATTGACAGGTCACTACCGTAACCATATGTGGCATCTCTATCACAGCCTCACTCCGGACCCCCGGTCCAAATATGTCACTTCAGTTCACTGGTTGCAAAAAAACAAGATGGTGACAGCCGAAAGTCCACAAACAAATGGGTGACGATAGACACAACGCATCCACCTGCGACATTACGGCCACAACGCATCCACCTGCGACTTCCTGTGAAGACGGAAGTTGATTTTGGAAAGACGCTATGCATATAGCGAATGAAATTGACACGCCGTCCCTGACAAAACGCCAGAGGTTCACGTAGAGTGTCGTAGCTTGAAGCTTAGGAGAATTGAACAAGCATCGGTATTTAACGCAATGGTATGGCAATTTTGTGTTAGATTTGATAAAACTGACTGACAAACATCATACAGCACATTCAACTCTCCTGCAGTCCTCTTAGTGGTGGTATCACATTACCCAAGTTATTTTCTAACTTGACTTGCTCATGAGGAATGCGTTTTAGAGCCTGAGGTATGCTCCATAGGAGTCAAAAGATTCAGTACTCTTGTGCTCCTCCAAACAATCACACATGCTGGTCAGACAGTGTGCCCTGGGTGATATCAAAGTAGCTTCCACCTTCAAACAGAATCCAGCATTTGACTCGCTCTTTTGCTTGCTTCCTTTGGTGCGGACAAGTGTCTAAATTTGGATTTGAAGTGTTGAGCTGCAGCATGGATTAGAGGAAATCTAGAAAGCCGGGTGTGGTTTTATGGAGATGAATTGGCAGTTGATCTGTGCATTAAGTCAATCTGTGCCGATCTCTAAAACCTATTACAATAATGTATTTATCCAGGACAAAATAAATAAATAAATTTAAACCACAATGACGCATTTCCTTTAAGGTAGCCTTGGTGTCCTGTGTTACTGTAGATTATTAAAACATAAATAAATGCATTTAATACACATTTTTAAAAGTAAATCATTGTCACGGTTCCGCTGTTTTAGTTCACAGTTCAGTTTACGGTCCATCGTGTGCAACTGCTCAGTAACAGAGAGTGAGTAAGGTAGAGGAAAAGTTTACTCATTTAAAAAACAACAACAAGCTGAGGTCAGCAAAAGGGCTCACAGTCAGAGCAGGCAAGTCCAAAAGGGCATAAAGGAGACACAAAGCCAAGAGGACAGACAATGGTTAAACAGACCAGCCCAGGATGTTCACAATAGAGCTGAAGCTACAGGGGTTATAAACACTGTGGAGCTGATTAGAGAATTGGTAGCAGGTGTGCACTGAGGACTGGCTCAGGACAGGGAGGTAATGGCAGGCTTCTTAGGAGGGAACACCTGTGAACTGATCGGCAGCCTGTCAGCAGAGAAAACACGGATGAATGACACAAACAATCTCGGGACAACTTTGGTTTTCAGTAGAAATATCTGTCTCAGTACAGTATGAAATGAGTCAGACAGTGTAATATTCTTCTGTTATTCCCAATATGGCAATATTTCTAAATTGATACAGGCCATATAAACAGCATGGTATTCCGAGTTAGCATTTCCCAAGTAAGACTCTGGATGTATTGATTTTATTCGGGTTTTAGGAACATGTCAAACAACACAGGTCCTCAACCAAGAGACCAGAGATTGAGACCAGTGTTCATGTCTCAAAGTGATGTCGAGTTATTTTGAAGTTACGTTAATGACATGTTTTCCACACTTTTGTGAGTTGCTCATGTTTTTACATAGTCTGCGTAGCCCAACCATTATGCTTTTGCTAAACCTAAGTGGTTTTGTGGGCTAAACCAAAGTTGATGTATTTGTTTCAAGCCCAACCTTGATGTTTTTTTTCAGTTTTTTGTTTGAATTCACAACGTTAACCATGTGTTTATGTATATGAAATGGCCATGACCTCTTAACAGCACATTAAGTAGTGGTGACATGTAACGTGTTAACATTTTGTTTCGGCACCTTAGACAGGTGCTCCCATGAATTTTGCTACCTTTCTTTGTCTTAGTTTGTTGTTTTTTTCCCGTGTTTATTACTGGAGCAGTAATGGCATATGACACAATACATTCATCAACATCGGAAAAAGGAATGTGGGGATTGGATTAAGTGCAGCGGACTTTGAGACGATCACCGCCCACGGCCGACAAAACCAGCCAGACCTGCCAGACCAAACGCCCCCGGGAGACAAGAGAAAGAAAAGAAAGAAAGATGGATGAAATAAGATTTCGGACGAACTCAGCTAAGGGAGGTCGGTGACTGTTTAGCCCACGTCCTCACAAAGACCTGGGCCCCGTTCCTCGTACCTGGCTAACTGAGTTAGCCGGATAATTTTCAGGATAAGATTACATAAATCAGGTTTTTCGGTTCCACGAAGCAAGTTTGGCAAAATCACCATAGCAAGACATCCATAAACTTGAACCTGCTCCAGCGCAGGCTAACTTAAGTTAGCTGGATAAGCTTGCCACTCCCCTGGAAAAAAATGGCAGCTACCTTCCTCAGAGATCCCATTGATGAAGGATCGATATTAGTTAGATTAGCGTTTTATAGGGAGAGAGTTCTTCGACATCGCCAAGATCCGTTATCACATCATGATGACTTCCTATACGAGTCCTATCGATTCTGCCGACAAGGAATCATTTATTTACAAGACCTTCTCGAGCCATACATTGCGAACACCACACGCCGCAGCCGAGCATTGACTGTCTCACAGACTGTATGCATAGCCTTGCGCTTTTTTGCAAGTGGTACATTTTTGTACAGTGTCCGCACTTTGTTCAGTGTGGTGGTCAGATGCCAACTAAACTCAGACCTCCCCTCACAATGTGAGGGTATTAAATGAGAACTCACCTCCCCATACCCAGTTCCAGCAGAGTGAGAGGAGCCAGGCTCCGGCGGATTTGCCTAAAGGAATGCATTGATGTAGTCCAAATACCACTCACAAGGAGTGAGTTGGATAGGAGTATTAGTTTCCACAACTTGCTTTTACCACATCACCGGAGAACGCCGACACAGTCTCCTCATCGTCTGGACTGGCCTCCTGTTAGTGAATTAGGAATTATTAGGAACTTTGGAAAATTGTTTTTGGTTTTAAAAGACACACACAATGAACATTTATAGAATCATTACACAATGATGCAGCAATATCAACTTACATCAGTGGGCTCCTCTCACCCGACCAACACTATGGGTGGTGGCTGCAGCAATATGACTGAAGGTCCAGCCACTGCAAAATGTGACGATGGTTAACCAAATGACAAATTATGAAGGAAACTCATAGAATGAAGTGCACCTACCTTTGAGATAAGGCCTCCTCCCAGTACTGCCCACCTCTCCAGAGGAGCTGCCCCCAGCGATGCCCTCCATTCTGGGCCTACCCCTATTGTGCTGGAGTGCCAGCTCCTCAGCAGGAGTAAAATCTGGAGTCTTAGGTCCTCCCCCCGTCTTGACCATATCAGCCCTCTTTTTGTTTGCTAAAATATGAAGGATGACTGACAAGCTATTCAATACATTACCATGGCACATATTGTATTGACTCACCATTCTGAATAATGTTTTTGTGCTTAGTTTTTACTTGCTCCCATGTCCTCTTGATGGCTGGGTTGCAACTACATGGGGGTTGAAAGCACTCATAATTATATGACAGTGTTATTAGTACACCATAGCATATCATTATTGTAGAAAATGATTAAGATGGACTCATGATAAGAATAGAGAGAATCATACACACGTTCTTTTCACTGCTTCAATTGATTGAATTTCTGATTATGAATAATACATACATACATACTGATCCGCCCATACACAGATTTGCACACACATATTCAAACTCCTAGTTCTATATGGTAATCTACACATACATGTATATACACATATATAGTACATGATACATAAGCGCATACAGTACATATATCCTCATAAGTATCTATTAATTCGTATCAATTAGATACTCTTTGGGCTTGTTTTTATCTACTTATTCTGAAAGAGTTGAGATAATTATTTTCGCTAGCAAGATCTCATTCAATGATGCATTCCATTAAGCCTACTGCCAGCAGGCACATTTAAAGAAATATAATCTGATTGATTGATTGGGGTGATGAGGCACTTAAAATGATCCTATACATTTTCCCAACACTTACGCATTTAACTTGTCTGCGATATTTTGCCATGCTTCTTGTCTAGCCCTCGCAGCGGTGGCGGTGTTAGATTTTGCCATGATTATGGTCTTGAATTCCTCATATGCATTCATGATCATCTCCTGCTCGTCAGCGGAGAAAAAAAGAGGCTCTTTCTTTGAGTTTATTTGCCATTGTACTGTTAGAAAATCATGGTTTCGGTGATCGACGCTTCCCCCTTTTGAAGTAGGACGGGCATGCGCAATTATCTTGATTACTGAAGTCTGGTTCGAATTAACGAGATTGTTTGAGCGCGGATCAGCCTTTAAGAAACCGAGATAGCCTGACTTCAATCATCGGGTTAATTTAAGCTGGCTAATAGGACATTTGATCGACTTGAAGTTGAAGTTGTAATGTTAACATGTCACATTATCTACCCAGAGAATTGTTTTTGTTGCTGTTGTTGACATTCCTTATGATGCAAATTCAAATAATGCACTACAGGAATGCACTACGGGTTTTCTTGTGTTACAAATGGGCAACAACTGCCTTTCGTTGTGCATCCCTGTGTTGCATATTGACAATAAATTAACTTCAAAATGCCTCAACAACATTTTGGGACATGAACACCTGGATGAAAGTCCTGTGTTTGTTTGAGCCATCCATCTATCTCCCCTTCCTCCTCCCTCCCCATGTGGCTTTTTTTCAGTCTTTACACTAAGTCATCACACTCTCTGAGCATTTTTCTCTGAGAAACCACGCAGATGAGTTTACATTCTAGTTACTTGAAAGCCCATACAGACGCTATAGGGGCGTGACAAAGTGTCAGTATTGAGTTAAAGGGCTGAAAGGGTCGTCAGAGAGAGAGAACTGAGGAGTACTAAGAGAAGTACATACTAAAGCAGGGGCAAAACAATAAATGAATGAAAGAAGATGGATGAATATTACTTTATACCAAAGATTCCTACAAGGGTGTCAATTTAGGCTATTTAAAATGATGTTGCAGAGTATTGATTATTTTTCCCGAATGCAGGAAACAAAGTCTTTGAAACTCAAAGGTCCCAGACTCTCCCGCTTTTGTTTTGGAAATCCTTCTTATCGATGAGCTGTCGAGGTTGGTAAGTGTGAGTGCCGCCACCGCGTAATGTGCTGTGAAGAGGTCGCGGTCATCTCACTTATCTCTGTGAGATCTGGCTTGGGTGCCCTTTCTGTGCCAGACCACTGAGTGGGCTGACCGACTGTCAAAATGTTTATGCATGAGATGGAGGCGTGCAGCAGACTCCAGGCCATCTGATGTGGGGGTGAGAGACAAGAGAGAGGACGAGAAAAAGCAGCCTGATGTGTCGACGCAAACACTAAACTCCTATTACACCTGTAGATATTTTTTTCAATATTGTAGCAGCGTATTGTAAATGAAGTGGGAGCTGACTTCACTTTGAATTCATTACTATAATAACATTAGAGGCAGTGTTCAGATGGTGTGACTAATTCGGTTTTATAGATGATTTTTGAATGTGCATCAAGGGACAAATGTCATATCATACTGCAGTGGATTGCACCGTTTACAGTACAAGTACAGTACATGTGGTTTGAGAGAGATCTCTGTTTGAATCCATTAAGTAAACATGACCAAAATTGGCTGTTTCTAAACAGCTATTTTTGATGGTTGTCATCGGTGCCACCTGGTTGGAAATCTGCAGCAGTGGCAGCTCCTGCTCCACCAAGGAGTGGAGATTCGGAGGGAATGGAGGGACGGGATGACCAGGACCAGGACTGAGTGGAGCAGAAAATCTGGTGCTCGAAAACACTACTATTTTCGTCCACCAAAATCAACAATACATGAGTTCCTTGTAGTAGCTTTAATGAAAAAAATCATGCCGATAAATACAGCCCAGACCTTTTTTTTTGGTGGAATTTAAAAAACTATTTTATTGGATCATTTTACAAGTTCTACACATATTTCTGAATTTTTATGTATGTAGGTCTAATGCCACACGTCTGGCTATGAGGTAGCTGGCTTTCAAAGCACATTTGGAGTTACCAGTCAGTGACACGACAGACCTTTTCTGGATCTGTAGGCCATTTTCCTTTCTCTTGAAAAATTCCACCGGTTTTCCCACGAGCGTTGGATGTTTCATCGCTAGGTGTCGCTTTAGTTCCGAAGGCTTCAGTGCTTCGTTTGATAGCATTAGCCCACATTCCACACACTGGGCTCTCGGCTCTGCCTCGTTGCCTCCGTTCACAAAGCCGTACTTAAGAAAGTCAGGATTGTACTTGCGCACACATTTAGACTTTTGGGGGGGTATGGCACCACTGTCTTCTTCATTTTTTCTTTTTAAAAACGTATCCATAACTTTCGCTAGAGGCTAGCGGCTAGCTGAGTGTCATCTTCTGCTTATTGGAGCTTGTTAAACAACTGACTGACGCATTACCTCCAGCAAGTGTCGGGAAGCTATATTGTAACTGAGCGTCTCATGGATAACAGTAATATCTCTGGTGTCTTCAATTGATAACCTATGCCAGGGCCACATGAGAAACAGGGACTGTTGTGGAGGGCCGGACCAATAGACTGAACGCAATCCTGCTCAATATTATTCCACCTCTTTATAAGAAGCAGTACATTGTATGGTTTTGATAAGCTGCGAGTGGTAAGAGTAAATATTATGATCAGTGGTGGAATATAACTAAGTATATTTGCTACTATGTACAAATTCAAGGTACTTTACTTGAGTATTTCTATTTTATTTAACTTTCTACTTCCACTCCACTACATCTCAGAGGGAAAGATTGTACTTTTAACTCCACTACATTTGTCTGGCAGCTTTAGTTACTTTGCACATTATAATTTGTCTAACCCTTCCTAACTACCCAAACTGAACAACAGAGTATAAAGGAGTTAAAATGAGCTCCACCTTAAACATCTGCAGCAGGAATAATGATCCAAACAAATATAAATATGTAATATCTATATATAATAGTAAAACACTGACAGGAATCATGTTTCTGTTAATTAGTACTTTTATTACTATTGTTTGTAGTCCAATGACCTAATTTTCTGTGTTTTAGTTCAGTAAACGAGTGCTCTGAAATCAGGGTGAATGTGTGAGGTGAGATGTGAAGGACAGCTGACAGGTGATGGTCAGTGAGAGAGGATCTGGATCTGGATTAATTAAACTCCATCACGGAGAATGTTTGTTCACATATGTAGGTCGACCCAAAGAGAACCAACATCTTCTGAGCATGTTGCTTTAGCAGCTTAGCTACAAAGCCTCAGATGTCCGTGCCGCTCTGCATCACCAACACATCCCAGGTAGCCAACATGATCTGGCCCAGCTCCGGAGTAAGATCGGCATGCCGGAAGAAACACGTCGGGCCGAGTCCGGTTGCCGACTCGGCTGAGACTCGGGATGAATGACGCCCCAGAATCGGGCCAAATACACCGGCCCGGTTCCGGCTGCCGACACTGCTATTATTGGGATTGCAGTGACGCTGCTCGCACATCCACGAACATACTAACGTACGTACATTTAGATAAAAGACAGCAGCAGTCGCCTTCAAAATAAAAGCAATGCAGCTACAATTATTCACGTTTTATTCCTAATTTCCCATTGACGTCCCGCGGGCCGGTCGGCGACAGCCATGTACGCGGGCCGTACAATGCCCAGGTCTGACCTATGCGGTCCCGCGGCCCTCGCGGCCCACAGGTGCAAAACTGAACGTTTTTTGCGGCCCTCTAGGTGGCGCTCGCGGCCCAATCGTGGGCCGCGGCCCCATGGTTAAGAATCACTGTGCTAGATGATTAACACCATAATAAGGTTTTAATTTTTCAACCAGATTGTATATCCTGCTGCAAGAGGACGCTGTTGGAATAGCTTCTGATTTTGCCTAATAAAAAAATCGAATTTCCACCTGTGAAATCTGTTTAGAACGCCTATTTCACTCTTTGGGTAACTGAAAGGAATGTTTTTGCCGGAAGAAGAAAAGCAGATTCAACCTTTTACCTCATTCAGGTGCGTGTTATCGAAAACGCTCGATTCGATCTCTGTCCGTCATACTGGCAGGCAGAAAACTCCTGAGCTTTGCAATGTGAAGAGACGTGCCCTGAAAGAGAAGCACGTCATGTTTTTTGCAACCAACAACCACACCTGTGAAATACAGGGCCCCACACACCACATACACACACATACACACAGAGATACGAATTGCAAATAAAGTCAATTACACAGCAAAACTCTTGGGTTATTTGCCGTGTTACTTTTTCCCCAGCTGCCAGGTAATCCGACAAATTAGTCTCAGCTGTTCCTTCTTCTTCTCCGGGGGAATATTTTTCTTGGCCCGTGAGATCGACGGCTTCCCGAACACACGCACACGCACACGCACACGCACACACACACATCAGATGCCTCTCCACTGCCTGGAGCACATAAAGCAGCAATATCTCAGTTAATATAACCCCCCCCCGCCGACCAAATAAAAATAACATTAATTTAGATGTGACAAAGAGAGCGCTCAGGGAGCAGTTAACAAAGTTGAATAAGCCTCACGATCAACAGACAAATTGAAGTAGCTGGTGGTGTGTTCCAGCTTCTCATATCCGTAGAGCTGTCCCGTACATCTGCCTACAGCAGCACAAGAATCTTTGATGCTCAGTCAAGGAAAGTCTTCCTCACCTCAATGCTCCCAAAAACTGGCTTGCTGAAATGGTCTAAAACTGAAAAAAACCAACCCTGAGGTTTCTGATAATGAAATCCCTGATGAGATTCAAATATGGGGAGCTGAACTGGGCACTAAACCTGGCACTTGTTATTTTCAGGCAGAGCACTTCCTGGCAGTACTGTCTGTGTGTGTGTGTGTGTGTGTGTGTGTGTGTGTGGTGGGGGGTGCAGGTGGTGTGTGTCCTCTTGATGTGCTTTTTCAAATCCTGATTGGAAAGTAACATGTACAATCTGCTTTCATTGCCAGTTTTACAATGATGTAAAATGTCGATGACGGTATTTCTCCAGCTGTCACCAAATTGCATTTTTTTGTTCTTTACTTTATTTTGAGAGCAACGTTATCTGGCATAATAGGTCATATTCATGCACGTTCCATCGCACGTTTTCCCTGTGAAACCAAGAGCAGGCTGGATATTTTCTCACGGACATCATTACATGTGCGACGTCTCTGCTTTACGCGGCTAATCACCACATGTTTGCATATTTTAAAACCTGGAGCAGTGAGCTCTGGATCTTTCAGCAGCACTGACAGCTGTGAGGCATATGCTGCTGCGCCAGATGCCACGCACGCATCCGCTGGATGCTGTGAGATGGCGAGGACACTTCCACTGGATTATGAACCAATGCAGAATTAGATTACTCACCGCAAACTAAACTGTGGGATCAAATATAATAAGCAGCTGTAAATTATGATAGTTTTTTTGCTGTTTTGGCCTTGAATATATGTAACGGCACATCTCATTTGATATTTTTCCACTCTCCGTTCACATCGATTTTGGTTTGCAGCAAATGCATTTTAAAATGTGGATTCCTCCAGCACCTGACTCATTAATGTCTCTCATTGAACGGCTTACGTGTGCTGGGATTCTGTTTACTTTGCTTTCATTTTCATTTTCATTTGAACAAAAATCCGATTAAATATGCTTGTGACCGTCACTAAATTTATTATCACAATTACAAGAATTGTACTTTCAGTGTGGATTAGTATATTTGTGGTGCAAGTAATGCGTGCCACATACTCAAGGATAGTTTGGCAGATTTGGGGTCAGATTTTCACTTCCCGACATTTGCAGGGGTGTTCCTGATTTGAACAGATTATTAGACCAAATTATCCTGCAGTGTGATGGCTTTACAGATATGATCCTAATGTTACCGACTGGATTGGAGTCTGTCTGATTTTGAATCGTGATTCTTGAAATGCTGTAGTGTCGGAGGACAGTAGTAGGCCTAACAGCCAATGAGAGCGAGTTGCGTACTTGTGCAGGACAGAAATATGGCTGCCAACAGCACTTTTTGTCTCCTGAGCCAGGTGGACAGAAGAAAAGGAGGATAGCATTGTGGATGTATGAGTGCTTGTTTAACGTCTTACGAAAGACGTACAGCAACAGAACAGACGCTGAAAGAGCGCATGGCGCACATGATTTTTTCTACCCCAGCAAGTGACAATTACCATCGTGCAAGCCCCAGTGGAAGGTCAGAGAATGTATACAAATAACTAACTAACATTTTTTTCATTTCCAACTCGTCCAAAGCTTGCGCTGCAAAATGCAAAAAAAGGTCATGCTGTTTCCGTCTTCTCAGCCATGACTTTATCCGTATCATTTTGTAAAAATAATAATTTCCTGTGCAAAACATTTACCTCGCACGGCAGCTGGATTCTCGTGACATCACGCGAGAAATGTGCGATCACAATCCATCTTGTCAGGCTTCAAGTCATGCGTTTGTGTCCCAACCAGGCGCCAACCTCCGGTTCTGCCGAGTGAAGCCAACGCGTCCCCTCTACCGAGCAGCAGAGGGCGACTCCTCCGGTTACAAAAAGAAGTCCGATTGTATAGAAGTCTATGAGAAAATGACTACTTCTCTCTTGATTTATTACCTCAGTAAACATGAGTTTATCGTCTCAATCTATACTTTCAAATCTTCTTCAATACAGCATGATGTTCATTTAGTAAATTATGGTCCATTTAGAGTCAAATATAGACCATAAAGCAGAGTATGCTTTACGGCGGACTTATTGTTATTGACAGGTTACTGCTGCTACCAGAGCCATACGGCTTCTCAATGTCACTCCTCCGCATTCCAAATATGGTAATGTACATTTATTGAAAAGATGTTTTCCGCTTCTCTGCCGCTTTCAGCAAGAGTTTGACTGACAGATGGTTCATCCAATCACCTGCCACATATTTTTTATTTAAGTTTCCGCCTCCTTGTTTGTTCCAACCGAGTCAAGTTTCTGTGAGATCCAAAGTCCCTGGAATCGCCACTCTGAATTTGCTTACTGAAATCATTTAGCTAACCTCCTGGGGTGTGCATTCTTACAATTAAAATATTAGAAAGCAGTTTATTCTGTCACCCACGTTTTACATTTTTTTTTAAAAACCTCTAGTGTGGACCAGGCTTCAGAGAGTAAAATGATAAAACTGCAACAGATACATGCATATCCATTTTCTAGGCGCAATGAGACAGCTGGCTTTCATGTAATCTTTTATCTTCCTAATCAGAGTACAGAGCATTGAAAATAGGGAATGATTCAAAGGAGTATGACTCATTATTGTCTGTTAGAGGAGGCATAGCTCATTACATTGCAATATGTCCCGTCTCATCTTCCCAAACACAACAGAGAGTTGAATAGAGAAGAGCACATAACAAAAGCAGGCATTGGGGCATTGGAGGGATCGGCTATTGAGTGGAAAAGAACACATTAGTCTAATGGATGAAGCCAGTGGACTGCTCTTCAACCCCCACAGCCTTCCGAATACCATCTACAACCTCTGTGCACTAATGTATCATCCCTCCAAGGCGTCCTGGACAATTGCTATCTTCCCCAAGAGAATAGGCCTGTACAGGATGCCTTTTTATAGATTATACGTATTTTGGAAGAGAATACTTTCCTGAAGAAGCTCCAGTCTGAGATTTGAGAGCTGGGGACTGAAGCATTAGTGGAAAAAAACCTTTTGATTTGTCAGTGGACACATCAAAACATCCATAGAAAGTTCTCAAACCACTTCTGCAGCATCTTATCTTTTGATAATTTTGCCCGTTTGTGCCTCTCATGTGTAACCATTACATTGGAGGCGCAGAGCCAAGCATCGGATTTTCCGAAAAATAAATTAGCACGACATGAAACAGTTTCAGTCAAACTGGTATATGTGTCTTTCTAATATTTTATATTTTCATACAAAATAGCAGCAGGCAATCAAATTGATTGTATTTTCAACACAAAAAAATAGTCACAAAATGCAATCAATTGGTTTTGTGCCGAGCGACAAGATTTGCCCCTTTCTTTGTGTCGCTTTTTTGGGACCACATTACTCTACGAAACCAAAGTTAGGTTCAACCTCTTAGCTAGGTTTTGAAAAAAACATCATGGTTGGGCCTACTTACTACTTACAATTAGGTTCAGGCAACAAAACCACTTAGTAAGGTTTAGGAAAACTGCAACAAATGTAGTGGTGTAACGGTAGTGGTGTTCGGATCACCCCTCACGGTTCGGATCACCCCTCACGGTTCGGATCACCCCTCACGGTTCGGATCACTCGTGAACCGCGGATCAATTGAGTAATTTTTTTCCCTCTTTTTTTTACAGTGTAATCATCAAAGTGTGTAATACAGTTTTACTGCTGCTGTTCCTTTTGTTGAGGCAATAATATTAACAGGAGCCGTAGCCGCTGGCCTGGTTTGTTGACTAGTTACTGCGCATGTGCGCCAAAAATAAGTTTGCTGAATTCAGGTTTCAAAATAAAACATGTATTTAATAACAAATGCAATCTGAATTAACTATCGATAGTAAAATGCTCTCGAGAACAGCTTTCACACACACTCCAAACAGGAAGCTTGTTACCTGAAGGACGAAATGTGATGAAGAGACTGAAATACCCATTTGAATCTCCTTTCATAGTCCGTAAAATATCTGTCTCAAATACTATTGGCCCAAATCCAGCTGACTCCTCCTAGCCTCAGTCAGCTGACTCCCTCGTCGTCTCCTATTGGTCTCCGTCTGTAGCTCCTCCTTCTTGGGTCCCTCTTGGGTCCTCGCTCTAATCCTGGTGTCCTCTGTTAAGCCTGACTTAAAATTCCTGTCTATCCCTATCGACTATTCTTACAGATTAATACATTCATTAATAATACATCCAATAATTGTCTCTTATGGTTCAACACTCCTATAGTAAACATATTGTAAACACACTATACACTTGATAAGTATTCTGGTACTTCCTGATACTTTGACACTTTTTACAAGCATATGTGTGGCATTTCCACCATGCTTCCTATACACATACTGTAAAGATAATACATCTCATAGATAAATATATTGCAACTCTTTAACCCATGGTAACATTCTTATTATTTTGACACTTCTATTCACCATAAGAGGTGCTAATCATCATACTAAACTAATTATAATACTAAAATCCTACTAATTCTATCTTTAATACTGAAATCCTCCACACTTTTCAAGTAACAAGTCCCCGAATATCAATGCAAAGTGTCAGTGAACAGATATAAAGCATGTGTTCACGTGAACGGAGCAGGTTAAAAGCATTTAACGGCAAAAGGTAAGGCGAGCGGAGGAACTTGAGAAGCTCCCGGCGTCATTTAAGTCGCAAGTTTGGGAGCATTTTGTCTTCCCCGTAACTTATAATGACGGATAAGGGTGGTGGACAAAACCGTTACGGTATGTAGGCATTATTTAAAGAGAAAGATACGATAACGACAATACATCGGCATGTCCACACATATGAAGAGCCACCATCCCGTCTGTCAGCGACGGGGGACACTCCGTTGTGGAAAACAAAGGATTTCAAAATCTGGTTAAAATGCTTGAGCCACGCTACGAAATCCACTCACGCACCCACTTCAGTATGAAGCTTGTTCCAGGCCTCTATGAAAAGGAAAAGACTGTGACCGCTTTCACCACGGCGGAGTGGAGATTCATAGTCCGGTGCTGCAGACCGTCCCCTCTGTGAGAGTGACACACACCTGGGGCAGGTGCTGACAGAAGTATCAGAGTACAGATAACCTGACAGGAAGTAAACACAGACCCAAGTTGTTGCCGAGCAGTTCAGTTCAGTGTAAACAGTGTAAGCTAGCTCACTGGCTGTTTCTTTCTTTCAATATTGATCAAAGGACGAGGGCATCAACATACTCATACTCATACCTCATGTTGCACTTAAACTTAACAGAATTGAATATTCTTGAATGTTTTATTTTCATTTACTTATTTCATTTTGTTTCAAATTGGACATCTTCAATATTTTAGTTTTTATGTAAGACTATAGCCCAAAGTTCTTTTCTTTAAGTGTGCTTGAAGTTCTTTAATTAATAAATGGAAAGCAAAGTTATATTTGTCTCCTCCCCTTTTCTTTGTTGATCCGAAAAATGATCCGAACCGTGACTCAAGAACCGTGATCCGAACCGAACCGTGAGGTTTGTGATCCGTTGCACCCCTAAACAAATGTGTCACTTTGTGGCGTCGATTACCGGCCTCATGGTTGAAATTCCTGTTCATTGAACCAGTCCACCTCCCCTCCTGCCCGCCATTAGTGGTCTTTCTCGATGTATAATATACTATGTCACTTGTTCTGACTGTTGCATGGTCACATGGGATGGGAATTTGTGTGTCCTCCATGAAAAAGGACCCTAATTGACTTTCAATTGTTTTTTGTGCACAGTTAGCAAAAAAACCCAAAACAAGACAAGACAATAGATTGCAACTCGTAACCATTTCACCTCCTGCCATGATACTGGGCTGTTATTTTACATAAAGAGCAAGAAGCCATTGCCGGTCAGTTGTTGTCAAACTACATTCTGGTTTTCCATTGATCAACGTGTATTTTTTTTTTTTTTTAAACCAATGGTTAGCTCTGTGACTCAACTGTAATATTATTACATGAGAGTCTGTATGTCCAGCTATTTTATATTTTTCTTGGCTAATAAATTACTTAACATAGCTTCAAAGCTACAAAGAGACCATAGAAACAACGAGTGTCTTGATGAGGATCAACAGAGGAAAAAGTGGATTAGGAGGGGCTTGAGAAGTTTCAATTAATGTTCCGTTGCTCTTATGTTGCACTTTTGGGTCGCAGTTGGAATCTATCGCAACTGTTTTGAATCCAAGCAAACTACTGCCATCTACCAACTTTTCATGGCCTTCAGGTGGTGCATGTTCAAAAGATTATTAAGGGGTATTTAGGGGTATTTCATTAAACCAATTGGAGGTACACCTAGAGAGTGAAGCCTCCCTCTCAGTAAAGACAAGTGTGATAGCAGAGGCCTTGTAGGAGCAGTTTCTCAACCATGAAAGTGAATTTATGGATGGCAAACAATATTTGCAACCAGACTTTTGATGTGAGTTTTGTGTTATCTTCTTACTTCCTGTAAAAATCGCCTGACTTTGGCTAACCCATTTGGGCAGTGGATGCAGAAAGGATAACATCCACACTGGCATACTGAATCGATGATAATGCTAGTCAGCTTCTACTGATGATAGGGAGGGTGCACAATGTGTCCCACGGTTTGATGTGAGTAATTAGCAAAGCCACAATTAGAAAGAATCACACTGGGCTTCTGTTGCCCAGTGTGATTAAGGGCTGGCATCTATTTTGTCAACCTTCCAAGGACAAGTCCGTCGTCCCGCTGGCATGTTGTTAGCAGTCAGGCTTTTTGGCTTTTAGAGTGATGCTCGCCTTTAAGAACCACTGAATGCCTTACGCTTAAGAGTCAAACGGTATTAGGTTACAGGCATCTTATTGTTGGTAAGTAAATTACAGTACTTATTCAGTCACTGATTTTCCCTTCCTCTTTTAAGTGCTCTTGAGAAGTTGTAACATTGACAAAAAAGCCCAAAACAAATCGGAGCGCTATACTCAGTCTGCGAGTCAACCTTGTGAGAGTGCACAGGGCAAAAATTCAGAATAGGCTTGGCGCAAATCCGACACACTGAACTGAATAAACCAGGTGACCAGCCCGGTCTGTGTAAGAATGACACGACAATTTGTATGTCATTTATCATGCAATGACAAATGCCATTCTTGCTTTTTGTCTGTCATCTTATGACATGTGGTCTGTAGCGACTGCAATGTAAACGCATACGTGGGAATAAGTTGCACTCACTGCAACGGACGTGGTGTAAGTAGTGAGAAATAGAGGAGATGGATGGGTCAAACAAACAGGACTTGCAACCAGGAGACCGGTTGTTGAGTTATTTTGAAGTTATGTGTTTTTCGTACTTACATTTGACCTAGTTTACAAACTTATTTTAAACCCAACCATGATGTTTTTCCTGAACCTAACTACGCTCATTTCACGGTGTGGCGTAATATGATACGGAGAAAGTCTAAGGCTGCTTAAAACATGCTACTCTCAGAACAAGAGACGTAGTTTAAAATGTGTTGGTTGGAAGAGAAGTGGATGGGTCAAACAAACATAGGAATTGCAACCAAAAGACCGATGTCTGAGACCAGTGTCCCAAGTGTTGTTTTTTCTTTTTTAAAAAGAACTTGATCTGGATTGCACTCTCAAATCTGATTCTGCTCTTACGGATCCATGCCTGTGCGCTCTCAAGAGTTTCTTTCCATCCCCCTCAAATCTGTTGTCGTCGATATTCTTTCATGTAGACAGAGCAGACCTTAGTCTCAGATGCCCTCGGGGGGCTATAATCATAATAAAGTCCATCCACTGGGGAATGAGGCCAACGTGGCCAAGAGCGGTCCATCACATTCACATTATTGCTGCCGCTGTAAGCAGCCAACAGACAAACACGGACTGATGTGAGAGCACAACAACATGGTGGAGGCTCTCTCACCTAAGCCATTTATTTCCAGGTGGAAGGGAGATCAATACAGTTAGTGAGATTTACTACAGCGAAGAGAAGAAAGATCATTTACACTGAGAGCAGGGCAGTGTTTTAGTGTTTTTTTTTTCTCTTTCAGTCAGTCTTGTTTCTAGTCTGCTGGAAATATCTCTAATGGTTGTAAGGCAGAGAAAGCTTTTAACTTCTTTATTTCATCTTGTGATGACAATTACAGCTGCTGCTACTGTATTTTTGGCATTGATATTTTTAGCAATAACTTTTTTTGTCATAATAGATCTGTAGATCTAAGTAATGTTTTGGGACTTAAGAAGAGGCAATTCAGTTCAATCAGGAGAGTCTGACTGAAATAATTGAAAGAGGGGCTATAGTTCAAATCAAATCAAGTTATTTGATATAGGGTGCATTAATAATACACAAAAAAAACTGAAGATTTATATGAAGATATCAAACCATGATACTTTTTTGATCGTGTTAGTTTAATATCTGAATCTGATTTACAGTGATTATTTTAGTCTTTTGATGAAAATATAGGATAGATTACTGTTTTTTGTCAATTGATTATTGTTAGTTCACAAAACTGAGAATATTTCAGTGTTGTTTTTATCAGTAACATTTGTATCTTATTTGTGCATTTTTAATAATAGTGCTCGAAGAATATGTTCAAACAGAACACAAAGTGAAATTAAGACGTGGTGCGGTTGCGTGCAAAGTCCCAGGGAATGATAACAAATAAATAAGCCAATGCACAGGAAGTATATTTATACCCCTAAAGTTGTGGTCTAGATCAGTCTTTAAATTAAATCAAGAGCCCTCTTTGTCTGAGAACCAGACAAGAATGTGGTCGATTCTGAGATGACACCAACATGTTCAAAAACATTGAAGTGTGTTATTCCACAGTAGCATGCAGGTCATTAGATACAACTTTGCATTAAAACTGTGAAGTTGTTTCTTCATTTGTTTGTCTACTTTTTAATTAATTGAGAAATATTGTAATACTTTTGTATTGTAATGTCATAGTTTCCCTGGAATTAACCCTTCCCTCAGCAGTTTGTGATCCCATTAACCATTGTTGTCAAAACCCTGTCTCTCTTGTACTCTATTCAGAAATATCCTGACAAACAAACCTTTGTTCTGACCAGCTCGTTTAAGTTGCTCCACTATGCGGGCTGGTGAAAAAGCGCTTTTAAATTTTAGTGTTAACATGGTCGAATATACATCCCTGATCATCTTCGGAAATGCTTTGGGCAACAGTATGAGTCTCCAATCTCAATGTGTCTTGAGTGCATTTGCTCCTTTTGGTTAAGTGCTTTCTGGTTACAATACAATCAACCTAGGTGCATGCTAATACCAGGTAAATGGGATCACAGAGTGCACCATAACACTCCTTGACTAATAAGTTGAGACAAAAATACTTTTGATGCATTCCGCTTAGGGTACGTAAAAAAAAAAAAGTGACGAGTTGCTATTTTAAACTTCTATCTGAGGCATTAAAAGATCGGAGACTAAACTTGGATATGATAACCGAGTCAGGGCATTAGGTCTATTAAGGTATTCTACTACATGTCATTTGTAAATCCATAACATCAACATCATTGATTGACATACTATAACCCTGAGGTTATAAGATATGTAGGCTGTTTCATCTTTTCTAACCTTACAAACCCCTGTTGTGTGATGCTTTTTCTACTGGGCCACTACCACAAGATTGATGATTTAAAACAACAGGAGTATATCTAAAAGCTGTCCATGCATGAACCACTGGGGAGTGCAATGCCATCCTCCCCAATGTTGGATGTTTCAGCCTGGAGGAAAAGTTGTGGGTGTCAAGTTATTGGACACAGTAGAATTGGTTCCCAATCCCCACTGACTGATGGCCCTGGGCTTTTGTTGTGAAAATCCTAGCACTGTGAATGGGCAAAAAAAAGAAAAAAAGAAACTCATCTCCCACGGAGGCTTCTGCTTATCTGCTTGTTTGGATGCTCTCTTTGGTGCAAAATCACATTGGGGAAAGTGTAGTCATCCACCGAGGACTTGTGCCAGTCAGAGAGCCAACGAGCTGAGTATGCCATGATAGTGATACTGTATATACCAATGGCACTAAATAAGCTTTGGATACCACCATCCACCAGAATGCCAAGCAGCTGTAGTGTCATTTTGTATTAAAGCACCTGTCCTTAGGCAGTGACGACCTTCAACCCTGCTGGTTATTACACTTCTTATTTATTATTATTATTACATATTCTAACATAAACTTGGGCTTCATCAAATCACCACAAATGACACACAACAACAACAAACCTATCAGGACTTCTTGTGCCCTGGGTTTAGCCTCTAACGCAATATACAGGCTGCTCTGTCTGCCTTACAGGTGAAGGTTGTTGGGGCATTATGGCTATCAAGTATCTATAAGAAAATCAAATAAGAAAAATTAGAAGGGTGCACTCAGTAGAGTGCAGATCTCCGCCAGGTGTGTCGGCAGCGACCACTGCTGTAATGTGTGATTGAATGAATACAATCCACAATTAGCCAACGACCAATCAATTCTTGTTTGGTGTTGCAAAACAAACTTCATTCAAACTTAAAAACGAGCAGTTTTGTATGCATGCAATCGGTCCAAAATCGTCTTTTTTTGGGACACATCCTACAATATTGCCAAGAACAAAATTCAACCCCTAAGCCATCTGCCCGCATAGAGTAGCAGCAATTGAGTGGTGGTTATGTAATCAGCAGTGTGCGTACATCTTCCAAAACAATAAAAGGGAGCAAACTGTTGTTAACCACTGTGTGTCTAGCCGCAGAGCAGCGGGTGTGTGGTACTCAGCAGTTTTTGGACTGGTACCTCCGTTAGCTGTTAGCCAAACACACTGAAAGTGTGCAAACTGTACACTGTAAGAAACGTACCGTGAAATTCACAGTTATTAACTGGCAGCCATTGACAAGTAACTTACTGTAAAAAGAATCACAGTAACTTACTGTAAAAAGAATCACAGTAACTTGCTGTAAAAAGAATCACAGTTATTAACTGGCAACCATTGACAAGTAACTTACTGTAAAAAGAATCACAGTAACTTACTGTAAAAAGAATCACAGTAACTTACTGTAAAAATAATCACAGTTATTAACTGGCAGCCATTGACAAGTAACTTACTGTAAAAAGAATCACAGTAACTTACTTTAAAAATAATCACAGTAACTAACTGGCAGCCATTGACAAGTAACTTACTGTAAAAAGAATCACAGTAACTTACTTTAAAAATAATCACAGTAACTAACTGGCAGCAATTGACAAGTAACTTACTGTAAAAAGAATCACAGTAACTTACTTTAAAAATAATCACAGTAACTAACTGGCAGCAATTGACAAGTAACTTACTGTAAAAAGAATCACAGTAATTGTTACCGTGTATTGTATTTTTTAATACAGTAGCAGTGTTTTGATTGTGAAATCAAACACAGTAATTAAAGTATTTACTGTATTTTTGGTTACAGTAGTAGTGTTATAACCGTAATATAAATAACAGTAATCTCCAAGTAGTGTAATTGTTTTTACAGTTATACTGTTTTAGCTGTGAAATATAAAATGTAATGTTGTATTTTTAAGTTACAGTATCTTAATGCCATGCTGGTAATTTACATATTACCAGTAGTCTGCTGTTAAAATAAAATATCACTGCATCTTAAAATTGACACATTTTTAAGCTTCAAGAATAACTGCAGGGAGACAGCAAACAATACATTTTTAACAATTTATTCTTAGTTGTTGAACAGTAGCACAGATAACGTTATTCCTGTGCTTGTGAGTATACCATGGCTTCAACAAACAATGCACTAGGAATTTTGTTTTCTCTTTTTGAGAGCTTCAGATTGAGTGTCGTGTAGCTGTCCAGCCTTTCAAGGAAGACATGACCATGCTATTTCAGCCAGACCTGAACCCTGGGTGGCCAGATGGTCTTGAGTTCTATGACACACTAGTCAGAGTCAGGAAAGGTGTTTTACCAGTCATCATAATTGATGTTGCTAACCCAACTGATCATGACATTGTTTTGCTAGGGCGTACTGTAATTGGAACAGTACAAACCATTCTGACTGTGATGCCTGCCCAGACCTTTGAAAAAGTTACAACACCAGCGACAGTGAATCACACTAGCACCCAAACCTCCTGTAAAGCTAGTGAACAGTGGGATCCACCCGTAGACTTAAGTCACCTGGATGAAGGTCAGAGACAGGTAGTGAGACAGATGCTTAGAGAAGAGTGTCATTCCTTTTCAAGATCAGACAATGATATCGGCTGCATTGAAAGGTTGCAAATGACCATCTCTCTCAAAGACCCTGAGCCAGTCAAACGCAGGTACATATCAGTGCCAAAACCCCTGTACCAGGAGATGAAGGGTTACCTCCATGACCTAATAGCACAGGGTTGGGTGAGAAAGTCTAATTCTTCATACTCCTCACCTGTCGTGTGTGTTAGAAAAAAGGATGGCACCCTCCGGTTGTGTATAGACTATAGAGATCTGAACAGGAAGACACATCCCGACCGCCAACCTATCCCTCGGGTCCAAGACATCATGGACAGTTTAGGTGGTAATTCCTGGTTCTCCCTCTTAGACCAGGGAAAAGCTTATCACCAGGGATTTATCTCGGAAGAGAGCAGACCAGTGACAGCTTTTGTTACACCGTGGGGACTTTATGAGTGGATACGCATTCCTTTTGGCCTCATGAATGCCCCTGCTGCCTTCCAACGTTGTATGGAGGAATGTTTGGAAGGGCTCCGGGATAACATCTGCATCCCATATCTGGACGACACACTGGTTTTCAGTAAGACCTTTGAAAGTCATGTGGATGATGTGCGAAAAGTGCTGAATCGCCTCAGGGAGTATGGCATCAAACTCAAACCAAGTAAGTGTGATCTCTTAAAACCTGAGGTCCGTTATTTGGGAAGAATAGTGTCTGCAGAGGGCAGCAAAGTTGATCCAGCTGATTTTGAAGCAGTCAGGGCGTTGAAAGACATCAGGCCACAGAATGTGGGTCAGCTCAGAAAAATGCTTGGTCTACTCACCTACTACAGACAATACATCAAAGATTTCTCCAGGAAAGCGAGCTGTCTGTATGACCTCCTGAAAACAGACCCCAACGAGGTCCCTGACAAAACAACAAAATCAAAAACAAAGAAAGTGAGTCATGTCGTGCCCTCTAAGAAGCCAATCACATGGACTGATCAGCACCAACTGGCACTTGAACAACTAATTGACTGTTTGCTCCACCCACCAGTGTTGGGCTTCCCTGATTTCACTCAGCCATTCGTTGTACACACAGATGCGTCACACCAAGGCTTGGGAGCAGTACTGTATCAAAAACAAGATGGCAAGCTGAGAGTCATTGCCTATGGCTCCCGCTCATTAACAGCAGCTGAGAAGAACTATCACTACCATGCAGGCAAGTTAGAATTTCTAGCTTTAAAATGGGCAATCACTGACAAATTCCGTGATTATTTGTATTATGCTCCAACCTTCATTGTGTATAGTGATAACAACCCGCTCACATACGTCCTGTCCACTGCAAAACTGAACGCGACCACTTCCAGGTGGGTTGCAGAGTTGGCTGATTTCCACTTTACAATAAAGTACAGGCCAGGGAAAGAGAACATTGACGCAGATGCTTTGTCAAGGATGCCACTGGATGCCGAGTCATTGATGAGAGAATGTTCTAAGGAGCTGCCACCCGACACCATCGCTGCCACGATCCAAGCAATTGACAATTGACAGTGATGGTGTTTTGTACAGGACTACCACAGGCCGTAGGCAGTTGGTCCTACCAGACCAGTACAATGGAAAGGTGCTGGAAGAGCTGCACAATAACATGGGACACCAAGGTGCAGATCGCACAGTATCTCTTGTACGAGACCGCTTCTTCTGGCCATATATGCAATCTGACATTGAACACTATGTGACTAAAGCATGCACCTGTCTCAAGCAGAAAAAGCCATGCCATGAAACAAGAGCTCCCCTGACAAATATTGTGACAACACAGCCCTTTGAACTGGTATGTATTGATTTCCTACATCTTGACCGATGCAAAGGTGGATATGAGTACATCCTTGTGATTGTGGACCATTTCACACGTTTTGTTCAAGCATATGCCACCACGTCAAAGTCAGGAAAAACTGCTGCAAATCTCATCTTCAACGACTTTTCTCTGAAGTTTGGGTTCCCCTCTCGCATCCACCATGACCAAGGGAGAGAATTTGAAAATCAGTTGTTCACTCAGTTAAAAAATCTCAGTGGCATGGCCGGGTCTAGGACAACACCCTATCACCCGATGGGAAATGGTAAAGTGGAGCGTATGAACAGGACTTTGTTGCAGATGCTTAAGACACTGACTGAAACACAGAAATCAAACTGGAAGGAGTCTCTTAACAAACTGGTGTATGCCTACAACTGTACCCGATGTGATGTGACAGGTTATTCAGTAGGGCTGGGATGTTTTCAAAACCAGCGATGAACGTCACACAGCCGTAGGCTACAGTTAAGGTCCAATATTTAGGAAATAACTGTTTATATTGCGCAATATTCACAAGTAGCAGAACCCGAATGAGTCAGTGGGGATGCGCGTGACCCAGTTTGAAGGCTGACAATTTGAGAGCCTGTGACCTTCCTGCAGGAGAATAAAGCATGACACTGCAGAGGCGAGGAAATGAGAGAAACTATGGTGCATGATGATCCTACTGTGCTGTAGCTGTCGCAGCTAGTCAGGTGCTGCACCATGGCCAAACCTGGGAGCGACAGAGATGGAGCCATGGTGGATAAACAGGCGGGGAAGAAGAGCAAAGACAAGTTGTCCCCTTTCACCAAAACTACGAAGCTGGACCGGAGTGAATTGCTGGGCAAGCTGGGAAAGCCAAGTCTTCCATGAAGCGCAAGCTCTCCTTCACTACCAGTCCGCTCCGGACCGAGGAGCGAGACTCAGACACCGATAAAGATGGACCAGACAAGAAGAAGGTGAAAAAGGAGTCTGGGGGCAAGAAGTCCCAGGCTCCCAACCTTTTGTTCGGGTATCCTCTGTCGGAGCGCAAACAGATGGCTCTCCTGATGCAGATGACTGCCAACAGTCCAGACTCTACTCCCAGTCACCCCTCACAAACGACCCCCGTGCAGAAGAAAGTCCCCAGCAGCGCGTCGTCTCGACAGAAGGACAAGGTCAACAAGAGGAACGAGAGAGGGGAGACTCCCCTTCACATGGCCGCCATCAGGGGAGACGCCAAGCAAGTTAAAGAGCTCATTAGCCTGGGAGCTGACGTCAAAGACTTTGCAGGTTGGACTCCTCTCCATGAAGCCTGTAATCTCGGTTACTACGACGTGGCCAAGGTCTTAATAGCAGCCGGTGCAGAAGTGAACACGCAGGGTCTGGATGACGACACGCCACTCCACGATGCCTCTAGCAGCGGCCATACAGATATTGTGAAACTGCTGCTCCGCCACGGCGGTAACGCCTTCCAGGCCAACAAGCGCGGGGAGCGGCCCGTGGATGTGTCAGACTCTCAGGAGCTGGAGCAGCTATTAAAGGGAGAGGTGCCACTGTCGGACCAAGAGGACACCTCTTCAGAGTCTGAAGACCCGCTGTCTATCAATCCATCCAGTGTAGATGACAACTTGGAAGACTCCGAAACTGAAAAGGACTCTGACGGCAAACCGACCACGAAAGTGGCATCGTCCGTTCCCGGGCTGGATGAGTACGAGTTCAAGGACGAGGAAGAGGAGGAGGATGTCAGTAAAGCCCTGAACGACAGACACATTCTCCGGAGGGAACTCCGGCAGCGTGAGAAGGAGGAAAAAGATAGGAATCATGTGGCAGGAAAGCAGGCTGGAAAAGGAGATTCCAACTCAAAGTCCAAAAAGCAGAAGACTTCTCGTGTCCACTGCAGCTCAGATACCTCCAGCGACGAAATGGAGAGCCTTCCAGAGAAAAGGAGTTCCCCCACCTGCTCTCAGAGCTCAGAGAGCCTCAAGGCAGACGCAAGGTCTAAAAAGGAGATTGCGGAGCAAAAAGACAAGGGCAAAGTCAAGAAGAAGAGCAAAAGCCAGAATAAGAACAAGGAAAACCAAGAGGATGGGAAAGAGAACACCAAAAGGTTGGTCCTCTCTCTCGCAACCGTGTCCGAGAGCACGGAAAAGGGACGGGAGGAAGACTCGTTCAAGATGTCTTTCAGTCCTAAAGATGACTCATCCGTCCACCTCTTCCATTTGTCATCCATAAAATCTCCAAAACTGAACCACAGCCTGACGGATAAACAAACGCCACTCAAACAGGAAAATACTAAGATGTGCATTTCTATCAGTGACGGCTCATGTCCGGTGGACGCTGTCAAATACAACCACTACGCAGAGGCAGACTACTGCACTGAAGGCTCCAGCACCAAGGGGTGTAAGCACAAGGAAAAGAGCAAGCATCAGCAGAATGCTGTACTTGTACCTGCCTGGTTGGAGCTCAAGGCCCAACCTCAGCCAATAGACAGCAGTGGAGGGTACGATGCCTGTGTCCCCCTGGGAGCAGATCCTCCTAAATTTGAGGAGCTAAGGTCAACCGTGTTTGCTCCCACTATGTACGATGGAGCTGTGCGTGCAGAAGACATCAGGCAGCCAGATTACCCTTGTAGTCAGGCGGGTTCATATAGCCAGGGACAGGTAAGACACTAAGAATAGATGAGGGACAGTTGTCTTTAGGAGTAGATCAATATCTATGATGCTTTATGCCAAAACAATGCAAGAAAAAAAAATTCAAATTTGAAGTTAAGCTCTGTTGTCCCTTTACGCGTGACGCTGCTGATCGATAAACGTAATAACTTAGTATTAGTCAGTGTTTAAAAGTAATAACTCTTGCAGCCCTTGTAATTTGCAGACATTAAATGTTTTTACAAGCCATTTCAAATCAAATACGATAATTAGCGAACGATTTAGAGAACCATGTACTCAACGACTATCTTCAGTTTCGGCTGGATAGATTGATGGATGACTTGGCTCAGCTCAATGCCAATATGGATGTGGAAGATGACCAAACAGTATTCAAGAAGCTGCCCGCCAACTTTACATCCTCTCGGAGACAGAGGAGGCGACCCTTGGATGTCCGTCGTACATTTTATCTCCAAATATAATCGAAGCACACATCGGCCCAATCCCAGTGTCCCCCATAAGGCCTCAAACCCTGAACCCTCAAGGACTTACTGACGTCACCTGGTAAGTGGTTGAGTGTGAGAGACTGTGAGGGCTAGAAATGGTGTAAATATGAATGGGACAGCACTTTGCTGCAATATATCACGTTACTATGACAACGACAAAAAAACTCAAACATATGTGATGGACTCCTCTTCCTCACGAATATATGTGATGGACTCGTCCTCACAAACATCTGTGATGGACTCCTCTTCCTCACGAATATATGTGATGGACTCGTCCTCACAAACATCTGTGATGGACCCCTCCTCACAAACGTGTGATGGAACCCTCCTACTCACAAGGAAGGGGGAATGATGGAGCCCTACTCCTCTTCACGAGCAGAAAATGCCGTCAGGCCTGATGTTGGAGCCCCTCACCCCCCCCCCCCATACGCAGACTGCAGTGACTGTGCCCATGTACCACATGTGTTGCCTGCCACAGGTGTACAATGTCGGCCATAGTTAAAAGTTTTTATTCATGCATTTTTTTGTTATTTGGCTTTCTTTTCCCATCTTTTGATATGGTTGAAATTGAATAAAGTTGTATTGAACAACATAAAGTCTAGATTGGAATTATTTATTGCTGTCAAAAAAATAGTTTCCACCTTTGGGCGGAACAGTGTTGTTGTGGTTAGCGCTGTTGCCTCACAGCAAGAGGGTTCGATTCCAAAGAGGTTAGTCGGTAACTCTAAATTGTCCGAGGTCTCGCTGTCCTAATAATATCCCCCACTGTGTCCGGGCAGAGTAGCAGCTGGGGGTCGGTGATGCACTCAGCTGTGTACACTACTAGTAATAATTAGTGGCCCCTACCGGACGGGGCCAGGTACAGTGGTGAGTGAGGAGTCAACAGGCAGTCAATGGCAATACAAAATATTTTGACAAAGTGTGAGTCACCGCAACCCTAACCCACGAGAGGTTTGGCCACCCAAAATACTATGCAATTTGCTGCAGCAGAATGCGAGATCAACCCGAGGACAGACATCGGGATGTACACTCAATCCCAGACGCACGCACACACACAACCGATCGCATGATCCTGACAGGGATAATATACATATATACATAAGTATGCCTCATATATAGAGGTTTACATATCATTGCTGTTCTTTTATACTACCATTATTATGTAGGCTAAAGTACAATAACCAGTTTAATCATAATTTGCCTGATTTAAATACATAGCAATGTAGAACTATATATACACACAAACACATAAATATATATGTATATATATATATATAAAGAAAGAAAGAAAATACTACATTGTGTCCTCCCCACCTCTGAAACCAAACCTACTCCGTTGCTGTCATGTGTATTATGCCGTGAGCATCGACTAGATATAGTGGAGCATACAGCAGCTAATGAGTTGGTAAAGAGCAAAATCAGAGATCAAAACTGAGTTAGTATTGGATTTATATTTGCCAGGTGGCCAGAAACATGACTCGGCTTTCAGCTCTTGTTTTGGTGACAGGTGAATCTGGTCCTGCTTCTAAAAAACACTTTTGTTGCAGAATGCCACAGTGCACCTATTTTGTCACAGTTTTGCTATCTGAAAGTCACCAGTCAGGAGGAGATTGCAGTGAATAACAATAAAAACATCACTGCTATGAACAGTTGTAGCCCTGACTTTCATTACATTTCGGAAGATGAGCTGTGGCTTTTTTTTTTCCTTCGGAAAGGATGACATCTTTTGAACCACAATTTGCCATTTGTACGGTTACTAATAAATGACACATAAACATACATCTTTTCCATTTCTCTGTAGCCGTGTGCCACACACAACAATCTGAGGGAAAACATGGAAAACTAACTAATAAATGAAAGTATGAGAAAAACTGTAGGTGTCCAACTTTTTTAATAATATTGAGAGTTTTATTCAAGTAGCTGTTGATCCAATTTGCCTCCACAATCCATTGACGTTGCGTAGAGCTGGTGGGCACAGACGCTGACAGATTACGTGGACTAGCAATAAAGCAGCTTCAATAAAGCATCAAGTGAAGCACCATGATGGAGCAGAGAACGATGAACATCTGTGCTGCTGATTGAATTCTTAGCTCAGATGAGCAAGATATCCTAAATGCTATAGGTGGAAAGATGGAACTGTCTGTGCCTGCTGGCAGTAGAAAGCTGTGAACAATTTCAAGCACTATAGATACACATTGCTCTTCAAAAAGCTTAAAACACCATTATGAAAGATAGTCCAAGTCATCCACCAATCACACGTTATGTGAATTTATGGATGTACATGACAGGAATGTCTAGAAAGAACGCATCACTCTGGCAGCTTTTAGTGCATGAATTTAGTGCATGAATCAAAATAACTATGTTGCAATAAAGTCTGACAGCTAAATTGCTATAGTAAAAAAGAAAGTTCACCTTGTGGTTCAGTGTGATAAGCGCTTTTCATTTTTCTACCAATGCATAAATGGAAGTGCCTTAAACTTGCATTCTCTCTAATGGCCATCAGGCAACCTCTGGTTGAAAAAAGAAGTCAGATTGTATAGAAGTCTATGAGAAAATGACTCTACTTCTCACTTTATTTATTATCTCAGTAAACATTGTAAACATGAGTTCAGGGTCTCAATCTCTAGTTTCAAGTCTTCTTCAGTACAGCATGATGTTCATTTAGTAAACTATAGTTTAGAGTCAAATAGACCATAAAGCAGAGTATGCTTTAGGGCGGGGCTACCTAGTGATTGACAGGTCGCTACCAGAGCCACGTACTGCATTTCTACCATGGTAATAAACTTCCGTTCACTGGTTGAAAAAAAAAAAAAAAAAAGATGCCGACAGCAATAATCAAAGATGGCAATGGTCAAAGTGCCAAACTCGAGGCTTCAAAATCGCAGAATAGCCATGACTTCACAACTACGCCCACTTCTTATATACTGTCTATGATTAAAGGACAGAATGCAAATTTGGAAGCATTAACTTCAAAATCATTGTCCTTGTTGCCTTTCTTTGACATTTTAAATGTCGAGCGATCGAGGTCAGACTGGGACAGAATGAGGAATGAGCCCATTTCAAGACCCAGCAACATTATGGGTGCCTCACTCAGCGAGCACTCCTTAATCAAATATGTGCTCAGATCCTCTTCATCTGACTTGATAGGCGATCCTATTTATAAATCCCCCCTCTTGACCTTTTGACCATCGTCTGATCCATTTTGGCAACAGCCAGAGCGGCTTCCGACGAGAAAACAAGACATCCATAACAGTGCATCTGCGATAAGTGGCAGTCCATTTCCTTTCACATTAGGGCCCGGACAAAGGTAAAGGTTTTATTTTTCTCATTGTGCACAACAGCATATCCGTCTTTCATCTAACCCAGCGACTCGATCAATTATGGATGCGCGCTAAGCACGCCTCTCTTACTCAAGTACATCAAGAGCATCATGGCTGATACAGCGAGGCGCCAAGGTGTTTGTGTGTAATGACGGGGTGTCATCGCAGTGCTTCATTTCTCTCCTGCTCATGGTCAGACCTTCAACTCTTACTTTGCAAGTGTCAAGATGAAACTTTTTCTTTTTTTCCCCCTTCTTTTCTTTTGAAAATGTATTCAGTCAATTCATACCAGAGGTCTAGCTATACATCAATTTGCAAATGTGTCTTAAATTAGATTTGAGACACCTTAAAAGCCTCATTTGCTGTGGTTGAACGGTCAGTGTGCCACGGTACATCTTGGCAGTAATGGTGACAATTAAACCTACTTTCTCAACCAGTTCTCTATGAACATTTTCCGCCAATGTTTCATCAGTTTTGCTTATTACGCATGAGAGATTGATGTATGTGTTTTTGTCTGTGCTCGTCTCATTGGTTTAAGATGAAAGATTTACTGATCAAACTTCCCCCACACAGTCCTGACGAGGCAGATTAGCCTTTTTGGTCATGGATATTTAACATTTTAGTAAGAGGGCCGTCATTTCTCACATGTTAAAAGAAAACCATTAGGTGCTGTATTCTCCCACCTTGAGTGTTTTTCTTTTTTATTCTTTTTTTTTTTTTAATCTTAAACATTTGTCGTCATCTTGTTGCATCACAATACAGTGACACATAATATCTCACAAATAAATACCTGAAAAGCCCCTGAAGATACTTCACACGGAGCTTCAATTAGCCAGCCTGCTCAGCCGGGGACTCCTCAGTTTATTTCCGTATTATGGAGTTGCAGCATGAGATATTATACTTATTAACATACAGTACAGCTGCCTCCCCAAATCACTGGGTAACCGTGGAGGATGTGCGGAAGAAAGTAATTAGATCATTGCAATGCTGTGTTTCGCCTGCAGCTGTCTGTTTTTCATCAGTTTTTTCCTAATGGGCTTGTCATATCCCTCCTTCTCCGTCCGCACAGAAGTCCAATTATGTTTTTATTTGTGAATGATAATTCACTGAGAATTGAATGACGGCTGATTAATATGCATTGGATGTGGCAATGGGTTCTCGACAATGCCCACGGGCTGCTTTTGATGTAATTGGTGACGGAGTATCTGTCTTTTGTGCTTTAAAACAACAAACCGCATGATGACTTGTAATTAGTTTGTATATGTTCTTTGTTTCTGCAGCCGACGTCCGGACTGTTGACCACATCCTGTCTGTTGTGATCTTCCCCCATCATCGGGTGCGACTGAAACACGACGTTTCCATTAAAGGAATGGGTACTATCAAATATTAAATCATGCTTAAATGCTTCGTTGGGCTGCTGCCATGGAAATATGGACTGTCATTTGTACTCCAAACATTATCTACTCCTAATTTCTGAATCATTATCTGCTCGCAAAAGAGGTGGTTCTCATATGCACGGCTAATGGCTTTTCCTTTCATTACTGCCTTCCTTGGAGTGCACAGAAATTAACCTCCATATTTCTAAAAGAGGAAGACGTCATGGGTGGAAGCGATTCGGATAGTTTCTCTGAATAAACCAAAGAGAGAAAACTTTGCGAGGCCCTGTTCTCAGTTGAAATTGGGAGGCCAAACCTGACTCCGCCCGCTGTCTCCGGTGGTCTCAGATGTTGTTTCCGCTTCTGTCACTTCATGTGTAATTAATTAACCCTGCTAGGTCCTTTCAGAGCCCTCAGCAGCAGAAGCAGGTTACCTTGGTAGCCACAGATCACACTACATCTCAGCGTGTGCTGGTGTGAGCAGAGAGTACTCACACGTAGAAGAACACCTCTTTTTTACTGTGCGATTTATATCTACATGTTTTTGTTATTAAATTAGTTGGCATCAGCAAAATACACACAAGACATGTAAAGATGAGGTTTTTAATGAACAAATGTATTCACAATGGTTGTGAGATTAAACGTACATTGCCAATCAGATTGCCCTCTGTTTCCACTTACAGCTGCCGTCTGTGATTAGAGACGAAATAGCACCAAAAAGCTTTTGATTTCGCATAAATTTGACCAAATTGAAAAGTATAAAGCTTTAAAATTTAGGTTGTCAAAACGATTCCAGGCCAAAATTTATCCAGGACATGAGTGGAAGATGATGAAACACAACTGTTTATCCGACCAAACCTTCAGGGGCAAAAACACTGGAAATGAAGAAAACAGAATTTGGGAGTGTTTTGAAAAAAAAATATTGATAAAGTAGTAAAGTTTCATAGTCAAATCATGCTGCTTAGTGCATGACATGATATAAAAACAAGACACGACTGATTATCAGCCCTCAAATGCATCATTTGGCCTGTTTGCCTCAGGACAAATCAATTTTTGATCGGAGAGAAAAGCGCTCTCTTCTCTTGGATCTGCTGGGATTATGTATACTTTTCTCCGCATGGATTGATTATCGCTGCCAGAAAATTAAGTTAATTTCATTGCAAATGCTCAGAGAAAACTAATATGGATCCGTGAAGTATCTCCCTCATTTATCATTTCTAGCCCAATTTAAAGACATCACAAATATGTGACCTGCTGTGTGGATTCTAGTTGTTTTTCTTAGTCACAAATATTGACTCCGGAGTTCTAGTCTAAAGGATTGTAAATCCCTAAATTGCATTGTATTACAATGTTGTTATTTGAAGCAGACAGGCAATTCTGCCATGTGTTTTTATATCAATCGTATCTTCTCTCTAACAATTCATCTCACAAGTCCGGCGTCTTGTTGAAGCTAAAGCTCCCAGTAATATGTAGCTCACTGCTCACGGCGGGAGATGGATGAGGTACATTGTCTTGCTGTGCTCGCAGGAGTCACGGCCTGTCCCCTATTTCTGCGTCCAGACCATAAATAGGCAGAAAAGACCTGTGACACATTTAATTAAATTCAAAAGCTCAAGCTGTCAGACACTGTGTTTGGCCCTCCCCTCTCATGGTCCTAATGGATGCTTGTGGTCCGTAATGCCTCGGTGCCAGATCCACTCTGTCAGCTCTGGGGAGTGATGCTGAATAATGGGGCTTTGTCAGATCTGGTAATGAATCTGCATTGTCAGACAAAGACGTCAAATTGTCTGAGGAAAAGAGCACGTCTCCAAATCATTAATCAACTCCGAGGATTGAGGAAATGGCCGCGAGGCCTACATGCACAGTTTGAATTCAATTTGGAAAAACATCCACGTGATGGGCAATTTGCTAAACCAAGAGGTAGACCGTGCTCAGTCTGTCAGAGCAAATCCTTTTGACGAGGAGGAGGAGGAAAGACAGTAGCCTTGATTGATGAAGGCTTGAGCAGCATCAGTCTGCAGGCGGATCTGGATAAAATCAGACTGTGCCCATGTCGCTGACTGGGCTCCACGGCGTGACAAAGAGCAGCTGTGCTCCAGATGTGACGCCGCTACCAGATTAGTCGGCATTCTCCTTCTCTGTTTTGTCACATCGTTCCGCAGTGATGGACAGGTAGATAAGAGATTAGCATTTGCCGGCGGTCTATCGGATTCCAGCGCGAGGATGGAAATCCAATTATCACTTCATTCTATCATATCATTGCAGGGGTGTGTGAGTGTGGGACAAGCTACTCCAGAGGAGGGATGGTCTTAAAGGGGACAGTCAATTTAAAGCTACAATATGCAGTCATTTCTTTTACATTTAAATAACAATAAAAGGAATATTATGGAGCAGCTTTAGCTTCTGTCATGCAATTTCTTCCTGAGTGAAACAAATGTGAACTGCATCACGTAGCAAATGTGGAGTCTCTGAGCAACCACGGTGATTAGGAACTGGATGGCAAACTCTATCCCGAAACCGTCCTTTGTTATTGTCGGGCAACGATGTGACGGTGTCCCTTTTGCCCACCTGCTGAGAGCTTGTTCAAGGTTTTGTAGATTGACTAAAAATAACACAGAAGTGGAAAGATGACCAAAGTTGTTTGAGTTTGTGCTCTTGTTTTCATCGTCACATACACAGGTACATACATGAAATTGGACCTAAGCATTTAGGAGCAGAGGGCTGCTGTAAACGGATCGGGGAGCAACCTGGGGTTCACTGTCTCGCTCAAGGACATTTCGACATTTCGAACAGAAAGAGTTGGGAAATCAAACGAAGGTTGGATGGGTCAAACAAACACAGGACTTTCACCCAGCAGGCCGCTACTTGTGTCCAATGAGAAGCCAAGTCAACATTGACATTATTTTACCGTAGTTTGGTGGCATAACTGCCAGAATAGCTATTGAACAGAACAAACATACTCAATTGAACCCAAATCAGGATATTTTCCTGAACCTACTTTTGTTGTGAAAAAGTAAGTAAACCTACGTTGGAAGTTTAAAAAAAGAAAGAGATGTACCTTGGAAGTTTATTTTGATAAGCCACTATGCATGTAGTCCAAAACGGACGTTGGAGCGGTAGCTCTTTTTTGCTCTCCACCAACCACTGAGGGAAATATCAGGCTCTTTAGCAGCTAAATGCTCCACTATGTTCACATATTTTCAATCAAAACAATCAAGTTGCGGGGTATAAAACCATTAGCTGGAAGATGATAAAATGCTTTGCTGAGGGGTTAATTATTTATGGCTTCGTCACTTTGAGTTGCCCCCTTCCAAGCACATTAAAGCAAACGTGATCCATAGTTTGTACAAAAATATTGATAAACGCCTCTTTAAGGCTTTAGGGCTTGGTGCAGGAAGACATAGAAATGTTTTTTAATGACATGAAACTGCAATAGAAGAAAGTAGAACAAAACTAAATGTGTCAGAGAAAGCCCAGTTGCAGAATCTAGATCAGCATCATTATTGCTTCTATTTATTACAGACTCTCTGGCTTTGCTATGTGCTTCTTGAACACATCTGTTGAGACAATACATGCAGCTAGTTCAGATTTACAGTGAGATGCCATATATTGTGCATGATGTGGTGTCTTGAGCTGACCTGGCATGACTCAGAAAGTCCCAGCTGGAAGGTTTTGATCAAATCCTCTGTACAAAAACATTAGTGCCCAAAAGAAATGGATGTTTGTCCAGCTGACACCCCACTTCTTGCCACAGATAATATTAATATTCACTAATTTATGGTAATGCTCCCGAGCTGGTTCACAGCACCATCACCACCGGCACCTGCCACAGTGAATTATAATTTTTAATTTGATCTGTCATTCAAATCCTTTTTTTTTTCACAGATATCTATAAAGCACTAGAAAATGTGAATGCAGCATTAAAAAACAACTACCACGTTGCAATTGCCTCCACCAACTAGTCGAGTCAAAAATGTCATCACTTCATCATTACATCCTATTAGACATTTGTGTGAAATGTCAAATAGATATGGACAAGATGTGTTTTTTAAGGTCATTGTGACCGTGACCTTGGACCACTAACTGTTAATAAGTTCAACCTTGACCAAGTGGACAAGTATTTCAAATTTGAAGAGATTTCCTTAAAGTATTTCTGAGATATCGCTTTCACGAGAATGGGTGGGGCGTGAGCTCACATTGACCACCAAAATCTAATCACTTCATCCTGGAGTCCAGTTGAAAGTTTGCGTCCAATTCAAAGAAATTCCCTCCAGGTATTCTTGAAATAATGAGTTCACGAGAATGGATTGGACGGACAGACGGATGAACAACCTAAAACATAATCCCTCTGGCCACGGCGGGCAACCCCAAAAGCAAACAAGTAACCAAAACGAAGCCTGCAATCAGTGAATAAGCTGTATTCTTAATCTTGAGGATAAGAGCTATAAATTATGCAAATTTTTCACGTTCAAGCAGAAGGTGTATAACATTCACAACTTCCTCCCCCTCGGATATTCAGATACCTGCGCCAGCGCTTATTGCTCATGTTGATGAACTGTCTACCTAGAATGGTTTGTGGTTTGTCGCTTCACAGTATGATTTTATCTTACTGCTTCCCACCATTGCCGTGGGTGAGAGTTTGACAGTGTACAATTTCATGATGCACAAAAAAATGTATATTGGTGGTTTAAGATCAGAATCAGGAGATGGTAATGCATATTCATTGTGATATTCAAATTAGCCTATTTTGAGTCCTGCAGTTGGAATGTCAGCAAATAGCAATTGTATACAATTCTTAAAGCACCACATTTTCAAAGGGATGCCAGACCATAATTTCAGAATGTAATTGCCCAAATTCTTTGGTGATGATTTGTTATATTTAACAATATGTATGACACAACACCAGGGAGGTTTAATTAATACAAACTAAATGTTTCTATGGCAAAGTGTGAAGGCAGGCTTGACTGCAGTTATTTCTCTGAGGCACAAAGTTGTATAAAGACGAGTTGGTGTCTGAGGGACTGATTGTGCACTTTCTGAAAACCCTGAAGTCACACCTACAATTTTTGGAAACAGAAAATTGGCTGAATCGGAGTGAATCTAAATCAGTTGCGAAACTGATCAGTTTCCTAGCAACAGTTTCGATATTGGCATCAACGGGTTTTTTTTCTTCTTCCCAGCCTACAGTCTTTAAAGCTTCGCTATGGGAGGCTACACAACAATATTCAGCAGGGATTTCTGAATGAAAAAGAAATATTCCCTCGTATCATATATAATGAGGTTTTTAGACACTAAATAGCAAATGTTACAATGCAGAAAACACATTCTACAAGCAAAAATATAATGAAGTGTTTCATTTTAGAGTTATGTTTAATTTTTATAGACCACTTCTGAAACATCCGTCAATCTGTTTTTCCTAATCCACATTGTGGTGAGATGAAAGGCTCAATCAGCTTTCAGTTCATCTGATCTTGCTTGAACGTCAAACAAATCTTCACGCACAGGCTGTTCCTAAACCCCTCCTCCAGTCAAGAGCACAGAAAGAACAGAAATACATGGAATAGCCCTTTTCCAACCTGACAGGAAAAGAAGGTGGGGAAAGAGAGGCTATACATTAGACGCACCTGTGAGCTGGGGGAAGGGGAAAAACCAATCAACTAACCAAAGCTGCATGGAGGAGAACCAAGAGAGGAGTGAGAGTTTTTAATGGAGTTACTGAGAGTATAATTCAATTTCTGGACCTGAAAGCTCAAACTAAGAAAATGTCGACAAAGACTAAACTAAATCGGAGCAGCAAGGATCCATGAACCGACTGAATACGCAGAGCTTTCTTGGAGGACCAGGCCTTACTGGAGGTGTGCTGATCCCGGGAGCAGGTGGTGGAACAAGGAGTCGTGTTCTGCTACAGCTTGGACCAGTTTGAGGCCTCCTTAACTTGGGGGATTCATCAAGCCAAGTCCCTTTCACATGAAACTCTCCAGGCTTCCCCTTCTTCTTCTCCTAGCACACTTACACACCCTGAAATAAACTGAACTGAAATGAACTGCCATATATTCCCTTCGCTTGGAACGGAACTACAACCCCCCCAACCCAACACACACACACACACACACTCACACACGCATGCCACTCACACCTTATCACTTGCCCCTAAACTATTGACATTCACCTGGAGTCCTCATTTATTTTTATTACTCAATGGACATTTAATTTCTATATCTGGACTCGGTCATGTGGTGTATTTGATTTAATGAACCTTTTTGTGTATAATTGTGTATTTAGATCTGTTTTTGTTTGATTTATGATTTTTGAGTAAAATATAATTGGCTTAACTGAAACACATTAATTGTTTGAGTTTTGATTACTTTACATTTTGTAGCCGGGTTCGCAGGCTAGTTGGGTTAGTTCTCTCTCCAACTGTTCGCAGTCATATTCTTTTATTAAATTGACAGGGTGGAATTTCTATTATTCTCCCGTCTGGAGAGCACTTTGAGTAGTTGTGAGAAAAACCTACGCTACAATTCACACTGCCTTTGGGCAAGCAGCAAGCTTGATCTCTGTATCTTTGACTTTCTGTTTGTTGCTTTTTGTTCAGTTACGTGGGCTGAATGAAAATACGACGTAGTCCAGAATTTAAAGTTGCTTGAACAAAAGAAATAAGGACTTCTTGAAATGAGACTGGGGCATGAACAAACATTACGGTCTGACAATGAATGATGATTTTCAACAAAGGAGAGAGAAGAAAAATAGCCCCCTTAGTTGTTGATAAGCCTGTCCAGCTTTAATTCTTCTCGTATGGCACAAATGCATTTGACAATGATAACGGTGGCAGATTAAATATTGTGCTAAAAAGACTGAGGCTAAAGCTACATGTTCCAGGCAAAAAATGAATCATCCTGTCCAGGACATAGAAATGAAGAAACCGCATGGCAGTGTAGAGCTAGTAAGTCCTGGTATTACCATTATGCCAAGAAAAAAGTTAAGATCCCACTATTGTTTCATGCATAACACAATAATGTTGCTCAGCTTACATACTGAGACAAGCAGGTTAGATTTCTGTGTAATTGTTCATATTTAAGAGCTTTATGCTTTACGATACTCGAGAAAAGGCTTTAGGATGGGGACTGACCAATGTGTTTGCTGAACATTATGCTATCTCGAGTAAAAAGGTTTGGGGTGGGGATCGCCGGCATGCAAACTTTCCGAAATGCGATAAAAAGAGCAGGGCAGAGCTGCTAACATTAGCTGCTAACCCTCAGCCATCGTCCTCAACACAATAAGGAAATGCTATGCGGAGTGTGTGCTATTCTTGAACAATTCTTGTAACCCAACACAATGTTAGCTAGCTAATTAAATGCGCTCCTTGACTTTGGAATTAATGCCAGGATAGGTAGAAGCTAACTCTGGTAAGCTGGGCATGCTAATGGCTGCAGTTTACCTTACAGCAGATAAACACGCTGATCTAGTCTTTTACTTGTCATCTATTTGCATAGTCGAAATGAAACCCTGCATACGTTAACTAATAGCAATCCGCAAATGGTCGGCTGTATATTATTTCAATTCAAAAAATTTCTTCACCATTCATTTTTTCTTGCTTTCAATTAATATAAATTATCTGATAATCTATCACGCTCTTAGCTCTCCATTGCCATTGACAGCCTCTAGGCAGGATGCAGCATTGCTTTCATTAACCAGTGGTGGCTCCCCCCCAAAACAACTTTTGATTTCACCCTCTTACCATATCGGACCATGATGATTATTGGGGAGATTAGTCACACGGCACTTACTGAATAAGGGGTAATTTCTCTGATTGCTGCTCTTGCAGTAAAACTCTGTAACCACAGGAACAAGTGACAGAATATAGAAAGGGGAAGGTGCAATTACTTCACACTTGAATGGACCGATCATCAGGTGCCTTCAGGTCCATTGTTCTCATTCCACAGGGAAAGTAATTCAGGGCTGAAAAGGCAGTGATTGCATTGCTCCAAAATCCAACTCCAAATCCATGGGAATGCCATTATAGTAAGAATGCAACCAGAGTGCGAATGGACTGCTAATAATAGTGACAGACTGTGACCAATACAACTATTCTGAAAGAGGAACTGAGGCCATTGCTATTTGCTTTCCCAGCCTTATTTAAAAATAAAGTTCCATGCCACTTGTCTTCACTTAGAGCCCATCTCTGTCAATAATAAATTATAAATCAAAGTTTTAATCAACACTTTCTCTCCTCTTAAAGACTTTGACTAATTTGTGTTCCCCTCAAAGTGCACAATTGCAAAAATTCGGAAAATTGATTGTCGTAAAAAATGTTTAAAAGTTTGTTCAAAATATTTCATGCTTTCAAGGTTACACATTTCCTGTAATGTGCTACTCTACAAAAAGAAGCCATAGTAGCCTAACACAGCGTGGCCGACATGGAGAGAAAAATCCATACCTTATTTGGGAGGAGGAGGAGGAGGAATGTGAGGGGGGGTCAGGTTTCCCTTGTGACATACTGTATACCTTTTCTTCCTCTTCCTTCAAGACCCGTTGGTCAGTGCACACTTACGTCTTCATCAATAATGCATAGCCTTCCATTTGAACCAGCTGGCTGTGGAACAACACAGTGGGCGGATACCGGTTGTTCATACATCAACCGTGTTATTAGAAGGCACTGGAGAACCCGCCATAATAATACCGACTCAGCGGTTTGCCTTTGCGAGCTGTCACACCACATACACACATCAATTTATCTTTGCTTGGATTTTTAGATATATTATATTATGTTCAAGGAGTAACTCATTTATGCTGTAAAATCCTGTATGGATGGATGGACGTCATTATATAATGCTGACGCATGGATACATTTTGAGTTTTGCCATTTTTCCTTGTGGAGGATTACTGTTATTTTTACACAAACTTGACACAGTGCTGAGCTACTTCTTAAATTAACCTACAGGTTCCTAGATTTCAGATGATGTACACCTCCTCTAGTGGCATATACTGATGACCTGCTATCTCCTCCTATAGATCCCCATGTTTGCCCCTGAACAAGGCAAAAAAAGGTGTGTCTTGAAGGTTTTTTTGTATGGTATATTGAAAGAAAACTAGTCGGTAGCAGATTTGATAATTTGTTAATCATTTCATGAATTTATTAAACAAATACTGCTGTTTGTGTCTGTTTAATATCAATGTGAGTTGCATGTCTTTGGAATTTTAACTGTTGGTTTAACAAAGCTAAAAGTTTGAATGGGCTATGGGGAGATTGTGGTGCCCATTTTAAGCCATTATCGGACATTTTTACAAGATACATCCTATTATATTTGTGTTGGACACAAAAGTCACAATAATCGTGATGGTCGAATCAAAAATAATCCAATAGTTTACTACCGTCTCACCATGGCTGCACAGTTGCCAAAAGCAACTTCACGATGTTCAATATACAAATTGTTCTTTAATTCCCAATTTAAAGAACTCTGCATTTACCTTTTGTTTTGTTTTCATAAAACAAATTCCCCCCAAATGTGACTCAAACGGGATTGAAACCTTGAAGCTGCACAAACCCATTCTCCAAATGATCCCCTATTCAAATGTGTGACATAACTGGTCGCTGAGGAGGCCACCATCTTTGTAGCATCATTATCTCGGTGACCCGCAGGCTCCCGGTGGACACGGGACGGGACACTCCGGGTTCAAGCTTGAGAGGAGCCCACAAACTGTTCACCTAAAAGATCACGAGTGACTAACATACCTAACTAACTCGGGAGGGAAGGGGAGGGGGTGCTGCAAAACATGATGGGTTATAAATCCTCGACCGAACTTCAGCGGCGAGTCTGCAGCAAAGGTCTCCTCCAACCGCACAGCAAGCTGCGCGCGTCTCCTCGGATGCTGAGGGAGTAGCTCAGGGAGGAGGAGGGCGGAGTAAGAGAGAGAGAGAGAGAGAGAGAGAGAGAGAGAGAGAGAGAGAGAGAGAAGAGAGAGAGAGAGAGAGAGAGAGAGAGAGGAGAGAGAGAGAGAGAGAGAGAGAGAGAGAGAGAGAGAGAGAGAGAGAGAGAGAGAGAGAGAGAGAGAGAGAGAGAGAGAGAGAGAGAGAGAGGAGAGATGAGAGAGAGGAGAGAGAGAGGAGAGAGAGAGGAAGAGAGACGAGAGAGAGAGAGTGAGAGGAGGAGAGAGAGAGAGGAGAGAGAGAGAGAGAGAGAGAGAGAGAGGAGGAGAGATAGAGAGGATGAGAGAGAGAGAGAGAGAGAGAGAGAGAGAGAAGAGAGAGAGAGAGAAGGAGAGAGATAGATACAAAAAAGGAAAATATTTCAGCCACCGGAGCTGTCCGCGGGGCTCTTGGAGAGGTCTCTATTCTTTGCCGAGGGAGGCGAGAAGCTGCACTCCGACTGTAAACGTCCGCTGCGGGACCGTGAGGAGGAAGGACGGATAATATACAACTGCTGTTCGCTGCCATTCATCTCTGCTGCTGCTGGTGGGGGGGTCTTCTTCCGACGGGGCCAGCAACGACCGGCGCGTACTTCAATCGAGCGGAGTCTTGCCATGCTGGACGGCCGGGCTTGAGACAGTGAAAGGGCAAAAAAAAAAAAAAAGTCTCCACAGAAGTCGAGGTGAACGGCAGCTCTTTTGTTTACGGTGAGTACCACAATAAGCCCCCGCGTGGCTTTCCCCCCTGCCTCGAAAGATTACATAACAAAACTGCCAAGCGGACGCTATGCTGCTCTACATTATATAGATGTTGCAAACGCTGGGCTGTGACGGGACTCGTGCATACGTGCTGGGATAAGCCTCGTTACGGATGCTTGCATGGGATGAATATTTAGGTCAGCATCCCACATGGGTGTGGATGCTCATCGAGTAATTGCTACCAAACTGCAGGAGTTCACGCGGTCGCTCGGGCTCCCGTTGTGTCCTTATTCGTTTGACATAATGTTTAAAAAATATATATATATATATCTGCAGACACTAGAGTGGAAAAGACACAATTCTGGGAGTTCTTGGGAGTGCGTGTGCATGTACGTCATTGGTAGAATAACTGTTAAAGCACCAGGGTAGCCTACTGCTTTTTTTTTTTTTTTGGGGGGTTCCTCAATGACCTTTTAAAGGAAGTTGCAGCCTATCAATGAGAGCAACTAATGGTATGATGATTCTGAATCCTCTGCAGCAGGCTTTACTTTGCCCCGTTCTCTGTCTACTTTTCCCACCGTCCCACAAGGGGGTGGGGAGTGCTCCCGTCCATTAAGCCCTCCATCAGCCTTCGCTGCTGTTATCTCCTGGGCCCACAAACAAGCCAATTTCGGTGTTAGATCTCTGAGTGAGTCCTGTTCGCTTCTCGCTGTGTGACAGATCCCTGCAGCCCGTGCTGCTCCTCTGCCGCCCTGCTCTGTGTTATTGTGGGACTCTCTCAAGAGCGTTCCCGGGCTGGCACAGGCTCCCCTGCCTGGCAGCGCCTTAATGCCAACGTGACGCTTCCAGCCCAACGATGCATTGAGATTTAAATTCCTCCCTCTATTCAGGCACATTGAATTTCAAATCCCTCAGTGCATTTGTTGTCATGCTTTTTTGTGTGTGTGGAGAACGTTGGTTGTTGTGCTCAGGTACAAGGATGTCAGGAGGGAGAGTTCCATGCAGATAGCTGTGTTAATCCTTCCGGAAGAAATTGATGCAGCAGGAGAACCTAAAACTTAAGCTCTTGCTTTTGATATGTTTGTTCCCAAGTGCACGTAAATCTGCGTGTTTTAAATGGCTGTTAATGATGCCGCTCGCTCCCCATGACAGGAAAAAAGGGTGAACTCGTTAGTGTAATTAGTTCCAGGTCTTTGCCTCACTGGTCCGTTGGTGAGATCTCTTGGCTGAAGGGGGTTTCGTTCCCATGAAAAGGCATGCTTTGATGGGGCTCCCATTGAAAAAATCCACCCCCCCTACACCTCCTCTCTCTCCTCCCCTGAAACAAGGAATGAAAAGGAGGGCTGGTTGGGATTCTAATCAGCACACAACAGTGACATCCAACAGCTTTGGGAAAGGGGATTCATACAGTCAGAGGAACACTAACATGCGAATGAAGCCAGACACAGCATCCCGTTTCACGCTTTCATGATGTATGTTGACTTAACACTGTGTAGGACAAACGAGGGCTTTTTAAAAAAAATAATTGCTGTCTAGTAGGGTTAAAAGATACAAAAACATGAGATTTAAAGTATTATATGGCTGTATTGTTTGTCATGTCAATGGTTGCAATTCTAACCCGGCAATTCAAGGGGTCTTGAAGATATACTTCAGGTGTCAGAAGATGGTTGAGAAAAGATAACATTTCTGCTGCACATTTTTTTATTGCACTGGATACATTTTTCTCCCCAGGAGCCTGAAAATACAACCTGAAAATGAAATAACAGCCTCTGGTTGAACCGCTAACAGCACAAAACTAAGGCTACGACCTGTGATGAACATTCGCAAAATATCTTGGTTCTAAAAAAGGGGTCATAAGCAGTGACGCTGGAAACCACCAATGTTATTGTGCTGATACAGATAATTGAAAAATAGTTTTCTCTGGAACATGTTTACAATTTTTAGGAGACATCAAGCGGATTATGTTCTTTCAAATTCTTTTGACAATGACGTTTTCTCTGGACGACATTTAAAGGTGAAGTTACTTGAACTAAATTCTTGAACTTGGCCGTCATTCGCGTCATCACGTTGACCTTGTGTAACATCTTAAAAGCCGACATCCTCTCTGGCACCTGGCCGACCACACGCACCTATACTGATGACACGCAAGCGGTTCTAAAAGAATTAATTGTTTATTTCAGTGAAAGAAAGAATTGGCTACGGAGTGACGAAAGGCAAGCTGATGTTTGTTGTGGTGGTCTATCTTCCGTAGACCGATAGATGGCTGTTATATGAGGCCCCGCAGATCTCACTTGGGCAACAGAGGACTGAATACTAATATAGACCTTAAGGTGTCCCCGTTGGCCTCTAATACACTGCTGCTCACAGGAGGAAATGGATTCCAATTCCAACTTAAGAGTCATTTCCTGTTTGAGCACGACATTGAGCTCTTGCCACAGGTCTATGTGACAAAAAAAAAAATAGATCTACCAACTTGTTTCTTTTTTTTCTGTCTAAGATGTGTAACATTCAGAAAATGACTCCGAGTTGGATGCTAATGTTGTCATTGTGAACTGATATATATATATATATATATATATATATATATATATATATATATATGTATATAGCAGGAGGAAGTGTGTTTTTCCCCCGACATGGTCTGGCAGTGTCGAATTAGTGAGTGAAGAGTGGATGGGGCTACAAAAGGATTGCTCAGAGGAGCAGAAGAAAAGAAAAATCACATGGATTTGAAGAGCACTTTGGTGCCACCTCCCTCTGAAATCATCAATATTTAATTAAACCAAGATGCTCCTGAGAGCTTCATCACCCGGGAGCTCATCACACTCAATCGCTGACATGAGTCAGATAGACTGTACATTGGACGTTGGATGTTTGGAAAAAAAGTAAAGAAAGTGTCCAGATTAATTTCTTCTCCGGGTTTCGAATATGGACGAATACCTGGCGAATGTGTGCCGCTATTCTTCGCCCTTCTCAAGATTGTTTTGTCGCAGTGCAGCTCGACAGAATAATATTTGCCCAGCCATATATGTCACGATCTGCCCCAAGGAGTGGCCCTGTTTTCCTTCCCTTCATCCAGATCTTTTTTTATCCGGGGGCGTTTAAATCATTCAGAGGGGTCCGGGAAGGAGAGCACAGAAGCAGAGGCAGCTGCTCGTGCAGGAGTCTACTGAGCGTCAAGCTCGAGGGAGATTTTTTTTTTTTATCTCGTCGTCCTCAGTTTCTACTGCCCCTCAAATGTAATATGAGGGGTGGATTTGGGGGACTGGCTTGATATATTTGGCACTTGAAGGAACATTTGTCGTTCATCCAAACTTCTATCTGATTTTGGGGGTTTTTGGCCATCATTTCTTTCCGATATGCTAACATCGTACTCACCAAAGTCATTTCTGAGATTTGAAAATGTGTCAAAATCACGTCAACGAGGCAGAACATTATCCAAACAACTTTATTTGTAGTTTAAAACCATAACCCACAAAACACATGTCTGTATTAATCCCAGGAAATGTGTGCGTGCACACAGGTCAAAGTTGATTGAGGAAGTCTAGAGAGCAAGTTTCCTGAAAATGTAGTCCATTACTCATTAGGCTACAAATGAATAACTGAAAAAGTAATTACATTACCTTAATTTCTGTAATGGTAATTTCCGGATCTTGTGTACTCTTCCAGACCTTGTGACCTATCACTTAATGACCCAGCAGACTACATACGCTATCAGTTATCAGGCAGAAAATGTGAACAAACCCCTACGTTGTTACCTCTCAGTAAAGAGAGAGATTTTACTTGCCTTTGGAAACTGTAAAAATTCAAGACATTTTCAAACCCACAAACCAGTCTCCAGGTTGGAAGTATTTACTACAACAGCTAGCTTAGCGTTGGCCCCAAAGAAAAGCATTTTGGGGGATCTATTGGCAGAAGTGGAATAAAAGTATGTTTCCTGTAGTGTATAATCACCTTCAAATAAGAATCGTTGTTATTTTAAGTCTTTCAATGAGCCGCTTATATCTAAAAACGAAGCAGGTTGCCATGTTACTACAATAGCCCAGAACAGACAAACCAAACACTGGCCCTAGTTAGAGCCATTCAGGTATTCATGATTTTACGTCAACCACAGTAATTCTCCACCACGCTTGGCACAAAAAGGACGTTTCAGTTGGTTGCAATCTGCAACCTTGCCGCTAGATGCCAACAAATCCTACACACTGCACCTTTAAGGGTCTATGTTCGGGGGTTTGGAAATATAGTTGCCCTGGGTTAGCTCCCTGCGCCGAGCTAACGTATGTTTCAAAAGGGTAATGATGGTGCTATTTACTGCCGGCATTGATTTGATTGAGTGTACGAAGACCTTGGGGCTTGTAATAGCACTTAGTTTATTGCCATTGTTTCTTATTTTCCTGCAAGTATGTTATGAAGCCTATTCACTTTGTTGGCCATTAAAGAACAATTTGTGTATTGTTGATTATGTCGTTTAAAATGGCACGGCCCATTATCTGCGCTGCGCAGTAATTGAGGATCCAGCTGTGGTGGCAGCCGTCTAACCAATATATCAAGTATACCAATATTGGAAGTCAAAGTTGCTTTTTTTCCCGCATGGGTCGGTGTGAAAGAGTTTACAAGTTGGCATCTAGAGGCTGTCGCTGTCTGTGCCAGCGCTGCTCCGAGCCAGAGCGCGAAGGTCACTTCAGTGGATAATTAAGTCCCTATGATAATCAGTCTGCCATCCTGTATTGCGACCGCCCACACAACCTGTATTTACAGTGCATACATGAGCTCTTTGGAAGAGATTTTTATATATCCAAGTGGTTCAAACTTTTTCCAAGCTAGTGCTTTCTTCACCTTTTTTACCATGTTAGTGACTCTTGAGACAGAAATGTCAGTCTGATGGTCGGTTGAAAGGTCGATCCACCACTTCGGTCCAGACTGATAAAGTACCTGATAGATTACCATGAAATGTGCTGACATTCATGGTTCCCAGAGGATGAATCCGTCTGGCTTTGGTGATAGCCGAACTTTACCTCTAGCACCACCATTAATTAGACACTTTTGTTTTTAAATGTGACATGTTTCAACAGCTGCTGGATGGGTTGTCTCTTATATATCCTCAATAGTTTAACATCATAGGCTCATTTCTTGCACAAGTTGCATTTTCTAGTACCTGCCACCATCTTCAACCAGAGTGGCGTTCCTTTCATGAGCAAAGATTTGAGATGAATTAAAAAGATATAAAGATAATTGCCTGTACCATAAGTCCTATCATGTTAATCATCTCATTCCTTCAGATTTATCTTGCGCGCCCTTGGCCCAGGCCATAAGGTTAAGAACCAATGGTTTTGATTATGTGAATTCCATCCTTCTGTACAACATTAAGTGTTCACGTACAAGGACATGGCCACACAGCATTTTAAAACAATAAGGCTAAATTGCCAAAACGCATCATAAAAAGGTGCCGTACAATGTGCATTTGGAAGATTATGGTATAATCTGAGAGTTTAGAAAGCAATACTTTCCACAAATAGATACTATTGGAGATAGATACTTTTTACAATAGACATTATGATGAAACATCTCTGTATTTTCTCTTTACCCTGTTATGCCAAAACCAATCCAAACTACTCCCGCGTTAAAATAATGGAGCAAAACCTTTCAGCCCACAAGCTCGTCAATGCTAAACCCACTGAGTTGATTGTCATTTCTGCAGTTAGGATAACAGCCTATCCAGTATCCCACAGTCATGCATACATGTTTTTTAATCATTGCATATTCTTAGCACGTTGCTGTCATTTATTAGACGGCGGGAGATCTTTGTTACTAACAAGACTGACCTTTTAAATGAAGTGGTTGTCCTTGAGGAAGACAGCCAGTCCCATTTTTTTTTTACACAGAGAAGAGTGAGGCTTAGCAGTTAGTATTAATCTTCTAAAACCTTTTTTTCCCCAGTGTGTTTTTGGTTGTTTTCTGGCACTGTAACTGAAGGTTTTTCACCAACATTATTTGTTTGTCTGACTCTGACCATCTTTTCCATTTCTATTTTTAATTAAATTATTTATTTAAAAGGGACCATGTACAGTTAAACATAAATCTCACCATTCGATGCACTGTACCAGATTGTAGCTTAAGCTAATTTGCATCTGCAGTCCCTTGGCAGGTCAAACAAGGACAAGACAATAACACAGTAAAAGGAAAAGACATAATACAAAGATATACCATAAAGAACATACAAGACACCCAATACAACGCAGTTGTACTGTGTTTGCACAGTGACACAACACAGTCCATCAACAACACACTTGAGTGAATTTACTCAGCATGTTGGCATTTGGGAGTTTACTTTGTTTAGTCATATTTTCCATTGTGGACAAATGTCTTACCCAAAACATGGTAAAAATGTGTCTGATGAGACACAGTTAATAAATCCATGCCAGCTGCCGGATAACTGTGCTTCAGCTGACTCGACCTCTGACCTCCTTTTTGGGGAGATACCAGCAGATATATTTAGTGCAGCAATCAATAAAGTATCCCCTTTGACTCTTTTCTCTGCAGGAAAACAAACCAAACTAGAACAAAGACATCGAGAAGCTTTTGATTTCTTTTGTTTGTGATGTCATTTCACGGTTTGTATCCCTAGATGTTTTTTCTATATCATTTAAATGCATGAAACCAGAGCCAGTGCATTGCAGTTTTGAAGTCAGTTTGTATCTTCTACAGTTTATGAAGCACCTGGAGTCCACCAGCAGCCTGAGAACATAAGGCCACGGCGGCTATTAAGAGCCTCAGCCTGGGAGGAAGGGAGAGGGAATGACTCCCATTTCACTTCAGATAAATGCGATTGAATTTCACACAAGCACTTATGTGGAGCGTGGATGGATGGGATTGCATTTGAGAGCAAAGACACATGTACCATAAGTATCATGTAATCAACTTGAATCCACGAGGCACCGGTTTTTCAATAATGGAATTCACGGTTGCGTCTCACTTAATTAAGTGGAAATGATGTTTCTTTTTCGTTTCAACATTGCTGCACAGTGTACCACATCTTACAGTGTATGATTTCCCTGTTTTTGTTCAGAAATTATGCAATCACTTGAAAATATTTGGGAGAGAGTTCCTTACAAATGCAGGAGTTGGCAGTTTGTTGCATGATTCCAGCACAATGAGGAAATAAAACAGTCATGCACTGATGTCTCATAAAAAAAGAGGTTATTGCATTTATATGCTTTAAATTGATAGACCTCCCTCTTTTATTGCCAAAATGAAACAATAACCGTAATATAACATTGCCAAAATATATTTTTTTGCGTTTAAGACAAATGCTCAGCAGTCTAAACCAACAGAAACTCATTGAAAACCTGCAGAGAGAGTGAAGATAATTTTTTTCTCTGGGATCGATAAAAGTTGATCTTATCTTACTCTATCAGATCCAGACTCATTGCATTTGGTGAGCAGTCAGAATTGAGAAGTGATATCATCACAACTTGCTGAACTCAGCAAGTTGTGGTGATTGATGCTGCGTATGAGCATTGAGCATGAGCATTGTGGGACCATTACAAAAGAAGCACACATTTCATATGCACACACACACACTAAAGGTTAACTTTAGCTTAACAAACACAAACACAATTCCATTCACCTGTACTGTATCAGGATTAAGGCAGATATCTCTAAACAGAGATAAATAGACAAGTGCAGTAAGTCTCAAGTCTTTGCACTCAAGTCTGTAAAGTCCTAATACAAGTCCCATGTCAAGTCCCAAGTTAAGACCTGCAAGTCCCAACTCAAGACGGGAAAGTCCCAAATCAAGTGCTAAATCAAGACAGGCAAGTCACAAATTAAGTGCTAAATCAAGACATGACCTAAGTCCTAATCCTGAGTTTTGAGTCCTAAAGCACTCTTCATCAAAAGTAATGCCATTTGCATCTTCGTCTGTCATTTTCGACCCGCACGTTTTGCATAATGCAATTCATTTTTTATTGTACAAAATCATCATTGGTATCATTTCTTCCAATGCTGTCGGATTGGTTCAAACAAAGTGGATCTGGGGAATTACGTGTTGACTTGTTTGGAATGAATAGCATAAACGATAGTTTATTCTGGATATGAATTTATTTGTCCCAGACAGCCCAAGTTGAGTTGCACATTTATTTTTGATTTTGTCAAGTCTAAAGTCATCAAATTTGTGACTCGAGTCCACACCTCTGGTCGGGAGAATTACACAATGTATATAATGCATCCGTTAATGTGGTTTATTATTTTAACCTATACTGTAAATGGATTACCTACTGTCAATAGAGAAACCCTTGACACATATCAAAGTGATGGGGATACATGATCTTTGAAAACCTGAGGTTATTGTCTGACAGGCTTTCAGATGCATGACATCCTTCACATGGTGAGCTGTGGAGAGCCACAGACACATTAGAGGAAAGTATGCTCTGCTTTGATATGTACAGTATGCATTACTCACGATGATATGTGCAAAAACCTTTGTGTGTGAAGCAAACATAGACACACTTGCAGGGTGTCTATGTTGCCTACTTGCCTATTATTTTGGGTTTGAAATCTCATACCTTTATATTTGTCGGTTGAATCATTCAAGCGAAAACCTAATCTCAGTCAATATCCACATCTTCATGGGTATGGAACAGCGAAATACTAGCAGTGAGTCACAGAAATGTGAGAACAGGAGCAGATGGGCAGGGTTTATTAGTAATAAGGAGAGGAGTTCAGGGATATTGTTGCTGATATAAAGAGATTTGGGAGATTTGAAAGGGGCCAAGCTGTTCAGTGAGTACGGAGAGAGAAAGACCGTTAGTAACTCTAAGATGCAATGTGCAAAGAGAGTAAATGTTTTCACAGGTTGATAATCTGTTTGACTGCACCGAGCTCTCACCTTGTCCTTATTGGATGCTTTTACAAGAAACGCATGATTACACCATGTGAGGGACCAGGGTATGCATAAAGCTGGGAGAGCAGGTAAAGTGGGAAAAATAGGGATTTTATTCACCCAAAATATGTACAATAATGAGAAAATCAATCAAAAGTGACAAATTAGAAGAACTGTATAAACTTAACATAATTAAACAGAACTTAGGTTAAACAACATAGTGAGTGCTCTTCTGATCAAAAGGACACTACATTCGCCATCTCCTAACTGCAGAATATATACAAGGCTGCCCAGTCCATAGTCAATCGCAGGGGTGCGAAGACACTCCTCCGCTGTGGCGCAGATGCAAAGGTTCCCGCCAACACTCTTGCTGCTGCAGAATGGCACAGTCCAATTATCCAGGCTGCTCTACTTAGAGAGGTGTGACGCAGCTGCTCAGTCTTTTGCCAGGATGGTCGGCTGCAACACACTGACAGGAAAGTTAACACCTCAACTCAATATTATAACAAGTGTCTTCATAATCGATGGTTTGGCTAGTTTGCAGCCACCACACACCATGATTATGCATTCTTCTGTACTTGACTGTGTATTCCGGTGACCTGTTTTCTCAATTAGCTTCGTAGTATTTGGGATTTGGTCTGCATTTGTGTTTTTCACTCTTCTTACTAGTTTTAAATAGGCAGACCTTAATTGGCAAATACTGACATCACGCACTTCCATGCACCAATCACAATTTAGCAATATTTGAATCACAATCTGATAACTGGTTTGTTTGCCTATGTTGCTCATCAAACAACACGCGCACCATCCTGACAGCCTGTTTGCACATGGGGAAGTTTGCCTTCGGGGCTTTCTGCCAGAAATCTCCTTCGCTTTAAGTCTCGGTTAGGTTGAGGAAAAGATCATGTAATGGGTTAGAAATAAACCCTTTTTGGCAGAAAGTCCTGAAGGCAAACTTCTACCTTGTGCCAGCCCTGGCTCCTAAAAATTACGTTTCCATACAACGAATCTGAGCTGTCAATTACGCTTTGAGGGAAACTTTATTATCCCGGGTTTTCTTGGTTTGACGAATCACGAATCTAATCCTAGTCTACAGAAATCCATGTAGGAAGGTAGTAAGGTTGGATATGGGTGGATGGGTCAAACAAACACAGGACTTTCACCCAGGAGACAGCAGTTTGTATCCCGTTTGAAACTAAGTCAATGTTGACTTATTTTAATTTCAGTTTTTTACGTTATTTAGGTTTCTAATTTATCTTGAGCCAAACCACGATGTTCTTTTAAAAAACCTAACCAAGAAGTTTTGTTGCCTAAACGTAACCAAGAAGTTTTGTTGCATTTTTGTTTTGTCTCAATATACAATGCTAACCACATGTTTAAAACAACCGTAATCCGTAAACCATGAATATGTTTCCCTGGAAACGTAATTAAGAATTCAGTTTAGTTGAATGAAAATGTAATTGTGTGAGACAGGGTTGGTCCTTCATGAAAAAGTGAAATTTGAAAACATGTTTTCAGGGGCTTTAACCTTGGGTAATAAAAGTCACTGTTGTGATGAATTGTAAATGCAGCGTACCTGTGTAACTGTTCTCTCTTTGTCTCTCTCTCTCCATCCGTCTGTAGTCATGGGAGTGCTCATGTCAAAGAAGCAGCAGGTGCAGAAGGTGCAGAAATGCAACGCCGTCGTCAATGCCTTCCAGGCGGGCATTAGGGAGCGTCCAGCTCCAGCCAAACAAGCAGACGGAGAAGCCGAGGAGGGCGATGGCCCTGCCGAATCCTCAGCCACTCCTGACGAGAAGAACGCAGAGGAAGCGGAGAAGGAGGAAACGGACAATAACGCAGGCCCGTCGACTTCGGCGAGGGACGAGTGTAAGGTCAACCAGGAGGCTTGGTCGAGGTTGCGTGACGGGAAAGGGGTGGAGCCTGAAGATCTTGATAAGAGCAATCAGCTCACGCCGCCCGCTTTCGTGCGGCCCAAAAGGGAAGCCGATGATGACCAGCCTGTAGAGGTGGAGCTGAAAAAGAAAGAGCAGGTACGAAATGAAGGCCTAAATAGAGCAGTGTAATTCATGGCCAAGGTGTTATTGAAATCAGGACTATAACAAAAAACATAACCCTTTACTTTGACAAAGCACACACACATTAATCCCCAGGTCCTGGGATTAAAGAGATGTCTGCAAGATGTCAAAGAATTTCCATGGCAACAGCAGCACATTATCTCTTTTCCTCCCCCAAGTTGGGCATTATGATGAAGCAGTTCAGCCAGGCTGTCAAACGACTCTTAACTTTATCTAAACACCCTTGTTGAAGGTGAGAAAGTATGAGTAAAAAGTTTGTTTTTATCTGCAAGGGTTTTTATTCCCACCATAGCGATGAGATGTGTTGTTGTTGTGCGTGAGAGCTCTTCACAGCAGGCCTCTCGTGGGCGGGCTGTTTTGGCTGTGGCTCAGAGAGGTGACCATATCCAGGGCGACGCTGACTAACAGGGGAACCTGTGATGGAGTTCACAGGTTCACTGACACCATCAGGTTTTTCTATTTTGCAAAGAGTAAACATCGCCTGGTAACTTGCTGTACTGCCGATGCTGCACTTTAACAAGAGGTGCAGAAATAAAAGGGTCTACCTTGCAGTAGTAATGTACTTGGGGATTTTGAAAGGCTGAAACTAAACGCAAATGGTATCTAGACCACAATGAGTAAAGCAATATTATGGCATGGTTTTGCCAGGCTAATATGGCAGTAAATTGTTTTTCCTTTTTCCTTTCATCCGTCACATTCAAAGTTCTGGCTCCCCGTTAGTAATTGCCTCCTTATTTTCTCATGTCAGGTTAGATTTTGGGAGCCATTTGGGACCCATTTTATTGTTATATAACCTTCCTTCCTCATGCTATCCATTGACGTAGTGTCACTTTTCAGTGTTATGCTGATGACACTCAGTTGTACGTCAGAGTGCTTACATTTCAAAAATAACTAATTCCCCACATTAACATTAAACACACACAATTCTGAAATCCTTACATAATCCTGGGTTGAGTTAAATTGACTGTTTTACTTTATTGTAGTGGATTTTATTGTATTCCTATTTAATGTGGCCCATATTAATATCTTTTTACAGGTGGATCCATTACCGTTTATTTTGTTGTTTGCTGTTTAACATGTCTCAAAAGCTAAGCTAGCTATAACAGTTCAGAGCAAATTTTTGCTTTCAAAGGGCTGAATCTTTTCCACTTTTGACACTCAATGAGCTATAGTCTATTACCACCCTCAGGTCAAAATGTCAACAGTGCACACACGGTACCTCCCAGTTAACAGGCTGACTGCAAGGAAAGTTGCTGAGCACAATCATGTTCCCAAAGGGAGGAAGCCTTTGGAATTTATGGACCTCCATGGCCTTTCCTTTAGCACCTTTAGCACATCTTTAGAACAAGAATATATTCTGTCATATATTCTGTCTATGCCCCACTAACTTTATGAGCAGCTCAAGCCAGTGTGTAGTTTGTTACATCCAACATATATAGTACTGTGTGGCAAAATGAAAATTGATTGCTTGTAGGGCCACTTTAATTGTAAGTCTCGATTTTTAGATAAAGTTCTCCATCTTTGACATTGATGAATGACCTTATTATCCAGTTTTTGTCCCTGGTGGCAGCCCAGATCTCATTTTGACACGGACTATAATGCAGGGAGCTTGTTGCTGCAGATGGAGTCATCAGATCACAAGAGTTGGACCATAACTAGAAGATAAGTTGTGACTGAGGAGGTTTGACCAGGTCTCATCTGTGATGTGTCTGTGGGCGTGAAGCTGATGCCGAGGCGCTGAAAGAGATAAAAAAGAACAAGTGTGGAAACTCTCTGACAATGTCTCAGCGTGGTTAACCAGTCAAGCATTCTGCAGTCATTTCCCCTGGCTTGACAGCTGGGTTTATCCCGGCTGTAAATGGAGCCCACAGTGAGGTTGGAGAATAACTGACAATGAACACGTTTGTCAAAGGCACAGTTTTCCTTTCCATGTAAGGCAGTGCGGTCTTAATAATCTATCGAAGATCGTGAGCAAAGGGCGCCAACGGCTAGTACATTTTAAAATACCCGTCCCACCATCAAACCACACTCCCACCACTGATGGACTGATGCCTAATCTTTCCACCCAGCCTTCTTTTTCAGAGCTTTGATGGAGGGCAGTGTGTGTTTGTGTGTCTTTGCAATCCTCATGTCTGCCAAATTGAGATCATGAATCAGGTTTGCAACAAAAATCTTTCGGTAATTGACACAAATCTGTCTTCATTTTTATTTATTTTTTACCTCAGCCGCCGAACGATGAGATGTGCGACGTGTGTGAGGTGTGGACTGCCGACGACCTGTACCCCTGCAGGATCTGCACTCGGATGTTCCACGACGGCTGCCTGAGGGAGCTGGGCTACCTGCGAGCCGAGGCCCTGCAGGAGATGAGAGATACGGCCCACACTGTTACTGGCTGGAGCTGCTACTATTGTGTAAGTCTGCACAGCTCACGGTCACTTGCTGGACAACAAACAATGCAGTTTTAAGAAATGCAGATGCATGGAGGTACACCAAAATATACACCGCGTCGGTTCTAGGGTTTACATTTGTTCCTCTGGCCTTTGTTTTGTTCAGGAATTCTGGAGGATTATTTCAGTCGTTTTTCCTCTATTTTCTAGATTTTGCTCTTCTTTTTGTGGTCACTATTTCATCCCATTTCTCACGCAAGATAACCTTGCTGGGGGTTATTATAGCTTCCTGTTGCTGTTGCTACAGCAAAAACATTTAGTATCATGAACAGGATGAAGGCTAACAAGGTTTATTGCGTCAACTCACTTTAACAATGTTAAGGTGGGCCCAAATATACAAATTCAAAATATAAACCTCAATAACTAAAAATAAAAAAATAAAAATACGTTTCATGATAAAAAATGATGACGTTAATCTTTTGAAACGGCTGAACAGTTTGAAGATATCTAATTATTTTCAACTACTTAAACTAGAGGGCTATATGTTTGTGATTTACATGGCATTATACAAAATATATAGAAACATAATACAAGAGTAGAATCAGATAAGATAACATTTTCCCGAAGTCATCCTAGGGCTCTTATCTTAGATCAGTTAATTAGAGGAAAGTCAACTCCTAAGTGAATTTACTAAGACTGATCATGACATTCAGAAGTGGTATTCCATTTATTGATACAGGTTTGTTAGCCAGTTATGGTAACAAGGACAAACTGCTGTTCAATCCCATCTGACAAAGTCTTAACATCTGACTGCCGACACCTAATGTTAAACAGCTCTATGCTGTAGCTGCTTGAGCTAACGTTAGCTCTACAGAGTGACTGCTGCCCCACAGCCTGCGATCCTGTATGTCCAGATTCAGAGCATTTATGTGGAGCGCAAATCAATGATACAACATACAATAAAAATGACTTTATAGCATTTCATAATGTCACGGCGGGAAAAGCACAGGTGCGACTTTTATCATTAACGATTGTTTCCTCCTAGCGTCAGTGACGGTTGGCGACATTAATTAGCTACAGCGGAGTACATTTGCCGGCAACAGTTGTCGTAGCAGCTGGTGAAATAAACAGTTGCTGCCTTAATTAATTGCACCCTCTCAAATTGTGATTTGTCTTTTAAAATGTGTGAGCATGTTCCAAAGTTTCTGTGAAGTCATGTATGAAACGACACCTCAATGCGTCAAATAACGCAGCTTGTTCAATGCTGCTAAGCTTTAAACTATGTCGCTCCACGTATCCCTCTAGTCAGTTTTGCAAGTGTCAGTGACGGCATGTTAATAATCCACCGACCAGGCTGAGAAATTGGACGCGTTATATAACATTATACAGCCAATTATATAGGCTAACTATGTTCTTCAGCACGGTGAGCTCTTTGACGTGGCTTTCTAGCAATCATTGTTCTATGTATGGCAGCAGCTACTGCACACTAAGAATGCTGTCATGTTTTTATTGGGATACTAATTAAACTGGAGGTCAGATAAAGATTTTATTTTATTTTTTTCAAACAATAAAACTTCAGCCTCCAGTCAGGAATTTAAATCCAATGCCAAAATCGATGACTCTCTGGTGGTCGTCGAGAGGCACAATGCAATCTGCTTTGATTCGAGCGCAAACAGCTGAAGTGCCGCTTTCGCTGGAGGACCCTTTAGAGTGGAGTGGGGGCTTTCGCTGTCTCTCGCCAGCCCATGAGAAGCAAAATCCCTTGCCAAAGTTGTGGTCATAGGGGGGCCGTTTTCACACAATCAGTGAGAGGACAGCAAAAAGGTCCTCTTTCTCTGGCTGGCTCCTTCGGTGTGCAAGGAACGGGGGGGGGAGGGGGTCAGAAGGGGACAATTCAGCAAAGGAAAGGCAGAGAACCGGTTTATTCAAATATTGTGAATTCTAGCCGTCATATCTAAAGAAATCAGCTTTTTTTTGTTTGCATATGCCAGTCAGCTGTTACAAATCCCCCGCTCCCTTTCCTTCCATCGCATCGCCATTTAATTTTCACACATAGTACTGGAGACTGCGTGGATGGACCGCGTTTCCTTGAAAGTGGATTTACAGTCAGCTTTCAAAGCAGACTGCTGCATGTCAGCCAATCAGACGGAGGAAGGTTTCGTGAACGAGCTGACCCTTCTTTATAGCTCAGATTAGTTTTTAATGCTTGCTGCTAGCTCACAAGTGATCCCGAGGGCCATGATCCTGGGGGTCACACTTCAGTCAAAGTAAAGAGTGCATTCGTACAGCAGACATGCTAGAGGTGTAAACAGCATGGAGCAAGATAAGCATGATGAAATAGCTGTTGTTTTTAGCTAGTATGCAGGTTCGCCAGAGCTTTTTCCACTAAAAACGTGCCGCTGAAAATGAGGTCGGGCGTAGTTTGCTCAACACTGAGCTAAAAGTGACTTGAAGGATCCACATGCATGAGGGGAACTGCAGGGTTATTTTTGGATCTGATTCATTGTTCACGTTGAAATACTGATTCTCGCAGCTTTGAAATCAATATGAAGAATTTTTTTTTCAACTTCCTGCTCTGGCACTGAGCCTATTTAAAGCTGTTTGAACACACAATCAATGCTGTCATTTTTTTCTGAACAGGATCGTCTGATATGACTATTTATGCAAACTGCCAGTTTAAGATTAGAATGTGTTGCTATTATTATACTTTCTCTCCCCCCCATGGGGCCTTTTGTGTCCTTTTCCAGATGCTGTCAGGTGTTGCATAAACCCTTAAATCACTGTTAATGCATCTCTTTTTTAAATATAAGTTTAGATGGAAATCAGACACTTAAAAAATGTAATTATAGCATCCATAACGGATGGCCAGTTTCATAGTTTTGCAGACGGTGGGTATTACTAGGGGTAACGCTTTATGAGCGTAATAACATTGCAGATTAGAAACAGTGTCTGGCATGGAACAAACAAAGGAAGCGGCTTCCTGATGACAGCATGATGAATTTGTTTTGTTCTTTATTGATTTTCTTCAAATTTTTTAGAGTTACAGACACATACAGATAAATGGATTATTTATACTTTATCAATTCTTGTGGGGATTTTAGTTTAATCAGAAGATTAATTATGCAACATTTTGCACACAGAGCACTGTAATAAATATAATAATAATAAGAAACACGATAAAAAAACGAAACAATGATAGGCTAGATAAGAGGGGTAATGCAGCACATCGTTTTGAATATGATACACCATCCACATGGCTAGGGCAAATTTATGGATATTATTGGACAAAGGATCTCAAATTCATCATCTGAAGTGATCAGAAGACAATTTAATTTCTCCGGGTCTGAAAAGTGAAGCCAATGCAGAAGTGCCTTAATCTTGTATTTTCTCCACTGGCCATCAGGGGGGGGGGGGTCGACTCCTCTGGTTACAAATAGAAGTCTCTATTGCGGCGTTGTCTAATCTTGCAGTTGTTATTTTGGAACCTTACCTGATAGTTTACCTATTTTACTTTTTTTAGATTTTCTTATTATGATAATTTTGTTGCAGTGTTTTTGTGAAAAGGTTGTTTTTGTTTCCATTGTAGGCCATCATTGTTAAATGTTTCATAACTAGAGCCATTTAACGTATTTTACGAAACTTACATTTGGCTTGTTGGCTTGTCTTTTATTGTTTTATTAACACCGTTTGATTTAAATTTTTCTTTTTGTCATTTTTTTGTGGACCACTCTGTGGAAGCTAATGGGGATTGGAATAAAGAGCAACGAAGAATACTGCGCATTTGAGATGAAAAACGCATAACTGTTTCAATACTATTATTTTCAAGATACATTGCCCACAAAAATTACAGAGAGATACATTTGGCTCTGACACACAAATGGTTTGAAGACATTGCCATCTATGGTGCTAGAGCTCTGTTTCACTTGCCATATCTCTATTTCGTAAATGGCTGTTATATCTTAAAATGTATGTGTTGTACTTGAGAATGGTTGGTAGTGTGAGTTTCAGTAGCTTCATCACAATCCTTTCTGTACACAAAACACTGGCCTCCCTCCGTTTTCCTGGAGAGTGAAAGACACAGACCAACTAGTTTGATATCTTCCAAGACCTTTTATTACCCTGTCACCTGCTGTCTGTGTCCAATCATGGAGGATCTCTGGAATGAGTGCCACTTAATCACAGGTGGCAACAATTTCCCCCCTCGTTTAGAACCAATTGGGAGTCAAGTGCACTTTGACAAACTATATCAATCAAATCAATCAAATGTACCCTCTCAAGAGGCTAAATCAAAGCACACGTATTGTTGGTGGAGTTGAGTAACAAGTCAACATTCCCTTTTTTGGAATGGATTAACATTACAGCAGGAACCTTTGTCCACAAAGACATTTTAATGGTTTTCTTCTTAAAGGGCAAGGTAGGTCAGGGAATTGGAGTCCCCTTACAGAAACCCTGTGTGAGCAGAGAGACGAAACACAAGTGATTGTGCATTCCTCAAACATCAACAAGCTCACAGCTCAGTAAAGTAAATTACATATTGGGAGAGGAGAAAATAGGCCCCTGTGAACTGGTATGGCTGGAGGACTAGAAACCACCCAAGGTTCCGGCATTCTGATGCTGCATTGAGTGAATCCACTTCAGGGCTCGGTGGTCTCCATGACAGTATCCGTGTTGGGCTTTTGAATGGCTTGGGTGATTGTATAAAAAAAACTGCCAAACTGCAGAGAGCAGCCACTAGAGAATGAGCACAAACCAATGGGGAAGAAAGCCCAGAGGGTCTTTTCATCCAGTGTGAAAACAACAGCCCTCTGTTAGCTCTCAGTCAGCTTAGACACTTTAAACTAACAGTTCCATTCTGTTCAAATGATACATAGCAACATGCTAACGAGGACGCGGCGTCCCCGACTGCATCCGTACACTTTTTGTGTTGCAGACACTATGTGAGCCTGTTATTTTGATTCAGTTTCTTACTTTTCCTTGACTTTGGAATGGCCATTAGGGGCGGATATGTGTAGGTTAATCCTTCTTTATCGAGTGCACAAATTAATAAACTAATGAAGGAAGGAAAGGACAATTATATGTGATTGAGTTTTTTTTCCATGTGATTCCCACATCCATTAAAACATCATGTTAGTTAAGCAGCACCATCCACTTGCAGCAGCCAGACATAAGCAGGGAGGACTGGCTAGTATCAAAGGTGGTATGTATAAATAAATAAATAAATATATGAATAATTAGAGACGCGTACAGTACACACACTCTCGATCTGTAAACGTTGCAGACAGCGGGGAAGCGAGGTGTTGGCAGCTAATGTGCTCTTGATGACATGTTGAGGAAATGCAGGAGCACGTCACGCAGCCTGTTGCTCGTCTCTTGGCTCATATAATGAGGCCATGTTTGCAACACGGTTTGCCAGGCCGGGGGAAAGAGTGCGGCGTTTGGTCAGGGGGTGTGGGCGAGGGCAAGTTACCACATTGAGTGGTGTTTTAATCAGCTCGCTGAAATTCTCAACTGATTTAATTTGTATTTGCTGTTATTTTACCGTGTCGGATAATTGCTGGTTTGCATTGACATATCTGTTTTATCCAAATCTGCCATCCTTTTTTGATTTTTGCTGTTATTAGCTTGAGGGTGTATTTTTCATTTGTATTTAAAAGGTGGCTGGTGGCGCATTTAGATTTGTGGATATTGTGAAACCCTGGCAGATTGTAACGGTGATTAAGGCCTAGGTAAACAGACTGGAATTGACTTCCCTCAGTAATCCCGAAGGGAGTTTCGTCACGCCACTTATCTGATTAATAATGTACAAATAATATTCAGATATAAATCAGTGTCTCCTGTGATTTGCCTTGCCTGTGGATTTGCTGATGTCTGGGAAGAAATGTATACATTACACGCATCTTTCACCATGTTCATTTTCCATAACTGATTAAATGCCCGATTAGTTCATTTTTGGCCACATAACATTTTGATATACTTACATATATAATTGATGTGTTTTGTTTATAAATGAGCTGATGCTCACATTTAAAATACTGCCCTTTGCTGTTGAAATAGAGAAAAACATGATATCTGAGAAAACATGTAGTAGCAAAGCTTATTAAATCAAAAATATATCTTTTTTTCATTATATGAGAGTTTGTGAAATTCAAAGCCTCATGGTCACAGACTGTATATAAGAAGTGGATCTAGTCACTGTGATGTCACCCATTGGTTTGTGGCATTTTGGCCGCTGCCATATTGTTTTTGGCAGTCTCCATCTTGTTTTTTTTGCAACCAGAAGTGACAAGAGAGGGTGGAGTACAACCAAACTCAGAACATTTTTTAGACGATTACAATATTACACATTGTGTAAGGGTTAAAGTTCTAAGACGGAAACACAGACAACTCCCAGACCGGACAACGCTGTGGTAGCGACCTGTCAATCAAAAGTTAGCATACAATGCTTTATGGTCTATTTACTTCTAAATGGACCATAATTTACGAAATGAACATCATGCTGTATTGAAGAAGCCTTGAAATTATAGTGATTGGGACCATAAACTCATGTTTACAATGTTTACTGAGGTAATAAATCAAGAGAGAAGTAGAGTCATTTTCTCATAGACAACCAGACTTCTATTTGTAACCAGAGGAGTCGCCCCATGCTGGCCTATAGAAAGAATGCAAGTTTAAGGCACTACTGAACTAACTTCACTTTTCAGACCTGGAGGTTGCCGCCTGCTCACGCCACTCTGCACTTACTTTTCTCTCTGGCTTTCTTTTACCAATGAAACCATTGTGAAGAGAGTGAGAGATACAACAGCACATCACGTGAATCAACTGGGAAACGGAGTTGCCGAGATGGATTCACAATCCAATACTTTGTATGCTTGTGGCTAATTACAGGAGGCCCATCTGGGACTAAGCCTATGTAATTAGAGCACACTATAATTTTTTTCTTCCTTTTTTTTACAAGTGTAATTTTCTGCCCTCCTTTCACCCTTCTCTGCAGGATAATCTAAATCTACTGCTGACAGAGGAAGAGATGTACAGCCTCATGGAGACCTTCAAGCAGTGCAAGATCATCCCTGGTGAGTGAGCGAATCAAGGGTGGAAAATATATTATACATTTCATACATTTATACATACAGTTCAAGTGTGGCAGGAGGAAGTGGTGATACTGTCCATCTCGTTTGGTAGTTGGGGAATAATTTAGTTGTAGACTCTTAGTCCTGTTTGTATATTTCCATAGGCCTAGTTGGGGAGGGGGCTGTTATACTCTCGTTTCATGCATGGTGTCTTTTCAAAATAAATTTCCATTTTCGTAGGAAGTTACTTTTAGGCAACAAAACCACTGAGTTAGATTTAGGAAAAGAGCGTGGTTGATGTTAACTTGACTGACAAGCGACTCACGTGACTGACGCCCAGCGAGTCGCATCCTGACACTAAACGGTGCTTCCGTGCATCAGTCTCAGACGCCGAGGATCACTGACCAAGCCGCGGTGTTTGGCGCATTGGGAGTGAGAACAGGTCGGCTCTACGCACAACAGACATGAAATGTCAATATGACCAATATCGTTTGGCTAAAGTTTTGAGGAATAACACCCAATTCAACAATTCAGGCTAAAAGGAATATTACGTCATATATTATATGAAAAAATGAAATTAAAAAGATTTGTTTTGATCGACTGGAAAAAACAGTGTCAGTCATACGCATAGAAAAAGAGATTTTAATCTCAAGGGACTTCCTGGTTAAAACGATGTTAAAATAAACAAGTCACCATAATCTGAGACGGGTACCAGTACTGCCTTTTTTGCATGCATAAATGACAACAACATCAGACACATTGTGTACTGTATACATTCTATTCTTTCCTTGATTTTTTTTGATCAACTCTATCGCTCTGTCAGAGTTATTACATTATCTGTCCTCATCACCCGAAGTCTATTTTCCGAATGCGTGGTATCATTCCTCAGCTTGGATGAAGGTAAAACAGTGGGATGTGGTCCTGCCTTTGCAGAGAGCGAGTCTCGATAGGTTAATTGCATCTGGAAGACTGCTCGGTGACTAATTAGGTCTGATGTGATGCATTGTTCCCTTGCCGCTGCAGAGTCGTGCCTGGTGTCAGACGAGCTGCTGCAGTACCGCCACTATGCATCCAAGCAGCTGTTCGATAAGGACCTGACTGATGAGCAGGAGGAGGAAGTCCTCGCCCAGTTCGCAGTGCTGGATCCAGAGAAGAAGGGTCACGTCGAATGGTCCGACTTCCTTTACTTCGAGTCTCTGACAGTGTTGCGGAAGTTTCGCTCAGAGGTAAAGTATTAAGAAGAGGAAACAAGTTGCATATATTCAAAACATCTAACTGCAAAGCAAGGAATCTCTGTCTGTACGTGTGTGTGTGTGTATGATCTATTTCACACTTGGCGGGTGTATTGCTGGGGACCCAAGGACGTGCAGTGTCGAAGTTGGTGCAACCTGGACATGTTCGATATCAATAAACAGTGTTGTGCAAGTTGACGCTTCACAAGAGCGAGTGCAAAGTTCAGTTCATAGCTCAAAATATGGATTCAAACCAAGTTCACGGTCCCGAATACGAACTAGTTCATGTTCATTTTCTTACATTTTTTTCTTGTAAACTGGTCTGATGCTAAGGCGTTTAATAAGTCCTTCAGACTTCTTTTCAGCATCTGGTCCTGCACCTCCAGGCTCAGGAACAGCTTCATACCACCGGCCTGAGACTCTGAGCTCATAACTAAGACACTTTACCTCATACTTAACTTAGTGTTTTACAAAATGTTTACATCTCTGCCTTTAACCTTTTCCTACCTAGCCCCATTTTTAGGCTTCTGCTCGAAAATACTATACCCATACTCAAAGGGGCCTTACTCTCTAACTACATGGTCTATTTGAATAATTTCAATGGAGTAATAACACTAAGAAGGGGTTGCTCGTATGAATTGTGTAAATATTGTGTATATGTTACTGGTTAAGAGGAAAGGAAGATGGCACACAGCTCAAATTGAAAAGTGTCAAGTTCGCCTGAAGACAAAGCACTTTTTGACATCATTTCTTTGAAATAATGGCAGCTGACACTTCTAACACCTCTCCCAAATCATAGCACAACATGTCAGCAGTGCACTCTCTGCAAAGTTTGACTTTGATAAAGTGAAGCAGAACAAAATTAGAGGTTTTAGTACAGAGAGTTTAGGCGAGGTTTCCAAAATGTGCATTTGGGCACCATGTGTGCCATGTGTGCCATTTGAATTTTCTCATGTACCAAACTACATATTTCACTTGTATATTACTAATGGTGTTCAATACATCCTAATACAGCAGTTTTGGGCTTTTTTTTTTTTTTTTTATTATTTTATTTTGAAAATTCAACCAGACATAAAAAAACGATAATGTGATTTGTGTTGCTGGTGTCTGTTTGCTCATATCTCAGTGATAGTATGACTTAGAGAGATGTTACAGATATGTCCCTCATCTGTGTGCTGTTGGCATGTTTACTGCAATCTCGGTTTCTTTGTTAGCATCGAGCTTCGATTGCTAGGTCCGGATATGTGGGTGTGCACACTCCTGGCGAAATATGAATATGGTACTGTAGTAATTATAATAGGCTTTGAGTGAGTTGTGTTTGGAGCATGTACAAATGGCATCAATAGTCTTTTAACCGAGGTTCTGAAGTTTCACGTGGTATGCAACATCATTTTTTTTTTTTTTTTTTTTTTTTTTTTTATTATTTTTATCAAACCATATAGGAGCTTCCCTTAAGGGACCCTTAAGGGACCCTCTCGGTAGGAAAAGGTTAAGGACCGAGTCGAGCATGTCTTCCGCAGCTCATTGACTGTAGTGCATTTCTGCTTTTTGATGCAAGATATAATACAACCAAACAATCACCTCCTTCCGAGCGGGCATGGGCTCCAAATGGCCACGCTCCAAACAGGTAATTATAACAGAACTTATACACTCCCTAATTTCACTACAGCATCCGATGACGCCCTGAAAATCCCCCAAACCACCTGACAAAAAGCATTATCCTCACCATTACAATCATGGAACGTGCAAACTATCCTGCTCCTACCACTTGCTGACAAAAGGCCATACGTAATCAAATCATCATTTTTATTTGTTTGTTTACTTACTCAACAATCTTTTTCCCAGCTATTCTTTTTTTCAATCATGAAATACAATTCCTGAGCCCCAGAATATATGGCGTTTGTTATAGGCGACATCAAGCAAAACAGGAAAAGGTTCACTAGGCTTTGCCGGGAGTTTTGAAAGAAAGACATTCTCAAATCGTGACCATAATGAACCGACAAGAAAAAGAGAATAATGCTTAAAACAGTCTTTCCAGCAGAGACAACGTTATGTAACTCTCTCTGTCTCTCTCTCTCACACACACACTCACACACACACACACACACACACACACAGTTGCATTTTCTCTCTGCTCCTCTCTCCCAAATGAATCCACACCTTCCAACTAATCAGAGCGCAGAATTTTACTTCGCCATGATGTGACTCAAGCTCACTGTGTTTACAGTCTTTCATTCACACCGTAATGCAGAGCAACGGAGGGGTGAGAAGGTTTACCCCATCTCGATCCTCAAAAAGAGACTTTCTTTCGGTTACTGTGGCAGAGATCAGCAAAAAACTGCATAAATACTTGCTAATCAGCCTTGTAGAGAATGCAGTAACACAGGTCAAAGACTACTTTATGTTGAGGTTAGTTTGATCGTAAGACTCCGAGGCAAATGCTACATAGAAGTTGGCTTGCATCCAACTCCCTGAATAACAATTTTTTTTAAATTTTACTTCACAACAGTTTAAAATGTGTGCTTTGGCTTGACTCTGGGGGTAGCATGGGGTAAATCGGCGCCAGCAGACTATGTCAGACAGTGCTAATGTGATTGATGGGATTAAGGCCAAAGATATCGGAACTAAAAAACCTTTTCCAGGTTCCTAAATTACAGCAGCGTAAAAGGGGAAGGTGATTAATATAGGTAACACTGTTTGGATTTTTTTTTTTTCTAGAACTCAATGGTGCGCCTGTTGACTGCCAAGGAGAGAAACAACGCCCGGTCAGTGTTCCTGGGTCTGGACCTGGATGAAGACGGTGTGATCACAAGAGCAGAATGCCGCCAGGCCCAGCAGTCCTGGTTCCACAAGCTCAACAAAGATTCACAGTCTTGCAATGTGAGGTGAGCACACCAAAAAAAGGGCCAGTGTATCCCAACAAGATATCGTAAAATTCAAAATCCTGAGCATTAGTTTGAACCCTTTGAGGAAAACCTAAGTATTTCATGTCTAGACTGAGATAAAAGACACACGTCTGTGTTCAAGTCTGGCAGGAGTTTTTGGAGGAGTGAGGATCTCATCTGTATGCCAACTGCAGCTGGCAGAGGGGAAAAGAAAAAAAAGGTTTGGCTGCTTAGGGAGTAAAGACTGTCAGAAAGAAGACTGGAAGATTACAAACCGCGTTCTTTTCTCGTTACATATTCTTCCTCTGGTCGACATAATCCGCAGTAACAGTGTCAATTTTGATTGCAGATGACACACATCTTTACTTGTCCAATATATTAAATGAGGAAATCAGTCTTTTGTGTTTTCAGCATCAGGGATGGACAAAAGAAAAGTTCAGTGTCAGTTCAGTGGTAAAACCTGGGCTTAAACCTAATTGAACTTAGAGTTTATAATTAAATACTAATATTTTTTTCGCACTATATCTCGTATATCTTTTCCTACATGTTAGACGTACATAACAGCGCAAAATGAGATCTTATATGACTTTCTTAGAGCTGCATTTGTGTCACATTTTGCACTCATCTGCATTTACATTCACTTCTGTATTTCAAAACATTACTATTAATACTTTCAAAAAACTACTACCACCAATAGAAATCTTAAGTTAGTTAAGTCATTTTATATTTTTTGCCATTTAAGGTTCACACATCTATTTCCTACTACTTTTTGTAATTGTAAGCAGCTATAATCAATCATTTTCTGTTATAAAACTGTATGAAATGATAATGTGAAAAGGGGCTGCTCGTAGTGATGAACCTACAGAGAATTATCACTGAAGATCTCGGCTTCACGTGGCTTAATATTACATTTTAGCTCATTGTTTAGCTGTCTGGCTGCTACATTACCGTTTTGGTTCAGTCTCACTGCTCCCATAACTAGCCGGTGAACATAATGAAGCATTTAGCAGCTGAAGTACCAGATATTTCCTTCAGCTGTTGGTAGAGACCAAAAACAGAGCTAAAAGAGAGTACATTTTGGACTTACATTCACCAGGTGGACACAAACACGAACCCAAATGAATAGCACTGTTGCTCCGTAACTGCTGGATGTGTAAATAAGCAACTGTCAGCAACTTAAATGGTAGGTGATATGTCAATGTCATGTTCGTGTGTTTCTGCTGGCCAAAAAAACTAAAACGGTTTCATTACCGTATTGCTAAAATGGAATGTTAATCAGCATGCCATTTATTTTGTTAATCTACACTGACAAATTCACTTTAAGGAGAAAGGCCTTCAATCACAACCTGAACCATTTAACTAATGTATTGGGCCAAAGTGCTCAGACTTCCGATGAAGGGGGTAATGTGTACTGTCAACGAGGCATCAATACGGTAGCTTTTAGAATTTAACCATTGCAAAGTAAATCTCATCTACGTGGATCAGGAACATTAAATCCCGCAAGGTTTGCAGGGCTCTATTGCTACAGCTGTTGACTCTGCAGTCTTTGAATGCAAAACAGAAAACTTATTTTAGCTTTAAAATTAAAATTAAAGTGAATACAGGCATTCTTATACCACTGCAGCATTTGCTGATTACATAATTTGCATACCATCACGCTTTTCATCTAAGATGTCAAAAGGGAGCACAGTATCTATACATGAAAACAGAAATAAAAAACTCCCCACAATATGCTTTCAGCATAGATTATACATGAACTCAAATATTTCAACAACCCTGTCCTGTTGTTTTCGCGCTGGTCGCATTCATAATTCAACGCGTCCTCTGGCTAGTGCGCCCAATCAAAACCCACAGCTATGACCCTTCAAGTATCTGCTTTGAATACAATTTCCCCAAGGTCAGGCAGCACAAAACTTGCCTCGTCTACCTCCCTCTCGCTCTGCGCTGTAACAAGACACAATGCTCTTTCTTTGTCCCTCTGCAGCTCTCACCTCAAACGCATGAAAGAATCAAAGGTCTTCGACTGGTACAGTGTCCAGTGCAGAATGCAAAAAATGCTCACGCCAGCACAACGCAGACAGTGAAATTGAAGAGGGGAATTATAAATCAGGTGTAGATTAAAAGTAAAAAAATCTAAAGTAAATGTAGCCAGTTTCCCCTATCATGTTAAAAGCACACAACTAATGCATTTCATTCAATAATGTATTCCGTGCTGCCACACATGTCATAAGCAGGCACTTAGTTGCCCGCCAGTTTGATGCCGAGTATGACGGAATTCCTGTTTATTCGATTAGACGTATTTGATTGATGAAGCTGGTTTCTTTTGCTTTTGCCTGGAACTCACTTGAATTGTGCTCTTTTGAAGCCTCTTGAAGGAGACTCAGTACAGAACTGTTTGCACTTTTGTTTTGGCTGAGATTGATTAATGTTTGGCCCCTGACATGGCCACGGGGTCTGCTCACAATAACTAAAACAAACCCTGCAACTAATACTACCTTTTTGTTCATAGCAGATCAAAGGGAGAGGCAAAATATTAGATGCATTTCACCATATAATGCAATCCGGTGCAACTCCACCGCAAAGTACAGCCTTGAAAAATGAATCAACAGCTCTCTGAAAAAAAGTCAGGGCAAAAACTGAACATAATAACCTTTAAAAAAAGCTCTCCTTGCTGGATGATTATTGTACTGGATTGCATTGTACAGCTGTTGTTTTTATAGTGTCCATCCCTAGTAGTCTCTTTTTGATTCGGTTAATATTATTTATGGCAGAAAATGCTATAAGGATTCACATTCAATATTAGGCAATACATGGGATATACATTTAAAAAAAAATATATATATCTATAGATATATAGATATATATATATATATATATATATATATTTATGCTCTTTTATCAGTTTTTACACTCACAGGCAGACCTCATCAGAGTAGTGATGGAAGGAAAATAAGCTCTGATGGACTCTGATAAGGTCCCATTTGTTTGTGTGTGTGCGTGTGTGTGTGTGTCAGTGGTTGAAAAAGTATTCAGAAGGCCTGCATTAAATAAAAGTTCACAAGTATTACCAAATAAATATACTCCAATATCAAAATTGTAAGTACTCATAACGGAGAATGAACCCAATGAGAGTGTTACTTTTATTACTGCGTATTATTGCTAATCCATTTGTAAAGCAAATTATATGATATCCCCTCTTGGAATGCAGTGGAGTACAAGTATGACGTATCATTAAATGAAAGTACATTTTTGTCCTGGAATAAAAGGACTTTCCATTGTTGTTGTATGTGAACTGTGTGTGTGTGTGCGCTTGTGCATGTGCTTGTTACTGCTTATAACCTTCTTGTGCTGTCAAATCTCCTCTGCTGTACCATTTCCATCCCTCTCACCTATTCAACATGCGGCATTCCCCCACAGACTCATGGGACTCTGCTCTCCTATGAATTGTGGGTGAGTGTGACTCAGCACCGCACGGCTTGCCTCCTTTTTCCTCACCTCAGCACCCTCGAGCACCCCCATTATCCTCGAGCATTCTCAGACAGCCCCCACCGTTAAGACTTCATTCGGAAGTTAGCCCCTCGCTCGTCAAAAAAAAGAAGAAAAAAGCGAGCATACATTCAGCAATCAAAGATGGATGTATCCTTGAATGGAGTTTAATGAGCAGAGTGTGAGCCCTTCATATGATTAGGTCTTGTTATGCCGAGGCATAGATAAGATTCAGGCTGGCCTCTAATCATAGGGATCAAAAGAAAGCCTTTTGTTCTCGTCGGGGGAGCTTTGCTTTAAAAGCCTCACTTATCAACGTAAGAGGACACTGTGGACCAAAGGGGTAAGAGTGAGAGCTGTGCATGCTTCACATTAAGATGCAACCTCATTTGTGCTCATTAGAAAGCAAATCAAAATCAAATGAGTCAGAAAACTCCCTTTTGATCGCAGGCTCATAAACCTTCACAAGCTACAGTGTGAGGGTGAAAATGGGGGTTTCAAGGAGCTGTCAGAAGATTCATCAGAAGTGATTCTATCCGACTCTGAAAGATCTAAAACTCGTGAGGTTGTAGAAGACAAGTCGTCTTGGTTTCTAGTGAAATGGAAAGTGACGTTGGCTTGCTCCATGTTGTTTTCTATAACTGTATTTGATTTGGCTTCAGAAAGAAAATCCACTTAAAAAAGAATTCACATTGGGTGTGAAAATGTATTTTTGACTGCAAACAGTAGTTTAATTTGATGTCCACTTTCTATCTTACCACTGGCTCAAATGGAGCATTGTCTCCTAAGGAATAAGAGCTAATATGTTGAACTCGAGTAAAGATTTTCTTCACCATAATTCAGTCCTGATAGTGATACCTGGGCTTTTGGTATCATCCGATACGGAGTACCGATCCAAGACCAGTGTTTAATTCATAAGATGTATGCCTCACTGTGTGGAAGAGACTGGGATCATTCTTTGATGATGAAGGCAACATCAGGCTTGACTTAAACATTGTTGTACTAACTTCTTAAAGCAAAATGTATTAAATAAATGCATAGATATAAATGTACTGATTTGTTATTTATTAAAATAATGGCATCCGTTATCAGATCGGCTTATTGTCACCGATATCCTATCAAGCTATGCGAGTCCATATCGGACCGATATCAGTATCGGTGCATCTCTAGAATTGAACATTGCACAAACCCCCTGATTTTGGACAGTAGTGTCTGTCTTTGAGCAATGCTTTTCTCTGTTTTATGACATAGTGACATGATTCTCTTGGAGTTTCAGACTGTTGATGACAAAACAAGCCACGGCCTCATGACCTCTGACAAACTGTAGTGGTCTTTTCTAACGTTTTATATACTTCGTTGATCAGCTTTATACAAATTAATCAAAAGACGAATTGCTGATTAAAATATGTATGCGTTTCAGCACTATTGAGACGGAAAACAGTGATGTCACCACATGATAATTTTTAAGGACTTGGCCTACAGACAAATCCGTTGGCGTAACTGCGTTAAAACTAGCAGGAATTATTAAATAAAAATCAGAAACGTAAAAGAGCTCCACACCACAAGAGAAGGAAGAGCTAACCAGGTTGTCTGCTCACCATTGTATCACTCTGTCTCTACACTGGGTGCTTCCTGCTCCGTTCTTTGTCGGCATGCCGCTCAGAATGCTATCCAAACATGAGGATTTGATGGAGACTTATGGGAGTTAAATTTGTTTTTTTGGAGCAGAGACTTGTGACTTTTACTTTCCAATTTCTACAAAGTTGAAGTTAACTGTTGGAGCAGCTGACAGCGGTACAGTCCAGACAAGACTTCTTGCCGTCTGTTAAAACTGGACCGAATTTTGTTGATTTTATTGCCATCTGATGACTGTATTTTCAACACATAACCAGTTCTACACAATCTCTCGGACAAGAGAACTCAGAAAGTAAAATCCTTGAAACTTTAAACTTTAATCCTTCTCACACATTACAGTGTTTTACAAGGTGTTACCCTGGACACAAGCTGTTCCAACTCCTCCCCTCTGGTAGGCGCTACAGGGCTCTGTACGCCAAAACCACCAGACATAGGAACAGCTTCTTTCCACTGGCCGTCACTCTCATGAACAATAAATAACATTGCACTACTACCTCTGTTTGCACTATTGTATTATATATATATATATATATACACTTTTATTTGGGGATATATTTATACTTGTATTGTATATAGCTGTTACATGTTTATACCTACATCTGTCCTACTTTTTTTTGCTGCCCTTTTTTATTCTTATATATTTGTCCTTGTTAATTGTAAAATAGTGTATTGTATGTACATTGAGAGCGGAGTGGAAACCGGAGACAAATTCCGTGTATGCACACGCATACATGGCCAATAAAGCTGATTCTGATTCTGATTCTGACAAGTGGCAACTTGTCTGCTTCTTTCTACAACTCAAATTCCTCTAAATATTATGAAGTACTGATTAACTCTTTGGGCATACCAATATTCCATCCAAATAACTATTATTTAAATGTAGGAATTACGGCTGTGGATCAGAAAATGTCCTTATGTTTCACTAAAATCACTATCGGTCTTCACTTGTTCAAAAAGTTAGCATGGTGCGCATTTTCCTTACAAAAAAAATGTATTCCCTTGTTCTTCCCTTTTTTTCAGGGCAAGGAAAGTCTTGTCATTTCATTGACTGTTCTTGTAGCCTTCTCTCTAACTGGTACTTTTCTGTCCTTTGTGCAGCATCAGTCATGTTGGCCCCATGTGCGAGAGCAGTCCAGCCAGCTCTGGCAGTGAAAGGAGCAAGACTGATGACAGCAGGTTTGTCCTCTTATATTATAAATGTGTTAATGAGTGTGTGATTCAGAATACAATTGATGGGAATACATTACAATATAACAGACATAGAAGGTGTATAAGAAGTAGACGTAATCACCATGACACCACCGATTGGGTTGTTGACTGTTTTTGAAGCCTTGAGTTCGGCATTTTGACCATCGCCATCTTTGTTCTTTGGAACCAGAAGGTTGAGCTAAGTACCATCAAATGCAAAACACGACATTTTGAGGTGACCAAAATGTTACAATGAACTTAGATGAACTGAAAGCAAACTGAAAGGGTAAAAGTTCAAACACAAAAACAAGGACATGTCCGTGGTAGCCCCGCCCTAAAGCATGATTTATTATTTATTTTATTCTGAATTGGACGATAATTTACGTAATGAACATCATGCTATATTGAAGACAACTTGAAACCAGCCATTGAGACTTCAAACTCATGTTTACAATGTTTACTGAGGTAATAAATCAAGTGAGAAGTAGAGTCATTTTCTCATAGACTTCTATACAACCAGACATCATTTTGCAACCAGAGAAATGGCCCCCTCATGGCCATTAGAAAGTACGCAGGTTGAAGATGCTTCCGCATTAGCTTCACGTTTCAGACCCGGAGGTTTCCACCCGATTACAGCCTTCCATTGAATACCAATTTGGTGAAGCTCTCATCTCATGGCTCTTGCTTCTAACAGGCTTCACAGGCCTGTTGTCTCCCTTCAGCATTGAAATTTACATAAACTTGTTAACCCTAGTAGAATAGGCTTTTTCCCACTGGACCAGCCAACATAAAGCTGTGTGGTGTCCCTGCAGCAGTCCCTGCTGTTCAAAGACAGTGAGCATTTCGTGGGCAGAAAAAGTGAGATCGATTTTGAGCCAAACAACCTAGAAGACTGCAACACGGATGGCGGCGACCTTCCTGCTTCAGGCTTCGCCGTCCCTCCAAATTACCTGGAACTCTGATTCAGAGTCACCAGATAATGAAGACAAATCCTTTTTGGCATATCATGACTTCTGAGACTTTTCTTCATACCACATCACAAAAATGTTGCAATAATCGCAGTTAATGCACCAGCACTTCATACAGTGACTACAGGGAACCACAATTAAAAGGAGAGGTACACAAGAGAGTCATATTAAGTTGAATACTAATTAGCAGAACATGCAGACAGAGGTCTGTTTTTATATATTCATTTTTAAAGCAGCATGAGGCAAATTACAGCAGAGCACAGGCCAGATACTTACTATGATATTACCAAATAATTTTTTAATGCACGGTTACTGTGTTTTATTGTAAAGTGGTGTATGCTGTGTGGGGTAACACCTGGACATGTTTACGGTTATCATGAGCAAAACTTAAAACACAAAAATAAAGATGAGAATAAAAAGTTTTATTGGGGCTAGAAAATGGCTGGTGTTCTATATTTTTCTGATATATTCTCAAAAACTCCATGAAAAGACAAAACCAACAACGTGTTAGTCTGTCTCTTTCTAACGTCCATACCGCGTTGAATAGACCATTAATTTCTATGAAGACATGCATCATTAAAAACAGTGTCACTGATATTTTTTTTTCATTGGAAAAAAACAAAAACCTAGCTAATATCTTAATACAGCTGGGCACTGTAGTTTTCAGCAATAATTGCTCTAACCCGAATAATCAATGCATTTTTAGGGGACAATTTTACCAGCCGATAAATACACATTTGGTGCAATATATTGAGTGTTTTGGCACCTGGATGGTGTATAGCAGGGTTTCTCAAAGTGGGGTGCGCGCGAGCTGCCTCTAGGGGGTGCGCGAGAGGAAAAATGTAGTGGTGGTCTAATGGTGTAATAATTAAAAAAAATGTAAGTGTGCTTTTTCTGTTCTGTCGGCCCCTTACTACGCGAACAGGACAAGAAATCTCCAGTTGCCCCTTTGTTCGGTTTGTGTTCACACTGCAACATTTAACAGCGGACTAAATCTTGTAAACAAACGCCAGGCGCGAGCAAACCAGTGTTTCCCCTACCATTGTATTAGGGGGGCGCCCTCCGCCCCCCCTTGAAGGTCGAGTTAATTTTGTTTAATTTATAATTATCCTCTGCTCTCTGTATCGCGCACGGCGGAGTTCCGCCCCGATGCGCACACACACACACACACACACACACACACACACACACACACACACACACACACACACACACACACACACACACACACACACACACACACACACACAGAGATGAGCACACTCCCACCAGCAGACGGAGAGCGCGCATCAGAAAATATCACCTGAAAAGTTCGTGTCCGCCCCCCCGCTGTAAACCTGTGGGGGATTGGGGGTGCGTGACCCCGGTCGGGATGTAGAAGGGGGTGCGTGGCCTAAAAAGTTTGGGAACCGCTGGTGTATAGGATTGACTCGACATAAACTACAGTGCACATGTTCATTGTTATAAAGGAAACATCTCATCAAGTGCAACAGTGTGGCTCATCAACTACGTTTACATGCACTAAATATTCAGTTTTGCGGCCCTTATTTCGAAAAAGAAAATATTCCTAATAAGTTGTGTCCATGGCTAATGGAAATTAATATTTTGTTGGACCGTGTGAACACATTCTCCCGCTTTCATTTCTTCAACCACATTCTTTAAAAGGTTGGCATAGCGATATTTGCGCATATCCAAAAACCTGTTGATATCCAAGTCCTTCATAATGCGTAAAATGTGTTTCTCTTTCCGACCAGAAATGTGGGCTTTTCTTTTGGCCATGCAGCTCTACTGCAGCTTTTAAACTATTGTTTGGTTGGTTAGTGTTCAACACACAGAGCTGGTCGTAAACAGGAAAGAGGCCACGTGTCGCACAGAACACTATTGGCAAGCACATTCCAAATGCGCTGTATACATGTCCTTTTCCTCTTTTGACAGTAAGCAACATATTGAAAGTATAAACTACAAACAACCTTTTCTCTGTTGTTCTGCTGTTGTTGTAAATTAATAAAAATATCTTCATCCAACAGGCCAGTGACCTGGGCAGACTTTTTAAAGGAGAGTGCCATCTATCTATTGGCTGCGCGGCCCAATAGTTCTGCCATGCACATCCGTGTGCCTCTATAGTCCAGGATCCTTCACTGCACCCCAGCAGGGAGAGAGGGAGAGAGAGAGAGAGAGAGAGAGAGATGGAGAGCGTACCCTATAGTCTACAGACGAGCGGAGGAAGATAGACGCGCTGACGCGCGAAGAGCAACTGAGCGAACTGGATGAAGCACTGAGAAACAGCGGATCAAGGCATCGACGGAACCTCTCCCTCCTCTGCGTCGCCCCCCAACCCCACGACACCCGACAACACGCCCCGCTGATTGACAGGCCGACGACGCAAGCGACAGCAGCCGTCACAGGTCCACGACTCCAACAAAATACTTCAGACAAAATGTGAGAGATAAATGGGACGGGGAAGAGAACAACCCGTCGGTCGATTTGGAAAACGTTGAGTGTAGCGATCGCGCGTACAAATCAAAGCTCCCAGGAAGCTCGCACTCTATTAAATGACGAATAGCCTACCACACACTGTTTGGCCCTCCAGCTGCATAACACACCTCTTTCCATGCGGGTACGTCAGTGTGACAGGCTGTTACTATTTCAATTATTCATTCCTTCGGGCCTCATCGTGCCCTAATAATAGTTCCTTGCTGCTGTAATGGGATTGTGTTATTCACCATCAAAATTGTTAATCACACTACACAAGAGGCACATGCAAATTCATTATTGGTAGTGTTTGACAAGTGGATAGACTTCTGGGCTGGAGATTAACCCCGCAGCTGCCATTCTCTGAACGTATACCAAAACGGGAATGAAAAGCTGTCCGCGTAGCTGATATTATATGAAGAACTGCTAATCACGCTGGTATAAATTATTATGCATCAAAATAAAGCTGTATTTATTCCTGTATCCTCCGATGTATCCTCTGTTTATCCCCAGCCTCATCCAAGAGTCTATGTTCTTCCGAAGTACTAACCGTGAAAAAAAAAAATGGGGACGTGAACGTTAATGAAAGCTAACCCGGGTAAAAGACGTGCATATACTGCCATATAGTAGATTTGGTTCCCGTTGCGCTCAGAGCTGCACTATGACAAGGTGGGAATAGCCGCCCTCTTGTAGTGTCCTTATTTGCACTGTGGGAACGGGGAAGTGGATGGGCTGCTGTGTGACATAATAACTGTCAGGAAAAATGCTGAAAGACAATGGGTGATCTGGCGCAAGTGTTTGTCCTTTGTTAATACAAGAAGCACTGTTAAAAACAAGACATGTTAATGGGAAAAACGTGGTTGGATTCTATAATATTACAGGTTATACAACAATTTAAAATGCACATGAAAACTGCCTGTAGAATCACTGGAAACGTGCTGTAACCAGTAGAACTTCATGTATTGTTTATGCCATGTAATGACGGGTCTATGTCCTCTTATTAAATAAAGTATGGTTATGACATGAATCTTGATTGTCTGAGGGATATGTCGGTGTTGAAATAAATGCATGGCATTTGACCTCCTTGAGAATCTTGAGTTTCTTTCTTTTCTCTTTTTTTTTTTTAAAACTCCAATGCCAACCAAAAAAAAAAGAAACTAAAATATTAAGGATATTTTTCCACAAACAATACATGTGAAAATTAGGTAAATGTGTGTAAGATTACATATAAAGGACCTGTCACGGCCATCACACATATTCACTCTAGTAAAATAAATAAAGGCTCAACTCCTTAAGAGGCAAAAATCCCCATGCCAAGTTATTGTTGACTTTTGTCGGGGAGCAATAGAAAGCATCCTGACCAAAAACGCAACAAATATGGCAGCGTGCCTTTAGAGCTGCCCAGGACACCATTGGTACCATATACCAAGCACCAGTGATAGCGCTCAGATGAGCCCAAAGGATGTTTAAAGCCGATGCCTCTCCCATCCACAGCCTGTTCACCCGGCTGCCATCTGGCAAGAGATACAGAGGTATCCGCTGCTGAACAGAATACAGAGCAGCTTCTTTCCTCAGGCTGCGAGACTCCTCACATCCACCGCATCCTCTACACATCGTGAATAAACGGCTTTTCTCATAAACCTCAGCGCTGCATGTCACACATGTACTATACGTTGCACTGTATCATTGGTCTTACTTTTAAACCCTTTGATCTACTCTATTGCCTATTTTATTCTTTTATTCTAGTCTGATTTAAAATATTTCAATATGGTAATATTTGTTTACACATTTTCTGTGCTACAACTAATGACAAAGCTGAACCTTGAACCTTAAATCTGCCACCGTTATAATTGTAGACTACATATGCGCCATGCTAGACTGGAAAGCTTGACAGACGTAGCAACCGTAACTCTAGGGGGGGGATTAGAAAACGGCCGATTACAGTGGCTATGAAGTAGCATTGCATTTAAACTGGTTTAGAATGCTGCCAGTTATCAGCTCCCTCAACGTGATTGCCCTCTGCTCATTATTCCAAAAGGATGGAGCAGAAAACAGCTTACAACTGCTGCTTCATCCAGTGTCATTGCACAAGTATACATTCCACAGGGGGCACAGGGCTTACCTTACACATACAATCGCAAAACGCGTTCCGTACGTTTGAGATTGAATGATTAAAAGGGTCGTAGCACAGGGACAGTCAGGAATGGCACTGCTGGAGTGGACAGGAGTTGATTGTTTGCTCAAGTTTACATCAAAGAGGAGAGCTCTTAGAGGCATCATGGCCACTGGACCGTTCACCTGCCTGCAAAAAAAATGAAAGAGGATTGATTTCGTACTGCCAAGAGGTCACCTTCTGATTAGGGGGTTTGCTAGAGAGAGGTGGACAGAAACTGAGGGACAGAATACAGAAATTTAACCAAAGTTTTTTTGGATCCATCGACTGAGGTGTCAACAAGGACATAGACTCCACATGCTTTCCATTTTTATAACAGCCTGTATTAAAACCTATATGTGGATACCTATCTTCCATGTCAACTCATTCTCAATCCCAATGCGACAAATACGCTATGAGACACACCTTACATAATGCTGCAGGAATGAGTCCTTAAACCTTGAAATGAGTCAGCATTTTTGCACTTCCGGTTCCCTCGTCTCGAAGTCAATGAGTTTTTTTATATGTGTATTTGGTTAGATAGAATAAGGTTTGCGGTCAACATAAGCTTAAAATAATTTTAAAGCTTTTACGTGTCTTAAAAAAGGCCAAAGCCAACAAGTGGCTAAATGAGACTGCTAAACGTCATTGTAGGTGACTATCAGCAACTTCAATGTAGTCACCGAGAGGCTAAGCAGGGGAGACTAACCTGCGGACGCGCTGGCGAATAAATGATTCACGCCGATCCAGTGGCTGAGTTTTGTGAATTTATTGTGGATACAAACAACCTTGGTTCTGGATAGCTTTACAGTCATTAGTGTGAATAACGTGTAAAATAGCGAGTAAAATAGCGTGTAATATAGCGGTCAACAAAAAATAAGGCTCCCTCTCTCACCCCCTCTCCTTCCAATCCTTCCCCTAGACTAACGTGACTGACACTGATAACCCCATTGTGACTATCCCCAGCACCACGTGACTCAATTACCGGAAGTGTACCGGAAGTGACCAAAAAAGGGTATACAAATTGACACAGGCCACACCTGGCTCCTACAGTCATCACTCAAACTAGTTTGCCTTCACAGCCACTTTGTCTGTACTTGCGCTCATACAACCATGGTGTAGTTTGTTTACAGCCAACATTAGCTTTTACTTCTGTAAATTGCATTTATGCTTCAAAGACCATACAAGTAGTGTTCATTTGAGAAGATTATCTTACTGAAAAAAACATGTAAATATCCTTGAAAACTTTTGCCACAGAGTTTATTTTAATGCAATAATCCAAAATCCGATGGAAAAACCCCTTTGGCTTTTTTTAGAGGGAACCAGTATGATGCTAAGTTGCGGGGTTGGCCTACAAAAATACGTCATCGCTGCACTCTACTTGTATAGTCCACTCAAGGTGGGCGGGACGGCAGTAGATGGGTCAAGCAAACACTGGACTTTCATCCAGGAGACCACTGTTTGTTTCCTGTGCAAAACAAATTTTCGAATTGTCAATGAATTTTGACGTCAGTCCTTAGTCAAGTGAGTCGTTTTTCACGTAAGTCGTTGCAGTCGTTAGCCGTGGGACTTACATGAGTTGCTAGTCACGTGACTCATTTGTCCCTAGTTAGTCACGTGAGGTTTAGTCAAGTTATGTCAACCGCGCTATTTTCCTCAACCTAACTAACTGGTTTTGTTGCCTAAACCTAAACTTCCTGTGAAGGTGAAAGTTTATTTTGAAAAGGCACTCTGCGTGTAACAGGTGTTTATTGACACGCCTTCCCTGACACGTCCAAACTAACTGTCATAGTTTGAAGCTTAGGAGCACTGAACAAGCTGGTGTATTTCACGCATTGGGGCGAGAATGTGTTGTCCATGTATGATGTATATAAAAAAACTAAAATTCTTCTTAATCTCTTCTCATGTTCCATTCTTGTGTTTTCATTATTTTTTATTTCTTTCACCTGTCATGTTATTATCCGGGTCATGTGATTGCCCCCCATTGGTAGATACTTCTATAAATGTGAGTCCAATACACGTGTTGTCTGTTTGTTACTAGCCCTAAGGAAGACCTAAAGTGGTTAAAACATGTTGTCTTTTGATGATTTAGCCACTACAAAAAAGGCTTCTTTAATATTTCCTTCCTTGTGGTTACTTTATATTTTGGAGTGCCTGGATTGCCTTCCTGTTTGTCCGGAATTTGGAAGTAGTCCGACAATGGAGTTGTAAAGGCTCCTCTGCCTCGAAGCTTGTCTCATTTATTTTTTTTATCTGTAAGTAAAACAAAAATAGAATGTCAGTAGCATCTCCGGAAATGTTAAACTGAAGGTCGCACACTAACAATGGGAGAGAGAACAACACACACAGTAGAAATAGAGAGAAAGACACAGAGACAAAACAGGAAAGAGAGATGAAAGGACACAAAGAATGTGAGAGTGTGTGTGTGGGAGAGAAATCATTTAGATGAGGATCTTATGTAATTATTTCACAACAGATTCAATCATGACATTGTTGACCGGGCTAATTGCTGCATTAAATGCTGAGTCAAAAGGGAAACTTGAGCTCTGAATTAGTCCAAGGTTGTCCCACCCAAATAGCCTCACAAATTACCGGGCTAATGAGAAAGATTGTTTAAAGCCCTGTGATGTCATTTGAGATACTCAAGTCTTTATGTCTGCCAAAATAAAAAAGTTGTATATATATAAAAAACAAATGAGAACATATTTTTTTTTCCAGACAAATTAATACATTTGCCAACGTTTGCAAATGTAACCAATTGAAATTGACTTCTTTCAAGATGTTTTGGAATCAAATCTCATTTTCAATATCTATGTCCGCCACAAGGATCATGTGATCGGTCGTGTGTGTGAGTGTGCGCCTCTGTGTCTGTCCATGTCTAATCTCCCATTCTGCTGCAGAAAACTGCTGAATATTTCGGGTGGCCAGTTATGGCTGCATACTCAAGGACCTCTCGTGGTTGCCGTCACTCACACTGCTGAGTAAATTGCCACTTGTAAGTCACTTGAAATGTCTTATACGTCGACTTTGAGACAATTGACTGCATACATCACTGCTTGTTTTTGAGTTTGAATAAAGTGTGTTTTACAATCCCATCAGTGTAAACGGGGGGTTAGCCAACAATACAGCAGCGGCCGTTGAAGACACACCTCTTAGAGATCTGCACTTTATTAAGTGCACCTTTCTAGTTTTTTTTTGTTTCGAATACAGATATTTCTGAAAATATTTTTTTACAGTGCACCCACTTTCACAATCCATTTTATACTTGCTTGCACATGTCATGACAAGGTGTAAAGATGACTCTTTCTTTGATAAAAGAGTGAAATTCAACCTTGGACAGCTTTAACCTAAGGGGTATTGATTGCATCAAAAGAGAAGGCAGTTCTTATATTGTGTACAACAGAGTTTTACACAGAGATGTAAGTCAGCTGCACTGGTGCGTATAACTCGGTTTGATGGAGGTGTCAGTGGAACCATTCATTCAACAATGTTGTTGCAGTTAATTTAAACTTCTCGTAGACCGTAGTAAATCTAGACAAGATGTAAGACCAATTGACTGATCAAGTTTTGAAGCAAGAAGTGTGAAACTCACAGACAAAATGAAAGAGATGTTTTGAAATTCCATATATACAGTATATATGCCAGGTTTTCAGGATTTTACCTGAAGGTTGAGGCTGGTAATATTTTGTATTTTTTCTAATGGTGAACAAATCCCATTATGAGACCAAAACCAACCATCAATTGACCTGAACAGGTATTGTCCGAATTGTGACGTAGCTTAATCCTCTGTGCCATAAACACATCAATGAGGCACAGTGTTGCACTAGTTGACCTGTTCCAGCATTCCAGTTTTTATATCAGTCAAACATACATTGCTTTGCTGCTATAAATACTCGCGAGAATGCTGAACGTGTATTAATCCGCCTCAAAATATAGTCCACAAGAAATGCACAATAAAAAACTGTTTGATTAACGCTTAAACTGCAGTGCCCACAATTCTAAAAACTGACTGAGCCTTTTTTGATTATGAAATGAGAGTGTGTATTAAATTTTATTTTGGTAGGAACCAATGAGCCTTGGCTACAAACAGGGAAGGGAAGTCAGACAGTATTGTTATTGGTTTTCATGGAATGTTTGGGGATAATAACTTTTTTTCCCTTTAAGCCTGAAAAAAAAGATTTTTGTATTCCATAATGTTTAAATTTTGATTTCAAAGATTGTGAGTCTGTAAGAGTGCCAAGGCAACAAGTGTGACTTTGTGAGTCCCCCCCCCCCTCCCATGTGTAATCCAGAGCAACTCAGTATAAAAGGTTATCTGGCCTGTCCTACAGAGAGTCTATCAGGGCCAGCTCCTGGCTGAGGTGCTGCGGCTGCTGCTGTGTGATGACTTCACTCAGCATGGATGAGTAGTGGTAAACAACAGTGGCAGTGTGGTCATGGCTCTGGGGAAAGGGCGCCAGAATAGAGCCGCGGCAAAATGTCAGCCCGTCACTCACACCGCGGAGTTCATCGGCAGGTCTGTTGGCCAATGCAGGATTTCTATGAGCACTCCCAGTTTGGGCTTTACCCAGTGGCGGCTGGTCCATAGAGGGCGCTAGGGCGCCGCCCCCCCTTGAGCTACAAATAATAAAAAATAAAATAAATAATAATAATAATAAATTATACAAATTGACAATATTTGTGTTTTTGAAACATGGAATCACCCAGTAATATGTGTAAAATATGATATCTGCGGTAAATATATGCTTTTCCTGCACGTCCTCTCTGCCTGTCTGCTCGTCCTCTCCTCTGTGCACGTCTCAGCTGGCTGGGGCGCTGGAGAAACTGCCCCAAAGAGGCGGGTCTACGAAGCAGTTTAGCCAATGATGCTTTAATGCTGACTAAAGATATAAATGAGTGTGTAGCGGTAGCGTGTTACCACCGTGGGCTCTCCCAGCACAATGACACGAGTAGACGCCGTTCGCACTTCTTAATGATCTTTATTTAGGACTTTATCGTTCAGGCTGGTCACGGCCGTGCGCTCTCCTGCATCGCCTCCGAGCGCACTCGCCAGGTAGGACTCGTCGGGAGGATCTGTCGTCCTCTCAGTCCCTTTCCAGCCTGTGTCTCCTGTCCGCACTCCTCTCGCTGCTCCAACCCTACTAGTGTTTATATGGGCAGAAACACACAATCCCCCGATTGATCTCAGCTGCGGCTCATTAAGCCTCTTCTCGGCACCCTTCCCTGAACCACTCCCCCCCCTGCAGTGAGCCCACACACGCCCCGCCGCCACATATCCCCACCGCCCGACTTAGGCCGGGGAGCCATCCGGCCTAACCTACTCCCCCCCCCTCCCCCCCATGAGAGCGGGAGAGGAAGTCGGCCACGACCATCTGCGCCCCCGGCCTATGGACCACTTTGAAATTAAATGGCTGTAACGCCAGATACCACCGAGTGATCCGGGCGTTGGTATCTTTCATGCGGTGGAGCCACTGGAGCGGGGCGTGGTCCGACCAGAGGGTGAATGAGCGCCCCAGGAGGTAATAGCGCAGGGAGTCGACCGCCCACCGGATGGCCAGGCACTCCTTCTCCACCGTAGTGTACCTGGTCTCCCTCTCGGAAAGCTTCCGGCTGATGTACAGCACGGGGCGGTCAACCCCCCGTACCTGCTGGGACAAAACGGCCCCCAGCCCTCTGTTCGAAGCGTCAGTCTGCAGAGTAAAAGGAAGAGAAAAGTTAGGAGTATGGAGGAGCGGTTCCCCACAGAGGGCCTGTTTCACCCTCTCAAACGCCAACTGGCACTGCTCCGACCACTGGACCGGATCTGAGGCACCTTTCCGGGTCAGGTCGGTCAAGGGGCTGGTCAGCTCTGCAAAGTCCGGGATGAACCGTCTGTAATAACCCGCCAGCCCCAAAAACCCCCTAACCTCTTTTTTAGTCCTGGGCCGAGGGCAGGCTGCGATAGCCGCAGTTTTGTCCACCTGAGGGCGCACCTGCCCGCCGCCCAAGTGGTACCCCAGATACCATACCTCCCTCCGTCCAACCGCACACTTCCCCGGGTTGGCGGTGAGCCCCGCCTGCCTCAGGGACTCAAGCACCGCGCCCACCCGCTGCACATGCTCCGCCCAGGTGGTGCTGTGGATTATCACATCATCAATATAGGCGGCCGCATATGCAGCATGCGGACGCAGCACCCGGTCCATGAGGCGTTGAAAGGTGGCTGGGGCACCGAACAACCCGAAGGGAAGTGTGGTAAATTGGTACAAACCAAACGGAGTGGAGAAGGCCGATTTTTCCTTGGACTCTGGCGACAGAGGAATCTGCCAGTAGCCCTTGGTCAAATCCAGTGTCGTAAAGAAACGCGCAGTGCCCAGTCGGTCCAGGAGGTCGTCGACCCGGGGCATTGGGTACGCATCGAATCGTGACACCTCATTCACCCTGCGATAGTCCACGCAGAACCGTATAGACCCATCCTTCTTGACCACAAGAACAATGGGGCTACACCAGGCACTGTTGGACTCTTCTATTACCCCCATCTCCAGCATGGCCGCCAATTCCCTCTGAACCACTTTTCTTTTATGTTCAGGTAACCTGTAGGGTCGTAACCTCACCGTCACGCCCGGGGGAGTCTCGATTTGGTGCTCCATGAGGTTTGTGCGTCCTGGCCGGAGGGAGAACACGTCAGCAAACTGCTTTTGCAACTGGGCAATGTCTGTTCTCTGGGTCTCGGAGAGATGGGCCTCACAAAGGAGCGAGGTGGGATTAGTGGATTTCGAAACCTCAGGCCCCAGCTCCTCCCTGTCAGGTACCGCAGACACCAGAGAAACAGACTCCGCCTCTCTCCATGCTTTCAGGAGGTTGAGGTGGTAGATCTGTGTAGCTCCCCCCCTGTCAGAACGCACAACCTCATAGTCAACATCCCCCACTCGCCGTGTGACCACAAAGGGCCCTTGCCACTTGGCGAGGAGTTTAGAGCTGGAAGAAGGAAGCAATACAAGTACCTTTTCTCCCGGTGTGAATCGTCTCAGCCTGGCCCCTCTGTTGTACAGCCGTTGTTGACGTTCCTGGGCCTGGAGCAAATTCTCACGTGACATTCGACCCAGCGTGTGGAGTTTTGCTCGCAGGTCCAGGACGTATTGGATCTCACTTTTCCCGGTGCTCGGACCTTCCGCCCAGTTTTCCTTAATCAGGTCGAGCACCCCCCGTGGTGTCCTGCCAAACAGTAGTTCGAAGGGAGAAAATCCCGTGGAGGCCTGGGGAACCTCCCGCACTGCAAACAACAGAGGATCAAGCCATTTATCCCAATTGCGTACATCCTCGCTAATAAATTTACGGATCATGGACTTCAAAGTCTTATTCAGACGCTCCACCAGACCATCGGTCTGTGGGTGGTAAACGCTGGTCCGAATAGATTTAATGCCCAGTAACCCGTAAAGTTCTCTCAGTGTGCGTGACATGAACGAGGTGCCCTGGTCAGTCAGAATCTCCTTTGGGATTCCGACTCGGGAGATGACCTGAAACAGAGCCTGCGCGACACTCTTTGCAGAAATGTTGCGCAATGGCACTGCCTCGGGATATCGTGTTGCGTAATCCACTAGGACTAACACAAAGCGATATCCACGTGCACTCCGGTGAAATGGCCCGATGAGGTCCATGGCGATACGCTCAAATGGGACCTCCATTAATGGCAGAGGACGTAAAGGCGCCCTGGGAATGGCCGGCTGGTTCACCAGTTGAATGAACCGCCAAGTGGTCCTCTGCCAGGGTGATTGCGGTCCCCAGTGTCGGGGGGCGGTGATAACGGACCCATGCTGACGTTCGAGCAGGCAGCGCCCCCACGAACTGCTCCAGGACCACCTTCTCCGTCACCGCTGTTTGTGCCTCCCCAGTGAGGAGAGGCAGAAGCCGGACCGCCCACTCCACCGCGGGCCAACTGCACGCCCCCGCCGTCGCTTCGAACGTGTCCAGAAACGCCTGCACGTCGTCTGTAGCACTCATCTTATGTAGGACCAGCCCGGCCAACGAGGAGGAGGGTGGGGATGCCGCTGCCCGGGCTGTGAGCTGCTCCAGGGCGTGGGTCTGCCGCTCCGCCTGGGCATGGAGCGCGCCCAGGAACTGCCGGTTCGTCTCGGCCTGTTCCTGCTGCATTGCCGCGATCTCTCCCAGCATCTGGCCCAGCACTATAATCGGCTGTGTCGGTGCCACCGGTGCCACCGGTGACTCGGCGTTCATCGTCCTGTGCTGGTCCCTGTTCAGGCTCCAGTGTAGCGGTAGCGTGTTACCACCGTGGGCTCTCCCAGCACAATGACACGAGTAGACGCCGTTCGCACTTCTTAATGATCTTTATTTAGGACTTTATCGTTCAGGCTGGTCACGGCCGTGCGCTCTCCTGCATCGCCTCCGAGCGCACTCGCCAGGTAGGACTCGTCGGGAGGATCTGTCGTCCTCTCAGTCCCTTTCCAGCCTGTGTCTCCTGTCCGCACTCCTCTCGCTGCTCCAACCCTACTAGTGTTTATATGGGCAGAAACACACAATCCCCCGATTGATCTCAGCTGCGGCTCATTAAGCCTCTTCTCGGCACCCTTCCCTGAACCACTCCCCCCCCTGCAGTGAGCCCACACACGCCCCGCCGCCACAGAGTGACATACAATTTAGCCAATCAGCGTCCTCAAATAGATTCAGCTTGGGGCAGATTTCGTTCTGCCCCAAACTGCGCGTTCTCGTCAGGACTAGTCTCTACAGGAGAGCGCCAGCGCGAGCACTACTCCTCCAAGACCCGTTTGAGAGGAGAACTGAGAGGAGAAACTACAGCTGAAAGAGCTGATCCCAGATCAGCCTGACCTCACAAGCAGACTATCAGGACAGAGAAGCAGTACATGAAGCTTCTCTACTAGCTGTACACCAGACAGGTTTGACTAGCTGGATGATGTCATGATAATAACTTATTTATCTTTTTTAAAACAACGGGGACAGATCCAGCATGGACAGTTAGGGAGTGAGGGACATGAAGCACCTGTCTGAGAAATGGATATATATATATATATATATATATATGTGTGTGTGTGTGTTTTATATTATAGTGAATATTATTATATGACATATATATTATTATATTATACAGAATATTATATGATATATATATTATTATATTATACAGAATATTACATGATATATATATATTATTATATTACACTGAATATTATTATATGATATATATATATTATATTATACTGAATTCCCTGTGAGGGTGACTAAAATAAGATGTCCTGACGTGTTTGTGAAAGTGTTATTTACTGCTTTTTTTCGTGTTGGAATAAATGTTAAATATTTAACTGTGTTTGATACCTTAATTTGTTTGCATTAAATCATTCTGGGATGTTTGCTGAAATTGATTGGATGTGGCACAGCCCTACCAAGAAAATTTTCCACCAGCCGCCACTGGCTTTACCTTTTGGCGTTTTGGCTTTGGAGGGAAATTCTATCAAAGTGGACATTGAAGGTGTTGTTATGAAAAAGGAAATTCTAAATATCTTATAATAATGATAATATAATATAAGTTTGATAGTCTAACAGACAGACAGGAAGAGAGAGAACAAATGGGCTTTAATCACATTGGATTGAACACAACAAAAGACGGCTTTTGAAATCACGAGATGATCAGGGATCAGGGTTAACCCCCTCCAGCCTCAGTCCTTGTTTGCCAACTGATTTTCAACACATCAAAACTAACCACACGCCACACCATCTCTCCGATCCATTTTTAGATCCGCCTCCGCTCGCAGGCGAAGACATCACAGCCCACCTCCAACCAGCCAGGCCAACTTCTTCCTTGGATCCCACTCAGTCTCCTCGGCTGTCGTGCTGCCAATTACAGCAACAGCCGTCTGGTTTCAGGACGGCCGTCTAACAGGCCTGGCTTTTTGGATTTTTAGGACTCATTTGTTGAGAGGGGACCGAAATGTTAGCATAATTACAACATTGTGATGCTGAACAAGAGCACTGTGTGGGACTTAAATGATGCATTCCAATGCACCAGTTTGATGTGCAAATAGGCTACCTCCCTTGAAAAAAAAAAATGGCATGAAATACTGAAATGCTCCAATTAAAGTGCTGTGTGGCACGTATCCCTCCTCTGCTCTATCTGCACAAAAACATGCACATATAAATTATTTTCATCACACAATAACAGTCTTCTTGCGTTCACATGTCTCTATAATATTTCCTTGCAGATGAGAAGCCATCTGAAAAGAAACCGACAAAATAAGCTGGTTATTACGAGGCATAATAGGCTGTGGAGGGAAAAATGAAATCCCTGTAATTGAACACCCGGTGTGGACTAAAATCTGTGTACTGCATTCAACTGTGACAATTCGGGGCTGCGTCTGCTGCGACATTGTAGATAATAGGGCCTTGCCACATGTAGATTCTTCTGTTTTTAAATGGTCCACTGGAATCTAACCTCCCTTCAGTTCACACATCTCTGCTGGACACATTTTCTTTCTTCATTTATTTAGCTCCTCATTTTGTGCATTCCCTCCCCCCCCTCAACTCTGTGTCTGAAGGATGTCGGATTGCTGTTTATGTGAAAGAGAATTGGTGCAGTTAGGGCACGGTGGCGAGGGGACAAAGACAAAAGAGGAAAAGACTCTGTTTTGGCTTTTGTCGCAGCTTAACATGACCCTGCAAAAAGAAAATACTGTAGGAGAAGGTGCTTGGCTATGACCCCCCCCCCCCCCCCAAAAAAAGAGGACATACAACAACAGCTACTGTTTAAAATGTTCAGCTTGTATTGCATGCGTTAGGTAAGCCCCTAAAAAATTAACCAAAAAATGCAAAATGATACGAAATAAGAACATTGACAAACAGGGGACATTTTGGCACATTGTGGCACAACAACTCTGCTCAGGGCAATTGGGACTATAGCAGCTGCGTGACGTTTGGCACTGATTTAGGATCAGATTGAGCTGCCTGATTTAAGAATTAGCGATGTGCTGCATCATCTCATCTCCATGGAGTGGGGTATTTTAGGCACCACAGAGCTCACAGGAAACAAAGTGGGGCCTTGAAGTGTTGAAGGTTATAAAAAGGCATTGTTACAGCTGGACCATCGTAGTTCAAAGGTCACTTGGAGACCTTTTGTGTGAATGGAGAGTCGCTCTCCCTCACTGCACGTGATTCATACAAGAACCATCTGACGGGTAAATGTCAAGAACGGCACAAAGCTGTTTTTATCCGTAGCCTAGATTCAGCTGAAGGTACTGTCGCCATCATAAATCAGTGGCATGACATTAAGAACTGCAGATCTTAATATGAAATTATCTTTTCTCATTACTAATGATGCACGTTGTAATGCTATATGTAGGTCTACGTAATACCTAATGTAGCTACAGCCTCGGTCAATGTCTTCATCTTGCTATGCCAATATATTCTGATGGCCTATGCCTGTTTTTTTGTCCGTCTTTGTTGTTCCCATTTTGGTGTTGCACAGGTCACCTGATTATTTAAAATATACACTATTTCTAGTAGTTGCATTTTATACATATTAAAGTACATCAGTTTTTACAGAAAAAACATTAGAAAGTAAGGCTCACCCTTTTATCAGCTCACTACATGCAGACAGATCAGTATTTTCATACTGTACGTGGGCTCACGCTTCCATCTAGTGTTGAAAACATACAATTACATCACACTGGGCTGTGGCTTTTAAAATAGTATTATGATGACAAAATACTAACACTGACACATATATGTTTTATTTAAACAACAATAAGTGCATGTGGGGGGAATATTATGCTATATTGAGTGAGTATTCGGTAGTTTTTAATCAAGTGTACCCTATTGGAATGTCTGATCTACTGCGCGTGCGCGAACCGCGAGGGGGCGGGTTTGTTTAGCATGACCAAATGTTTTGTTTTCTTCCCTTAAGAAATGGGTCAGGTGAGCTAACACGGACGCCTACGACGGCAAACGCTTGTCAGGTAAAAAAGCAACACCAATGTCTGCATTTATACTCAGTACGTTCAGTGTTTGAACCGCCGTCACTTATATGTAGCAGCCAGTAGCACAATATGAGTTCTGAGGACGTCCAACCGGCTACGCAGCACACTGAGGCTAGCTGCTAACTAACGTTAGCTTCAGTAAACCGTGTGATGGTGAGGTTACCTCTTATTGCTACTCGAGTACTATTGGCTCAAACGTTACCTGCCCGGTTCCGACAATAACTCTACAAGAGATAGTAATGGCGCTTATTTTCTTGCACGTCAGGTTTAAACACGAGCTAACGTAACGTTAGCCCGGTGGCTAATGTCATCGTTTTTGCACTTAACGTTTGTCAACTTGACATGAAGTCGTCTGAAGCACTGCTGTCTTATAACAGTTATTTATGAGCTGCACAATATCCGGTTTAAATTGTCATCACACTAAATAATATTTACAGATCACCATGACGAGTGCTTAAAACGTCACTTTACTTATAATCGTGATACTGCCATGCAGTGAAAAATAACTCAAACTACCATCAACCTAATGCAGTAAAAGCAGAACTCAGGAATATCGACTTATATTAGTAGCTACCCAAGTTATTATAATATAAAATCTCGCATTAAACTGTTGATACTTTTTGTTATGACCAGACACTGACAGGAAATTATCAGATTATATATATGTTTTTGTATTTAACCAGAAAAACCTTATTTGTGCAATCAATCACCAGCCTTAGACACTAAATACTTACAACCTTTTTCTGTCACATTAAACTGAGTTTATGTGTTAGTGACACATACAGTAATCACATGATGATTACCAAGGAATGTCTCAACAACGGTGGTAGGAAAACACTTTGTTACTTTTAAAATGTACACTCTGCAGTTTTAAACAACTTCGGCAGAGGTTTTCAAAGTCACCTCTGGTCGTTGGTTTCCTCTCGGTACACAGAGGCGTGGAACTGGATTTGAAAGATCCTGAGACTGATCCATTGCTGTAAATGCCATATCATCCCCCTTTTTTTATCAAGATTATGTTACCGTTGCTTACTTATTCAACCGGCAGTGCAGATTGCTTATTGAGTCGAAAATGTAGTAATAAAAATGTGACAGGTAGTCAATAGAGTATCCAACAAAACATTGGCCCTTTTAAAGAAAAGGTATCATGCTGGAATACATTTTATGAGAGGATCATTTTGGCCCCCAGGTGGTGCGTTGAAATATTACTTGTCCACGGCTATTCAGTTCCCAGTTGCAGGGATTCTTTTATGAACATGTTTATAAAGCCATATTGTGCACCCAGCTGTCAGATGATGTGGTGTTGTAAAGAGAGCCGTGTCTCTCTCTGAAGTGGAGCAAATCATAAGCCTGTCAAGTCCTTCTCCATGGCTCTTACCCGCTGCTGCTTGTGATTTGCTGCACGTTTGAGTTAACTTCTTCAGCTGAAGTACAGTAAATCATTCTAGATAAGAGCGTTAGCGCCTAAGGTGGTGTACATTTTTTTTTTTTTATCTTTCTCATTTGAGTGATGAGGTCTTAAACAGCAACTTGTGTCGCCAGCACTCCGGTAGCAGCTATTAATGATTAATTACCGTTTCTTTTCTTTTTTTTAAGAAAAAAAAGTCTTCTCAGCTCAGTCTTTTCTGAGCTGCTGGCTTTTTTTTCCTTCTTTTTTCCTCACAGTGACCTTGTACCAGCCTACAACAAGACACAGCCATGGGGAATACAAGCAGTGAGAGGGCTGCCATGGGCCATGGGGACAAGGCTCAGCGGAGGGACAGCCGAGGTACCAAGGAGGGAGGGGGGCCAAAAATCCTGATGGACAGCCCCGAGGATGCAGATATGTTTCACGGCGATGACATGAAGGTAAGTTGTGCCGCCGTCTCTGAGACCGGTCGTGAGTTTCCGACACGGTCATGGCCATTTTTGCACAAGGTGAATTAATGACCGTTACTTGACGATTGTTTTAGGCTCCGTCAGAGAAAGAGGAGTTCCTCGCCTGGCAGCATGACTTGGAAGTAGATGACAAAGGGCCGACTCTAGACCGACCAACAGTCTTTCGCTGGACTGGAGATGGCAGGGAGGTCTACCTCTCCGGATCCTTCAACAATTGGGTCAACAAGATTCCTCTCATACGAAGGTGAAGGGCCATCCTAAACTGTGTGTGTTTTTTTTTTTTCACTGTTATAATTCTATATAAGTTACTAGTTCATTTTCTTTAGTTATTTATTTACCAGGGACAGTGCACACTCTACAGCACAATACAACAAAATACATGCATGCATCACAAAAGTAGCAGATTTGTAAAAACAATGGGAGTATGTCACGGCAGTGCCAGAGATGAAGTAGTGTGATTACTCGTGATTGCAGCTTTGGTTTGCTTTAAGTCGTCCCTTTAGTTTTTGTTTAACAGTTGGGTAATTAGTGCTTTCTCTTAACTCAATAGCAAGACTGTTTTCATGGGAAAGTATTTGCCATTGCTCATTCAAGCTAATAACATTCAAATGCAAATATGAAGATTGTTTTTCATGAGACACTTGGTTGTTTTACGAGGTGAATTGATACCCCAACTTTCACTACATCTAAGTGCCTGGCAGTCATTTTCCAGATCCAGGTGACTGAGTTGTTAATTGTATGCACCTCAACAGGGCATACATATTATCATTATTAATGAGGTTGAAGAGACGTACTGTGTTAACTCAATTTGTGTGCCAAATGTTTCCTCTTTGTCATCTGTGTCAAAGTCAGAACACCTTTGTGGCCATTGTTGATCTGCCAGAAGGGGAGCATCAGTACAAGTTCTATGTGGACGGCCAGTGGACCCACGACCCAGCTGAGGTCAGTATTACATTATGAATCACAACAGGCAGTTTGTTTCTAGTAATACCAGTAGTATATCACCGCAGCAAGTGTAGATTGTTATTAATTCTGCCTGCAAGCCGTGAACTGAGGGTGGCCGCATCTGTTATACAAAGTTACATAACAGGAATGGTCCTGTTTCTCTGTGGAAATGTATTTATCGCATGACCAGTAAACGTGACACATTGTGCAGTGAGTGACTATTTTGAGTTTAAATTCTTGCTTGTGTAACTATACGTCACCTGTAAACCTGCCTGTAAAATGCTGGTTAACTTAAAACAACGGTTATTTATTATATAAATGACATGGTGTCTGGCTGGTTTTCGTCTTTAGTTGTGAATTTGATCGTCTCACGTTTTCCTCACAGCCGGTTGTGACCAGTCAGCTCGGGACGGTCAACAACATCATCCAGGTGAGGAAAACGGACTTCGAGGTGTTTGACGCTCTCATGGTGGACTCGCAGAAATGCTCTGACATGTCAGGTGAGTGCTGGACAAGCTCTTCTCATGGCTGCCCGGTTACATTCTGTGATGGGTGGGGCCCCAAAACCGGTACAGAATTGAAACCATTTTAGTCTGTTATTATTAGTTTGAAATATTTTGGTCACAATGTCAAAAGACACTATTATTATTAAACGTGATTGAATATGTACCATGCCCCTCCCCCCTCCCCCCTCATCAGACTTCTCCAGCTCTCCTCCCGGGCCGTATCATCAGGACGCATATGTTCCTAAACAGGAAGAGAAGATCAAGTCTCCACCCATCCTCCCACCTCACCTGCTGCAGGTCATCCTCAACAAAGACACTGGGATTTCTGTAAGTAGCCGTGATGCAGTTAAACAAGGCTCATTAATCGCAATTATTTCCATTGTGGATTTTGCTGAAAAAATAAACTTCTTGTTTTTTGCGCTTTATCTGTCACATCCTTGAGATGTATTAACTTGAAATACAGTCTAGTTTTTGAGAAGCAAAGTTCCTGTCATAGACCTTTTTGTCAACCATCAAACAACGTCTCTACTAGTTGATAAAGTAAATTCATAAAATAAGTCAAGCAATGTATCCAAAGATCTACGTAATAGGAATGTGGAAATAGAAAACATGAATATTGCACATACAAAGATAAAGAGTCTCCTTTTGTCTTTCTGTTTCTTTTCATATCCAGTGTGACCCTGCACTACTCCCAGAACCCAACCATGTCATGCTCAACCACCTCTACGCTCTTTCCATTAAGGTAAGAATCAAGCTGACTGAGTCACACCAAAAACTTTTGTGTTTGTTTTTCCATCACCACGTGGCTGCTGAAATGTGACAGAACTTCTCTGTGGTGACACTTGCGAAAGGACCAGCTTTGTTGGCGTTTCGAGTAGAAACTGTGAGCTGCTGTGGCTGTTAGCGAGCGTGCACTGAAGGACAGATTCTCGCTCTTTTTTTTTTTTTTCACATCGCGACGACAGGAAAAACAAACTAAACGTACATGTCAAGTTCAAAATACCAACAGCAGTGTCTCTAAATAGTGAATAATGTTTATTTTTCCATACAAGAAGAATGGCACGCTAAAAGAGGTGGAGCTTATCTTATTGCCATATCAGGAGGTTTAAGTTCCCCCTTCTCACATAGCTCTTAATGTAGCCCTCAGGCAAACACTGTTAGCTCTTTTGCCATAGTTTGCGCTGTTAGCTGCGAGCCTCCGTCTCAGCCATCACCATGTTGAGATCACCTTTTAAAACTGATCCATTAAGAAGAAAGCACTGAAAACTAACCCATATTTTAATGTAGATCATTTTCTCTTACAATGACCTGTTAACCTCCATCAATATCCTCTGTATCAGCTTCACATTAAAAGCCTCCATTGATTTACTGGTTAAAGACCTTTTAAAAAGGCTAGCTTCACGTTTTTTTTCTCTAGTCTCTCTTAAAAACAACACTAACATTCCTATATGCACACTGAAACTTTGATGTAAAGCAGCAAGCGGTGTTTGGTTTCCTTAAATGGATGCTTTACAGCCAGAGACTCAGATGATTCTCTCAGAAGCCTGATTTTTGCTTGCGCGAAGGTCGCACGTCTCCCTTCTCCAGGGTTCCACCCGTCCATGCACATCCTACGTTCGCCTGGAAAGTGGACGAGATCAGGCGGCGGCAGCAGAGGGCGATGACGAAAATACTGCGGTCAAGGTTCCAGCAGCCTTCAAAGAATATACAGGAAGTCACTGCAGGCTACTTGTAGTTTGCAGACCACGTTCGGATTATATTTATTTGTAAAGTATAGATTTTGCATTGTACTCTATCCTTTTTTCGTTTTATGTCTGCCTTGTAAAACACTTTGCTGTTGGTCGTGATAAGTGCTCAATGAATAACCTTTATTATCATCATCAACCACACAAGGTAGGTTTTTAGATTAAGCCATCATTGCACGAGACAGCCAACAATCTAGCATTAAAGATCACAATTACAAAATAATCTGGATTTTCTACAAAACTCGGTGTTTGTGGTCAACGCGTCCGCAAATGGGCAGAGACAATGGAGAACTTTGAGTATGTCGGTTTGCCGGGAAGAGAAACTCGCAGGGAGTATAAAAAGATCACGCCGGCTCATGTGCCATCAGACCATCTTTGAGGAAAGTATAACGGAGGCCTAAGTGTCTCTATGAAAACATAGTAGTGGTAGACATTACATTGCGTCATTGTTGATGATGGGGGGAGATTAGTGAGCGGAGCGGGTCGTCGAGATTAGTGGGTGGCCCTCCCATTAAACTCCACGCTTTGCAGTGTGCCGACATATGGGGATGACTGATAACATTGTTCCCATCGGCCCACATGTGTCACAGCTCTAAGCATGCGTTTCATTGTTTGGATTAGTTTTTTTTTAAGTTAATTTTTCCTCCACGTTGTCTTTTTCCCGTCACAGGATGGAGTGATGGTGCTCAGCGCGACACACCGCTACAAGAAGAAGTACGTCACCACGTTGCTGTACAAGCCCATCTGATTGAAGATTTTCTAATCCGGTCAGAAAACTGCACACTGAGTGTACAAAATATCAGCTCCACCTGTTCTTTCCGTAAACGTAGAGACGGCAGGTGAATTTAGGGGTCCTGGATGAGAATCCTAGATCAAGCTATGGCTAATAATAGCTCGGAGATCATATTTTGTACACTCCCTGTATATCCAGTTATTGTGCACATCTGTTCGGGATGATAAATGTCGCTCAGTCATTCCAATCCTACATAACCTGCCTTTTATTTGTTCACTGGTTGCCCTCTGTAGGTGTCAACAACACTGTCTTTGCTTCGTAGACATAGATAGGCAGTAATAATGGAGGCTGGGCATTATGACATGTCTGTGGTCAATACGAACAGAAATGTAATGAGGAGTGGGGCTGGGCCGTATGGAGAAAAATCAAACACACAAGATCAGTAATGTGGATATAACGACTAAGTGAGCCGAGGCAAACTTTAAAGTCATGCAGCAACACTTGCGCCACATCACGATATCTAGTCTTATATCACGACATTGAAAAAATATCAATATATTGCCCAGCAGCCCTACTGGAAATGCTGGGAAAATGTGACAGAAAGCCCTCAGAGGCATGAGGGAGCTGCAGAGTGTCATTGAAAACACAACAGCAGTACAATCGAGAATGTGAATGAGGTGAAAGGAGGAGTGAATGCACTGCAGTAGTTCTCCACTGTTTTCATTTGCCTGTTAATCTTGAGAACGTGTCGAGTTATATTTACTGATGACGGCAAAGCACACACATCATTATTGAGAATATGTCATGTAATATTTTTGGTTTATGATGTGGTTTGTTGTCAAAAAGTTTCTTTAGTTAGTTGCAGTGTTGTGGTCAAGATTTAGACAAGAGCAACTTTTTCTTTCTTTTTTTTTGAGAAACTTTATTAGCTTTGCACTACGAGAACAAAAGTTTATTTTTGATGTGGAATATGCATACAGTGTATGTACACTTGCAGCACGACAATGCAGAATAACGCTGACCCTTCTGAACTGGTCTTCACACTGAATCACAACCATTTTCCTTCTTTTATACAATTTAAATGCATTCCAGTCACACCAGATAGTTGATTTCCGCCAGCTTAGTGAACATGGCGGCATCGCTTTGTGCCACGGAACATTGCCAATCTTTAGTAGCAGCGTCAGTGTCAGATGGTTGAGGGAAGAAAAAAGACATAGCAGGAATTGGAATAATGAAGATATTTGGACTGAAATAAGGGTCGGTCATGTTACCTTGAAGAACTACGATGAAGGGACGAGAATAGGACCATTTGACAGAGTCCTACTGTTATATAAGTACGTGAGATGTAAGAGTTCATGTTTGTACTGTTAATGGTCTGTATGTATTTCATGACGTTTGAAGGACAGGAATGTGTTTTAAGTTAAAAAGCGAGTTGTTTCTATTTACATCAATGTATCATTGCAATTATCAAATGAGACCGTGATGTTAATTATTTCCGTTCTACAGACCAGTAGAGGCCGACAATCTCCTCAGTAAACATCTCATTTGTTTGTCTGCTGTTGTCTCAGAACTAACTAATAATTTATTGATGCGAAAATGCTAGACGTGCAAATATATGGCAGTATCAAAAATGTCGTTGACCCTTTGAACCATGCTGGTGTGTACATTTTTGTTTCCAATTTTGAGAGATATTTGTATTAAAGATTAAGTTACTAAGTCACATACAGTTTGTTGTATTTCTGACCACACTGTGGGTACATCCCAAGTCTCTTTATTTGTCATTTCCTCACTCCTCGCTTGAACCGGAAGTTGTTCTGCGCCGCCATATTGACGGCCGTCCCAAAGCTCTTAGGAGCGAGGAGGAATCTCTGAGGAGCCATGAACGAGAACAGCCTTCCAGGAAGTGCTTTAACGGCTGACACGCCCCCTCGTTGCTCATCAGTTATGTGACTGATCTGATTTTTCTCAACATCACTGGAGTTTCATACCAGAGTGAAGACAGATCAGAGATTAAACGCAGGTTATATATTTGATTTGTTTTCTGATTAACCATCTGGTTTAAATATGTTCTTTGTAGTTCTGAACAACAAAAGGACCACAAACAACTTCCTTCATGTATTAGACACTTTTCTTGATCTGTTATTTCCTGCTGTAACTTTTATTATGGATACAATTAAAGTCAGAGAGAGCTGGAGAGACAGCACTTTCTACATTCAGTCACGTGAAGCTGATAATTCCTGAGTGTCGGTTTTGATGAGCTATGTTAAATGTACATTTAAAGTGACGCACCATTCGGCCGCCCAGGAAAACAAACGATATGTTTATCTTACACAGGTTTAACAATTATACTCAGTCATAAAGTAGTGGGATTCATGTTGGTGAATATGAATAGACCGTAACAATTCTTACGTTTCATTTCATATGTATTTATTTACTTCAAAAATGTAACAAATAAGTAAAAAAAGAAAAAAATATAGCAAACTGTTAATGAACAAATTCTCAATAACAAGAAGCATCAGTAAAAAAGCTATAGGCCTATGGTTTCCTAACTCCTCATGAATTCTCCTTCACTTCTTTCCTTGACCCTATGACATTTTCCATAGAGGTCAAGGAAAAGTGGTTAGGAATAGACGTTAGGAGGTCATTTGTGGACTTTTTGACCGCAGCCCTGGATGTACCCTGTGGCTCTCTTGGTCGGCCATAATTAACTGTTGCTGACGGTGTCTGTGGGCGGTACTGATAACCCCAAAATTCCAGCTGATTGAGAAAAAGCTGAGAACCAGCTCCCAACCACAAAATACAGAAATATTTACTTGGAGAAACAAATCAGTTGTGAAGTTCCTTCACAATGAAAAAATTATAAAAATGAAAAAAAATGACTCTTAAATTATAATAAACTGCCTCTTCAATAATAAACAAAAGCCTCTTTGATAATAAGGACATGTATAAAGAGGGTTTCATTTGAATTAAACCAATAAACAAAATAAAGCCTGCAGGAATTAGGTTATCATTGGACGAGCACAAACAGTTTAAAAATGCTCAATCAGAAATCCTCAATCAGAAAAGTTAAGGCAGCAAAGAAGTCAAAAAGGGCTGTAGCGTGTGCGGCTCCTGCCCCGTTTCTAGGCGGGGAAGTCTTTGGCACCTAACCCGGTGGTCACTCCGTCGGCTGTCCCGCCTGCGAGGTTATGTTATCCTCTTTGAGGTGTCGGGACAATACCTTAGGCCTTTTATCTCACCCCGTAGCTAAATAGTTAGGATTTCGGAATTAATTGTCTTTTTGAAAGTCTTTTACGGCTAATGCCCTAGGCACTCTCAATTGGATGTAACCCTAACACCCGGTATGTAATAGTTATGTACATCGTCTATACTTTACTATTGCCTATTTTGAACATTCTCACCATTTATGACCGACACTGCAATGTCTTCACCCATGGAACTTACCTTAAGTACCAAATGGTAGCTTCTGTCGTCACGTCTGGATCGCACGGTTAGTGGACAGGGAAGAGGGTTAAATTGTTTTAAAGAACCCGAATACTTGTTTGGTTTCAGTCACTTACTAAATGTAAGGCTGTGTTTTTATTTCAGGTTTTCACACAAAATTCACATACAACAATTTCAATTCAATGAAACAGTTACAGTGGCTACCAGAACTATTCTATCATTCCTCTTTATCAGTCTTCACTGAGTTTGTAATGAGGCACTCTCCAGTCACTTGCTGGCTTTTCTCCCCCCCTTCTCTCAACTTTCTTCTCTGTTCTGCTGTTTTTATTCTACTCTCAGGCTGGAACCTCCTTCAGACTCATGACTCACTCACACATGAGTCCTTCTTCTTGGGCTGGGTCAGAATGTAACTGGTTTGATCCTGTTAAAACCAGAAGCACTGTATAAGGCTCGAGTGACTAGGTTACACAAAGTGTCTAACTCTAAACTGTTCATTTGTTAAATCACAGCTATCAAAAAATAAAACAAGTTATAATATGATGGTTATAAAAAGTGTAAACACGCTATAGGTTGTGCTGGTTATACTTAGAAATAAAAAAGGGTTATAGTTTATACTATCTATACTTTTATGCTTTCATACTTTTCTACGATCTTTCTACAGGGCACAAAGACCAGAGTTTATCAATGAATCTGTTAAAATTAGGTTTTCATTACATCCAGGAAGGATCAGAATGCCCCTGGGTGTGCAGTTCCCCACCTCTCTTAACCCTAAAGAGTGCTGTCCCATGCTGATTGGCCAAGAGGAGAAATGCACCAAGCTGCTCTCAATTCTTAATTAGGAGTCGGAATCAACAACCTGCACAACAGATGATCTGAATAACGCTTCAATCAACTCAAGGGAGATGTGACATTTGGTAAAAAGAGAAAAATGAGAGCAAGTATCAAGGAATTAGGGACCGCTACATGTTCATAACAGTCATGTTAAAAAGAATATGAAAAAGTGTGTTCATCATTATAATTGGGTTCATTACACTTTACGCTTGTTTTTTAACAATACGCTTGACAAATAAATACCAAAAAAGACCATTCAGTTTGCAAAATGCTTTAAGTAGAAACGTACCACATATAAAGTATTGTTTTACCCATATTATTAGTATATTCATTAACTTTGAATGAATATTACACATCCTCCTCCGTATTCTGTACAGTAATGTGTACTGTACAGAACATTTGTAGACTTTGCCCCCGACCTCTGAGTGCTCATCATATCATCATATCACGGTTGCTCTTGAAGTCTGGGATTTTCCATGTCTGTACATATAGCGGAACATGTCTGCATCTGGTCCCATGTTTATCTCTAGATTGGACACGGGGGTATTACACGTTGCTGTCCTGCTTGATGATCATGTATGGACAGACAAGGTAAAGAAGACATTCACAGACATCGTTACAGTGGTGGGGGAAGTATTCAGATCCTTTACTTAAGTAAAAGTACTGGTACCACACTGTAAAAGTACTCCATTACAAGTACAAGTCTTGCATTGATGCTACGTAAGCATAAGTATGAAAGTATAATCAGGAAAATGGACTCAATGCAGAAAAAAATAGCCCCTGTTAATGATTTACTATTCATTCCTTAATGTAAAAGCACGGTTGAGGTGAATGCTCATTTTAACTATTTTGTATAGAGCTGCAACTGATGATTATTTATGGATTAATCTGATGATTTTTTTATTATTTGTAAAGAGTTCATAGTCATTTTTCACTATTTCCAGAATTACAAACCAATTACCCGCAGCCCAAAATGACGCAACCAATTGTGTAAAAGTCTTAAAAATAAAGTAATTTTTAACGATTACTGAAATCGTTCTTCAGATAATTCCTTGCCAGTCGATTGATCGACTAATCATTTCAGCTGTACTTGTACGTTTTCATGTGTGCAAAAAATATTTTTTAAGTAAAACTAATTACGTGAAGTTGTCAGATAATTGCAGTGGGGATAAGAAGCACAGTACTTCCCTCTGAACTAAGTATGAAGTGTCACAAGAAGGAAATACTCAAGTATAGTACAAGTGCTTGAATTTGGACATAACAATACTTCAGTGGATGCACTTTTCACCACTCATACATTATGAGTAGGGACTAGAAAAATCACACAGAGAGCACATGCAGAACCTAGACTGAGGGTATTTTTTTAAAAAACATTTAAATGAGTATTATAACTTGTAACCATGCTTGTGTATCTAGTGCCCCCCCACATGGATCCCCAACCACAAGGCCCAACCACTCTATTCTAGAGAGAAGCTCAGAGACATTTAACATCATGCCTCACCATTCAGGGAGCGTGAGAATTCTTACCTGCTTTTACACATGCTGGTTTGTGTGTGAATCTCAGAGTCCATACTTTAAGTAGCATGAGTAGCTGACAGGGCAGGTCCAAAGGTCCCATACTACATATACGCATATATAAAGAGGGGCCTCACATCAGTGAGAGCTACTTGACTTGACCCTCCTGACATACAGGATGAATACCCTCCAGGCTCTGCTTCTCTTGGCCGCGGGCCTCTCTGTTGGTGAGTACAACTTGACAAAAAGGCTCTTCATCTGCACGCATTGTGAATAATAGATGCGTCTTCTAGTGGAGTGTAAATAGAGGTTCTGACTGCTGCCTGCTTGTTGTGCTTCAGCTCACTCGTTGGACGACAGGGCTCTGAACCAGTTCAGAAGGATGATCCTGTGCCTGATGCCCGACAGCTGGCCTACCTTCGACTACCTCGACTACGGCTGCTACTGCGGAAAGGGAGGCTCCGGCACACCCGTGGATGATCTGGATAGGTCATGATCCACTCATTCTGCTTCATACTCAAATGATGCATCAAATACCAACGCACAAGGCGCCCTTTATCATCTGTATGAGACGTACTGGGTTTTTAAGTAACTACAATGTAAACCCATCTGCTTCATTGTTAGATGCTCAGAGAAAATGCTGCGTTAGTGTGTGATGACGTAATATAGAGAGAAAACATTTAAACAAACACAGGACTTTCAACCAGGAGAACGGTGTTCGTGTCCCAAAGTGTTGTTGAGTTATTTTTAAAGGTACACGTTTTCTGTTCTTATGTTACTTTGGTTACATTTTACTTAGTTTACCTATTTATTTTAAGAACAACCGTGATGTTTCTCCTTAACCTAGCTAAGTGGTTTTGTTGTCTAAACCTAAGCAAGAGTTTTTTGTTTGAATTCACAACGTTAACCCCGTGTTTGCTGCGGTTTACCCAGTGCGTTAGAAAGTGGTCCGACCAAGCGTCAGCATGTGACGAGTTGGAATGAGAACGTGTTGAAATTTAACTTGTTTGACACTTTTTTCATTCTTTTTTTTTTTACCTGTAGGTGCTGCCAAGTGCATGACAAGTGTTACAGTGCATCCATGCAGCACCCCGAGTGCTGGCCCATCTTCGACAATCCTTACACCGAGCTGTACGACTACAGCTGTGATGAGACAAACAAGAAGATCACCTGTGGCAGTGAGTACACCGAGACAATGGGACTCTCCCGCTCTCTTTATTGTATTAACTTGTTCATTTGCTCATGAAACCTGCAGTCACATTGTTTCCATTTCATGGCTTTACTTTTAGTTATTGTCTCAGGGGGTGAAATATACAAATGATAATGAGAAATAACTAGTGCATCATAAAACTCACGGTTCGGATAGTATCACGGATTGGATCACAGATCGGGTCAGCACAAAAGAAAAAAGGGAGCAAATATGACTTCTAAATATCGCTGATAACGTTTTTTTGCCGCCGATACTAATTACAGATCGTTGATGATCCCTATATTCAGATACAGATCTCTTTGTTGTTTGATTATAGCAGCTGGTCTACAGGGCTCCAGACTTTTTTTGCCACATGTGCCAAATTATTAGCTCATCCAGGCCCATCCGTAGATCCGCCTCAAATCTTAGATTGAAAGAGTTGGCGGTAACTGAAGCGCATTCATAAGGGTTGTCACGCCCAGACTTTCCAGTGATCATGGCCACAGTGATTGTAGCCAGGCAAAGGCATCGTCATGCCATCTTCTTTTACAGTCTGAAGATACACTACTGACAGACCGGGATATTAAATCCCAACTACGGATCCTCTCTGTCCCATTTAAATTAGTGTGCTTAAGTTTTGAGGAATGCCTCTGCACCTCGTCGGTCAGGACCTGGAAGGCTTTTTGTTTTTCTTCATCTTTTCTTAACGTAAAGGCAACATTTATACTTTGCCACATGGATAACTGCAATCTGGCGCAATTGGGCGTGTTAGTGATGCATTGTCATCTGCGCAATGTCTTTCGTGAATCGTACTTTTAGATGAGGCGGATAGCGGTTGAACATGATGCGCAATTCACGGTGCTATCAGTGGCCGCAATCCATTCTTTGTGAGCTCGCCCCTCAGTTTCTGTAATTTATAGGGATGATTGTTGGTCTTTTGGTAATCACAGAATCTTTCTCTGCTTTACCTCCCCCCCAGACAATAACAACGAGTGTGAGATGTTCATCTGCGAGTGTGACAGGAAGGCCGCCGAGTGTTTTGCCAGAGCACCTTGGATCCCTGAGCACGAGCACCTGCCCAGCGACCGCTGTCAGTAAAGACCAGACAACTGTATCACAATAGGAGTCCATGCTTCGGCACAAAAAAATTAGCATTTTTGTTGTTGTTAGTTTTCACAAGTGACAGATGAATTGACTGAGGATCCTTCGTATATTAGACATGTAACCATCAACCATTCCCTCTGTGTGCTGAATTAGTCCCGTTGTGTTCTAAATGGAGAAGCCATCCTGTCAATAAACAGAGTTTGATCGACCTCTCTCATTTCGCCTCACGTGCGAACATTTACTGTTATTAAAAGGGCATAGTCTGAAATCAAGTTACCACAGAGGGCTCTTGTGATTTCACAGATGTTCTGGGAACTCTGACACTTCCTCCTCCACAGCTACTGTGCAGCACACATGCCTTTGAACACTCTGAGTCTGGGAGTTTCCATGTCTCTGAACATATGGCGGAACATGAAGTTACAGGCTGTATTTGTCCTGATGTTTATCTCTGTAGTAGCAGGAGAGTATTACATCATTATGAAAAAGCGTCAACAGAAAGTTGAACCAAACCAATTGAAATACTTGGTGTGGTGCATGATGATGATGAGTAATTCAATAAATTGTTGTCTGCCTGATGACCATTTCATCCTTCATATTTGGCAATATTGCTACACTTTTGACAAGAAAAATAACAATGTAGTGCTGCCGCTGGAGTTCCCCCGCGTCGTTTGTTTTATTTGCACGAATGCTCACACACTTCTGGTGGTCCAGCATACTGCTGCATTCATAGGAGAATGTAATTAGTCACGGAGCACCAGCTGTGCCAATAAAATCACCTGGCATTGCTCACATGAGCCGTCCCCACACCTCTCTCTGCTGCAGCTGAATGCCAACCGTGCTCACCTCCACATGAAAGACATTCATCAATCCCACTTTGTTCCCGCAAAGTCCGCGAAAAGTGTAGGGTCATCCTTCAGTCATTTTCAAGTTCTTGAGGGCTCTCCAGCAGACATTTTGAGCCCATTACGGGTAGTTTCCAGAAGCCTATTCCATCAGACTTTGTTTGAGGGACTTACCCACAATTCATAGCGTTGTGACGTTTAACACAGGGTTATCATGGGGAAGCCCGAAGGCGTTAAAAAAGAAGAGAAAAAAGGTCGGCGCATGGGCCGTTCAACCTGGCGTGTTATATTTACACAGAAACATTAAGGATTTAAGATGGAAGATTAAAAATACATGAAACCAGAGGAATGCAAGTGGAGACTGTATTACACACCTGCTTTATTCATCAACCATTCAATTCTGCTTATTGAAGCTGTTTTGACAAAAAAATGGTCTCTTCAGGAAAGAGCCCGGAAGACGTTCCAATCAGGCAGTTAAAACAAAACTACAACATAATTGTACGTAACATGTTTTGGTGTCATGAGGCGGGATTGTGATATGTCGGTGCAAAGTGCATTGTTGAGTGTATCACATACATTTATAATTTCTCCCTTCCTTTTTTTCTCCCTGTTGATATTTTTTTTTGGGGGGGGAGTTTTTCTTGTACCGATGCGAGGGTCCTGGGACAGTGCATGTCGTATGTGTACAGATTGCAGAGTCCTCTGAGGCAAATTTGTGATTTGTGAGTTTTGGGCTAAACAAAATACATAGAATTACAAATTGAGATTCAAGAGCATGATCAGAGCAAAAACACTATGCAGACATAATAAACCCACCCGATCGAGCACCTACCTCACCCAAAGCCTTTTAATACAATGTTCGTCTGTTAGTTCACTTCAGTTTTATTTGTCATTACCATATCCATATACAAATACATATGCAGCAGAATGAGTTATGGTTCCTCTGAAGAGCAGCACTTCAGCGGGATTTAATACAAAGTACCATTTGTGGACAGTCTTGTTAAAAGTAGTATTGAGATTATTAATGCATTTGCAGTTTAAAATGTAGTGGAGCAAAAGTATGAAGTGCCTCTAAAAGTATTGTGTTTACCCTGCTGTGTCAATTATACTGTAAATAATGTGATGATAATGTTTTAAAAGCAAGTCTCTGTAAATTTGCACAAATGTGAGGAAGTGATTTGGAGAAAAGTAGGTCTACTGATTGAAAGGATGATTGCTGAGTATGATGAATGTGTTAATTATTGACAAGAAAGATGTGTCTGAGATCAATTAATCAATCTACTGATAACTTGAAACTTGATGGTTTTGGTGTCAATCAAAGGATCACAATATATAGCCGTTGAATAATACATTTTATATTATTTTTGACATATTTTATTGGATAAATTGTATGTCTATGGTCTAGCCTTGTGGTGGCGCCATATCTCACTATTTGTAGACTGTAGGTTGCGTACTGACATGTTCTGTACAGTGATTTTCAACCGCTGTGCCCCGGCACACCAGTGTGCCGTGAGAGATCGTCAGGTGTGCCGTGAGAAAATGTCCAATTTCACTTAATGTGTCCAGAAAAATATTATTTAGTTGTTGCAAATACTTTGCCATTGTTGAACGTCTGAGCTGCAATATAGTGGCTGGCTAAGTAATAAATACTCTTCCATGCCAGTGGGTGGCAGTAGGTAGCGCAGTAATTACCTTGTTAATTTAGGACAGTAGAATGAAATGACGCACGGGAGAGGTTGAGGTGACAAGACGAACAGCGATGGAGAAATATTTGAAAAGGAAAAATGCAGACTCTGAACTGGGCCCTGGACAAAATAACCCAGATGAAAAGCCTAGTAAGGATCAACATATTTAGAGACTTGTCATTAAATTGTCAGCATATATCCGGCCCTCGGTACAACGGCCCGCCAGAAAATATCATATGTTTATCATAACTGGCCCGCCACACCACAGAGCTCCGGGACGAAAAGTGGCGATGTTAGCTGTTTTTTTGTGTGACATAACGAAGCATCTCACTGCGCTAAACCTCCAGCTTCAGGGACGGGGACGTATGATCACAGACATGTGTGATGCAGTAAAAGTCTCCACTGCTGTGTTCCCGACTGCGCATTTTGGTGATAAACTGGTTGCACTTGGCACGGAGTTCACTCAGCGATTTGCCGACTTTGCAGCTCAGAAATTTAAATTTGAACTGCTCAAGCAATTCGTTTGCAGTTGACGTGGAAAGAACACCTGTGGAGCTGATAGACCTCCAGTGTAATGACACTCAAGGCAAAGTATGACTCTGAGGGCGCTGCACAGTTTCCAAGCTTCACCCCCGAAACGATGCCTTAACTCCGCCTACATGCTGCTCAAATGCTCTGCATGTTTGGAAGCACATACCTGTGTGAGCAGCTTTTCTCTGTGATGAAGATGAACAAAAACCCACACAGGAGTCGTCTCACTGATGCACACCTTCACTCCATCTTGAGGGTTTCCACAGAACCTAACCCCAGATATTAATGAACTGGCAGCCAAGAGAAGATGGCAAACATCTGGCTCTGGGACATATGCATAAAATATTGTAGCCTACCTAAACATGTATTCTTTTTACACTTTGTCCAATATCCCTTCTATCCTGTTTATTAAATGGTGACTCTATTTGGCCCTCAACGTAGTCCCAATTTTTAATTTTGTCCCTCCCTGGGATTGAGTTTGACACCCCTGGCATATATGCTGTATTATGCTAAAAGGTGTCATTTTGTAACGTTTTTGGTTGTTGGTGTGCCGCGGGATCTTGTTAATGTAAATAATGTGCTGCGGCTCAGAAAAGGTTGAAAAACACTGCTGTACAACACCATGTCCGAGATGCATTCACAGTTAGCTGAAGATCATAGCAACCCTTTCCTTTAGATTGTTATTACAAATAATTCAAATTTAAGTGTTGTAAGGATACTTTAATTTATTTATTTCCAATACAAACAAGTGTCTGAATTGTGGATTAATATATGTACAGATTAGATAAAAGGTGGAATACATGTTTGGGGGAAAAGAAAATTTAGAGCATCTGTTCAGGTCTAACCATTGACATAGATCCTAAAATGACACTGTGTTTTCCAAGGATCCCTGAATGTAGCATGAGGTTTGACAGCTACACAGCCAAACATGGCGACTGCAAGCTAGCGCAGCCGCCTAGATCACTAGAGTGAAGAGGAGCTTCAAAATCTTTTTAAACTTGCCACCACATTTATCACTCTTCATGCACCATTTTTGGTCAAAACGTAGCTAATCTTGTCCGGGTCGTAGACATATTACCATAGAATCCAACAGATTTAAACATTTGGGCACAGCAGCCTGAAAGTGAGAGAAAGTCCAACTATCTGCTCCAATGAGACCAATGTGAATTCACTCCAAGAACATCTTGCACAGAAAACCGTACAGCACTTCTAGATCGACACGAAAGCCACATTCTTTACACTACAGACACAATTCTCACATTTTCACTCTCTTTCTTTCTCTCTCTCTCTCGCTTGCTTTCTCTTTCCCTCTCTGTCTTTCTCTCTTTTTCCTTCTCTCTCTGTCTGTCTATCTTTCTGTCTCTCTCTCTCTCTCTCATCTGTCTGTCATTCTGTCTTTCTCTCTCTCTCGTCTGTCTGTCTGTCATTCTGTCTCTCTCTCTCGTCTGTCTGTCTGTCATTCTGTCTCTCTCTCTCTCTCTCTCTCTCGTCTGTCTGTCTGTCATTCTGTCTCTCTCTCTCTCTCTCATCTGTCTGTCTGTCTCTCTCTCTCTCTCGCCCTCTCTCGTCTGTCTGTCTGTCATTCTGTCTCTCTCTCTCGTCTGTCTGTCATTCTGTCTCTCTCTCTCGTCTGTCTGTCTGTCATTCTGTCTCTCTCTCTCTCTCTCGTCTGTCTGTCTGTCATTCTGTCTCTCTCTCTCGTCTGTCTGTCATTCTGTCTCTCTGTCTCTCTCTCTCGTCTGTCTGTCTGTCTCTCTGTCTCTCTGTCTCTCTCTCGTCATGATGCACTTTGGCTATCAACAGTTTGGGAAACCTGTAGAGAGTTTTCCTCTGAGGAAACTTACAAATTAGATATTGTGGCCCAAATATATATTTATTTTCTCTCTAAGGCCTTCTGGTAGGATGAAATCTCATCACTAAGACGAGGCAGAGGAACCTGATTATCTGTCTCATGTTCTTCTGTCAGGATATGTCAAAGTCAAGCCGGTGTTTCATTGGAGATATTGTGATGACGTAACTACTCCTCATATGTCAGTCAGTTGGTAAAGCAGTTGTTTCGTTATGTTGTGACCACTCTGAGCCATGTATCCCACCTCACACATTATTTTATAAAGAATAAAGATTTATTAGTCCATTAATCCAGTGTTTTTGATGCATGCTCTGTTGTCGGGGCACCCTGTCATCTGCAGTTAAATTTACCTTTTTCACAGCAGACCTTCTGACTTATATTAATTAACACAAAGAAAATCTGTCACTTATGACAATAACGACGGCTCCGTTCTATTCAAGTGTTTCAGAGCCAGCATGCACAATACCAGGACCCTGAAACTAATACAGCAATCATTGACTTTATTACTCACATCTGTTACATGTCAACAGCCTTCAGTGAAAAAGCTATAGAGCACAATGCAGTTAAAACACAGTAATAAGGATTCTATTAACATTTTCCACAATCTTTACATTGGAAAGTGACATTCAGTGAGTGCACCTTGATTTTCATTCATGGTAGACTTCTTGGCAAAATAATCTGAATTCATCAACTTTGCAGTGACACCTGCTCCACTGATGAACAATATCCACCACAAAGTAGCGGAGAGGTGTTTGGTTTTGTATAGAACCTTTTCATATTGTTACGAGTACCACAGACATATATTGAGTATGTACAACCACTGTCCTAACCAACAACCTATTGTTATAAACAAGTGTGGCATATGTGCTCCATTGGTTTAAGGAGAGAAGAGATTAGACAAAGACGTTCTGTCCATTATGCTATTGAGCTTGTTGTAAAATAGCACATCGCTACCTGCTGGAACAAGCAGCTTTATTTTATAAGGAACAGAATATACGTAACACCAAAATAATATTTCAAATATCTTTTTTATTGTTTAAAGCGATGTATTTCTTTGTAGATTAGATATCTGAAAATGGCAATGTTCTCAGTACCAGGCTGCACTGGGCTGTGTTTTTGACCTGGGTAAGGGTGTTTTGCTGAGGTTAGCCGTGTAAACTGCTCTGAAGTTGTGGTGGGTGGAACAGGCTGGCCTGGGACCTGCTGGTGTGAACGACAAAGAGACATGTTCTGATTACAGATTAACCGTTTCATCATCAAATCAGAAACCATAATGTACCTTTTGAATTTATAATCCAAATTTCTATTGAGAAGACAATATATCACTTACATTTAATATTTGACCATTTCAACCATAACAGGCCATAATAAACAGGTACAGTACAGGTAAACACACACAAACTATCAGAGTTAAAAAACTACTATGTACTGTTGGCAAATTATTTAAAGTTTGATTTTTGACTAAATGTAACTAGAAAATATTCAAAACTCTTCAACCATGTTAAATATATGGCATGGGGAACATCAGTAAATCAGTCATAACTGATGTAATGGGGGATTCTTACTAGTATCAGTCATCCAAAGCAGCCTTTTAATGTGTGAAATTCTTCTTCTGTTAACTTAATCTCTGCAGCATCTGAAGGAAGCAGCTCAGACACATGTGCTAAATCTGCAGCCTTCAATTTGAGAGGCGCAGCGCAGCGTAGTGCGACATGCTGATCTAGTTTCTTTACTTTGATGAAGTCAACACATGCAATCAACAGCAGGCTCCTACAAAATAACTAAATGCAGCTGGTAGCTGCTCTTGTGGGATCTAAGCACTCAGGAGCACAGGTACTTTTATCGTGTGCAGCTACCTCACTAGTGGGTTTGTCTTAAAGCGATAACCCAAATCCCCTGGCCCCCATGGTTTAGTCGGACTTTTGAAATACATAAGTGGTTGGAGAGACGGTCTTATTAATATGACCAAGAAAGCACATCCTTGTTATTTAAACAGTCTGCTAATCTGTTTGCATGAGCAGGTACTCAATCACCATGCTGTTTAGGTTATACAGCACATTTTGAACACAACAAAAGCTGTCCGATCCAGACCCAAGGTCTCTACCTGAGGGCGCCTTGCTGGTACAGACGGGGTACAAAGGAGCTCCCAAGATTCTGGTGTTTCGCTGGTAGTCCTTCAGTTGTTCTGAACGCCTTAGGCTGGGTGTTGGCTTGACGGACTCCAGCCTCTTCAATAAAGCCTGAAAGAAACACAATGACATTTTTTACAGAGTAAGTAATGATTCAAAACAATCTATGTTCTATGAATTCTAATTGGCTTGGCAAAAGGAAATCAGGGTTAAAGTGAATTTTCAACTTGAAACTTGCTTCTATCACAAAGTGGTCAAGCAGAGTTAGTACATGGGGTGAGAGGCCAAAGCTACAGAGGCTGAACTGTCTTATAACGTCACTCTGTGGCGTTGCTCGTCTGCCACCTGCTGCCATCTGTTCAAGTCCATCCGTGTCTGCTTTCAGGGGAGGCACTCTTAACTCAACCCAACTTACTAGTATCCTCAAATAAATGTAAACTAAAGTATAGTCAAGTTACAAACACATGTTTATCTATCGTATCACTAATTACTTAAACTACTTAATTTGCAAATTCTCCCAGAAAATGTTTTTTCTGGGAGAATTTGCAAATTAAGTAGAAAAAATAAATAAATAAAACTTTCTGTAAAATCCAAACTTTATTTGAAAGAGCACTGAACAAAGTGTCTTGAAAAGCCAAAAGAAAGGAAAAACCGAAGAATTAGAGTGACAGGATTGCCTATACCGATACTAATGTTTAGAGTTTAGTTCTTGTATTAAATTGAGTATCATTCCACACAGGAGGCAAAACTCACCAAGTTGTCCCTCTCGATGCGTTGCTGTTCCCGCTGCCTGTTGAGTGCCCTGTGAGAGAACCAAATCTGAGGCGACTTGCTGGCCATATGGGTTTTCTTCATCGCTGTACGTCCTGGTCTGGGCCCTGGAGATTGGCCCGGAATAAACACAAGCCATATCTTACGCATATTCATTTTATGTTCTCTGTAATATTGAAACATTGTAATATTATATAGGTGGAGGCTTCAAATAAGCCCAGTTGGCTTTTTGCCTCTTCCTGCACTGTGATATTTATTTATCTCTGTTATGTTTGTTTATTTTTAATTTATTGTTTAAATTGTGCAAAATAAATTAACTGAGATAAGAAGTTATGTTCTTGTCTAAGAGCTGAGTTGTCACAAATAGACATTTCTTAGTTTTAACCTTTATATGCCGAGAGGGTCCCTTAAGAGGCCCTCTTAAGGGAAGATCATAAAAAAAATAAAATAAAAAGCCCAAAACTGCTGTATTAGGATGTATTGAACACCATTAGTAATATACAAGTGAAATATGTAGTTTGGTACATGAGAAAATTCAAATGGCACACATGGCACACATGGTGCCCAAATGCACATTTTGGAAACCTCGCCTAAACTCTCTGTACTAAAACCTCTAATTTTGTTCTGCTTCACTTTATCAAAGTCAAACTTTGCAGAGAGTGCACTGCTGACATGTTGTGCTATGATTTGGGAGAGGTGTTAGAAGTGTCAGCTGCCATTATTTCAAAGAAATGATGTCAAAAAGTGCTTTGTCTTCAGGCGAACTTGACACTTTTCAATTTGAGCTGTGTGCCATCTTCCTTTCCTCTTAACCAGTAACATATACACAATATTTACACAATTCATACGAGCAACCCCTTCTTAGTGTTATTACTCCATTGAAATTATTCAAATAGACCATGTACCGTATCTTCCGCACTATAGGGCGCACTGAATCCAGTGCGCCCAGTGCGCCCCATCTGTCACTATAAGGCGCACTGTCAATGAATGGTCTATTTTCGATCTTTTTTCATATATAAAGCGCACCGGACTATAAGGTGCGGGCGCTCTGAAGAAATCTGTAGATTCTCCACTTCCGTGTCCGTATTCTCACGAGATAGTACGAGACTCACACAGCGAGATGTGATGCATATGACGAGCTTATGACGATCTGGGGGACGGACTGTTTACATCGTGTAGTGTAGCTTGTTAGCTCGTTAGTTAGCACGTCTGCTAACGGCAGCGTTCTGAGACAGCTGTAGCTTTATGATTACAGACATGTAAACACACAGAATACACGCGGAAAATACGGTAGTTAGAGAGTAAGGCCCCTTTGAGTATGGGTATAGTATTTTCGAGCAGAAGCCTAAAAATGGGGCTTGGTAGGAAAAGGTTAAGGGGCCAGAAACCAAAAAGAGCATCGAAAACATAACTGACAGACAAGGACGGCAGTTTTACTCACGCTCATCTACATCCCGATCTGAGTCCTCATTCTGATGCATGTCGCTGAGGCCACTGGAGGGCACACTCTCCAACTGCTGCTGCTTTTTAGGGCTTTTAGAGTCCATGCTGGTCCTTCTCACTCCAGGGGACAAAGAAGGCTTGTTGGGTCTGGGAAGGGTGGGGGAATATACACTTTATATACCTTCTCACACTTCTGCTGCTAGAGGGGCTCTCAGAGTCTGCATCTACGCTGCTGTGACGATGGTTTGTCATGTTTAAAACCAAACAGCTGTGTTTTTGCACTTGTTGCCGTGCAGTGTCCAGAATGAATGAATAGGTCAATGAATAAATCAATAGGTTTCACTGGTTGTCATCATTCGAAACAGTACAATGCTTCAGAACGCTGAAGTGTTTATTGTTGCCCTGGCAACAAGTGCCAACTGATGTTAGCCTACATTAGCTTAGTTTAATTGAAACGAGTTGCCATAATATTACAATTCAGCATTTTTTTACTAAACCGTTTACCAACTACCAACAGTCATACTTTCAAGGACCTCAATGTATTGTCACATATTGTCAAATTACATAAAATAAAGGCTGAACTAGTCGTGACAGCTGCCTCACACAGTGGTAACTGACACAACCTGCTGCACAGTGATTGGTCATATGCATTAAACCACTTTTAGTCAGATCAAACCCTGGTTGCCTTCCCGGTGTAATGTTGAACTGGCTTCATAGTTCAGGCCCTGGTGTCCTCTTCATTTCATCAGGACTTTGTTTGTTACCTCACCGCGGCTGATGTGGTCTTTCTTCACATCTCCTCTGCTGTTCGAAATGACGAAAAGCTTAGAAACAGCAGTCCTTTAACAACAGCTTCAAGTGACCCAAATGACCTGGACCCAGTGGCGGCTGGTGGAACATGTTCTAGGGCCATCCAATCAATTTCTGCAAACATCCCAGTATGATTTAATGCAAAAAAAATGAAGGTATCAAACACGCATTACTACTTTGCAGTTAAATATTTAACATTTATTCCAACACGAAAAAAAGCAGTAAATAGCACTTTGATAAACACGTCAGGACATTTTATTAATGTCTCCAGTTTTCCTTCTTTTTCTTCTGTCCACACAGGAAGAGCAGAACATCAAACCACAGTATTTCACATTCCGCTGGCTGACCTTGTTGCTCTCTCAGGAGTTCCTCCTGCCTGACGTCATCCGCATCTGGGACACCCTGTTTTCTGACCTGGACAGATTCCACTTCCTCATCCTGGTCTGCTGCGCCATGCTCATGTGAGCGTTTCACATTGTGACCCCTGTACTGCCCAGCATTGATTGACCCCTCTGGCTCTTCATGTGTTGACTTCTTCTGTTCACAGACTCATCCGAGAGAATTTACTGGCCGGAGACTTCACGGTCAATATGAGATTACTGCAGGTAAGGCTTTTATAATACACTGGGAGGCTTCATATTTAGACACACAGTGCAGCTGATGCTCTTACTGAAAAGCTCTTATTTCTTCTTTACTGCGGTTCCTTTCAGGATTACCCCATCTCAGATGTCCACACCATCCTGATCAAGGCCAAAGACCTGCGGGACAACTCCTAACCTGTTCTCTCTTTTCCTCCTGCCTTTTCTGCTCGTATGTGGAAGGTGAGAGTTTAAACATTACAAAACATTGTCCTGTGACACATGTATCGTGGGAGGACTTGATCAATGAAGAGCTTGGACAGATATGTTGGAACACCCAGCCCACTGCTTTTTATCTCGATGTCTGACGATTGGTCAGCGGGGACGACCGTGAAACCTTTTGAGGACATGCTGAGACTATTCCCCTCTCTCACAGCCATCTCTCCCGTGGAGACTTGTTGATGATCGTGACCGCACTCAACATGTGCCACATTAGTCCTACACTACAGATCTTAGTTTGTCATGAAAACGTACCAGAAAGGTTTAACAACGGAGCCAAGAATTCCCTCTGCAACCACGTATGTAGTCAGATTGAGCAAATGTTTCATTGGGTTGAACTATAGTGCATGTTTGTTTTTTCATTTTTCAAAGTTGAAGGTTTTTAATGTAAGAAAAGTTGTCTGTATCTGTTTAATCATGTGAAACAGGAGATGGTATTTCTGGGTACATTTTCTGTGTGCATCAAGTGAATCTGAAGTAATGAGCCTGGCCTATTACATATGTTATTAGTAATCTTCTGAAACAAAATCATTATTTCTTTAGCATTGTTTCTCAACACGACGCCTTTTGTCCCGTTGGAAATGTAATGTGATGAATTTCCCTGTAGTGTCGTATTACTTTGACAGAACTAAAGACGATTGAAAGAACATCAGAGGAAATTGTGCTGCCTTTCACGCTGAACATCAGTTGCTCTATCGTAGCTTCATTACAACACTTTGTACTATTGTCTATGGCGAGTCATTGCCTGTAATTGACTATTTCCTATAATGCATTGCATAGCAAGTTAACTCAGAGTTGGAAGGCTGCTGGTTTCTGCTGTCTCTAGCCTACAGTAATTCTGCTGCGTATTGGATGAAATTGACCAATAATAACACGTTTATACCAATACGTACGTCATACCACTTTAAGAAACATAACCATGTCTTTATAACCACAAGAAGCTGACTTTGAATTTTGCCTTAAAATGGTCTTGAATTGACAAAACTTTTGAGTTAAATTGTAATAATGTGATAAAAGAAAAAGACAGTCTTCAATCCTCTGTGCTGAGGATATGTTTCAGTCAGTTTCAAAGAAATTGAGATTTGATAGCCTCTAGAGATTCTTCAGTTTGTTGGAGAGAGAAACATTTATGTTAACAAAGATGTTACCACCACAAATGATCCAATACAGTACAATACTGGATCACTGGCATGTGGAACTGGCCTAAGCTTCACAATTATCTTGGCCTATGCTACAATCAGAAATCCAACACATCAAACGGAGGTTAAACCCTGAGCCACATTGAACTGGACTGCAGGTTGTTGATTAAATACGTAACGCCTCCAAAAGAACGCACCAGGTCGTGTCGACGCAGCTCACATCAGTGAACCAGTGATGGATGACTGGACATATGTGTCTGTCATAATATTGGCTCGTGTATTGAGGGCTAACCTATGGACTAACTAATGGAAAGTTGTCTCAACCCAGTAGAATGAAGCAGTGTGTGCGTCCTGGGACTAGAAACGGTTCTAGGATGCTTGCCTCAACAAAATGCACGTTGAGGACAAATGTGTCTTATTGCTTATCTTTCTGTTTAGCCAGCAGCATTTGATGGAGCAGAGAAGAAAATGGCGTAAGCAGTGTTAAGTGTTAAAAGCCTCTTTACTTGATGATTAGCATGAAACTCTTAACTCTTTCCCTTTTTATCTGAGGGCTTATGCAGCTAAAGATTCACAGCGGAGTGACAGCAAGCCGAGGTAGCAGCTTCACACCAGAACCCAACCTGCAGGTGATGATAAAGGGTTAACTTTGAGTTAATAGCTAAGCACCTCCAGCGTTCATGGTGCAGGGTGACCTTTGGTTCAGCAGGATACTGTTCAGTGTGAACACCAGCACAGCTCTTTGAGGATCACACTGTGCGTTGTGCACATACTATGTGGCGGGCCGGTCATGTCTTCACTATAATTCAAATGTAAATGTGTATCTGTAACATGTTAATACGGTTCATTGGTGAGAAGTTATCTCAGAAGCTGTTTAACAGCTCAAAATATGTTGATGATACTTTAGCATACTCGTATGAATGAACTCTATGCAGATCCATGATGTAATGCTTCCCTGCGTTAATATGAACAAGCATGAAACTCATCTTGTATTTTCTAATTTGAGCCTTCATATACACACCCCAAATGGAAACAGCCAGCATTTCCAGGGTTGCTGAAGTATTTCTGTCATGTATCCTTCTCAACCCTCTTTACAAAACGGATGAGGCACAACAACCGTTTATCCGTTTATCTTACTTACATTCTGATCAGAACACACTGTTGAAATGTACTCTTTAATATTGTTGAGGTTTGTGTGTGGACGCTCTGTTTACTTTGAACACCGTATGGAGCCATACAATGCTTTTAAATGGTGTTAAGAAGCTGCTCATTTATTTGTGACCGAAGTGCACCTGAAGAAGGTATTCTTCCAAATTGTGTCAAGCTTTTGGATTAAAGGCACGGAGAGTCCAGGGCTAACATCCTACTAATAAATCTATAACTCTGTTTATAAAGGATGACCTTTCTGAACTTGAAAGAAGACGTGTTCCTGCTCCGTGCAGCGTTTCCTCTCACTAAACATGTGTTCTTTAGCGAGATATCTATATCCAGAAGATTCAGTTCAGATTGAAAGTATATTTTATCATGCGCAAAAGTGTTGGGTGGATATTCTTTGAGGGACTGTTACTAATTGATGGCATCCACATGCTCCTCTTTTTAATTTGTATTTATTTCTGTGTGTGTGAGAGAGATGTTCACTTTGCTCTTTGTCTCATGTCAGTTCATTGCACATTTTTGTAACGTCTCCCGTGATAAGACTTGTATATATGCTTTTACATGTTTGCAGATGTGCATTAAATGAATGATGGTATCAAAAGTCTTTCTTTGTGCAGTGGTGTAGTTATTGGCTGTTATTCAAGTACCGTCGGTAAATGGACTAATCCTACGACCACTCAAAACGCTTTAACACTACATGTCTTCATTCACACACTGATGACAGGGTCTCATGCAAGGTGCCACCTGCTCATCAGACTAACTAACATTCAAACACATCAACAGTACAGCAATTTGGGGTTAAGTGTCCAAGGACACATCAACATGGACTAGCGGAGTCGGGGATCGAACCACGGATCCTCTGAGTGAAGGACGACCCTGCTCTACCACTGAGCCACAATCGCCCAGTAATAACCTGAGAGTGGTTTTAAATATGTTGACAGTGATGTGTGGTGCATGCTGCTTATCTTCTTAGTTGTTGTTTTTAGACCTTAGAGCACAGATTAATTGTCAAACACAGTGTAATCGAAATGGCTCTATTCCATTTAGACCTCTAAATGGAATCCTTATTGTTTTTAGTTGCACCAGTACTGGAATGGAGTCCTCTTTAAACAGTGTAATTAGTTTTCCATCAACATTTTGACACACCGTTACAGTCGTAAGTAATGAAAACACCTTCTGTCTGCCACAAAGCAGGAAACTCTTGATGACGAAAGCTTAGAAACAGCAGTCCTTTAACAACAGCTTCAAGTGACCCAAATGACCTGGACCCAGTGGCGGCTGGTGGAACATGTTCTAGGGCCATCCAATCAATTTCTGCAAACATCCCAGTATGATTTAATGCAAAAAAAATGAAGGTATCAAACACGCATTACTACTTTGCAGTTAAATATTTAACATTTATTCCAACACGAAAAAAAGCAGTAAATAGCACTTTGATAAACACGTCAGGACATTTTATTAATGTCACCCTCACAGGGAATTCAGTATAATATAATATATATATCATATAATAATATTCAGTATAATATAAAACACACACATACATACATAGATACAGGCTATGATGAGTTTTCACTGTTAATTTACCATCTCTATTAAATGTTGATGCCTCCATGACCAAGTGAAGCAGATGAGACTGAGGACAACTATGTAGAAGAAACGATGTTCACTTTGCCTCATATGTAGCTTGACAGAGTTCTCCATGTGTGCCCTGGTGTTCTCATGTTTCCTTACCTCCTCCTCCCTCACTCCCTAACTGTCCGTGCTGGATCTGTCCCCGTTGTTTTAAAAAGCTAAATAAGTTATTAGCATGACTGCATCCAGCGAGCCAAACCTGTCTGGTGTACAGCTAGTAGAGAAGAGTGATCAAGGGTGGGGGCCTGTGTAATGGAACATCCCGTTTCAGGTGGTAGCTAAAGTACAAGAGGTGCTTTATCTGTGTCACAACAGACACACAGACATATACGTTCTATCCTTAAGGCACAGAACATGTGAACACAATAGCTACTTGTTATCCAACTCACAGAAGAAGAGGATATGGGTGCAGGCAGTCAAGCTGCTGCATGGATCACAAGTCTCATGATGCAAGCATATGATAGAAGTATATAAAACAGTTCTACTTATAAGAATATAAAATAAACATAAGAATATCAAGTTTCTATTACACAAACAGCAAGATACTGTTGGGAACGAAAAGGAGCGTGTTTGGGTTATCAGCATTTAAGAAAACTAAATTATTGACATCAATAGAATTATTAATGTCAGTCAAATTATTAATGATTATTATTATTAATAATAACGGGGCACCACCCTGCGAACAGGGACCAATAACCAAACTGTAAACTAAGTTTCCTGCTGGGGGGCGGGGGGTACTACAACAGCCAAAGGTTCTCGCCATTTGGCGCTGACAAGGTGCCACTGCGATGGCATGACATGATTAGAGTCATTAATACTTGGAGCATTATCATCATGAGGGGCTGGGAGTATATTATCAGACACTTTATTTTATTTTTATAAAGTATTTTCGAAAAGCTCTACCTATGCATTTATACGTGAAGAAGGACTACCATAAGGCCGAGTCGTGTAGCCCGTTGTCATTTATTTGGCCAATACCTCTGGTTCTTCAGAGCAGATTTTGAGCTGACATGGGATACTTTGGGAAGAAAACTTAAGCCAGCAAGAAAACCTCGAACTAGACCAGTAATTAAATAATTAACGATTGGATGCTTCTAGTCTTTGCCAAGTTCTGAGTCGTTGACAGGTGTATGGTTTATTCACTTCTTGACACGAGACGAGTGTGGCAGCACATCAGCATTTTAATCAAATTAACGTCATTACCAGCGAGGATTTGATTCCTTAGCTGAGGAGAAATTGCAGGAATGGCACGCCAGTTGAAGCTGCGGAGGACTGCAGTTCCCAGCGTTCTATGCGGCATGAGGTCAACAGAGAGTGCACCGGCTGTCGTGTCAGCTGGTTACAGCTGGGTCGTATGACTGTTCTGCATGAATTAACGCGATGCTTCATTAGTCAGGAAGTATTTCCTTGGGTAGGTTGTTCCAAAGGTCAAGTTCAACTAGTATCTCCCCCGAGACAGCCAACAGCTTGTCAATAGATCCATTCTTCTCAGTGTAGAAAGTGTGTGTGTACATGAAAGAGTTCTGTTTACATCCATTTGACTGGTAAGTTCTGCGCATGCTCTGTGTATTAACTGTCTGTGCACACAGCTGGTGTGATAGCTACCATGAGTCATGGGCTCTAGTAAAGGGACGTGGGAACGGTGTTGAATGTTCATTTACTGTTTCGAGCTGTGATTATGTAACGGGTCATCACTGTCGGATGACATATCTACGATATCACATTGCTACTATGGCACAGACCTCATGAATGCTACAGGATGCTTTAACCCACTAATGGACAAAGTTCTACATTTATATACTTTGAACCTTTACGAAACAGACCTTTTTAAAATGTAAACCATGTTCTGCTGTGATCCTTACATGTAGTGGTTCTTTTTTAGAAATAACAGAACTATTTAAATTGCAGTTCACCATGAACAGCATCAAGGTTTTTTCAGCACTGGCCACCATTTTGAAGTGACTACCAACTATAGCTGTAATATCAAATGTAGTGGCGTAGTATTAGAAAGTAGCATACAATGTGAGTATACAAGAACAGCACTTAAGTAATGTAGTTACAATAAATACTGTTGTGCTAGAATAACACGTCATTTGTGTGGATTGTGTTGGATTTAAGAGTGTTTGTGTACTAGGCATGGCCCCAAAGTTGGCTATGAATGCAGGACCTGCATTAAATAATATTGTACTGAAGTAGTAGTGCAACTACTCTAACAAACTCGCAGTTAATCAAATTACCAAAACCAATGTACAAGCAGTGAGTCCAGGTCTTTCAGGCCCTCCGAGGCTGCGGGGACAGTTGCCCAGTTGGTAATCCAGCCTTGATCAGGTGGTCAGAAACACAATCAATGAATGCAGGTTTAAAGTGGCTATTATACCTTTCTTCACCATGTAGTGTATTGTCCTAGCTCTATAAACAGGGGATTTGTGATGCACTGTTCATGGACTGTATGTTTCTCGGGGAATGTAATGCCTTAATAGAGAACTGTCAGTAGAGCTGAATGAAGGGAGAGAGAGGGGGAATGACATGCAACAACAGAGAGTGAGTTTAAAAGTTTGCTTTTTACAAACTCAGATACTCTTATCTTGGATTAGGTGATTATTTAGATAATATTCATTTTGTGCAACTGCTAAACCTGGGGTTTGACAAATATGCATTCTGGGAAATGAAAGGAATAATACAGTATGTAGATGATGCAGGTAAGTACACATCAATGTCAATAGCATGCCATTGATATCTTACCGTAGTATTGAGCATGTGTGTAAATAAGATTCAGGTCTCCATCCACAGGTCTGTCTGATGCAGTACTGCAGTACTCGGGGCGGGGTCCATGGATGGGACTTCCATGATGTGCTGTTTTCAGGATACGCTCCAGACGGTGGCATGTTCATGCCCGAGAGTATACCTGTGCTGAGCCCAGACACCCTGAGGAGCTGGAGGGGGCTGACCTACACCCAACTGGTGGTGGAGGTTGCCTCACTGTTCATCCCCACTCAGCTGATCCCCAGACAGGACCTGGAGGGTGAGATGAGATAATATTCATTGGCATGTCATTTGATATTCAGGGATGTTTGCATTCCATAGAGATATATGAAAGGAAAAAATATACAAATTGTAAACTGTATACACTGGTCTAAAAAGTGCACATGATTAAAAAGAGACAGTATCAGTGTAGTCCTTCAAAGTTAACTAATAGAAGACATAAAGTAAAAAGAAGTGTTTTTTTTAATGAGACACATCATCAAATATGTATTTTGATTTTCAGAACCACAAAACCAGAGCTTCAAATGATTTCTTCTCTTTGGTAATGTTTTCCTGTCCCAGTCCTTGTGGGTGAAGCGCTGACTGGTTTCTCAGTGCCTGAGGTGTTGAGAATTGCCCGGCTGAAGGAGGGTCTGTCAGTCCTGGAGCTCTTCCATGGAGACACCTTGGCCTTTAAGGACCTGGCCATGACCTGCACAGTGCGCTTCCTGAACTATTTCCTGCAAAAACAGAATCGCAGAGCTACAGTTCTTGTAGGTAAGACCCAACCACGATAATGTTATGTGATGAAACGAAAGTTACGGATGTAACTGTGGTTCTATGAATCCTTACTGACCGCCAGAGGCAGTGCTCAACACTGGATATCTTCCGTCTCGCGCACTCGCAGGTCGAGTCTTTATACCAACAAAGTCACGTGTGACCTCGGATGACCCCAGCCGGGTATAAGTTCCGGTGTCATAGAGAGAATTCTGGCGGTCATCCATGAACCAGGATGAAGTAAGATAATTGGCTTTATCATGTCACATGAGAATTTCTGCCAGATATGATTTAACTGTCATCCCCAACTCTACTATGTGCTTAATTAAAGGAATCTTAACTTGATTCTACTCCCATCACCCCTCATCTCCCTCAACTTTCAGTTTCAGCTGTGACTTTATGAAGTCAAAATCTCAAACAAAACAATTATAAATAATGTTTAATAATACATCATACCCTATAGCAGGAAAAATCCTGTGCTTTTATTTTGAAGGGGATTTTTTATGCAGCGGAGTGCCGTCTATTCACACTCCTTAACAGTATTTGGCGTTAATGCCTTGTAATGCTAATATCAGCAGAGGATAAACTGAAAACTATACCTCTGTCAAATGACACTAAGTAGGCGAATTGAAGACATGTCGGATGACATCAAACAACAGACCACAGCTCGAATTTAGGCAAGTGGTCATTTTGCATTACAAATGGACGAATCTACAGACAAACAAAGCAGTTTTACTCGTTTACGTGAAACATGTGTGGGACGGAGACTTACAGGAACAACTTCTCTGCACAAGAGAGCTCCTATACTACGACTGAAGAGGACATTTTCAGCTCAGGTTCAAACTGCACCATCTTTTCATTAAATACATTTGAGAAGTTGAAAATGTTGTCACAAAAGGCAAAATAGGTAGTCATCGGAATAGTCATACTGCAAACAAAAAAAGACATATACAAAAAATGTTAAGAGCTCACTAATAAAGGCAAACAAAGAAGCGGTTGTGGAGCTCCGTTTCCCTGCGAACGTGTTCGTTGATCTGTAGATCCACTTGGGTTTCTCCAAAAGTTTTCAAAAGCACCATAGTGTCCTGCCGTGCTATGGCGTCCTCAGGTTAGCGTAGCATAGCTCCAAACAACAAGATACTCAGTTAAAATTAAACACATTCCCAGCCATAAAATGTGCGACGCTGTCAGCCAGGAACACTGTTCATACAAATCATTTTCATGGCTGAGTCAGGGCTGCTGTTATAATGTTATAATTTCTTCCATATCTTTCAATTTGAACTCTTACTACTCCAACTAACTTCTGCCAGCTTCCTTAAATTTGACATTAGTCACGCGCTCGCCCACTGACCAATCATGCTGACGTACTTAGGAGGCTACCTCGGTGCCAAAGGCACGTCAAAGAATACGCCCAACATGTCAAACTAAAGATCTGATTGGTTGAAGACTATGACAATCAACAATAACATCCCCATATACTTTAATCTGCAAAGTCTACCTAGAGGACCTCGGGCCTCTCTCCTTACATAGAGACATAGGGGCTGAATCTGATTGGATAAAAAGTCTCCTTAAAACAAGCTGTGCTGGAAGCAGAGCAACAGAGGAAGACAGTAGCTGTGCAATGAGAAAATAAGCTAATGTGAAAAAAACTTATAATACATGTAGTGTATTTGTGAAAAATTAGTAAATTATAAAATAGCTATAACTTTGTGATTCTGTTTAGGCCAGCAGAGAAGGCTTAGCTGGCCCTGACGGCCCACCACTGGAATAAACACATGCTGGAGAGCTAGTCTTGTGCAAAGAGCTGAGACAATCTGGTCAATGGGTAGTGAACAGCTGGGGGTATAAGTACTGGGAGGTCTGATGAGTTAATGGAACACAGGTGAGGAACAAAACAGGCGGGAAACTAAACAATGGCAAAGTAAAGCAACCTAGGAAGCATGGGTGAGCGAATACAACAGGAAGTGAAATTAACCAGCGTCCATACGAGTCGTCACAACCATCCCTTGACTTCAGTCCTACTTATTAAGTCTATGTCACTTGAATGTAAACATTCACAGTTTTGTTGTTTGCAAACTGAAAAAAGGACGAAGAGCAAAATATTTAGTCATTTTTCTATTTTTGGTCAGGTGCTGGAAATATAGTATTCTAGACATCATAGACGTAGTGTTCTGCTTCTAGGAATGTATTTTTACACATGTTTCATAAAGCAGTACTTAAAGGTGCAGTTTGTAGGATTTGGTGGCATCTAGTTGTGAGGTTGCAGATTGCAATCAACTGAAACTTCCTAATTGTGCCAAGGGTGTAGCAGAACTGTGAGAAATATTTCTATGGTGGATGTCTGTGGTGCTGAATGGAATTCTGAAATTTGTTGTAAAGTAATGTGGGGCATCAAACTGTTTGCAAGCCATGATGTATGTTAAAAAAAAGTGTTTTGTACTTGGGATGGTTTAGTGTGAGAAGGAAGCTTAATGTTAATCAGCAGTGAGGTGAAGGTAAAGATCCTTTACACGACAGCCAATGCTGTGATTATCATGGCATTAACAAGCACAATTATGCTCCATAAGACTATACTAAATATCACAGCTAGTATGTTAGATGATAAATGTAATACAACTGAATCAGTCAGCTTGTGGGTTTCCTCTCCAGGTACGTCAGGAGACACAGGTGGCTCGGCCATCCAGAGCGCGAAAGGTCTCAGTGGGTTGGACGTGGTGGTGGTTTACCCCCGAGGACGCATCACACCGGTCCAAGAGAAACACATGATCACCTGCCTGGAGGATAATGTCCATGTGTTTGCTGGTAAATCCAAAGAAGCTAAAGGACTAATAGCTGCTCTTTCACAATCAATCACAATGAGATGACGTGTGTTTTTACCTCTGTAGCCCACGGCAGCTCAGATGACATAGATCAGCCCCTGCGGCATCTCTTTGCAGACCAGGACCTGGTCAGGTCTCACAGTCTCATGAGCCTCAACTCAGTCAACTGGTCTAGAATCATGATCCAGCTCGCCCACTTCATCTATGCTTACCTGGAGCTCAGTGGTATGGAGCAGGCAGAGGCTGACGGAGACCTGCCTGAGCTGGAGGTGGTGGTGCCCACTGGAGGGGCGGGAAACATTGCTGGTTGGTTGATTACTATTTGGATTGAATGATTATTTCTCTAAAAAAATCCATCTTTTTAATAAATACTCACCTTTAGGTTGAGTATTGAATAATCAAGTTTGAAAAGTGGCTAACACACGTTTACTGCTCCCTCGTGGAGGGAAGTCCCAGCGAGCTTGGATTCCAACTGAGACTCACAATCACACACAGAAAAACTCCATAGAAATTGAAAAAATATATGTATATAATAATAACACTTGAGCAGGAGGAAGCAATAGATGACACGGAGGTCTTTAGCTATGAATCATACAGATCAGCAGCAGGGAAGTAGATTGTGCTGCAGGAGGTTTCTCACTTTCAGTCACAGTTGAATCCAAACTGACAGCGTCCTCCAAAGGAGCAAGCTAACAACTTCTCACAGCCACCTTTTAAACCTACAGGGTGTTGGGTGAAGTATTTCTTTAAGAACAGTACATTCCTGCATCAGGAGGCATTTTCTCAGCATTTCTGCATCTGTTCTCTTACATGTTGATTCATGTATATGCATTAGACTAATCGTTGATCTGTTTAATTGAATGCAGTCATTAATCACTCCAGTAGCAAAGGGTTTCCTTTTTTCCAAATGATCACACCACGCTTCCCCCATAACAAAAGGTAATGTAAATGTATTGTGTGTGTGTGTGTGTGTGTGTGTGTGTGTCAGCTGGCTACATTGTAAAGCAGATGGGATTGCCTCTGAAGCTGGTTGCCATGGTGAATTCAAATGACATAGTGCACAGGACGGTAACCACTGGTGACTTTTCCATGGCAGCTAATGTCACACAGACTTTGGCCCCCGCCATTGACATCCAGGTAACACAATCCCACAGCCTGTAGTTAGCACTGCTCACATGGTTTTTGCTTTTCTTCAATCGATTTGAATTCTATTTTTAGGAACAGTTATCTGCTTTCTGTACAGCCCCAAAGGCAAACATATTCAGGCATTCTCATGGAGTGTGTGAAAAGGAAAGGGACTAACCTCTGAGGAGCACAAATCTGATCAATGACGTGCAGCAGTCTGCACATTAGATTTTGATATTTCTTGAATTCGACACATTTGCACCAGGGTTCACCTAAAAACATTAGGATTCATCCTCTGGGGACAATGAATTTGGTACTCTGCTAAAACACATTGCCATCAATATAAAGTTTGGTATTGAGGTATTCATTTGAATGTCCACCATGTGTGTAAAGCCGTCACTTGTATTGACATGTTTGGTCATTCAGGATGCTGTGTCACACTGCTTGATTTTTGGTCTGTAGGACCCGTACAACATGGAGCGAATGTTCTGGCTGCTGCTGGGCAGAGATGGAGCTTCAGTGAAAAACATGATGGAGGAGTTTCAACAATCACACAGACACTCTCTGCTGGAAAACCACCGCAAACTAGTACCAATCATTCACTGCACCCACTGTCTACATTCAGGCATGCTTGTCTTCTGTGTGTCTAGTGAGACCAAATCTACCACCCTAATACAATTATGTTTTACTTGTAGTTGTCAGACGTTTTATCAACTGGAACAGTGACTGATGAGGGGATCCTGGAGACCATGAGGAGATGCTGGGAGGAAAACCAGTATGTCCTGTGTCCACACACAGCTGTAGCTGTATGGCATCACTACCACTGTCCTCACAGCCCCAGTCTCAACAGGTCAAGCAAACTGTATTCATCTTTTTAGCCACACATACACACAAGACATTTCTGACTTCACTGTAAGACATGAAGCAGCAGGGAGTTCAGGAGCCTCGAAGGGGACATACACTGAAAGAAAGATCTAAACAAGAACTACAGCCAAGCTAGCAGCCCTTTGAGGCTGTACTTACTGTAGGCACAGCAGTGCTTTGAGCTAAATGCTAACACCAGCATGCTAATATGCAAGGTTAAGCATGGTGACTGTTTTGATTTAGTGTGTTAGCCAGTAACAAATTTCGACAAAACAACTACACTACTCACTAAAACTCTTTTTGTAGGTGCTACATTGCGACAGCATCTCCAGCCAAGTTTCAGGCAGCAGTGCAGAGGGCTGGTCTGACCTTTGACCTGCCTGAGGCAGTGCTGGCATTGGACAAGTTGGCCATCCGTTACCAGAACTTGGAGCGGAGCCTGAACTGGTGCAAAGACTGGGAGGACAGACTAAGAGAGAAAATCCAGTCTGTGAGTTTAGCCAGGAAAACCGGAGGGAATTACTACTGCTGATTAGGAAAGATGTCATTACATTGTAAAATGGGGTTGTACTTTAGAAAAGCTGATTGGACATTAAACTGTGTATGGGCGAGGTCAGGTGGCTGCTTGTCCATGATCATTGTGCTTCCTTATCTGGATCTAGTAAATGATGTTGATGGGAAAGGCCTGTTGTTGCCTCTTTGATGGACTTTGGTCTGTAGGGTCATACAAATTGTCTTTGTATTTCTACAGTGATGTCATACACCATGAACCAATCAACTATTCACAACGTCCAATCTCCCTCCCACAACTGTCACACAAATGTAAATGAATGCTGAACAATAAAATCAAACTGAGTTTAATTTTCTCAAAAACAATCTAAACCAGAGGTCTTCAACAGGGGGTCCGCGACCCCTAGGGCTTCCGCGGGGGTACTGCAGGGGATCCGCGAAATTTTTGGATGATTAGACAATTATTTTTTATTTTTTTTTCCCAAACATGAATCTGTCCATTATTTTAATAGTTCAGTATTGTATGCAAGATAACAGGTATGTTTATGCATGGCAGTGGCACGGCCACCCTACTCACTGTACCTTGCACATGTTTAAAATAAAAACATGAATATATGAACCTGTGTATTATTTGAATAGCTTAGTATTGAATGCACAATAAAGAGGTATGTTTATACATGGCACTAGGCCCAGTTTAATATAAAACACAATTTTATACAATATATATAGTCGGGGGTCCCTGCTCCATCTCTCTATCAGTTTGGGGGTCCTTGGCCTGAAAAACGTTGAAGACCCCTGATCTAAACAATTTATTTAATTGCACAAAATTGACACACACCATTTAAAAGTAAAATTTCCGTAACTGACTGATATGTCGTTGCCTAGCTGTATTAACGATGAGTGCAACAACACCATATGTTTATTTACTATATCCATCACCTGGACCCATGACAGAAATCCTAAATGGGATGAGGATGTGTTCAGGCATCTTTATTATTCAGTCTCAAAGGTCAGTCGCGGGACTTTTTAACATAACTAGTCTTTAACATAACTAGTAACCATGTTTGTATATCTAGCGTCCCCCCCCACACTTAGATCCCTCAATCGTGGTTAGGTTGTGCCACTCTAGTCCGGAGAGAAGCTCAAACACTGGGCTCAGGGTTCAAAGTTTAGAGAGTGTGGGAATTGTTATTTGCTTTTACACATGCTGGTTTGTGTTTGTTGTCAGACGTGCAACCCTGTGTAAAAAGAACAGCTGACGGGGCAGCTCCCAAGGTCTCGCTCTTGATATAAAAAGAGGGGACTGATATTCAAGTGAGAATCTACTTGACTTGACCCTCCTGACTTCCAGGATGAATACCCTCCGGGCTCTACTTCTCTTGGCTGCGAGCCTCTCTGTTGGTGAGTACAACTCGACAATCCACATGCACGGTGGCTTTGAATAGATGTGTCTTCGAGTAGAGTAAAACTGGGAGTTCTGACTGGTGCCTGCTTGTCGTGCCTCAGCCTACTCGATGGACTACAAGGCTCTGAACCAGTTCAGAAGGATGATCCTGTGCATGATGCCCGACAGCTGGCCTACCTTCGACTACATCGACTACGGCTGCTACTGCGGAAAGGGAGGCTCCGGTACACCCGTGGATGATCTGGATAGGTCATGATCCACTCACTCTGCTTCATACTCAAATGATGCATCAAATACCAACGCACAAGGCGCCCTTTATCATCTGTATGAGACGTACTGGGTTTTTAAGTAACTACAATGTAAACCCATCTGCTTCATTGTTAGATGCTCAGAGAAAATGCTGCGTTAGTGTGTGATGATGTAATATAGAGAGAAAACATTTAAACAAACACAGGACTTTCAACCAGGAGAACGGTGTTCGTGTCCCAAAGTGTTGTTGAGTTATTTTTAAAGGTACACGTTTTCTGTTCTTATGTTACTTTGGTTACATTTGACTTAGTTTACCTATTTATTTTTAGGCCAACCGTGATGTTTCTCCTTAACCTAGCTAAGTGGTTTTGTTGTCTAAACCTAAGCAAGAGTTTTTTGTTTGAATTCACAACGTTAACCCCGTGTTTGCTGCGGTTTACCCAGTGCGTTAGAAAGTGGTCCGACCAAGCGTCAACATGTGACGAGTTGGAATGAGAACGTGTTGAAATTGAACTTGTTTGACACTTTTTTCATTCTTCTTTTTTTACCTGTAGCTGCTGCCAAGTGCATGACAAGTGTTACAGTGCATCCATGCAGCACCCCGAGTGCTGGCCCATCTTCGACAATCCTTACACCGAGCTGTACGACTACAGCTGTGATGAGACAAACAAGAAGATCACCTGTGGCAGTGAGTACACCGAGACAATGGGACTCTCCCGCTCTCTTTATTGTATTAACTTGTTCATTTGCTCATGAAACCTGCAGTCACATTGTTTCCATTTCATGGCTTTACTTTTAGTTATTGTCTCAGGGGGTGAAATATACAAATGATAATGAGAAATAACTAGTGCATCATAAAACTCACGGTTCGGATAGTATCACGGATTGGATCACAGATCGGGTCAGCACAAAAGAAAAAAGGGAGCAAATATGACTTCTAAATATCGCTGATAACGTTTTTTTGCCGCCGATACTAATTACAGATCGTTGATGATCCCTATATTCAGATACAGATCTCTTTGTTGTTTGATTATAGCAGCTGGTCTACAGGGCTCCAGACTTTTTTTGCCACATGTGCCAAATTATTAGCTCATCCAGGCCCATCCGTAGATCCGCCTCAAATCTTAGATTGAAAGAGTTGGCGGTAACTGAAGCGCATTCATAAGGGTTGTCACGCCCAGACTTTCCAGTGATCATGGCCACAGTGATTGTAGCCAGGCAAAGGCATCGTCATGCCATCTTCTTTTACAGTCTGAAGATACACTACTGACAGACCGGGATATTAAATCCCAACTACGGATCCTCTCTGTCCCATTTAAATTAGTGTGCTTAAGTTTTGAGGAATGCCTCTGCACCTCGTCGGTCAGGACCTGGAAGGCTTTTTGTTTTTCTTTATCTTTTCTTAACGTAAAGGCAACATTTATACTTTGCCACATGGATAACTGCAATCTGGCGCAATTGGGCGTGTTAGTGATGCATTGTCATCTGCGCAATGTCTTTCGTGAATCGTACTTTTAGACGAGGCGGATAGCGGTTGAACATGATGCGCAATTCACGGTGCTATCAGTGGCCGCAATCCATTCTTTGTGAGCTCGCCCCTCAGTTTCTGTAATTTATAGGGATGATTGTTGGTCTTTTGGTAATCACAGAATCTTTCTCTGCTTTACCTCCCCCCCAGACAATAACAACGAGTGTGAGATGTTCATCTGCGAGTGTGACAGGAAGGCCGCCGAGTGTTTTGCCAGAGCACCTTGGATCCCTGAGCACGAGCACCTGCCCAGCGACCGCTGTCAGTAAAGACCAGACAACTGTATCACAATAGGAGTCCATGCTTCGGCACAAAAAAATTTCCATTTTTGTTGTTGTTAGTTTTCACAAGTGACAGATGAATTGACTGAGGATCCTTCGTATATTAGACATGTAACCATCAACCATTCCCTCTGTGTGCTGAATTAGTCCCGTTGTGTTCTAAATGGAGAAGCCATCCTGTCAATAAACAGAGTTTGATCGACCTCTCTCATTTCGCCTCACGTGCGAACATTTACTGTTATTAAAAGGGCATAGTCTGAAATCAAGTTACCACAGAGGGCTCTTGTGATTTCACAGATGTTCTGGGAACTCTGACACTTCCTCCTCCACAGCTACTGTGCAGCACACATGCCTTTGAACACTCTGAGTCTGGGAGTTTCCATGTCTCTGAACATATGGCGGAACATGAAGTTACAGGCTGTATTTGTCCTGATGTTTATCTCTGTAGTAGCAGGAGAGTATTACATCATTATGAAAAAGCGTCAACAGAAAGTTGAACCAAACCAATTGAAATACTTGGTGTGGTGCATGATGATGATGAGTAATTCAATACATTGTTGTCTGCCTGATGACCATTTCATCCTTCATATTTGGCAATATTGCTACACTTTTGACAAGAAAAATAACAATGTAGTGCTGCCGCTGGAGTTCCCCCGCGTCGTTTGTTTTATTTGCACGAATGCTCACACACTTCTGGTGGTCCAGCATACTGCTGCATTCATAGGAGAATGTAATTAGTCACGGAGCACCAGCTGTGCCAATAAAATCACCTGGCATTGCTCACATGAGCCGTCCCCACACCTCTCTCTGCTGCAGCTGAATGCCAACCGTGCTCATCTCCACATGAAAGACATTCATCAATCCCACTTTGTTCCCGCACAGTCCGCGAAAAGTGTAGGGTCATCCCTCAGTCATTTTCAAGTTCTTGAGGGCTCTCCAGCAGACATTTTGAGCCCATTACGGGTAGTTTCCAGAAGCCTATTCCATCAGACTTTGTTTGAGGGACTTACCCACAATTCATAGCGTTGTGACGTTTAACACAGGGTTATCATGGGGAAGCCCGAAGGCGATAAAAAAGAAGAGAAAAAAGGTCGGCGCATGGGCCGTTCAACCTGGCGTGTTATATTTACACAGAAACATTAAGGATTTAAGATGGAAGATTAAAAATACATGAAACCAGAGGAATGCAAGTGGAGACTGTATTACACACCTGCTTTATTCATCAACCATTCAATTCTGCTTATTGAAGCTGTTTTGACAAAAAAATGGTCTCTTCAGGAAAGAGCCCGGAAGACGTTCCAATCAGGCAGTTAAAACAAAACTACAACATAATTGTACGTAACATGTTTTGGTGTCATGAGGCGGGATTGTGATATGTCGGTGCAAAGTGCATTGTTGAGTGTATCACATACATTTATAATTTCTCCCTTCCTTTTTTTCTCCCGGGGGAGTTTTTCTTGTACCGATGCGAGGGTCCTGGGACAGTGCATGTCGTATGTGTACAGATTGCAGAGTCCTCTGAGGCAAATTTGTGATTTGTGAGTTTTGGGCTAAACAAAATACATAGAATTACAAATTGAGATTCAAGAGCATGATCAGAGCAAAAACACTATGCAGACATAATAAACCCACCCGATCGAGCACCTACCTCACCCAAAGCCTTTTAAATGAGTCTTTAACATAACTAGTAACCATGTTTGTATATCTAGCGTCCCCCCCCACACTTAGATCCCTCAATCGTGGTTAGGTTGTGCCACTCTAGTCTGGAGAGAAGCTCAAACACTGGGCTCAGGGTTCAAAGTTTAGAGAGTGTGGGAATTGTTATTTGCTTTTACACATGCTGGTTTGTGTTTGTTGTCAGACGTGCACCCCTGTGTAAAAAGAACAGCTGACGGGGCAGCTCCCAAGGTCTCGCTCTTGATATATAAAGAGGGGACTGATATTCAAGTGAGAATCTACTTGACTTAACCCTCCTGACTTCCAGGATGAATACCCTCCGGGCTCTACTTCTCTTGGCTGCGAGCCTCTCTGTTGGTGAGTACAACTCGACAATCCACATGCACGGTGGCTTTGAATAGATGCGTCTTCGAGTAGAGTAAAACTGGGAGTTCTGACTGGTGCCTGCTTGTCGTGCCTCAGCCTACTCGTTGGACTACAAGGCTCTGAACCAGTTCAGAAGGATGATCCTGTGCATGATGCCCGACAGCTGGCCTACCCTCGACTACATCGACTACGGCTGCTACTGCGGATAGGGAGGCTCCGGTACACCCGTGGATGATCTGGATAGGTCATGCTCCACTCACTCTCCTTCATACACAAAAAAGATAATTTACCTTGTCCAGTCTGATTAAAATCTGTCTTGTTCGACTTATTTTGTTTTACCTGTAGGTGCTGCGAAGTGCATGACCATTGCTACGATTCCGCCATGCAGCACCCTGAGTGCTGGCCCATCCTCGATAATCCTTACACCAAGTTCTACGACTACAGCTGTGACGAGACAAACAGGAAGGTCACCTGTGGCAGTGAGTACACCGAGATAAAGGGACTTTCCTCGGGTTATAATCAAACTGATATTATCGTCACTTTCTTAAATTTCTAGGAATGTTTGTCTGCATTTTGGTAGTCACAGAGGCTCTCTCTCTCTGCTATATCTTCCTCAGACGACAACAACGTGTGTGAGATGTTCATCTGTGAGTGTGACAGGAAGGCCGCCGAGTGTTTTAGCAGATCCCCTTGGAACCCCGAGCACGAGCACCTGCCCAGCGACCGCTGTCAGTAAACACAGCTGAGATAAAGTGACGGATCATTTTTTATAATTTGTTGAGGATCTTTGGCTTATTAGGAATATCAACATGCACCTTATACATTCACACATGCACATTAATGGGACACTGTTGTCTATTCCCTCATTCCCTCCATGTGCTGAAATACCTCACATGCTGTTTTAACCACAGAGGGCACCACAGTCTTCCTATTTCTTTCCTAGTTTGCAGGATGAAAACGGCAGCATAGACTTGTATGTGTTGTCAGTGTTAGCTGTCCTGGTATGCTTTCTGTAAAAGTCTCATATATTGTATGTCATTTTTGCACTTTAAAAATAAATAATTGGCTTAGGAATAAGAAATAAAAAAAACCTGCATATTTTGGATTGTTGTTTCACTCCTGTGTTCTTGTGCGTGTGAATGAGGATTTTATAGCGTTTTCTTTTTATTATATATCAGTCAATAACACGCATAACTCAAAAATAGTAAAGATGTAAACAAATTTCTAGCTGCTTTCGTAGTGCTGGCAGGACTGGTTATTTCTATAAACCCTCCTCTCTTCAGCTGCTACACACAACTGATGCTTGCAGGTGAGATTCTGGTTGCTTTTTTAGATCACTTGGCACCAGAATTAAAAACAAATCCGGCCACTGCAAGTGTCTTGTTGTCAGCTAGCCGCCGCTGTTTTCTCCCTCACTTTGCTCTTTGTGATTCCAGCTGCAGCCCACTGAATTGGTCTTCAGGCTATTGTGCAGACAGCACTAAGCATCAGCACTGTGGAAACACCAGCAGCTGGTAGCTGGCTGCTGGCAGTGAGCCAGCTGTGGCTGCTGCTGGCTTAAAGATAACATGAGAGAAAAAACAATTGCAAAGAACCTAAATAGATATTGGACCCCTCGAAAGCCTTTCTCAAACCTAATACCTTATGCAAGTATGTGCATGTCTTTCTCATGTCTCACGTCATTTGCTGTTGGTAGACGTGTCCGGAGCCACGATCAAAATGATGAGCGTAACTTGCACCCTGATGCACAAACAGTGTTTGCCCAGGAAGATGAGTTGACTATTATTATTATTATTATTATTATCACAGTGTAGCGAATTATAAAATGCAATACAGCCTACCCACATGAGGGCTTTCTGATGGCGCCCCTGTTAGCAGTTAGCTGTTAGCAGCGGTTGAAAATGGCCAATACAAAAATTGTTTTTGCAGTAGCACAAGAACACCATGCTACTTCCACCTTTGCCTTTTTTTGGCGTGTACTCTCTTGAGACTGAATGTATTCAGGATTATTATGTAATTAAGACCTTCCCATATTAGAATGACAGAAAAGAGCTGGAACAGGTCTTGCCTCTATCTTACATAATTCAAATCATCAGTGCCAATCAGTTTATTATGCAAGACCTGTGTCGGCCGTGGCTCAATGGGTAGAGAGGGTCGTCCGTCAACTGCAAGGCCAGCGGTTCAATCCTTGACTGCTGCAAGTCCTGGGCTCAAGTGTCCCTGAGCAAGACACTGAACCCCTAACTGCTCTCTGGGCGCTTCTCAAGAGCCCACTGCTCCCAATTTTTTTTTTAAGATAGCAGGAACAGGTCTTGCCTCTATCTTACATAATTCAAATCATCAGTGCCAATCAGTGTATTACGCAAGATAGCAATCACACTTAATGAAATACGACTTACTGGTTTTTCCACCTTATTACTTGAAAGTACTGTGAAACAAACTCAGTCCTTTTAGGGACTTTAAAGATCTATGGCTGGAGCGTATGTTGCAGTTATCAGGAACGCCCCTATTCATGCTACTTTGAGGGATAGTTGTAATTGGTGTGATTACTGCTTTGAGTGACTGAACAGTTGTTGTATATATGTAATGTCTCAGGTCTCTCCTGAGATCTTGATCTCCCTGAGGTGTCTCGAATAGATAAAGCTTAATTACCATTAGAATGACAAGACCTTTAACGTGCGAATGGTGCATAATTACACTCGAGATTATGGTATGCTAAAAGGCTTGATAATTTACCTCTGTTAGGCACAACTAGCTTACAGTTCAGGCTGTTCTCATACAGCATTCAAAGCTATACCTATACGAAAATGATGGATGGTGGATGGGTCAAGAAAAACCTGGTCTTAGACCAAGGAGACCACCGTTCCTCCCATGTGTAAAACAAGAATGATTTACTTGTCACAAAATGTGCTTACAACACCGCTTCCACGATCCACGAGTATTTTACTACTAACCTATGAGGATAGGTTGTAGTTATATGAAAAAGTAGAAGTAGATCAGATTAGTTGTGCATGATAACATGTCTGGTGCTAGAGCACTGTCTAGCTTATCATTCCTTGAATGTGAATAAGGGAGAGGGATCTATCGCCTGACACCGGCCTCATGAATAAATAACCACTTCAGGGTACAAGGTGGGTAAACCTGCTACATGTGCGACATTACAGTCGCCGCCCTGGGAGGACACTGGCCTGTGAGAAAAGAAAGTGAGGGACAAAGAAACAAGTCCGACAGAGAGGTGACTAAGTATGAGTCAGAAGCAGACAGAGACACTCTCTCACTTCGGCTGTCACATCATCTAATGAGGACTCCACCCTTTGCGTGTATAAACACAGGCTCGACCATTGTCCATTGAACAAAGCGCATGCCGGCGCCGATGCTGCCAAGGTTACTTGCCATCAAGAACAGTGCAAGGAGTAACAATTCCCAACGTGTTGCACCTTTCACAGCAGGTAGGGGAGTGTCTCGGAGTTCTATTACTTTGTTGACATATTCCCTCCGGTATGCATGACATGCCTACATGAAAAGGAACACTGGGAATGTGAGCCAAGAGAAACAACGTCCGTGTGAAAGTACATCCACTGATTTAGTTGAAAAATTGGGTTAGCAGCTGTAAGTTTAAAAGGTTCTCCCAATGAAATCACCTCTCTTTGTGTACCGATATACGTGTTTTGGTGTCGTGTTTTTGCTTTCCCTCCGGGGCCCCCTGTATCTTACATTTTAAACTTTAAGCTGCATCTCTATAAAATGGCATGTGTTAAATGATTGGGATTTACCTTCTGCAGAGAGAAGAAAAGAGAAAGAAAAGCTTCTTAAAAAAATTGATTTAATCACAACATTCAGCATGTATCGTTCACATTTCGGCAGGGTAGAGCTTCAGACCATCCAACACTGGAGGCTTCAGAAAGCCCACACATCCCTAAAAGCCCTTACTCTTTCTTAAATATGTGTTAATTAACATAGTCACATTATTGTTCTCAAAGTTCTGTTCAGAGGGTTTCATTTCACTTGGGTGAACACAAAGTTTTCCATTCTGCTCTGACTCTGTTTGATAAACTCCTCTGTAGGTGCAGATCATGCAGATCGGCAGAGTTCTGCATGCTGGGGGACAAGTGCAAAGGCCACAATGGTGGCCGACGTTGTGACAGTGTGGGGTGACAACGGTAGGTGTTGCCTTGGTGACCATTTGATCCGCCTGTTTCCACGCACACCCTGTAATTCTGCCCCCTGTTGTCATCCCAGAGTGGCGTCGCGCCGTTTCCAGGTCTGAAGGCCACGCAGAACTCCACTTGCTCCGTTGGATCTATGTTCTTTGGCAAGCTTAAGTCAAAGGCAAAAATGTCCACATCAGAACCCCCAAAGCGCTGCTGCTGCTCCAGGAACGTACAGGGAAAGTCATGGTGGCTCCGCCAGGAGTCGAAGGTTACCCTCACATGCACGGCCTTGTCAACGCTGACATGGTTGACGCGCACTTTGCCACTCAAGGAGTGCCCCGAAACCTTGCAGTTCTCCAACTGCACGCACGTGTCTTGCTGGCGTGCGAGGGAGGCTTGAGAGGCTTGAGAGGCTTGAGAGGCTTGAGAGGCGATCGTCGGCTGGGGGAAACCCAGCCGCAGCCTGTGGCGCTGCAGTTTGTCTGAGGTCGACTGGTGGCTTTGCAGTTTGGCGAGGGAGGGTCTCGTGGTGAGCGTAAAAGCGGTGGAAGAGGGCTCGGGGATAAACAGCCGCACAGCGGTGAGAGCCAATCCCTTGGCGTCGGCGAAGACCACGCGCTTCTTGCTCGGGCCGCCGCCGGCATCCCTGCGGAAGCAGCTCCGGGGCTCTGGGGGCGCGGGGGAGGAGGGCAGTGGTGAGGACGAGTAGATGGGGGAAGAGGAGGAGGCGTGCAGAGGGTGAAGGCCGGTCGGCTGATGACGATGCGGTGTGGGCTTCAGAGGGGACATGGACAGCAGCTGGTAGAGAGGTTGACGCCGACTGAGGCTCAGGCACACGGCGAGGTCGACGGGCGTCACGGCCTGCTGGCGGTGACTCCCAAAGGCATGGAGGACTCTGAGGAGGAAGACGTGACGAGGTTTAAAATGAGATCTATTGTCACAAGTATATGTTTCACATGTGTAATTGCAGTAAAAGGAGTTCAGTTAAAAGCACAGTAGCTCACCTTGTACAACTCATTTTCAGGCTGGATATGTTACTGTAAGTCTGTCGTTTTTGCCAGAGGGCTGCAGCTAATTGTGAACCATCTATGAGCAGAAATGAAGATTTATGATTAAGTAAAAGTTCTCAACAACAATACAAATACAATGCAAACACTACAAATGTTAAAAAAGGGGATTTTCCAAAGCAGAATGTACTTACAGACTGGAAACACTCAGATCAATGTCAAAGGAAAAAGGAAGAGACGGCCGTGGTTCTTCTCTCTCTCTCTCTCTCTTGCTCTGGAGCTTATGTGCTGGGTTTTGAAATGAGGTTGAACCTTCTTTGACACCACATTAACATATTGGTAGAGTTTAGCCAATGGAGTGCGGCTCCTTTGTTTATGTCCTACCCCCAAACAAACCGCTGCATGACAGGCAAAGCCTAGGAGCCTTCCTTTCATGGAATTTCTTCCATCGTGATCCGGTTGAACTTTTGTCATTTTCTACATGTAGATAAAGAAGATGTTGTATCCACTGCAGATCAGACGAGATAAATCATAGAGTGTAACACATTGACGCACGAGCACATTCTTTGGGACATACATTTTTTACACACATGTACTGTGTGCAAAAGCCTCCTGAGAGATTGAAAAATGTACGATCACAGAATACTTCTTTACACAGTAGTAATTGGGATATTAGTAAACCTCACAGGCCTTGTGGTGTATTTCCATATGTTTGATACTACTCATGTGTTATGTGAATGTGTTTGTAGTGGGCCATTGTTTAAAAAAAAAAACGTGACTGTTCTTGGCTAATCTTGTATACTGAACACATTAGCCATAGCTATTTTTGGGCTCATTTATGGCTGTATGCTTAAGGACAGATTACAAATTGTTCCTCTCTTGATTTGCACGCCAGAGTCCTGCAGTGTGTTTGGCTTCCAGAGCTAACAGCTAACAGGGCTAATACAGCTAAATGCTAAAAGAACAAAACACACAGCTGGACTGACAGTTTCTGTTCAGAGGAAACATCAATTAGTAAAACATTAAGCGTTACACAGTGACCTGCAGTTTAGCGGCACAGAGCTGGTGCACACAGAGCTGGCACGCACACAGCTGTATGCATTAAAGTGAGAGTGTACACTTCTGCACTCTGCACTTTTCTAATTTATACAAAAACGAAGTCAATATCTAAATTGGTAAACAGAAGCTCATTTTAAGACCAGTCTGGGAGTTTTCACCATGCTGTTCCCTGGGCAGGGAACAGAACATTCCAATGTTGTTACAGAGTTCAGTAGGTAACTGAGAGAGACTTTAAAGAATTCCTCGCAGCTGCCTAAGGCTGTCTTCAATAACTGGTTCATTCATGACATCAGATTTAATGACAAAATAGAGATCAGGTTCTTGTAACGAGGTTTGGGGATCCGTCCAGAGACTGAGGCTCACCCTGTTCTTTGCCGTTTATACTGCTGGCTTGTTCCAACTGGAAATGTTTGTTTTGATAAATGTGTTCAGGAGAGTTTGATTGAGCAACACATTCAACAATCACACAGTGCATCCCTCTTTGAACTGCTGGCCTTACTGTTTAATCTCCATTTCACCACCTCATGCTATTTTTATATCTATTTATTCATGCAAGTCACGCATGTATTCACCATAACCAATGCTTTTGTATTTGTAGTGCTTGAAACTTACAAAGCACTTTGACTTGTACTGTATACAGACATTTTGCTTTTATTTGATTGTTTTTTTTATGAGTACAGTTCCCTGTAAATGCACACATACTTGGCCAATGAAGATTCGGATGATTTAAAAATGACAAAAAAGAAACAAAACAAACATATATTTTCATTTATTGTCACTCCGGTTATACAAGTACACTGGTTTGAAATGCTTTTGCTAGGGGTCTCCATAAAAAAATAGAAAATATGAATCAAGATTTAAACTATAATACAATAAATATAACAACAAAACTATGAGAAGAAATAAAAAGTATCCAACTTAGAATACATAGACTAAAAACAAAACAAACAACAAAGATGTTGCATCATATGCAGAACATATGCACAGTACATTTTATGAACAAGGTGAATCTCTTGTACCTTTCCTTATACGTTTTATCACCTCTACTCAGAGTGAGGGAGCAGAGCTTAGAGTCACGACGTCAGCATACTACAGTATAAACTCATTTATACACTCGGGTGCACAACGCCTGGCGTGCCCTTTATGCAGACTTTCATGGGTTAGGTCAAGTCACCACAACAAAGCAGTGAGTAAGGCTTTACATATTCCTTCCACCGCAGTCAGTGTATCCGTTTTCAGTCTCACTTTATTGTTCTGTTCAGCTTCACCTGTTGTCAAGACAATCGAATAACATGCAGCGTGTCTTCTCCTATGATGACACAGTTGTTGAAGGGATAAATCATGATGAGGTGTGCGCCAGTGAATCCTTTAATACACACCAAGATATGGCGCAAATGTAAAAAGTGCGGCCACGGCGCTTTATTGAATGTTTTGGGGCCGTGAATTTAAAGGTTAACGTGAAAACCGTTTCCTGTTTTCTAAAGGTTTGATGAAACAGTACATGCCGGATTTATGGGCTGGCTCTGTGCCTGGCATATTAATTTTTATAGCAACAATGAAACTTGAGCCGAAACCACTTTCGCATTTTCATACTGTAAATTTTCAGCATTATATGAACATGGCCTATTCCCCTCACAAGCGGTGTGCCCACAAAAGTGCTTTACCCCCCCCCCCCCCTCCCGTTTATTTTTACAGGCCCATTTCAGAATGTGCCCCACTTATCAGTTTAGGTCCTGTTATGCCACGCCAGTATTCAAAAATGCTGTGTGAACAGTTTCTTTACTACAACAAGTAAAAGACACCATAGCCTATACTGGGTCAAATGATTAGATTCACAGTTTTTTATAGGGTTGGTTACAAACCAATTTAATCAGGGTTTGTTTCTCATACCGAGAGCGAAATCGTCTTCGAAAGATCTCCAGCATGGAAGTCATGAATAGCTTCATTGAAAACTGCTTGAGAAATTGTGTTGAATTCTGTTTCATTTGATCTAATAAATACGAAGAATTCATTTGTTACACAACATCTCTCTAAGCTTTATGCTCTGCATTTAAATAATATATTCCACACAGTGGCCTCGTATCATATTAACCGCACGTTACTTGTGTGCGGTGTGTAAGAAGTGCTGATACTGGAGTATCAAAGAGACAATTTCTTTTTCCACTTCAGTACATGTATATCTAGCCACTCGTCTTGACAAGTCATTCCATTATCATCATCATTGTTAAAAAAAAAAAAGGCTCAGCTTTATATGCTGCTATATATGGGCAATGGGCATATCTATTCATCATTCAGACACGGTTCAGTACTCATTCATCAATGCTACACAGGTGGTGGTCTGCGTTCTGTCTGTCTTCTCTTACTGTCTGGTTTTTTCTTTTACCTCGCATGAACACACCATGAATCCAGTACAGCACGCAATGAGACAAATTGATCCAGAATGACTTCTCCCAGCCACTTTCTCCCTCAAGTCATCGAGGAAGTCATGATGCATACCAATTGGCTGATGTCTGCCGCATGCAGATGTTCAATGAGCTCACATAGAGTCATAGGGCATGCATCATTAATCTCAGTTTATGAGTTCTGTCTGTCTGTCTGTCTGTCTGCGTGCATTGTTTGGATTTCCTCTTGTGGCACATGTGTCATTACGGGCTCAAATGGATTTAAAGAGGACATTTGTATTTGTGCTGTTTTTGAACATTAGTGTTGTGAATTCACTGCAGCACACATTACAGTACGCCCCCATGAACACTCCTCCTGTCACTAATGGCCACTAATGTCTCCGTAACACATCAGGAGTACATGTCAGCTAAGGTGAGCTGTTGGCTCTGATACAACAGGGTCAAAGGTGAGCTGTTTATCCTGGTGACAAAGCAAACACAGGCCTCTGTTTGGATGCTTTGAAAGACGTCGAAGAAAAATCATAGGATGCAAAAATGGTTGCTGATGCAGACAACAGTTATTGGAATGGGGCTATTTATCTGTGTCTGTTCACTTAAGAAAGAAAGACAGACAGATGGAGGGAAAGAGAGACTGACAGACAGTCTTTCATCAGTCTAATGAAAAAAGGGAAAGAGACTGACAGAGGGAAAAAGAGATGGAAAGAAAGCGAGAAAGAGGGAAAGAGAGAAAGAGGAAAAGACAGACAGACAGACTTTCATCATACAGGTGAATCATCAGTCTCGTGAAATGCAGACATTCAGACTTCCACCGGGGAGCTCACTGCATTATCACCATCCACCAGTGTTGGAATGTGGTAAAGTATATTTACCCAACAACTATTTTGAAGTATTTTACTTTAATATTTATTCCACTACATTTGTTTGAAAGCTCGCATTGTAAATGTAAAAGTCACACATTGTAGAGCACACTGAAATTTAACTCATCCTAGTATTAGAGGCAGTGGGCAGTTACTGCCCCACTGGGTTCGTCCTCGACCTGTGCAGGACTTGAACTCTTGACCCCGGTTCCAAAGCCTAGTCTCTATGGACTAATAATACAACAATATAATCAAGAAATACATTTTGATAGTATTACTAAGACTTTATCAATCCCCACTGGGAAATTCCCAAACTACCCATAAGTATATAAAGTTAAATATATAAAACAACACCCACAACAATGCGTTCATCACCGTCGTCTTTGCTTCATTCCTCGTGTGTTTACTGTCGTCAGCTCTGTGTTAAACTGTGTGCTTGAGGACTAACACATTGTGCCCTTCAAGCCTCAACATGAATGTGAGAAGTTGCTCTCCTAACAGCTCACAGTTGCCAAAACATCAATACTGATATGGGTGTTCCTTTATAAATCAAACCGATCTGCAAGCATTAAAATAAGTACACAAACTGGCAGATTTGTCATGTTGCTGTGTTTTGTTAGTTGTACTCGCATTATTTCATTGTTAACCTTTTATGGATATCAACTTTTATTCTCATAACACTGACAGACTCTGAATTCCATTTTATACTTTGCTCAATGACTAAAGAGCGGTTTGCGCCTTATGATTGTTACTGGCATGCAACGTCTCATGCTAAATTAGACGTAAAGTAGTGCAGATGGAGGAGTGTTGTGGGAGTCTATATGTGCAGATGTGTGCAGCATGTATGCAGCATGTGTGCAGTAACCAATAATTTTGATTTCACTTTCTCTTTTTTTCCCTCTGCACTAATTCTACAATACCTCTCGCAACTGGACTGAAATTGTAAAATACATATGAATGTTGTTAGAGGAATTAGCCAGCGAAGGGTTTCAAAGAAAGACAGAGAGAAATAAAAAAGAGAAAGAGAAAGTGCTCGTGATGGGAAAGACTGGGCCAATGTCCTCTGATCATGTCTCTTAAGAATAATATGAATTTATATGAAAATCAAACATTGATTGTAAGTGAAAGTTTTAATTGATTTCATGACCATATTTAATGCCGAGCAAGCTTCCTTGCTGTTCTTTGGCCCCGCACTCATCATGCATTAGGCTACAGGCTGTTGGGTTAAACTGAGACTACTGAAAGTTCTCGTAGATGAAATGTTTTCTTGTACAGTATGTTCTATATCAGTTCATGAATTAATTGATAGAAAATGTAATGTAAGGCCAAATTGATTTGTGGTTTCAATTAGTTGATGGTTATCTAATTGAATGCAGAATTTTCACAATTGAAATCATTATTGGGAAGTGAGGGCATTTATTGATACATAGCCTATTTCTATACTTTATAGAATTTGTTTCTGCAAATATAAATGCACTGTTGCAAACCACTTGGCCGATATTCTGCTTAAAACACTTTTGAAGTTTTCATCTTCAAATCCGAAACGCCTCAGACACTTTTTAAGATGTCCATTCTGGGGAAATAAATAAATAAAGAGCTATTATAATAGTATCTTCAAAGCCAAAACTTTATTTATATTTTTTTTGGGGAGGGGGGGGTAACATCTTCAAAGCTCAAACTGCATTTCTGCCGGCAGAACGATTAGGATTCCGCTTTTAAGAGGAACGAAGAGGGAGGCTAATGTAAGCTTGCAGGGCTGGAGCAGGAAATTGCACAGTGTAACCACATTACCACCCTGCAGGACCTCCATCATCATTTGTGCTGACTCTCTATACAGCCAGAAGGGACGAGGTTGTAGCACCATCCTGTGGGAGGAGAAGGGAGGACTCGTCTCCACTGTGACGGGCAGGCAAACTGCAGTGTTTATGTAACAGGACAAGGGCTACGTGTCTCTAATCTTGAAGTGCTGGGGGGCACTAGTGAAACAGAAACATGAATGATTCAAAGAAAAGATATGATGCACATTTGGGGTTTCATCTTTGATCATTAATATTAACTTATGTATGGATGTTGCAAAATTGCAACAAAAAAAACAGCATGAACGCATCTGAACTTTTTGTCAATGTCTATATTATGTCTATGTTTTTGTCAACCTCTGTTGCAAACAGCAAAGAAAACAGGCTTGCATTGTCTTTTGCAAAATGTCTCCAATAGCACAGTGTATGACCAGACTTTTAAATTGATTGTATATAATAGAAGAAAGCTTTTACTGTCATGAGGGCAAATGCTTTCTTTTCAATTCACGCCGAGTAGCTTCCGGGAATGTTCTGATATTTGAACATCTCAACCTTAAATCCCTTCAGCAATGCAGAGTTGGAATGTATGTACTTTGGCAGTTATCACCTGTATGATCACATCACAAAGACAGCCCTTTAACTTATAGCTACACACTATGTATCTTACATATGTCTATGCACAAGCTCTTTCACTGCTTTTTTGTGTTTTAAATGGCATAGCATCAGTGTGTCTGGTCTCTTACTGTACATATTGTATTTTTACTGTCCCAGAGAGCTACAGTTCTGTTAATCAGCTATACATTTCATACGGATGTAGCCCTACTGTAGCCTATTTAGGGGTTCTAGTGGTGGGATAGGTTGCTTGGATTGGGAACATAGATGGTAGAGTATTAAACGTACTAGACAGTTTAGAAAATAAATAAATCTGCTGCTTCTCTATGCTTTTTCCCAGTCAAAGACCTGGTACCTACATTACCCACAATTCAATGCAACTGCCAAATAGCTTGGGATTAATTTAAGCAATTCAATGTGCAGTTGGATCTGGAGCCAAACACTTGAACTTCTTTTTCTCCTGTAAAGTGACTAGTGTGTTTGTTTCAGACAGTGTTGAATATTAACTAAGTACATTTACTCAAGCAATGTACTTAAGTACGATTCTGAGGTACTTAAAATTAAATATTTCCATTTAATGCAACTTTATACTTCATTGCAAGTCAGAGAGAAATATTGTACTTTTCACTCCACTACATTTGTTTGAAAACTTGAGTTACTAGTTGCTCTGCAGTTCGAAAATACAGCATGTAATCAATAAATAGATTATGATGTATTATTATTATTATTATAAGTCAATATTTCGGCAGTAAAAATATGCTGCAACAGTACAGTAATGTACACATTCATGCATCAATAATTCTGCATAATGAGTACTTTTTTGTACTGTAAGTATATTTGCAATATATGCTTTTACTTGAGCCTTTTTACCATGTTATTAAAAAAGTGGAACACCAACAACATTAAGATTTCAAATATGTTACGTCCATGGCCTACAATATGAACATGAGGGACTCTCTCTGTCAAAGCCAGAAACCAACGAAGTAAGCCTCAAACTTCTCATAAAGTGTGGAGCTGCTCAACAGACAATGATTGGTTGGGTTTTAGCACTCAAACTTAGGGGAGAGAGTTGTTAACGTTTACTAACATTTTTGGACTGCTTTAGGCCATAGAAAGAACACGCATTGATTTTGAAAATGGCCTTTTTAAGTAAAACAAGAAATGCACAATTCCACACGATTCATTTTCTGCAACATATCCTCATACAACGACTCGTATGATGCCTCATGAAAAAAGGTAGGTCTTTCGTTTTATCATTTTCCCATGATGTCACTTTACTTCATTGTTCATGATTACGTGGAATATATACAAATTGATTACGTGGGATATCTACAAATCACTGCTCATTCATTTTCATAGGTGTGGCTATGAACGCTGTGCGGGAACAGACTGCGTTGTCAATACTCAAGTTAGACTTGGGCAACAAACGTGAAAAAACATCATTGTTTGTGTTAAAATAAAATACTTTTAAACCCTAAGGCTTTTTTTTGGCTTCTGCTCGAAACTACTATAAAAACCCATACTCAAAGGGGCCTTACTCTCTAACTAACTACAAGGTCTATTTGAATAATTTCAATTCATTAATAACACTCAAGGGTTTGAGTGTTGAGTTTGGTGAGAGGTGTAAATATTGTGTATATGTTACTGGTTAATACCAAATGAAGATGGAACACAGCTCCACTTTGAAAATGTCAGGTTTGCATGGTGAAAAAGCACTATTATTGATAATACTATATTAAATTAGGCTCAGTAAAGCCTTTTGAGCCTAATTGTTTGCTATAATGCTGGGTGGTTTTTAACCACCCAGCATCATAGCAAACAATGGCAGTAGTCATACACAAAAAAATTGGAGTGAATAGAGTGAAGTGGGCCAGAGCAAGAGACATAAACGTATGAGAGGTCACGAAAGGTCGTCATTTGAGAAACAGCCTCTCCAGCTGTTCCATTGTACTTTTATAACTTAAATAACAATATATTTAACTTCCTTTATCCTTGTACATGCACAATCTATCACAAACAGCAGTTTGGAATCATTTTGGAGAGCTAGAACCCTCTCCAAAGCCTCTTGGGCCGCCGACCCACGGCAGAATACGCCATAGCGTGTGTGTGTTGGGCCATTGCTGAGCCTCTGGTTGGTCAATTCCGTGCTATGACATATCTATGCACGTGTTAGGATCTAGCCAATGCAGTGGAGGCAACGGGGTTTTCATTGAGAGGATTGTTTTCCGGAAAATCCCGATTTACGCAGCCGGGACCCTGCGTAAAAGCACGAGTCTACTTAATGTGAAACATGGTCCTCCGGGCTTATTTGACCCCCCTTCCTTCAGGAAAGAGTTTTATTAGACAGGAAATAGATAGAGGAAGTGGCTTTCAGCGGTCAAAATGGATTATGAGGACTTCTTTTTCATTTTTCTTCGAATGGTGAGTAAAATTCTGAATTATTCTGTGGGCTGTATGGCGTGTTTATGTCTTGCTCTTTTGCCCGTAACGTTTGAACCGTTTCACGGAGAGTAAATCCGAAGTGTTCAGGAGAAGTTGCTAAGTAGCAAGCATTAGCTTGGAAGCTAATAGATTTTCTAGATTTTTCCCATGCGTATCTCGGGAAATGAAAGCGAAAAAATTACGATATTTAGCTAGCGGTTCTGAAGGTTGTGTTAGATCGTGTTTTATTGTGTTTTCAGTGTGTAAAATGTTACACATGCTTCTGTTCATCAGAAGTTCTTCGTTAAAACGGTATGCTACATGGTTGTAGAATTATTATATTTGTTACTGAAAATTGCATTGTGCAGTAGCCTACTGTTCGGTTCTGCTCGGAACCGCAACTGCCCCAATTGGGGCAGGTTCGGGCCCAGAAGGTTTTAACAAACTTAACAAAGTAACTAATGAAACTAACTTGAATAAATAGACACTCTTAGCAGATTTTCGTACGTATGTTATGTAACAAGCTTACTAATGTCACGTACGAAACATAAAGTCAAAACATTTACTTTTGGTTTCTTCTGTTTGTTCGACTCACCCACTCCTAGTGGACTTTCTTGCTTGTTATATTCGTTATCATACCACTTACCTTTCAACGGTTGCTCGATATACAACGTCACCTGCTCTGACCGAATGCTAAAACAGGCGTAGTTCCCCTTTAAGTGAAATAAACGAGTACTTCTTGCACCACTGCTTTTGGATGAGCAAGTTTTACACCTTTGGAAGCTGATTTGCACGTCATAGTGACATTAATGTAACCAATGAGGTTCGTGAATCTACGATTACTATGTCATAAAAATGTAAAGCCGTAGTGGTAATCATTAAAACATGACAGGAAGAATCATGTTACGTTCAGCAGATTGAACGAAAAAGTGAGTGTCAACACATCATTTTCAGCTGAATGACGTCCGGAGAAATCAAGATTAACCAGTGAGATTTGCACTATTGCCTTATCACAATAGACAAGTGGCTTTTTTCTTTACCGTTAGTGAAATAAAAATCTTGAATATTACATTCATTTTGCAGCTGGCATCGTGGGGGTGTTGGAGCGAGAGATCTGAGTAGATGTAAACTCAGCAGCGGGTCTCGCTCCTATTGCCAGGGGTCCTCAGCATGGGTGGAGGCAGCAGCTGGGACACCCGGGTCTAACTCTGCTGTCTTGGAAGTCGCAAGCGTGGATGCGATAGGGAGCCAAGCTGCTCGTCCCCATTAATCTGGTACACTAGTTTCCCCGTCCAGCTCTTCTATCATCCTCATGTCGCGGCCAGACCCCATCTGCTACGGCGGCCTATCTTTTAATGAAGGTGTCATCCGCCACTGAACATCAAGCATTGCATACAGTAGGGTAACAAAGGGTAATGCATCAGCAACGGTAAGGTTAACAGACAGATTTGCAGAAAGTGTCAAGGTTTTTTCTTTAGAGGCAGAATACAATATGGAAATCTCACGCCACTGCAACCCGTCTGCGTTTGTCGAGAATCAATTTGTTCGGATCAAATATATCTGAAATGTGAGTAGAAAAAAAAAAGCCTGCTGCCGTGCCTGGGCCATCTTATATTGTCTGTGACCTTCCACCAGGAGCTCCTCACTCGCACGGAGATGAGCAGACAGCTCACCGTGTTTGAAATAGCAGCCAAAATGCAATATTTTTGACACAAGTCAGAATGCTGTCACTGTCGGGGAAGATCCATAACAATTGAAATATTATGTGCATGTATAAAAAAAAAGTCAGCAAAGCCAAAAAGGAAAGATGACAAAAGTAACGTCTGACAGCTGCGTTCTCCATAAAACACTTTGTTACATCCTGTATATGTATTTTAGAAGGAAACAATTATCAAACCAAAACTGATGCGACACGAACCCTCTGAAGACACAGAAGCTGCAGTTCATTGTATAATGATGACTGGGAGTTAACATGTGAAAATTAAATATAAGACACATGAGATGTCCCTGAAGGCACTCATTAAACACTAATGTAGTCCAGAAACACATGATAATGATGAGTTTCTATGGAACCTTTGGTGTCTTTTCTACCTTCGTTCCATCTACTCATATATTCTCATACATTTGAGATTATGCATTGCATAGGTGGAACAGCGAAGACGTGCAAATGCGCTCCATGAATTGATAAGTCCCTCGGGGCGTAAGCAAGTACATGATGGATAATGTATTGCATCATTACATCCTCACTCTTGTTCAGGACTGAAACCAGCAACATTCCAACATGCCTTAATGCCGTACAATCACATTGACGTTTACTCAGTAAAATACAGTGAGATAGATGTACTTAAAGGCTTTTCAGGAGAGAAAAGCTAAAAAAAACAACAACACAAGTACATTTTCCTGTCTGTAATTCTACAGCACACATTTGGCTAGTGCAAGAAAAGGGAAGTGGTCAGGATAGCCCCTTTTCCCAAGTGATAATAACTTCTATTCTGATGCTACATATGCACAACCTGGACCGGATTTGTCTTGGCGCACTCTTTCAAAAGTATCGCTTGGTTCCTGTGCACTTTACCTTTTTTTCTTCCTCATCCCAAACGTGTCACCTCCAGCTAAGCCTGGAGATCAGAAAGACATGAGAAACTGACACCCGAGAGAACTGACATGACTGTCACGCTCCAGATCTCGAGATGATGGTGCATACTGAACATACATTATCATTAAAAAAACGGTGGCCTTGAAGGGATGCACCCTTTTTTTTCCATCAATGCCATTGAAATTATGCTCAGTGCTTTTAAGGTCCAACTTTTCAACAAAAACATTCCCTTGCCTGCACCATTCTACCACCAACACTCGCCTCCTACTTTGACACAAGCCTGGAAATGGATCTATTTTTGCTGATGCCACATCCTCTGCTTTCTATCAGTGCATCGCAACAGGTGCTGGGATTTGTCAGAACAGGTAGCATATGTCCTAGAAAACTATTTTTGGTTACCTTCCGGGGGGCCATGAAGTCGCCTTTACTACCTTCCTGGCATGCAGAAAAAAAGTCTTTGCACTGTAAGTTTCTTCAAACCACGAGATAAGTTAAATGTCAATGTAAATGGACAAAATAAATGTTTAGTAAGTATGTTTCATATCAGCCTCGTGTCTCATTTGCAAAAATGCCCAATGGTCAACTTTGTGCAACGCATTCTCATACAACATCATGGTTTGAATTAAACGTAACAACCTTAGCGGACTGTCTTAGGTAACGTTGTGTAACGTGTAAAGCCAATGTTTACTTCTGGTTTCTGTGTTTCACCCACCTGCCCTTAGTGGACTTTCTTGCCTGTTACGCTCATCAACGTACCTTTCAATGGTCGCTCTGATATGCTACCGAACCTGCTCTGACTGAATGCTAACACGTTGTCATTCAACGAATCTGTAGATTACAGAAACGCATAATGCCAACATATTTTCCTCAGATATACACTAAATTTCACTTCCCATTACTAAGTGGCTTTGTATTAACTATGGTCTTTCATTGTGGACACTTTTGTGGACAGTAGTGTTATAGATTCCTCTACAAAGTAAACAACCAGTTTACTATCACCGAGTGACAGCACAGAGTAGGGGATGTTCAATGTGGGGGTGGTAACGTTGTTCTTTTTGCAGTTTATGTGAACTGTGAAATTCAATAAAAAAGAGCTGGGATTATGTGCTCACTTACTGTACCCAAGTGGCCTTGTTATTATCTGAGGGAATTGAAAGCCAGCATGGTCTTGAGCTGCTGCTCGTCTGGTTCGGTGTTTGATGAGTTGTGTGTATCGGGTTGACCTTTTGCTTGTCGCCGTCCTAAGATGCCACTTGGACACCTGTGGATCTGCTGTCGCTCTGAACTGGTTTTCCTCTTTTAGAAAAGCAGCAAAATTGATTTTATCTTTTACGATACATTCAAATCAATCGAGGGTGCCAAAATAGCATTCAAACACCATTTGAAAGATGATGCGAAGAGTGCGTTCAGTGGGGAGACACAACAATCAGATTTCTGTTCTGGAAATTTTTACATATTAGCACTTATCAAATAAGATAATGCCTTTAGAGTCAAAAGGTTTTTACCGAGGGAATTTTGGATATATTTTTTTTATCACTGCATGAATCAGAAATCACTGTCAACAGCCATTGGAAAAAATAAATTCCTGCCATTTATTTGGGAATAATAAATGTTATATATATCACAAGCCCCCCCTTAAAAACCTTCAGAATATAGAATGAAACTATCAGATTATGGGGAATTCTTTTTTGATGAAACGGCCTTTACATATAATATTGCATACATTTCACTACAGGCCTATAATCAACTTCCCCAGTTGATTACTGACATTAGGACCCATTCTAACAGTAGATAGTTACACAGTAGGAGTTGTTCATCTTGAGAATTTCAGTGCATTGTCAGAGGTCAGCGATATTCCACAACCAGATGTGTCCTAATTTACAGACTGCCGGACCATTTTGCCTAACAGCTGTGAGTACTGAGGGTTTTCTATCGGGTGTACTTCCACAGCTGGAGAGGAAATGGACCGGTCAGGTGCATCCAGGTGAAAGTTACCAACCTTGAAGGCTTTCACCTATTAAATCCAAAAGAATGTTGATGGAAGTTATATGAAGAAAGGGCAGATAACTTCTCACACAAATATCTGATTTCATATGTGTATACATATTTTTTTATTTGTTTGTAAGTGGGATCGCAACATCAGAGTTCAAACTTCCAATGCTTCTAATCTTTCATCTCGTCAGATCTAATAATCAACCGCATACACAAATTAGAGTGAACAACATGTTTACTCGTGCCTCATTTACCAAGAATCCACTTGTTTCAGCTGGAGTCAAAAGCTGGTCTCCATGTGCACACGTTGCGTGCAGTCCTCCCGCGGCTCCACTCGATGGCAGTGGAGCATCAGTCATGGCGATTAGCACAAGCCTCCTTTTCTGCAGCGCTGCACCTTCTTCTTCATTATGAACAGCACACCCACAGTGGCCAGTGTGGCCCACAGGTGCATTTTTGTGGCTTTGGCTTTCGGCACAATCAGCCTCATGAAATACTTCATGAAATACAAACGCAAGCAACTTCTGTAAACTTGGACAGAATATATCAGCAAATGATGTATGCTGTTGGGAACGTTAACAACAACTGGACTATAGGGCCTCTGCCAGGCACTCACTGCACTGAAGGCTGTATTTTGTTTTACTTTTTTTACTCCTGTTAATGACCTATAGATGTTCTTGCTGGGCCTAATAGAAAAAAATTATTTAGAAAATCAAAAACATTAATACATTATGCAAATAGCAAGTTATGCCCCGAGCACACCTCATACATGCTAGCGAGGTAGTACGGAAAGTAGCCCCTGGTGCTCTAGTAGAATACACACAGTCTCCAGTGCATTTGTATCAGGCTCCGCGGCTGCTATACCACGATGCATCGGTGGAAACGTATATACAGTATTTATTGCATGAGAGAAAGTTCCCATGTGGTGGCCTACAGAGGACTGCGTGTAAATAATGGATTCTAATCCTCGCCAAGCTCCAGGAGGAGTGCAAAAGTCTCCAGTGCTATATGGCTTATTTCGACCCATTTTGCGGACGCATGGCACAGTAAGTACGTTGACCTTGGAGCGGGGGATAATTTGGGACAGCTAATTTCCTATAATGCATGCCGTGATCCCCGTAGGCTTTGCTTGGTGGAGTCTTGTAGCGATTCCAGTGGATTTCTGCATTATTGAGAGGCCTTGAGCCTCAGACTGGAGGACAGTGAAGGCTGTTAGTGAAACCACTGTGTTAACTCTGAGGAGCTTCACTACCAAAGGTTGGCACACACAGAAGAGCAGTGGTGTCACTGCACATGTGAATACACATTTCAAATACCAAACAAAGCATATAAAAAAGGCAATGTGTTTTTACCCTTAAATAGGACAACATAATTCTGCACTCATCTCAAGACTGTATTTCTTGTAACATAACCCCAGGTAGGAAAGGAAGGATGCTGCAGAAAGCAGCTGGTTAAAAAAGTATGTTCTGAGCCATAATGCAATCAGTTGAGCTAATATATCAGATTTTACCGCTCGCCACGTCAGTGCGAGTAAGTCACCCTCCGTCTTGAAAAGACACAGTCGGATTGGAGCTGCTCTCGGCTGAAAAGAGACGTGAGAGGGAATTAGCCACGCAGGTAGGTAGGACTGTATTAAAAATTCCCCCATCTGCTTCCTCATTCCCTGTGATGCTGTTTGATCTCACCCCTTTTATGCTCCGTGCCCTCGTTCTTTACCCCCGTCCCTCTTTCGTTTCCTCTTTATATCTAAAAAAATCATAATAATTCTGAAAACCCGTGGAATTATTGTGCAATTCCAGGGTTCCCAAATGGACTTTAAATCATCCGAGGATCACATCGCAGGAGGAGAATTCCAATCATATCTACGCTCCTTTTGTTTGATAATAGACAGGTACTTTATTCTGTGGATGAGTGGGGAGAAAATGTAATTGCACTCTTGCCTGCCCTTTAGAATAAAATCAAGAAAGTGGTGATGATGCTGATATATTACACTTATGATTTAATGAAAATATAATATCTAGTTAATTAAGATTTGTTGAAGAGTTGTTGTTAAATTAACAATCACGAACTGATCTGTCATAAAAGCACTGCCCATGAAAATAAACAATTGCATGATTTAGAATGTTGAGGTTAGACAGAAGACGTTAGATAGTTAGAAGAAAAGAGTAACTTTTTGTCTTTCATTGATTTCTATTTTGAATTCTGAATATTGGATCTTGGTAAAGTGAGAAATAACTTCTCTTGCCAACTTAACTGTTCGGTAAAAAGATGCGTCTGCAGACAGTGTTCCCCACCTGGAGGTATAGTGTTTTTATAATTTCAAAATAAAACTTTGTTGTGCCCGTCTTTATATCGGCTCAATTCAGGAATATTAACTGACCACTTGCACTTCCTGCCTTCAAGGGATGAGTCATAACCACCTCGGTGTCTGGCTTTGGCCAACAGTGCTGTCACGGCTCCGCTGTGACCTCAGCCCGTTCTCGGTGTCTCCCCTCTGTTCTCTCTGTGTGTGTGTGTGTGTGTGGCATGGGCGCGGCTTCCATCATCCGGCACCTGGGCTCATCTCCGCACCTGCTGGCAATCAGACGGTCATCACAGGCAGCTGAAATACCCCGGTTTCCTTAATTCTCATCGCCAGATTGTTTCGTCAGCTCAGTGCTACAACCTCGGCCCCTCTGAGTTTTGCACTCTTCTTAGAGTTGTTTACCTTTGTTTCGCTAGATTTGCAACCAACTTGTGTTCTCCTTGTGCCTCAAGATTCCTGTGCCACGTCGCCGCCCAGCCGCCGCCACACGCACCGCCTCACGCACCGCCTCACGCACCGCCTCACGCACCGCCTCACCTTCCTACCTGCATGTTCCACCGGCTCCACGAACAAACTAAATAAAACCTTCTTCACCTACCATGCCGTCTCGGTGTCTGCGTATGGGTCCAGAATAACCGACCGTAACTGAACAATCTGGCCACTATGGACCCAGCAGACCCGAACTTCCTCCATCAAGCGCTAGCCTCCCAGGGCAATATGATTGGCCAGCACGAGACACTTCTCCGGGAAGTAATGGAGACTCTACAGACCCTTTCCTCCAGCGTGTCTCAACTCAGCGGCCAAATGGATCAAGTTACAACTCACCTCTCTGCCTCTTCTGCCCCGGGCGCTTGACTATCCAGTTCAGGGTAGGGAAGCAGCCAGTAGACTTCTCTCCATTCGTCAGGGTTCCGGATCAGTCGCAGAATATGCGGTGGAGTTTAGGATTTTAGCTACTGAGAGTGGGTGGGAGGACACTTCGTTGCAGAGTGTTTTTGTCTACGGGTTATCAGAGAATATCAAGGATGAGTTAGCGGCGAAGGAGGAGACAGACAGTTTAGACTCCCTCATTTCCCTGTCCATTTGCTTAGATAACCGCCTTCGTGAGCGCCGTAGAGAGCGCACCAGCTGCCCACAAGCCTCCACCCCTCGCAGTCAGCCTCGGGTAGCTCCCCCGGGTTAGCACGGACAGTCAGACTGCCTCCGGTCTGCCCCTTAGCGCTCGACCATCGCTCTTCACAGAGGAGCCGATGCAGCTGGGACGTGCCCAACGGTCTAGGGCAGGCTTATGCGCTTATTGCGGTCAGGCTGGTCACCTCCTGTTCTCTCCTGCCAAAAGACTAGGCTCATCAGTTACTGGAGGGGTCCAGATGAGCCATACCTCCACCTCTTCTTCAGCCCCTCAATCCTGTAAGCCGATGAAAGCATCCCTCATGTGGAAGGGAGAATCCATTCCACTTCATGTCCTGGTTGACTCAGGGGCAGACGATAACTTTGTTGACTCCGCCCTCGTCGCACAAGCTGGGATTTCCACTGAAGCCCTTCCTGTCCCTAAGGAGGTCTACGCCCTGGATGGACAACTCCTGGCCCACATCACTCACCACACAGTTCCCCTGAGTCTTCACCTGTCCGGTAATCACCACGAGTCAGTCAAACTACTTTTGATTTCCTCACCACATGCTCCAGTGGTCCTAGGCCAACCTTGGCTAAAACGTCACATCCCCCACATAGATTGGTCTACAGGGACTGTAGTTAGTTGGAGCAGATTTTGTCACTCTCACTGTCTTCAGTCAGCCCCAGCGCCCACTAACGTAACTGCTACACCCACTATTGAGTCTTCAGACCTCACCTTAGTGCCACCCACTTACCATGACTTAGGGGAGGTATTCAACAAGCAGTGAGCCCTAACACAGACCCTACGAATGTGCCATCAACCTGCTTCCTGGCACCCCCCTACCCACCAGCCGCCTCTTTAAGATTTCCCGGCCTGAAAGAGAGGCTATGGAGAAATATATCCATGACTCCCTTGCAGCTGGTTTAATCCGACCCTCTTCATCTCCTGTGGGTGCTGGTTTCTTCTTTGTGGACAAAAAGGACCACACCCTTTGTCCCTGCATTGATTACTGTGGCCTTAATGACATTACCGTCAAGAACAAGTATCCTCTCCCTCTCATTGACCCCGCATGTGAGCCCCTTCTCAAAGCCACCATCTTCTCCAAACTGGACCTCCGCAATGCCTACCACCTCATTCGGATCCGGGAGGGAGATGAATGGAAGACCGCCATTAACACCCCTCTGGGCCATTTTGAGTATCGGGTCATGCCTTTTGGCCTCACCAACGCCCCGGCAGTGTTCCAGGCCATGGTAAACGATGTCCTCCGTGACATCCTCAACCGCTTCCTTTTTGTATATATTGATGACATACTCATCTTCTCCCGGAACATGGAGGAGCACATTAAACATGTCAGGCTAGTGCTACAGCGACTGCTGGAGAACAAGCTTTTTGTAAAGGCGGAGAAGTGTGAGTTCCATGTCACCACAGTGAGTTTCCTCGGGTTCATCATCCAGCCAGGGCAGGTGAGGGCGGATGCAGCAAAGGTTCAGGCAGTGGCAGAGTGGCCCACACCCACCACTCGGAAACAGTTGCAGCGGTTCCTAGGGTTTGCAAACTTCTACAGACGGTTCATTCGCAATTACAGCAGAGTGGAAGCCCCCCTCACGCAACTCACCTCCACTGCCATTCCCTTTACTTGGACTCTAGAGACCGATGCTGCCTTCGCCTCCCTTAAACAGCTGTTCACTACTGCCCCGGTATTAATTCATCCTGATCCTTCTCTGCAGTTTGTTGTGGAGGTGGATGCCTCAGATTCTGGAGTCAGGGCCATCCTCTCTCAGCGGTCTCCCCAAGATCAGAAGATGCACCCCTGCGCCTTTTTCTCCTGGCGCCTGTCCCCCGCAGAGCGCAACTATGATGTGGGCAACCGCAAACTATTGGCTGTGGTTCTTGCACTCGAGGAGTGAAGGCACTGGTTGGAGGGAGCTGAACAATCCATCGTTTGGACAGACCATAAGAATCTATCTTACCTCCGCTCTGCCAAAAGATTAAATTCCAGACAGGCTCGGTGGGCGTTGTTCCTGGGAAGGTTCAACTTCACACTCACCTACCACCCTGGATCACGCAACACCAAACCCGATGCTCTCTCTCGGCAGTCCACCATGGAAAGAACCCCCTTCGAGCCTGAACCCATTCTTCCCCCTTCCTGCGTGGTGGCCGTGGTCACATGGGGAGTTGAGTCTCTCGTCCGGGAGGCCCAGCGCTCCCATCCGGATCCAGGTGATGGTCCTCCCAACTGTTTGTTTGTGCCGGACGCGGTCAGATCTCAGGTACTACAATGGGGACACTCATCCAAGCTTACCTGCCATCCTGGGTTCCACCGCACGCTCTCCTTCATGAGACAACGGTTCTGGTGGCCATCCATGTCCCGAGACACCCGTGCATTTGTGTCAGCCTGTTCCATCTGAGCTCGCAGCAAGGCATCCCATCGACCCCCGGCTGGTCAGTTGCAGCCTTTGCCTATCCCCCGCCGTCCCTGGTCCCATATTGCAGTGGATTTTGTCACGGGCCTGCCCTCGTCTGAAGGCAACACCACCATATTAACCGTTGTGGACCGGTTTTCCAAGGCTGTTCATTTCATTCCCCTCCCCAAATTGGAGGTGTTCCGGGCCAAAAAGCATGGCTTTCATCCCGGGACTTACCCCTTCAGGTGGAATCCCGCAAGTTGGCATCCCGTTTCGTTGGACCCTTCGAGGTGGACAAGGTTATCAATCCCTCTGCGGTCCGGCTCAAACTCCCATCCTGGTTAAAGGTCCATCCTACCTTCCACGTGTCACTGTCAAGCCAGTTTCCTCCAGTCCTCTGTGCCCTCCTGCCGACCCCCCACCACCCCCCCGGGTCGTCGATGACCACTGTGTTTTCGAGGTCCGGCAGATTCTGGATGTCCGCCGCCGGGGCCGGGGATTCCAGTACCTCGTTGACTGGGAGGGTTAAGGCCCGGAGGAACGCTCCTGGATTCCTCGTGGTTCCTTCACGGATGCTTCCCTTGTCCGGGACTTCTATCGGGATCATCCTAACAAGCCCGGTGGGGCGCCTGGAGGCGCCCATTGAGGGGGGCGGTACTGTCACGGCTCTGCTGTGACCTCAACCTGTTCTGGGTGTCTCCCCTCTGTTCTCTCTGTGTGTGTGTGGCATGGGCGCGGCTTCCATCATCCGGCACCTGAGCTCATCTCCGCACCTGCTGGCAATCAGACAGTCATCACAGGCAGCTGAAATACCCCGGTTTCCTTCATTCTCATTGCCAGATTGTTTTGTCAGCTCAGTGGTAGCTACAACCTCGGCCCCTCTGAGTTTTGCACTCTTCTTAGAGTTGTTTACCTTTGTTTCGCTAGATTTGCAACTAACTTGTGTTCTCCTTGTGCCTCAAGATTCCTGTGCCACGTCCCCGCCCAGCCGCCGCCACACGCACCGCCTCACCTTCCTACCTGCATGTTCCACCGGCTCCACGAACAAACTAAATAAAACCTTTTTTCTTCACCTACTCGGTGTCTGCGTATGGGTCCAGAATAACCGACCGTAACAAGTGCATTGACAAGGAAGGCAAATCGCAGATTGGAAAGGACAATATTGATACTTCATTAACTCTGATGTAAAAATAAATACTTAAATAGAAACTTTTTGAATTTGCTACCTCGTTGCTAAACGTCCACCTAAACCAAAGCCTTAAAGTAGCAGAACTCCAACTTTGAAATACCTCGAGAAATGCCTGAAACTTCTGTGTGAAAGTTTAGTCTTATCCCTGGGAACAGATATTTGACAAACTAATCTTAACTCTAGCCTTTAGTTTATCTTTTGTGTCGTATGCTTTCAACCACATCTCCTGGCTTTCATCATTGAATGCAGATTGCTCAGTCACAATGGCAACATTTTCTTTTGTTATTACCAGCCGTGACAGTGGTATTGTTTTTACCTTGTGAGTCTCTTTGTGCGGTCCTGGAGACATTCACTGCAGCGGGGACTAGCACAGAAGAGGTTTTGGGTACTGTCTGTGGAAATATTTTGTCAACTCCTATGCAAGATGCAGTGAGAAAACTTCACATATGTGTAGTTGAGATCAAAATGGAGGCTGGGTTTGAAGATGGGCGTGGTCCAAGCAAAAGCGCCAGAGGTAAGGGGTGGGAAGTGGGGAAGTAGCCATTTCCCCAACCCCTCCCCCTTTACGCCCCTGGCATGATATGTGGAAACAAAAATTCACAGGAGTGTAGTGGAGATCAAAATTAAGGCCACCTTCGAAGATGGATGTGGTCCAAACGATTGCACTGGAAGTAGGGGGTACAAAGTGCATGTGAAAGGGGCCATTGGATTGTTTTTCTTTGGCTGGTGTGATCCCATCACAAGATGGTCTCTCGTATCCCAAACACATTTTGGGAAATATGCATCCTCGCTCTCTCTTTGACAGAGTAAGATGAGAAGATTGATAGCACTCTCGATGTGAGACTGGTTTGTATTGATCATCTAGCTCTCGTGAAGGAAGCTAATGAGCATATTTCCAAAAATGTCAAACTAATGTGCTACAATATCTGTAGCAGTATCCTAATTAAAAACATCTATTTAACCTTCATAAAATGTGTAGATAAAGTCAGAATATGACTTGAATTTGAGTTGAAGAGGTTATCCACACATTAAAATGGAAGTAAGTCAGATATTATTATTATACAAACAAAAATAAGAATTGTTAAAATGACATGTCTGCATTTTTGAAAACCGACTACCTAATATTTGAACATATTCCCAGTTAAGGGTTAGTCTCGAGGGATGTGGAAAATAGTCAAGAGACATTCTGCTGACTCTTATATTGATATCAATCACTTGATGATTTACTGTCAACACTGGAACATTGCTCTTTTTGAACATTGTGAGTAAAAAAACTAATTGCAAACTTATCTGTTTGATAAAAGCTTAAGGACTCATAAATAAAATGAACTGCAGGTTTGATGTGTAATACTTCATCTTGTGCTACTCTATGCAGCAAATTGGCTTGCTATAGCAGAAAAGGGCAAGCTTTCAATACAGGGGGCTTTAGCTGGATCAAAGAATCAAGTCTGAAAATCTTATCTCACTTTCAATTTGTTTTCCGTGGCATAAGTTAATTCCATGCCTCCTTCTTTTCTCCATCTGAATTTCATTGTGTCTGCCTAATCAGCCAGAAGCAGAAATTATCTGCTAACATTTCATTTCTCCATGAATTTTTGATTGTCAAAAATTGCCCTAAGGGAGTGAACTGCGCCCAAGGTTGGGTTTTGATTTGCGATTAAACTATCAAGAAATCAATTTCGTCTGCTTTGAATAATTCAGGGTTTAATGGAATGAGAAATGGCGAAAAAGGGAGCATGGGCTATGAGATGGTCTGAAGGGTGTGTGTGTGCACGCTGGAGGGTGGTGTGTGAGATGTGGGGGGATACGCCACTCAAAATGAAAGCAGGGCCCTGCGACGTGGTGCAGAGTGGTCGGGGAGTTGCTGTCATTTCACCTGTGGTGCTGGTGCGGCATGTCAATAAGGTGTCTGCGCCAGTGATTTGTTGGGAGCAGCCAGCCCATTAATTAGTTGGGCAGTAGAAGTTACTAAACTTGTGATTTATCTCCTTTTCTTGTAAGAGTACATCATGCGCAAAACGCAGAGGGAACATTGCAAAATTTGTGCCGTAATTGGTCTCAGAAAAGCTTTCACTGATCATTTTTTACTCCTCTCGATGAATCTTAAGTAGTGACGACCAGGTTAAGATGCTAATAAGGAAAAAAAGAACAGAAATAAGGGAGCAAAAGAAGGAAAGAAAGGGGTTGAGTTACGCCAGGGACTGAAAGAGGTTATTCATAGAGAAAGGGCAAATTTGGCTCACCTCCCAAATGAGCACCTGATGGCGAAGGTTCAGAAAAACCTTTTGATGCCATCTAGTTGCTCCCATTCCCCAGTACCGTCCCACAGGGACGTGCACGGATTTTTCATCGCCTGTTCTTCAAAAAGAATGGCGTCGCTGGTGTGTTCCTTGACAAGACACAAATAAATGGAGCTGCACTGACTGCATGCCGCCAGACCTGACAGTTGTTGAATTAGAGAGGGGGCTGTGTTGTCAAAAGGCTCAGATAGCTGGTAGCAAACTGGAGCCAGCAGCCTTACTGTAGCTCTGGTGGAGGTTGTCAAAAATGTTTTAAAACTTGTGAAAAAAAGTTAGCAAGCTAACTCCATCAGGCTAACTTTAGCTGCCCTTCCTCAGCTGTCAAAAAAAAAATCTTGAGGACCGCTGAGTTATTGTGATGTTGCAAGATGAAGGATGCTTTGAGAGAAGGATTCCGAAAAGCATCCTATTTTAGGGCTAATTACTTGCTAGGCCAGGCTATGTCAACAGAAGTTGTAATATTTTTGAAACATCCTCATTAGTGGGTTTCGCGATCCTCCATAAGTTTGCAAGCTATAGTTGACTAGACAAGGTTGTTGACAGAGAATAGGTCACAGTCAGTATGTGTGTTTTGTGATGTGGAGAGGTGGTGGTCATGGTGCAATCTGGAATGGGTTTATAGAGGACTTGAGGCCAACCGGATGATGTCAAACTGTCATCAAAGGAGGCTGGAGCAGTGGACAAAAGTCCAAATCAGGGGGCAACTCCTCTGGTTGCAAAATGAAAGGCGTGTGTGAGAAAATGGCTCTACTTCTCACTTTATGTATTGCCTCAGTAAACATTAGTTTATGGTCTCAATCAAGTCTTCTTTAAGACAGCATAATGGTTATTTGGTAAATTATGATCCCATTTGGAGTAATTTGGACCTTAAAGCAGGTTTATGCTTTAGGGTGGGGCTACCTTGTGATTAGCAGGTAGCACCGTGGCCATCTTTTCCTGAATCCTTATGAATTGTCCTTCACATCTTTGATTGACCTCATGAAGTTTTCAATCAAGGTCAAGGAAAAGTGCTTTTCGCTGGCATCACTTGTTCTAAAAAAAACTAGATGGCACCAGCCAAAAACCAAGATGCCGATGGTCAACATGCTGAACTCGAGGACTCTAAAAACTGCCGTCCCCAATCCAATGGGTGACACCACGGTGATGATGTCCACTTCTTATGTACAGTCTTTTGTATAGACTCAGCACTGCCATGAAAAAACACCACGGTCAAGTGGACGGTAGTGTAGAAAGGAAATATTCTCACTTTTATTTTGTATATTCACAGTAGATGCATGTAAATATATATTGACAAGCCAGTGGAGAGAAAATAACAGTCTTCAGCCAAACCAGTGGCTCGGTGAAGCTGTATAGACACAGTGGTGCTTTAAATTAAATGTCAGCATGCTATCAGGTAACAATGACAATGCTGACATGCTATTGTTTACTGTAACAGGTATTTGGTTGCCATGTCAGTTTAGCTTGTTAGCATGCTAGCAATTAGCACTGAACATGAAGCATAGCTGAAGCTGCTGGGAAGGTCATTAATAGTTTGTCTTTATTTGGTCATAAACCAAGTACACAAATTGTATGATTACCTGCTAATGACGTCAGAGGAAAAGTCAAGGGATCACCAAAGTCATTAGTTTTCATCGTCTTCTACCGATCGATATCTGTACCAAATGTGCCAATTCATCCAGGATCCTGGGCACAATGAATATATGCCCCAGATTTCAAGGCAACTCATCCAGCGGTTTCTGAGAACATTTTTATCAAAAAACAAAAATGTCAACACGTGGTGGTGCTCGAAGAAAAGTAAGAGGTTCACCAAAGTGATTAGGATTCATCTTCTTGTAACCACGAAAGTATCCAATAGTTTACAACATATCAAGTCTGTGCCAAAGTGATGGGCCTACTTACCGACATTGCCATCTCGGGAGCCACGTCACAAGTTCCTTATTCAACTCTCTTTCCATGGCCCAGTCCACTTCTGATGTGTCCTTGAGCAACAAACTGACTCCTTATCTGCTGACAGTTTTGCTACTCTGTTGCTGAACTCTGACCTCAATCCTGTATAGAATGGCAACCCCCCCCCCCCCCCCCCCCCTACTATCTCAGTCAATACAATAAAGTATCACATAAAGCTATTGCTTTTTTTCTGGTGACTACATTGTTAGGAGTAAACCTTTAAAAGTTACTTTTGAGGGTTTTATCTAGACGACCATTCATTTCAGAGTTTGTGTGTACTCTGTGTTAATTGGTCGTGGAATAGCTTTATGAACCCAATAGTTCTGATGCTCTCTCAAGTCAGAGGAATGTATGTCTGAAGTTTAGGTCCTAAAGATTCTGAAATTGGAGTTACAATGTTTTCGGTTGCCAGCAATGACAGCATGCTCAACGCTTTGTTTTTCTTCAGTGGAAAGATTTCAACCCTTTGCAGTATAAGCTATAGCTGAAAAGGAATGATGTCACACTAAGCTGCCTAATGAGTATATCCTCAATAATGATAGCACCATAGGTAACAGATAGGGAAATAATATTCGAAACTAAGAAGAATAAGTTGATATACTGCATGTGCTCACTTTGATTTTGCTTTTTCTGACCACTTTCTTTTTTTAAATGATGTTGCTGTTTGACAGGTGCACTACCTTCCTTCACCTGTAGTCTATTTCGTTCTTCGGTGGGCTTATCCACGTTTATTTCGGTCACCAAAATGTCTACCCTGCTTTTAAACTGCTCGGCCTCCTAACCCTTTGTGTTGAGGTGGCAATATGCATTTAAGTAGTCCATTTGGAGCATTTGCTGTGGGAAGATAACTAGCAGAGTGTCTCATTTAAATTCACAATTTTGTAATATTTCATGACTCGACTTGTGACCTCTTGTCAACGTTTTTCTCGCTCTTGATTGCCGAGGCTACAATGATTCAAATTGAGGAGGGAGTGCAAGCTTTTATGGATGCCGAGTATGAATGCAAAAATTTGTGATGCAGCTCAAGAAGAGTTTGGGAAATAGGACTGACAAGGACTGTTGACACATCATCAAACTGAGACTGACTGCTTGAATAATTGGTTTGTACCTAATTATATTAGAGTGCCCTCTTGGGTGTATGTGTGTGTGTGTATGATTATGTGTGCAGAACGGTGTCTGTGTTCCTTCGGCGCCTGTGTGCTGGGATAGGGGGCTGGCCCTCGGGGGGGGGGGGGGGGCTTTGCTCCAAGGGAACCCTGCGGATTTGCTTTCTAGCAGGGGCTTTCGATCGAATTCGCGGAGCAATTTTCCAGGAGCGCAATTACATTTTAAAAGTTTACAATCACGTTAGGGAGCTGTGGTGAAAGAGGGGAAGCGCTGGAAGGGCAACCTGGTGTTTTTGTTCCGAGGCTGTGATAAGAATGCAGCCTCTAAGTGAGTTGAATGAGAAATCGCGTCGGCACAGCTGTTGTTCCATTAAAGCCCCCCCCCCCCCAAGGAGGCTTTAGAGGGGGTCCGAGAGGATCCGATACGGGCAGTGTGCCAACAGGCCTCACCGCATCTGTTTTAGCGATTCTTCATTTGGTGACAGATTCTGTCATTTGGTGTTTGATCATGACCTATACAGATTTGTTAACATCTTAAAAAGGGCACTAACGTGTGTATGTGGAACATTCCACCAGCGCATTCATTAATTTGCTTTGCTTTGGTGGCCCTGGTTTCTTATTCTTCTAAGCATTTCTACGTAAACAACACAGCTCTTTGTATTTCCCTGGACATATACCACCTGAATAGGTAAGCAAGAAAAGTAATGGAACATTGTAAAAGAGGTGAAAAGAAAAAGAAGGATTTCTATCTGGCATGTGTTGCACTCGAGTGCAGGTGGATCTCGTTTCCTAGCCTGTACAGAACTGTTGATCCTATATAAGTGCAAGCTCCCACAGGAAAATGGGGAGCTTTGCATTGCTCAGATGAGAGCTACGCAGCAGAATGTGACCTGAATGGGAATATTTAGTTTAATTCCCCACATAGTACTTCCAAAGTTAAATGCTTAAATGTGTCTGCAATCATTATTAATATAAATATAATTGGATCAAATGACCATGTGTAATGTGAAAGGAGACGCTAAGATGGTTATTAGTAGATACGTATCACCCACCGCTGCAGTTCCCCTTAGTTCTATGTGGCAAATTTAAAGTTTTTTAGTTTTTTCAGCGTCTTTGCTGATTTGCTTCACTTCCACTGCTCTCGTGGTGTTTTCGGCCAGAGCGGTTTTCAGCAAAAATAGCTCAGTTTAACAGCTAAAGAGACATTTTTCCCTAAAAAGTTAAAACCCAAAACAGAGCTAAAAATGGAGTGAATATTGAACTTACATTCATCATGTGCTAATGTTGCCACATATCTGCTGAATGTGTATATAGCCAACTGTTGACTGACTAGTTCACCATATTACCATAAAGAAGGTAATCATCAGCGTGGTGTTTGCAGCTGGTTTACGCTGACCCCTAGTGGCCAGAAAACCCCCCCAAAAAATCTATTATTGCAGTTATATGATTACCGTTTTCAGCTTTTAACAATTTGAACTACAAATGCAGCGACACTGATATCAAGCCGATAACAACTCAAATAGCTAGATCCGATAACGGTGACAACGGTGACATAAACACTATGTTTATATACTATACACATTAAATACTGGAATTTGTATTTTTGTGTTAGAATGTTTTTCAACAAGTTGATAAAGTACAATTTATTATTTTAATAAAAAATAACACTTCAGTACATTTTTTTTTTTTTACAAAGTTCAGAAAACAATGTTTAAGTCCCACCTGATGTTGCCTTACAAATAAAATAATGACACAGTGAGGCATACAGCACTGGTATCGGCTAATACCTTGCTAATACTTTGCTCTAAAAAAGAGCAAAGTGGTTGAAATTGATTTGTTGAAATCAGAAATTCACACAACACTGTAAGAGGAAAAAAGTGCTTCTGGTAATGTCCTGAAGAGAAAAATTATCAATGAAAATTTAGAAAACTATCTGTCGATTCATCATCTGAGCCCCTCTGAATGAAAAACCTTCAATGCCTTAACGTGTGTTTGAAATGATTACACATACTCAGAAAACGCAAGATTTTATTGGGTTTTTTTTCGAAAGAAAAGAAATCCATAATAATAAGCCTTAGGAATACTGCAGAATCTCTGTAAACAGAATGTGAATATTTTGAAGAAGTTTCTCCTACCTAGCTTTCTCTGAGCATATCTGCATGAACACAGCACTCTTAGTCAGACCACTAAAAGACATCCATGTCAGGAGACACATACACATTCATATCTTCAGCCCGTGACCATGTATCTGTTCCGGCATGTAACATGGATCTCTTCCTACGAGTCATTTCTTTGTCGGCTACTTATCTTGATTTCCCCTCATGTCGGGATAAAACAGTGAGCCTAGCATGGAACATATCCTAATTGTAGAAATGATATCTGACTTGGCTGCCCGAACTCAACTCACCCATTTATCCTTAAGCCGATTTTTTAAAGTGATAACATTCGTTTTTTTCTTTTTTGCCCCATTTCTGGTTTACTTTCACTATTTCAATTTTGCTATATTAAATCCAAAGTGTTCCCCTGTTGTGCCACATAAAAAGAAGTACACAGCCATAAAACTAAGTGCAGGTTTTTTTTTTTGCATCTTTTGTCTGCAACACTATGGCATTTTGGGAAAATATTGCATCATCTGCAGTCTTGTTTTTACGTGTTTACCACCATTATCTTTTCACGCATACTGCATTTTCTCTTTCCCCCCCATAAGACTTTTATACACCAGGGCAAAATCCAATCCAGGAATGTTTGCATGGGTTCAGTGGAAATGAAATTACTCTAACCATAATGCCTCCCTGAGCGAGGAGCGTGTGGTGTGCAGGGCAGGGGGATTAGCGTCCGTAATGGGGTTTTGAGGATGGTCAGGATTTCAGATCTGGAGCGATAGGGTGCCAGGGGTAAACACCGGGCAGGGGACTTGAGGATTTAGCAGGCGAAGGCTCCCCCCCTCCATGTGGACCTAGTATCACCGTGTTTTTAAAGTACACCCATTTCCCACGGTCATTTACTCAAGCATCTCCGGTGGGGATTTAGTTATCCTCTCTGAAAGGGCACAGCAGTCTTATAATACTGCTCATACATGAGAGGGAGGGAGAATGGATAATGTGAGAGTCATAGAAAAAAGCCAGAGGGCCAGAAGAAAAAAAAAAGCCACAGGTGAAAAACAGAATTTTAATTTTGAGTAAGTTGTTTGCTTAGGTATTGTATGGTACTTTATACCATTGAGGAAATCCACAGAATTAGGGTGATCAGGTAAAAGCCCGAGACTCAGCTTCCAACCACAAGTGCCTTCACAATGAAAAAAAAAGCCCCCTTAGGCCTAATAATGATAAAAATGCCTCTCCAATTATAATAAAACACAAGAAACAAAAGTGTACACAAAGGCTTCTTTGATAACAAGGAAATGTATAAATAGGGTTTCAATGAAAATAAAGCCTCCAGGCATTTGGTGGCTATTTCTTGACAAGCAAACCTTTGCACAAATACCACTAAGGTTGGCAGGTAACCTTGTGGAAAGGCGTTCTTTAATATTCACTCCAGCTTTGTCTCAAAATGCCCCTCAATCAGAAAAGTTTAGACAGCAAAGAAGTGAAAAGGGCCTGAATAATTCAGGAAGGATCAGAATGCCCTTGGGTGTGCAGTTCCCCACCTCTCTTAAGCCGTAACGAGTACTGTCCCATGCTGATTGGCAAAGAGGAGAAATCCACCAAGCTACTCTCAATTCTTGCACAACAGGTAATCTGAATAACCCTCCAATCAACTCAGGGGAGACGTGACATTTGGTAAAAAAGAGAAGAATGACAGCAAGTATCAATTCATTATACGCATTATTACTACTTGTATACTTTACATTCATATTTAATATCACCTTCATGAACTTGAATGACTCACAAGAGGCATATTTCAGATGAATGGTCAACATCAAAAGGAGCAGAGGCCGAGATATCCTCAGTTTTGAGCGTAGTATGGGGCACACTCCCAAAATGCGTGAGCCTATACATTTTGCATGATGTAACTCCACAGCGTCTTTTATTGCATTAAGGCAATCCCTGCCTCTTAAATGACCAAGCCAATATTTTTTCACACATTGGGAATCTCCCTCTCGAGCAGTAATTTATATATATACACCCACACACACATGCATGTATTGGGCATTGGCTCCTCACACTTGTGTCACTTCTTGTTGCAAAAATAAATAATATAATATATATATATATATATACATATATATATATATATACACACACACACACACACACACACATATTAACATGTTTTTTAAGTAAATAAGTAAGCCTCATTATACTCAGTAAGACATTAGAAGGGCTCGCAAAGGGGTTAAGACACTTGCTGTCATAATATATATATATATATACACATTTGGCAAAAGGGACATGACAGCAAGTACCTTAATCACTTTGCAAGGTAAGTCCTTATCATCTCTTACTGAGTATAATGAGACTTACTGCTTTACTTGAAAAACATTTTACTGAGTACTATTTCTATATTGGGGTATTACCACTTTGGATGTTTTCTCGCTATTTTCACTTTCATTACATGCTACCCTTCTGACTGCCTTTTCTTGGTATTCTATTGTGCTCTGTTGCATGGCTGCATAGGTGTGAGTGTGCATATACATATATTGTGTATATATATTCATCAAGTCTTTCTCCAAATTGGCTATTTTTTTGTTTTGTCTGTTGAATTGAATTTTAAAATTTTTTCAAATACACATGTTCCTATACAAAGAACTTTCACCGCTACATCGTTGTACATTAAATAAATTGTGCTCAGGCCTTTTCCTGTATCACGGGACTGTTCACCTTTAGCTGCAAAAACTGGTTTTTGCAACAAACACAAGACTTTCATCCAGGAGGCTGCTGTTTGTGTCCCAATCCAGCCCTAGTTAGCCGACATAAACACACTTGAAATCACAGCAACATGGCGGCGCACACATTGAATTACCTTTTTATCGATTCATTTACTTCACGTCGTGTTTTATGGAGGGTTTGTGTTGTGAAACATGCGCTGTAACAATGTTGGAACTGCCGTTTCCATTTAGTTAATTTGGGCTTTTTTGCGAGAATGCGGTAACATTACAAGTCTACTCCTCCCGTCTCTTTTAACAGAGTTCCCACGGCTGCTTGAAATGTCTTTGATAAGATTTAAATAAATATTTTCCCACAGGATTCTATAGTTGTTAACTTAAAGATGGTTACTTAATACACTGTTTCTCTTTGTTAATGGTGCTCATGGTGGTTATGCGAGTCGCCAGTTAACCAAGCTCTTTTCCTTAACCTAACAAAGTGATTTTGTCGCCTAAACCTACTATCCTATGACAGAGGTTTATTTTGGACAGTTTGCATGGAACCAGTGGAAACTGACGCACTGCCCCCGCCACTTCCCAAACTGACCCTAGAGGCGTAGTTTGACGCTTAGCTCACCAAGCTGCGGTTTTTGACCCACTGGTGCGAGGATGTGTCGACCTACACACATAAATTATTTGGGGTCAAGAGTGTTAACCCTTCCCCATTGTTGGCTTTTACACAGAGGACCGGAATACTTCTTCTACCACTGTTTCAAATTGTAGTCCAACATACAACACTGACCACTTTAGTCTCCTCAGCAGGGGGCACACTTCTAACCCAGGATGGACAGTATAATGCAGCGTTTTATCCTCTGATTGGCTCAAGATCACTAAAACCACAGCTCCCTGTCACAGTGCCGCGGCGATACAGCGGCTCACCAGGCAGACATGTTCGGAGACAGATGGAGGCAGAGAGCGTGTCGGGACAGTCTGAGATGAGCTTCACATCTGCCGTTCACAAGGAAATCGGGCCACAGACGGCTGGGGATTACACGGTGGAAAAGAGGGAGTCAGTAAGAATATGAGTTCAACTTTAACCCCTCTGACCCAGAGGTAAAATAGCGCCGGGCAGCGGGGCAGAAAAGCTACGGAGACAGGTCAGGCTGTGAAGTGAAGGAATGCAACCATGCAAGAAAGGTGAGGTGAAATTTGACCTGGATGCAGATGAACGCTGCGGATGCTTCTCATATTTAGTTAATCAAAGTAGTAAAACCCGCTCAACCATTGCAAATGGCACATTTCTCTAAGCACATCCACCATAATTAAATATAATCAAGGCGCTGCACTTGATTAGTTAAGTGTGGGGTTTTGTAAAGCGAACACATTTGTGCACATAGTCTCAAATGTGCTCAGAATTCATAAGAGTGATTCAGAATAAAACCACTTTTCTTTAATATCTTGGACTTTAAAATAGCTGTTGCTTACTGGACTCATGTCCTGTGTTGGTGCGTATTGATGGGATGTTGGCAAAAGAAACAGCCATTAGGCTATCGCTTCCAATCTGACACCACCACACATCCAACACCTATAATAACAACGTGACAATTCACACTGATGTGATTTCACATACACACCCTCGTGTGTGTGTGTGTATATATATATATATATATACACACACACACACACACACACACACACACACACACACACACACACACACACACACGAGGGTGTGATTGTGTCCTGGTGATACTGTGTCACTGTGCAAAACAAAGATGTTTGACACAAAAATGTAAAGCACGGCTGAGTTATGGAATATATATCTGGGGCACCTGTGATCAAAAATGAAAGGGAATTAATATTCTACCACTACTTTGTTCAGCAGAACGCGACTCATTTCCCTTTGAGTTCTAAATTGCCCCACATGCAGCGCTTTTCCCTCAAAGCTATTTATGGGAAGCAACTGAAGGAGTGGTAGTTTGAAGAATGAACAGAGTACCATCCGGCAGATTTGCACAAGTAAACACACCTGGCCAATCACTGCTGATAGAAAACCAAAAGCGAGGGTGGGGGGGGGGGGGGGCTCGACTTTTTGCAAACCGGTGAACGGAAGTTACCATATTTGGAATGCGGAGGAGTGACATAGTGGTGCCGTATACTGCTCTGGTAGCAGCAGCAACCTGTCACTTACAGTAAGCCGGCCCTAAAGCATACCCTGCTTTATGGTCTGTTTTATTCTAAATGGACCATAATTTACCAAATAAACATCATGCTAAATTGAAGAAGACTTGAAACTAGAGATTGAGACCATAAACTCATGTTTACCATGTCTACTTAGGTAATAAATCAAGTGAGTAGTAGGGTCATTTTCTCATAGACTTCTATGGAGAGAATGCAAGTTTTAAGACACTTCCCCATTGGCTTCACTCGGCAGAATGGGAGGTTGCCGCCTGCTCTTACCACGCGCATCCTCAAACTCTGCCTTCGTTTTGATCTCAACCACACACCTGGAAAGTTTTCTAACTGCATCTTGCACGGTTTTTGATGCTATCGCAGTGACGAAATCTGTCCACGGACAGAAATATAAACAAAGTACTCAGACTCTTTTCTATGGTAGTAGGTGTCTCCAGGACCACATTTCGCCGTGATGACTCACACACGCACAGACTCACAAGGTGAAAACAAAACCGGCTGTCACGGCTGGGACGCATCCCCTCGCCACATGCAGCAGCCTTCAGACACCTTAACCTTTTCATACCTAGCCCCATTTTTAGGCTTCTGCTCGAAAATACTATACCCATACTCAAAGGGGCCTTACTCTCTAACTACATGGTCTATTTGAATAATTTCAATGGAGTAATAACACTAAGAAGGGGTTGCTCGTATGAATTGTGTAAATATTGTGTATATGTTACTGGTTAAGAGGAAAGGAAGATGGCACACAGCTCAAATTGAAAAGTGTCAAGTTCGCCTGAAGACAAAGCACTTTTTGACATCATTTCTTTGAAATAATGGCAGCTGACACTTCTAACACCTCTCCCAAATCATAGCACAACATGTCAGCAGTGCACTCTCTGCAAAGTTTGACTTTGATAAAGATAAAGTGAAGCAGAACAAAATTAGAGGTTTTAGTACAGAGAGTTTAGGCGAGGTTTCCAAAATGTGCATTTGGGCACCATGTGTGCCATTTGAATTTTCTCATGTACCAAACTACATATTTCACTTGTATATTACTAATGGTGTTCAATACATCCTAATACAGCAGTTTTGGGCTTTTTATTTTATTTTTTTTATTTTTTATTTTTTATGATCTTCCCTTAAGAGGGTCCCTTAAGGGACCCTTAAGGGACCCTCTCGGCATATAAAGGTTAAAGGTGATATTGCTCAGGCTTGTAGTGTGACCGGCTCACAGTGGGCTTTTAAGCATTATATGGTGACAGCGTCGCACAGCAGGAGAAAGTGATGGCGACACAAAAACACAACTGTACGAGATAAGACCGAGCAGTTTCAGGCCAAGTGCGGGCGCCCAGAAATGAGGAAATTACATTATTCCATAGTCGACTGAGAAGTATAATGCTAAAAGGAAACCTTTACACACTGTTCACTTGAATAGTCAGCTATTAATATGAATTAGTCCAGATTTTAACATTAGCTACACTTTGTCTTCATTTATTCCTTGTGCTGTCCACCCACTTGTGTCTTTCATTAATTAAACGACTATTATGCACTGAGCTGTTGACCTTTTGAACACAAATCTATTTTCTTTGTAATGTTATTTGTCCTTATTAAAAAAAGAGAGAAAAGAACAACCTTCTGTTGCATTTAATTGTAAAGTTTGTGCATGTCAAACAGCGTGTTTGAATGCCAAACTTAATTCACAAAGACCTGATAAACTAATGAGAGTTTATTATATATTTGGTCAGCATATTTTTATTTGCTGAACACATTCAAATAAAGAAAAATAAATTGCATGTGTTCTTACTATGTTGTATGGTTGTTGTAGGTACAAAAAAACAAACAATTATGGAGCAGATGGAGTGGGTAATATTTCAGGACAAAACTCAGATTAGTGTCTTAAATTTACAAGAAACAAATGAATTATTATGTAAAAAAATGTCTGTGATTATGAAGTCATAAACTTATGAGAAAAAAACCTGTGAAGAAAGTGGAGTTCAACGCCAGCCGTCAGACTTTCATTGCTCCTAAAGTAGTGTTATTACCATAAGGATGGCTTATACCGTAAAGCGAATGTCCGAGAAGATACATACACGTTTCTTTTATGTTCTTTTTGTGTCACTTCATGAACATGAATAAATACTAATTTTGGAAAAGTTACAGGAAAGCAGAGACCAACTATCTTTGACTACAAGAAGGCATGTGTCTTTTATATGGATGGATGATGGAGAGTCTGCAACAATATAATGCATCCTTCACTCGGCAGCTCACGTTTCCAAGGTGTTTAATGGTGGCATCTTTGGTCTGATGAGGTTGATCAAACATAGCAAAGTGAGAATTTGTTTCCTTAAAAAAAACATATGATTTAATAATCTTGATTTGTGAGTTTGGACATTTTCCACTTCAATCTAATTTCTCATACATTTTTTGGAAATCCTGACTATCTTGGAATATTACTCCTTCCCCCGGCTCAATAATGGTTATTATTCTTTTTCACCAACAATGGCCCTAATACGCCATCATATTTTCAAGCTTTCTCTAGATATCACTACTTTTTTTATTTTCTAAACTGCATATGTGGAGTAAAAAAAAAAAAAAAAGGTTCAGACTGTGTATCTCTTAAGACTCAGCTCCATTCAGCTTTTAAACAGATCTCACATCTGTATATCACACTGGTGGCAGAAATTAAAATAATAAGATAGAAACAGAACAGTCAGGGCAGCCCTGAGCTCCCTATCCATATACTGTAACCCTATACAAACCCCCTCATTACTTGATTTGAAAGATCCCGATGGTTCATTAACAACAGCATTAATAAGTAGTTTGCAGGTCAAGTGTTTGATGCACTTCATCGTCTCAGAAAGTCCCCGGCTTTCACGCTTGGAGCGGCTCATATGGATTGGTACGCGCTGCCAGAGGATCACGCTTGGGACAACTAGCTACACCGTGACCCGCTCACCTCAGAGCTCCCTGGCCAGAGCCCCCCTAATTGTCTACTTTCTCCCCCTCAGACCGCGTTACACATTCCGATTAGAGCCCATCGTTTGCATGCTGCGGAGAGCTGCAGACGGATCTGGCAGAAATGAGGGGATCAGACACTGGAGCAAAGACGTGAAGATAGATGAAGAGAGAAAGAGAGGGAGTGCATTTACTCAGGTAGACTACTTAATTATCCACAGTTAGTTTTATGCTACTTTCACTACACTGTATTTTAACCATTAAATGCATGCTTGTTTTTTTCCCAAACCTACATATCTCTGGCTCTTTAGCTTCCCGAGACTTATATAACTTAGATATAGCATCCGCATTCTCATGCTCCACTACTGCTTTTGAATCATCTGATTTATAAATAGCACTAGAACTAATTCCTCATCATCAGTGGCTTTATTTATATATATATATATATATGTCTTCATTTACAGAGTTGTCCAGATCCTAAACGTAGGTACTGAATATGCATCTATGGGTTAAAAGGGAAAAATGTTTTTGGGTATTCGGCTCCTTTTGTTAGTTACTTTGTAGAGTATTTTAAATAGATATTTTCTGCATTCAGAATGCTATGGTGGTATTTGGAAGGTTAAATGACCCAAACTATATCAAATAGTTACATTTAGCTTCACCTCGCATGGAGCGTTAGCTCAGGCAGAGCACTGAAGTCAGACTTGCATTGACAGGCATGAGGGGCTTGGTTGCTTTTTCACCAGCTGCTCCGCCACCAGCTGACTAGTAACGACCTATCATATCCATGCAGGTGCACAACACAGGATGTTAACCTGACACTCTTAACACTATTAATCTGTTGGGACACTCCCTCTGCCATTTGCAGCTGCAAATATTACGTTAATGTATCTGTTAATCAAGGGGGAATTGCTCCTTCCAGCAGAATCCTTGTTGCTGTTCGCATTCTTTGAGAGCTCCGTCCAAGTCTAAGACTTCAAGTAACTCATATCTGGATAAAATCCAGATGCAATTCTCCTGCCGGGTTTCACTCCCAGGGGTTCAAATACTGATGCTTGGCCAGTGACCTGTGGCGTTTTGATACCGACAAACAAAGCACCCTTAACTAACTCCAATGTAAACCAGTCTGCGCCATTATTAGACGCTCATAGGAACAGACAGTGTTAAGAGCGAGATTTTTTAAACCAGTGTGCGAAATACCAAGTTGCCATAAGGGGGTCTTACACAGGCTCAATATGCAACAAAGCCCACACAATTTCGTGGATGCAAGCCAAGGCAATCCCCTAGACTATTCATGCTTTGCACACACATCACCAAGGCTAATATCGTTGACACACACACTCGACAGGTGTACACTCGCGTGTTGCTGTTTAACTTTTCCTCTCATGCACAGCAGGTCCATCACAACTTTTGTCACAGCAAACAGGCTGGAGATCAAAAGATATTTTGTCAACCCTTGAGAAAGAATGGACCACAGAAGCAAGCAACGGCTTTCAGGGGTCTCAAGTGTCAATTAAGGGGTTTTGGACCCCACGGAGACCCTCTATATTTCCCACACTGTTGACAATGTTATCTCATGTGAAGTTGGAACACAAAATGTTCGTTATTATTTGTGATGGCATTATGTTATGAAATGAAAGTTAGGTTTAGGCAACAAAACCACAACGTGGTGTTAAACATCAGTCTTCTGGTTAAAAGTCCTGTATTTGTTGAATTATCCACCTCCCCTCTCACCCACCATAAGGGGTCTTCCTCGATATTCAACACTCCAAAAAAGATTTTTATTGATTTTCCATTGGCAATGTTTTAGTCCTGAGTGACACGAAAAAACGGACAATTCGTTTCCTTGTACACAAAACCAACAGATTGCGTTTCATGACTATTTCACGATCTGCCATAATACTGTGCTACAATATGACGAGTAAGGATGAGGTCATGTTGCAAATCATTAGTCCTTTGTTTACACTTAGCCTCATACTGAATATGACTTGCCAGTAACCAAATCTGACTGACCCGTCTGTAATTTCCCCCTCGACATGAAAATCTGCGTAAGCCCACTTCAGTCTACCTGAAGCTGTTTGCTAACTGTGGAAATTGCAAGACGAAGAATTTAGCACTTTAGTTACAGTAATCAACAGTTAGCAATAACTGCTAGCTAACTAATAACGGTCCATAAACTAACGCAAACCAAAGATGTCATTACGCTACTTTTAGGTAGCCTTGCTAGCCCTGGTGCTACCCCAGGTACAGCCATTAGCATGTGGCCCTGGCCTTGTGGTCCCTTGAGAGTCTCCCCAAACATTGCTGCTTGGAGACGGATGCATTTAAACCAAGCGGCAAACTCCGGTTCTGAAGAGTGAAGTCAATGCGGAAGTGTCTTAAACTTGCATTCTCTCTACAGACCAGCAGGGGGAGACTCCTCCGGTTGCAAATAGAAGTCAGATTGTATGGAAGTCTATGAGAAAATGACTATTTCTCACTTGATTTATTACCTCAGTAAACATTGTAAACATGAGTTTATGGTCTCAATCTCTAGTTTCAAGTCTTCTTCAATACAGCATGATGTTCATTTAGTAAATTATGGTCCATTTAGAGTCAAATAGATCATAAAGAGGAGTATGATTTACGGCGGGCTACCTTGTAATTGACAGATCACTACCCAGAGCCGTATACGGCGTCTCTATGACTCTCCTCCACCATCCAAATATGGTCACTTCCGTTCATTGGTTGCAAAAAAACAAAATGGCTAAGGCCAAAACATCAAACTTGAGGCTTCAAAACGGCAGTCCACAAACCAATGGGTGACTTCATGATGACTACTTATATACTCCACTTCTTATATAGAAGATATGATTTACACCTTTGTTTTGAAATTTAGCTAGAATGTGCCTCGGATTGAAATCCAACCCCTAATTCTTCTCAGCTGCATTAACACACTTGACTTATTTGATATCCGATCTGCCTCGTATGAAGTGTATTAGCTTTGACATTTTACTGATATATTTGAAATACTTTTGCTTGTCACGCAGTACATTGTTGTATTTCCTGTTTTTACTACAGTAAAAGATCTCCCACTGGGAGATGGAGACGGGTGACGCATGAGGGAGTGGAATGAAACAGAAGGACCAGAGTTGTGCAGATTCCATTCAGAGCTGGGCAACATCTGTGACCCCTTAAAAAAAAAAAAAAAGTTGGTTTAAGAGCGAAATGAAAGACAAAAGTAGATGGTGGGAGGGGGAAAGGTTAGCTGGAGAACACTATAGAGGGACAGAGAGAGAGAGAGAGAGAGAGAATGGAGGGAGAGGGCAAATAAGAAATCTTAACACAGAAATGGGAAGATGGAAGTGGTAATGAATAAGTGCGGGATGTCAGTGAGTTGTCTGATCAGGAGAACGGGCTCCTATCACACACATACTGTCAGTGCAGCAAGTGGAGACAGGCCTGATGGATTCGTATGATAGATGTGTGGACGCATGGAGCCGCGGCCCCAGCTGCTGGGCTTAATGAAATGTGTCCCACTACAAGATAGAGCGCTCTGATTTAAACACATCCTGCCACGCTATCCCTCTTCTCCCTAATACAGCCAGAAAAAGCCGCCTCCACCACCGCCACTGGGCCCCTCTCTCGGTTTGTCTTCCTATTTGAAAGTCAGCTTTTTTCATTTGGAACCAATCCGCTGCCTCCAGTCTCTGCCCCCGGAATGAATCATGCCGGAGGTGATTCTGTGCACCTGTAGATCATTGACAAGTCAAACCTGATCTGAAATGTGCTTTGTTGTTTTTGTTTCAAGGCCCGAGCCTCATCTTACGCTCTGGTGCACCTTCAGCATGTGTGAGGTTCAAAACCGTTCGTTCTAAATCAGCATTAGAATAAAATTCTGGACCGTATGAGATTTCTATTTTATTTATTATTTTTATGTAGTTGGACCAAGAGAGAGAACAGAAGAAGAGAGGATTTTTCTACTTTCATGGCCTCTAATTTCTTCTCCCCTATTTTCCCTGTAGCCTCCTCTCCTTCCCCAACTCATGTCCCTCTCTGTCACTTCGCCCTCACTCCTCCTGCCTCTCGTCTTTCCCCCTGTGCATGTTGTTCCCCCGGGGCTCTGTAGTCCTGTTTTACTGCAGGAGTTCAGGGAATGGGGCCAAGGAGAGTCCTCGTCAGCCAAGTGTTTATAAAGCTTTCTGCCATGTCGACAAGGACGAGCTGTTTCTCTCCTCTCTCACTCTCCCAGATCCGAAAATTCTAAACACCGCTGTCCACTTTTCCCCTGGAAGGCCGGCCTGCGTCTCTACAATCACTGTCCTTCGTCCTGCCTTGTCTGTGTGTGCATATGCTTCGTTTGTTCGGACGGGCCTCGCCGAAAGCACTCGGCTTCCTCCCCGGAATAATTGATTTAACAAATTGCCGGCCATGTTTCATTCTGAGGATAGTGACAGGAGCAAAGCGGGGAGACGGAGCCGGGAGATTAATTAGGAAACAAAGTCATCTTTATGGAAATTAAATGCATCCTCTGATGATAGCCTTCCTTTCCCATCAGTCTGCCGAGTTTTCACCCCCCCCAGCGCATGATGAAGGACTGGGAGGCCTCCAGAACATCACAGAGATGACTGCCGGCGCTGGACCCCAGCGCGTCCACACAGCACCCTTTAGCAACGCCGTCTTCCAGCTTCCCGCTTTCGTGGGTGATGTGTTTTGGGCCACATACATCATTGCAGAGCACTGAACCCAAAAAAAAAAATAGATGCTCCTGAAAACAATGCAGTATCCTTTTCTGAGGGGGGGAAAACTGCAGTAAAACAGAGGCCTGCATAAAAACCAACCTCACATATGCAGAGACAGCCAGTCTCTGCAGAGACAGCCAGTCTCTGCATATGTGCACGGTTCTCCACAGAGCACTTGGTATAACAGCTGAGCGCATCAACTGCATGAGTGCACATTGTAAAACTAGTATCCATTCAATTTAGTGCATATACTTTCGTATGACACTGTGCACTTCTGATTGCAGGTGTGGGATTAACTCTGCTCAGCCCCGCAGCTCTTTGACAACCTGTCATCCTGCTCGCTTGCAGCTGCACATCTAACCCTGATTATTATTAATTTATTGGTTCAGAGAATTTTGAATACGCATAACATATCCGACTGCTCTGGTTGACCACAATATCAGTCTGAATATAATTAGTCTGAAAGAAAGACTCAACAACAACAACATCACCAACAGAAATCCCAGAGGACCAACCCATCTGTCCGAATGATCAGCAGGACGTCGTTTTATCCTCTCTCTCTCTCTCCCTCTTTTTTTTCCATGACATGGTTTGACAACAGCAGTCATCCACCTCCTCTCAGATTCCACGACAGATGACTGGAGGTAGGCCATTACCAGAGACAAAATCAATAGACAATAGGGTAGATTCGGGCTTGCTTGTGTGTGTCATCAAGCTTTATTTGAAAGAATGACCATTTGACACAGTGGAGTGCAACACACGTAAAAAAAAACGATATTAAGTCCACCAAAGATAACAGATACATGGACACTTCATCTTCATCCAACAACTGCATGCTACTTCCTATGCGAAAGTTCTTTGAACAAATAAAAAGTTATTTTGAATAAATATCACTACACTGTTGATTTAAAGGCTACTACGAGGAACTTTCTTTTCTGGTCCTCCCGTGCCTACCTTCCCTCCAGTGGGCCCAGCAATACGGCCCAGGTCTCCAGCAGCGTAAGGATGAAGACATGATGAAGGCAATTGCAAATGACAAGGAAGTACAAAATGCAAACCATACTTTGGCGTTTAATTTTTACCTCTTTAGATAAGATTTCATAAAACGTATTTTCTTTCTTCACCATTGGAGGCCCCAGTGGAGTCTGAGCTGAAAGAGTTTCTGATGAACCTGCATGATTTCGCATTGAATCCAACCAGGTGGCACCGATGGCAAGAATTAAGAATAACTATACAAACAGCCAATCTTCTTGTTAATAGTCTCGTTTGCTTATGCAGGTCATATAGAGGCACCAGTATTAAACTGAGACTGTTTCCTAACCAGTTAAAAATTCCTACTTTAAACTGTCAATAATCAACCAAAATAAGTCTGAGATCCCCAATTTTTAATCTGAAATGCTTCAGACACATTTTTACCATGTTTTACCCAGGTAGTTGAACAAAACCCTGGTAGAAATTATTTGGAAAAAATAAATAACTTTAATAAATTACCTGAACATCACTAACAACTTTGTTGCTTATACATATAAAAAAAAAGCTTTTATGACCCTGACTCTCACAGTAGATACCAAAGGCTGCGGCTGACATTTTTACAGTATTTAGAGATTGTTAAAATGTAAAATGAAGAGAAAACTCTAATGAAACAAAATAGCAGTGTATGACATCTGCACCTCAAGGGCGTGAGAACCTACAGAATTATCAGTGCAAAGCATCCCTTTGTGTGTGTACGTTAATGATCATTTGAATGTGGAGAAACAAAAAGGGCCAATTAGAATAACCATCATTACCCCCTAATCATCTGGGGTTGCACACCGAGAAATGAAAATTAGGATGGTGCTCAGTTTGTCCATTTCCCCGGGGGGGTCGCCGAGCATCTCCGCTGCACTGCCTCCCAAGCTGTTTGTGTGTCTCACTGTACCATTTCTGCCCCTGCTCCCTCTCTCTGTATCCATTTCATTTTCGTCCTCCTGTTTTTTTCTATTTTTTTTACCGTCCCCGGCTACCCATGATCTCTTCTGTGGTTTCGTTGAGGAAGATCTTTCAGGTGCAATTTCTCCCCTGGTAAATATGTGTTGTGACAGGAGACATGTTGGAGATACTCTCAGGCCCGATGAGTGGAGAGAAACACCTTGGATTGCAGCAAGTGTCCCGAGGGTTATTTTCCTCTGTGGCTATGATGGGCTGTGTGTGTGTGTGTGTGTGTGTATTTTGGTGTGTGTGTGTGTCCCACTGTTCTGCAACAGTCAAATAGCAGAGTGCAGAAAATTACTTTTATGGAAGACATTATTAAATAACAAAATAAAACTAGGAAATATATTTCATAGGAAATATCCAGACAAAGAACACAGAGTAGTTTAAGCTATGAGACAAAGAACACGAAGACAAATTTGTATATACACCATGAGTAAGAAAGTTATTCCTGATATGATATGGAAATAAGCCAGGGCCAGGGAGTCAGGACACTTATGCTCTTATACATTTACCGCAGATCTCAAGTTCATGTTTTAAAGTTTGTTTGTCCTCGGTTCAACCCTAAGTTTGCTGTCGTTATGGTTAGCAGCATCTTAGCATTCATTGTACTGATTTAGAGTGGAGAAACTTTAACGTTAACGGACACTTGCTAGCCAATCAGAGACAAGTATTTTTCAGGGCAATGGTGTACCAGGACTACCAGCATACCACAGTGAGTTGTTTGTCATAACTATTTATTTCATAATCCTTCAAATAAGTGCACTAAATGGAACCCAATAATTATCAATTATAAAAAATACTTCAATATGCATTCATGATTAATATTTTAATATTTTTTTTTACATACTAACAATGTACTTAATTCATCAATGATATATAATTAGTGCAATTTAAAATATACTGAAATACACATTAGTGCTCTTGAATGTGCTTGTTATTAAAGTATGCAGTATATAAGTAACATCACTGCTTGCTGTACTAATATGATTTTTGATGATTCTCTCTTCAACTTTACGGATAATAATTACCAAGAAGCAATATTTATAATATAATAGAGAAAATTAAGAATGTGATCTGAGTAATAGTAAAATGTATTTCAAGAGTTTCTACATTGAGTCTCAAAAAGTGTTTTTAAAATAGTGTTTAAAATTACACAGTCACAGTGCAGTTAAGTGCACATACTTTCAAGATGTATTGTTGGCATAAGTTGCATATGTCAGTGAAACATCTGAAATGTAATGAGTTATTTCAAAGTGTTCTTCAAGTATGTCTAAAGTACAACGAAAACCATCTAGCATTTACATAACTGTGGTACTATCAAATAATAGAACCAATTACAATACTTCCATCAACAAGAAATCAAAAATCAATGGAACTTCCTTGAACATTAAAGTCCCCTGACATAGTCTTCCCAAGCTTGTTGGTCTGTCTGTTAGCTCATGACGGACGCACAATGTGCTCCTACACACCTCGCGGTTCCCGTTCAATCACAATGTGTTATCCAACTTCCACTTCCATTCACAGCCTCAGACACAGTTCTTCTTTTCTAGTCCACCAGCACCAGTTACTGACCTAGATTCTCATCTTCCTGCTGTTGCAGGTACGGAGCGTTTGGCTGTGGCTGTGACGAATGCCCCAATGCAATCACATCATTCTCCGTGTTGATTAAGAAGTGTTTCTGGACGTGTTCAAAAGGCCCTCCTTCAGTTTTATTCCTCAGTTTTTTCCATCCCTCTTGCGAGAGACGCGTATCTCAGCAACCGTGACTTTCCACAACAAGACAGCCATAAAATAAATAAAAAGAGCATTAAAACGAAAGGCAACTTTTAGCGAATAATGTACGCTGCGATGCACACGCTGAAACTCGCAAGCACACCCGGGGAGAGAGAGACGAGGCGAAGGACAGATGCTGAACTAGAAACAAGCTAAATAAGTGATGAAATGGTCTGCTCTCGGAGAGGAGATGAAATGGAAAAATGTGTACAGCAGCGGCAGACTCCAGACTACACACTCACTGTACAAAAAAAAATGACATCCTGGTCAATACTGTCCCCTTTTCATTTACAACCAATAGTCCCTGAAAGCTAATGCAGCTCGTTATGCTCAGTGTGCACACTCTTTCATGCTCATTTATTGAAAAACACACACAGATATGCATAAATTAATTTTAAATTCAGGTGTTTTATGTACTCGGATCAGATGACTGTCTTTAGACAGTGGAAAATCTGACACTTGCTCTTGTCAGGATCAAACCTCTCAGGACACAACTTTTAGCTTCAATTTATTGAGCTGATTTTATAGCAATGAAGAGGAAACAAGCACTAAATGTCAGCCTAAGTGACATTCATTATTATATCTTCTTCCTCTTCCTCCTTTTGCTTTATTGCACTAATCCCTCTTGATTTTTCTTACTTACGTTGACAGCAATTATATTGAATTGCCTTCAGAATATCAAGCACGCCGAAGTACACTAGAGCTGGTAAAAATAGCGCCTCGAATGAACACCGCTGACGCAACCGGCAGTCAAACAATTCCTTCACATGGCAAGTTGTGAAGCACCGGCAGACAAACACACGACATGTCAAAAGACTTTGTTAAAAAAATGTATAACGTGGCTAAAAGGTCATGATGATTACTGCTCAGTGCTTTTGAGTTGAAAAAAGTCGTCATACCTTAACCCTGTCTCTTCACATTTATATACCATGTTTCTTTCTTTGTTGGCAACAGGAAGCATTACGTTTATGTAAGGCACACAAGTTGTAGGATGAACTGTCCTGTTTAAAAGCAGATCACTGGTTGCAATTATCATGGACTGACTTCTTTATTAAAGCAACACGAGTTGGTTTTGGCTGCGCCGCAAACAGACTAACAGACATACTTCTGACAAAGCAGCCGGTTGCTGTAGTTTTACACTTGTGGCCAACCCCTGCGAGGGCAAACATAACCATAAAACAAGTTTGATAATGCTGTAATTGCAGATATTGTAGGAAAAACAAATGAAGCATGTTTGGGGAATAGTGAGGTCATGGGTAAGGACAGCAAAACAGTTTCAAAGTTAAAAAGCAGAGAAATCCTTCCTTAATTGAAAATTTCATTCCGTTTTTTACCATCATCACTTTCAATACGTAAGACATTCTCTTATTGGCAGCTTATCCTCCTTAGTCCTCTGGAATTCAATATCTAATACACTGGGATCAATAATCATGTCAATATACTGTAATGAAACAGTGAGAGTCAGGTAAAGCAACTGGACTATTTACAAAGAACTTTGGGAAAAAAAGATTACACTGTGAACTTTGGTAGCAAAGGAAGTCCCATTACAGTTTTTTTACCGGTCCCCTCTTCTGCTAATGAAAATTCTGGCGGACATATCTGGAAGAAAGAATCTCTATTAATTTCATCCCGCTCCATCTTTATTGGTTCACTCACAGCACCTAAATTAAATAACCCTGTCAGCTTTAATTCTAGTAAGACATTGCTCTCCCAGCGCAAAGGACACACACATACGCACACACTTGTATGTTAACCGAGGCGTACCTCAAGAATAACCAATCGGGGCTTATGCGTGGCATTTCTGCAAAGATTCACAGTGCAAACCAAGAGCTTTAGAGAATCAATCGGAATCGAGTTTGTAGGTATTGAAGTATTGGTTAAAGCATGTAATCAAGGCGATCAGTGCCACACCTGAATACACATGTGTTGGTGGATTGTTTACACCTCAGTGTTCAAGGCCTGCAATCCAAACACGTATGAGCTATGTATGTAAGGGTCAGAGTTTAGTGGCTGGACCCTACACCCGCTGTGCTCGATACCGTTTGTTATTGGTGACCTTGACGTTCTCACTGACCACTTTAAAGTGTGTTTGTTTACCTAAGTCTATAAACGCGGCGTGTCACATGCACTTATTTCTATTCAAGATCAGGATTATTGATGCATGTTCGCGGGGGCCGTGTGTGTGTGTGTGTGTGTGTGTGTGGTCAGGGATCAGCTGGGGACTGTGTGGGAGCCTCGTCTTTCTCGCCCTTGGAAAAAAAATAATCCATAGAGGTGAGAGCTCATGATGATTATAAGACGACTTTTCATTCCACATCTCTCGGCCTGCGCGTGGACGGCGTGGAGGTGTGCGTTCTATAGGGCCTGCTTCGCTTAAATATCATATCACGATTAACGTCACATTAACCAGATGACTGTAGCCGGTAATATCCTCCTCCTCCTCCTGAGTATTCAGACTGGAATGAGGGCAATCCTTATTATTGCTACAAAAAGTGCAACCTCCTTTTGTAAAAGCCCGGGGGTGGGTGCAAATCTCCGTCAAGCAGCTCCAGTGTGCCTCTGTGGCCGGACAGACAGGAAGATACGTAGTAAGAAAAACTGGGGCAGACTTGGTGAAAAGTGTTGGCTATATCTGAAACAGGAATCATATCAGTGTTAGGCCATTCGCACACCAATTTGTAGCTTTTATTTTGAAACTTTAAAACACTTAAGATATTATATTTATGGTTTGTAGTATCTGCTTACTTATTCTGTCAATGAACAAGAATTTACATGATTTTCTTTTATATTTCTAAATTTGCAAATTAAAAGTGTCCCTCATATTGCAAAGCCCAGCGAGAATCCACACCCGACTCTGCAGCTTCTTAGCTGCTTTTAGCTCATTGTTTGGCTTCACCAGTCTATATTTACATATGTAATGTCACCCGTTCAAACACACTTTCCTACACTGACGCTTGAGGCTGCCGTGCAAGGTTTCACCTGCCCATCAGGATTCAAACTGATGCTTGTTCACACACACACACACACACACACACACACACACACACACACACACACACACACACACACACACACACACACACACACACACACACACACACACACACACACACACACACACACACACACACACACACACACACACACACACACACACACACACACACACACACACACACACACACACACACACACACACACACACACACACACACACACACACACACACACACACACACACACACACACACACACACACACACACACACACACACACACACACACACACACACACACACACACACACACACACACACACACACACACACACACACACACACACACGGCCCAGCCCTCAGGAGCAATTTGGGGTTCAGTATCTTGCTCAAGGACACTTCGACATGCGAACCGGAGCCCAAAGGCACCCATTAACCCCCTTGTATACAACTGTAGACAGCTGTGTCTTGTTAACAGGCTCAGACAAACCGACAGTTCCTGTCCTGCTGCACAACCTGCCTAGCTTTACCAGAACATTTGTACCCAGGTCAACCATCTGATGCGATTTTGTCAGGTGAGCAGAAAGAAGACTCAACTTAGTCGTCCATGGTGTTCTAATTCTGGTGCATGTCTAAAACCGTGTTTACTAACACATACATTAAATTAAATCATTATTTCTGTTTTTCTCTCCATGTATTTCTTTTTTATTTCTTAAAAAAAAGTGTAATGTTAATATGTTGCCAGGCCTTTGATTGTCCAGTGTATAGAGGACTTTGGAGCAATGCATTATTCTAGGATGTGGTACGGGTGCAATGTTTCTGCAGACTTCCGCATGCAGTACTCCCTAATTTGTGCTGGCTTTAGCTCCCCCCTCCCCCCCCTGCACCTCTTTCATTCTCTGCAGGTTTTCTGTAAATGCTCAGACCTCATTGTGCGAGCCGGGAGCTCCCTGGAGGAGGTGGCTGTGTTTGTGCAGCGGTCGGGAGCTGGCTGCCCTTGGAGTGCTTTCCCCCCAGAGTCTTGAGTTTCTAGGGGGTTTCAACTTGTGTTTTCGCAGCGCGCTGCTTATGAACTCCTATGCAACCTGCTGCTGTGAGATGGGGGCTTGGAGTTATGAGCACAGAGCACTCGAGTGGTCATAGCAGCCTGAAGTAACACAGGGCCTGGCAGAAAGCTGTTCCTATACAGCTCTAAAGGCCCAAACGCTCTGAAAGCGATAATTGATGCTCCTATGGCGCACTGCAGGCACCAGAGAGGCTGAAATTAAGCAAAATGTTGCTATTTAGGCAAAAAAAAGTTGTGTATTTCAGATACCCCTCAGTGTTTTAACTAGATCTAAATAATGAAGGTCCTGATTCAACTATAAAGTGGATGAGATTTAATTATTGATAGGATATAGATGAAAGTTTAATAGATAGTGTGAAATTGACTCAAACAATCCGTAGACATATCACTCTGTTGGAGTTCTTGGGACTACAAAAACACTCCACTGGCATAGCAGCGGGTGTAGCTTCTCTTACGTCATAAACTATCTTTGGTAGAGTACAGACACCATCCTGCAAAGAGCACTCAAACCCAACAACAACAAACTTTTATTCTGGTCTGCCATCAAGTTACAAACGAATGACCCATTGCCCCTTCCCTACATCGCACACCCTTACTTCTAGCGCTCTTGCTTGGACCACAGCCATATTTTAACTTAACCTTCATTTAGATCTCAACTTCCAACACATTCTAACGCAAACTTGTCAAATACCGCAGCTTGGTCAGTGCTCCTGAGCTTCAAACTATGACGCTCTACGTACCTCTCTAGCGTCACTTTATATGCTGGTTAAATGCATGTCTTTTCAAACTAAAGTTCCATCTTCACAGGAAATTGGGTTCAAGAGATCGTGGTTGACATTAACTTTCTAGCTTTTAAGCTTTAGCTTAGCAAGGCTGCTCATGCTATCAACATATGCAGCTTACTAGCTGGGAAAGTTTATGAGCTTATTACTTAGTTTTCACAGAGCTATGTGTGTTTTTTTCTGAGGAAGACCTATATAATCAAAACTATAATTATAATTAACACTGTTGCTTCACTGTGATGCCGAGTAATAAACCAAGCATGACGTTTGTTGTTGCTCTAGCTAACATATGCTAACTGAATAAATCTGGTAGCAGTTGTTAAGTTTGCTAGATAAGAGGCAGGGAGCATGTGATTGGCTGAAAAGTGAAAGGGCAGTGACAGCACCACTATCATTGAAAGTGTCATTATGACATGAAAGTGGCACGGTTTAAAGTGTTATAGGGGAAAATAAGAATGTAATTTGTCATTATAATTGCATTTTTAAATAAAATTAAAATGTACATATATATGTATAAAAATGAAGTCCTATAATGTATATATATATATATATATATATATATATATATATATATATATATATATATATATATAATGTTATTATGACAGTAAGCTTTTTGTCAAAATCCAAAAATTCATGACCAACGGAATGCATATACAGTATATTCTGCTTTCATAAATGAACTGGGACTCCTCGATTAATTATGGATTATGGAATACTGTTGGCTGCAAAAAAAAAAAACACCAGCAGTGTTACTCTTCATTACTCTTCAAAATCACATGGCATCAAGTCTCTACTGCTTAGTGAGCACATAGTCAACCTAAAGAAAATGAACAGAAAGCTTTAGATATCATAGATCGGTGATTTTATTCAGGATGGAAGAATAATATTAAGAGGGAATTTGAGAAGACGATTTTCAACGGACTCTGACCGAAGCACCGCAGTAGACCGAGCACCACCTGCTGCTTCACCTTCACAAACACCGCAGTGGACACCGTAGTCCATCCTGCCCCTGTGGCTCACTGAACAAGGTAAGATGTTATCAAAGTTAGCATGACCGTGTTCAGTCATTTTGTATTCAATTTACATTGTATTGTATTGATTTTTTGCCGATAACGTGACTTGTTGTTAGCATACATGCTAACATGTCGAGCTACCTTTAGCTAGCATAGCTTAACGTTACTCTCTTGATTGACAACATTTTATATCGTTAGTTCAATGCGTAACGGGTTCCACGCGTTCCAACAGTGTTCCCAGTATTCCCAGTATTCCAAGGGTTCCACCCGTAACGGGTTCCACGCGTAACGGGTTCCCAGTATTCCACGGTTCCACGCGTAACGGGTTCGACAGGATCCAACAGTGTTCCCAGGATTCCCAGTATTCCAAGGGTTCACGGGATCCCGATCCATGCGACATTGAAGAGGCGTGTCAGCCAAGACAGCCCAACAGTGTCCAGCGCCTTCAGCATCTCAGGGCGGATCTCATCCACCCACGGCGCCTTGCCACCATGGAGCTTTTTGACTACCTTAGCGGCCTCCACCAGGTCTTCAGGCGCTGCCTCCTCTCCAGGGGAGATGTTGGTCGGGTTTAGGAGTTCCTCAAAGTGCTCTTTCCACCGCCCGACGATGTCCCCCGTCTGGGTCAGCAGTCCCCCCCCCCCCTGCTGAGAACCGCCTGGGGTAGGCCCTGCTTTCCCTTCCTGAGCCGTCGGATGGTTTGCCAGAACCTCCTTGAGGCCAACCGAAAGTCCTTCTCCATAGCCTCCCCGAACTCCTCCCATGCCCGAGTTTTAGCATCTGCAGCCCTTCTGGCCTGCCGGTACCTCTCAGCTGCTTCAGGAGACCCCTGAGCCAACCAGGCCCGAAAGGCCTCCTTTGTCATTTAACCTTGACAAAATTTATTTTTCAAAATGTATATTTTGCATATGCCCGACTCCACCTGCAAGTGGATCACAGACTTCCTGTCTGACAGGAAGCAGCACGTCTCAGCCTCCAGGACCATTAGCACCGGTTCCCCCCAAGGCTGCGTTCTTTCCCCTCTGCTCTTCTCCCTGTACACGAACAGCTGCACCTCCAGTCACCAGTCCATCAAGCTCCTGAAGTTCGCGGATGAAACTACCCTCATCTCTGGTGGGGATGAGTCCGCCTACAGGTGGGATACTGACCATCTGGTGACCTGGTGCGGTCTGAACAACTTGGAGCTCAATGCTCTAAAGACAGTGGAGATGGTTGTGGATTTCCGGAAGAATGCAGCCCCACCAGCCCCTATCACTCTGTGTGACTCCCCCGTCGACGCTGTGGAGTCCTTCCGCTTCCTGGGCTCCATCATAACCCAGGACCTCAAGTGGGAGCTGAACATCAGCTCCATCACCAAGAAGGCTCAGCAGAGGATGTACTTCCTGAGGCAGCTGAAGAAATTCAACCTGCCAAAGACAATGATGGTGCACTTCTACACAGCCATCATTGAGTCCATCCTCTGCTCCTCCATCACGGTCTGGTACGCTGCAGCCACTGCCAAGGACAAGGGCAGGCTGCAGCGCATCATTCGCTCTGCCAAGAGGGTGATTGGCTGCAATCTGCCGTCCCTCCAAGACTTGTTCGCTTCAAGGACCCTGAAGCGAGCAAGAAGGATTGTAGCCGACCCCTCTCACCCTGGACAAAAACTGTTCATGCCCCTTCCTTCTGGCAGGAGGCTGAGGTCCATCAGGACCAAGACCTCATGCCACATGAACAGCTTCTTCCCATCCGCAGTCTGGCTCATTAACAGAGCCCGGGTCCCCCACTGACTGTCATCCCCAGGACAATTTCCTACTGGTCACTCCCCTGCACATCCCTTCTAGGTTCTTATTTAATTACACGCGACACTTTTACACTACACTTACATCTCACTTGTTTATACTCCTGTTATCTGTTCATTTGTGTACTTTATATTTCACTTTATTTATCACGGTATTGTTTTTTTTTTCATATTACAGTGTATTTCCGTTATCAGTAAAATGTTCAGTACATTTATCAGTGACAAACTGAATTTTTTACGAATAATAAATGCAAAAAATACGGGGATGGCTGTTGAATATATTATGCGTTTTACCTCCATTGGCAGCGCAATGGTCCGTACATTTAACAGTAAACTAATTTATTTTTTAAAAGTAATGAATGCAAAAATCACGGTATTGATTTTTGTTCATATTACGGTGTTTTTCCGTTACCAGTACAAGGTTTAGTACATTTAATGGTGACAAAATGTATATTTTACAAGAAATACATGCACAAATTATTGTTTCGGCTGATAAATATATTTTTTCACTGTAAAATTCACTGACTTTTCTTACAGTGTGGAGCAGTCTCCCTTTTTGCTTGTCCATGGTGCTGACATGTTTAAACCCAGTCCTTCTGTGTTTCCAGGACTAACCCAGTAGTGTCTGTCCATGATGCTGAAATGTTTAAACCCAGTCCTGTGTTTCCAGGGCTAACCCAGTGGTGTCTCTGTCCATGGTGCTGAAATGTTTCACAGTCCTGTGTTTCCAGGGCTAACACAGTGGTGTCTCTGTCCATGGTGCTGAAATGTCTCTCTGCTGTTTATATTTCAGCAGGAGACTTTAATGGAGTAACACATGCTACTTTTCACTTTAATCAGTCAATGCAAACATTTCATTCACTCTAAAGCACCCTTACTACTACTGAACATCCACACTTTTTAAATTTGCTAAAATCATTATACTTTTTATTCCCCAATCAGATTGCAATTGTAAGTTCTTCCATTGGTGGTTCAGACACAAACGCATTACTTGAAGTGTGACAAGATGGATTTTCGTCTGATATTTAATTTGCTGAACCCAATAAAACCAGAATGTAAATTAACCAGTAAGACCACCTTTTTATACACTTTTGGATACATTCACTGAATTTGAGTGGTGCGATTAAAATCGCTCCTGTGTTTCAAAATGGAAAGTATTGAAATTCCTCAACATAAAATAAATAAATAAAAAACTATCCTTTATGCATTTTAACTGAATGCAAATGTGGATAATTGTCTGATGACTGGGAGTTGCTTCATGTTGCTTTGCTCTTTTAACAGCGATTGCATGAGCAAGATGAAGTGCATTTTTTAATGAGAGCCACATGATAAGCCCTCTGGGTTCTGCAGCTCTGTGAAGCCCGCACTGGATATGAAACACTTTGGATGTAAAACGTATCGCCATGGCAAGTTAAAACATTAGCAAAAGAAGGGAGGTCTATTGATAATGGTAGCTGTGTTGCCTCATTATGCGTGAAGAGTCAACTTCAAGGATGTTCAGATTAGACTTTGATTGCATTTTGTTGCAAGTTCAATTTACAATTGGATATTGAACTCTGCTGGCTTCTATTTGATAGTGATCTGTCTCAAAGGGCAAGATCAGTAAGGTTATTTGTAGAGATGCATCGATACTGATATCGTATATTGGTCCAACAGTGACTCAAACTGCTTGATCGGGTTTCCGTGACCATTATTTTAATAAATTACATTTCAGTACATTTATATCCGTGTATCTATTTCTTATATTTTGATTTACAAAGTCAGTAAAGCAATCTTTAAATCAGGTCTGATGTTGTCTTAATCATAAAAGAATGATCCCAGTCACTTTCTTATAGTGAGGCATACAGCTTATTAATTAAACATATGGATTGGTACTCGGTATCGGCCGAAACCCAAAGCCTAGGTATCGCTATCGGGACTAAAAAAGTTGTATCGGTACATCCATAGTTTTTTGCTGTGTGCTTTCTTCAATGAAGAAACAATTGTTTGGATACATTATGAAATCTCGCAGACAGCATCTTCCCTAAAGTGCAGCTTCAAGTATAGCCTCGAGGTTATGCTTTTCAAATCGAGAAATGTTATGGGCCCGCGCTGTAAGAGAGATTAAATTGGCTGAGGGAAAAAAATAACAAATATGCCCGCCTGTGAGCTGCAGTCATCCTTGTCCTCGGCAACCCTGTAACCCTACATTTCATGCTGTAGGTACTTTTCACCTGCGGCGTCCCATTGTCCCCTATCAAACCATCAGGCGATGCTCCAAACATCCCAGACAACTGCAGTCGCAGTTTGTTTTTTTCCCCGAAACCTGGAGGACTCCCTTTTTGCATTTCGCTCAGGTGCGATGCCCCACTGAAATGCCACTGGCAACTTGATAAATCATTCAGCAATCATTCAGCACAGACATGGGTGACACTGCTACTCTGAGCACCAGTTTGAAATTACTTGCAGTGAGTCTGCTCTGCTGAAAAGCATCCTAGTATGGATTTGCTCCCTGGCCGGCTAGAATGATGCCAGTTTTTTTTCTTTTCCTAACTCTGTTATTGCTCTCATCTTTTCCAACAACTCATCAGCATTTTTTTTCTCTGGCGAGTTGTCTCTCAGCTTCTGGAGAATGGAGACAAATGGAGCCTGTGGACCTGTAACCATACCCTGGGCCCCAATCTCTACCTGTAACGGGTAGATCCTGTGGGAAACACAACAAATCACAACTGAAGTTGTATGAATAAACAAAAGTTAATCTCAATTGTTTAAACATGTTTTCTAAAACCTCATATTCTTAGAACTTTACACACAAATCCTCCCTCATCATGAGAGCATGGTCAACCAAAGTGGACTAAATCTCTTCATGGTTTAAGGCCTTCTTTGGTCTTTTTCCTCCTCCTCACTCACTCCTGCTATGCCTCTCTCCAATGTTGCCATCCATTGCTCCAAAACAGAAGAGCTCACTTGTGGTCCTTTTTAAATTTAAGTTTGGCATTTTGAATGAAAGATTGTTCCATGTTAGCACAATATATTTTATTTGTTAAGTTTGTGCCACATTTTAGAGAATTGTGTGTAGTGTTATAGAAAAAAAGTGTGCTTTAGAACTTTAATCTGAGTGCATAGCAGGAAACGTGCTTGTATTTTAGTAGAGTTGGTTCAGGGGTTTGGTACACGAGTTGCAGGTTGTGGTCATTGTGTTCCAAGTACCAGTATTAGTGTGTAAACAACTGAGAAAAACTGTAAATGTATCAGAGCTACAACGTCCATTTCCTAATAACACATGCTCTACTGACATGAACTCTACCACCCAGCCCCCCGACACATATAACCAACGTATTTCTCTCTGTCAGCTTTATGTTGCGTTATTATGTGTCAGTTTATTTTGTTGTTTAGAAGAAAATGTGACCCCAACCCAAAAAAGCAATACAAAAAGAAAACAAACCAACAATAAACATTTGTAAACTCAAGTAAGCTGTCAAATTCACATTAATCTCTTCATAGATTTAGTGTTTAGTGTTTAATAATCACAAAACGACAGGCAATTATGATATAGATGCAGTGTGTTCAATAAATCACACAGTTGTAGAGCTGAATCAACAGTACAGAATTTAGTTTAATTCTTCCGAGGGACTTTGTGGTTTAAACTTTTGTCAGTGTTTAATTGTGTCCCTGTGTGTGTGTATGTGTGTGATGATTGTTTTGTGTGACTGAGTCTTCTAGCTTTGGTCTTGCATATATGTAATTAGTTTTTAGGTCTCTCTTGCTGTTACGTTCCCCTTTTTGGCATCTATGGGATGCGGGGAGTAACTGTGTTAAATTCCCGGGGAAAGAGAATGAGCACTGATGAGGGTTTAACAAAGGAATATTTATTGTAAAGTGGCTAGCTGCTCACACGGCAGCAAAAGAAAAAACTCCCCTATAACAAGAGAGCGACACTAGCTGCACAAACACAAGCGTGACGATGACAACAGCCCACACGGCTGTTGCTGGGGTGATCCACTGATCTACAGCAACACACGTCCTCACAGCTTCACTGCTGCGGGTTTGGCCCAAGGGGTTGTCCATTAGGAGCTCCTCTCCTTTTATCCACTGCTAATCGCGATTGAACGCAGCCGCGTCCAATCAGCCGCTGCAGCTGGCATCCGGGACAGAGGGTGGCACCCGAGAGGACACTGAGGGTAAGTAGAGGGAGAGCGCAAGCACAACACGGCACGTAACACTTGCAAAGGAGATCTTGATCTCAGCAAGTCTTCTTGGATAAGTGAAAGCTTAACACGCTAATTGGGTGAGGTGGTGGTGTTGTAGCGAGAGGTGACCAAGCAGACAATTGCACCAGTTATTTACTTTTTCTGAACTGACTTCTGAATGGTGCATTTCATATAACAGTTGGTTAAATAAAAGTACAACAATAGATTTAATGACATTTCAAAGCAGCCTGAGCTTAAGTCCAGGTCTTTGTCAGGACCGGTTAATTCATATTTAAACTACAGAAGATCGCTGGAAGTAAAACACTTCAAATGTGACGTATTAGTCATTAAGATCTTTATCAGACACACAATAGAGTAATGAAATGAGTTACACTTATCAGGGCAGATACTAATTAGGACACACTATACATGGTAATAGCTGCATACAAGGTGGAGGAAAGATATTACTGTGCAGTTTTTTTGTGCTGAAGGCTTCTGAATGCCCAGCTCAAGGTTTTTACGGATGGCTGGGTGGAGGTGATTCAACCCCGTGCTAGTTAACATCAAACTTTTACACGGGAACAACATTGTTTATGTTGGCAACTGCTGGCTGTCAAGGTCAATCGTCATCATATTCACTTTTCTCCCTTGTACACCTTTGAGGCAGTGGTGGAGTGGCCATCTGGCAGACCAGGGATTTTCCCACTGGGCCGACACAGCTGTATTTTTTTTTTTGTTAGACCGGCCCATAAAATAAGTAGATTTGCCTGTTGTTTTGTTTGTTTTTCTAAATTGACACAGGGCTGGTGGTGATGATAGAGAAACGTGCCATCTGTCTGTAAAAGGCCTGCCTACACATCAGTGTGTGTGTGGGTGCGCTCAGCTGAGAAGTTGTGTCTTGCCCAACAGAGTGTGTGACAAAACACATGAAGAGCTGCATTGATTGCACAGACGGGGGAGATCCTCAATTAGACGGGTTACTCTGGAGAACACCGTCCACTGAAAGCGTAGAATTTCCCATAGACGTTTATGTGCTTAATGAATGAAAGAATTGATGAATTATCGTTATTTACGTTAACCATCATATTGGCTAACAGTGAAGGTGTCAGCAGATAAAAAAATCTAATAATTCTTAATTACAAAAGTTCTGATCGGTCAGGAATCATCGTTGTTTTATATATTAATAGCTAATTACAGACTCTGAGCCAAAACGCATAATAAGCCTGATTCTCCTTTAAAATTACTCACTACACGTTAACAATCGGGTAGGTAATTTGCAAGAATTAAGTGTATATGATGGAATAGTGGCACAATGTAACCTGCCCCGCCACAGAGTTTGTTGCACAGAACCATCTGAAAAGCCGCCCTTGGAAACTGTTCACACTGAAAGGGCAGGCACTTTCAAGACATATTTGAGGGGGATTGGATGAACCATCTCAGCAACTCATTCTTTTTGAACAGCCCCGTTCATCAAAGTGGAGTATACAATCTCGCAACGCTACTTTTTGAAGGTATGTTCCCTCTCTCTTACCCATTACACGGCTTTAGTGTTTTTATGGAGTGGCACGGAGCGTGAAGATGGGCGGTGTGCGATCGATTGTGCCGGTCTGGTTCCAAAATGCCAAGGGCCGCTTTTTCTTTGTCCCATTCCAGCCCTGCTTTAAGGTCACAGAAGATGTGAAACAGGCTTAAACCTTCACCACCACCACCTAATTCTCATTTTAATATAAAACAAAGCATTTCATCCCAAATCTTACCCCTTGTTGTGTTCATTAATTCAGTTCATCTTTCATGTAGCGCCCTCTCTGTGACACTTTGAGGTCAATAATAAATTTGACATAAGTGGGGGCGACAGAGGTCCGTTCTCACAAAGTGTATTACAAAATCTTTGTCTTCTTGTAATTGGGAGGGTGAGTGTGTGGTCAAACCCCCGTGCGCTCAGTGTCGCTCATTATGGGCCAATTTACAAGCTGAAAAAAAAGGACTTCTCATATCTACTTCAAAAGGGCTCACGTAATCCCTCAGAGTCTTAAGTGTTTAACCCTGTTCTTACATCGGCATTAATATGCCACCTCATGACTTTCAAGATGACAATATGCAACCTGCACATTTACAACACTGGGGCTGGTGCGAGAGTCACTGTTATGAGATCACCGGTCCAGATTCATATTCCCACTCCTTTATGTGTTGGGTATTTTTCATCTTTTGAAATGGCCTTTAATGACAGAATAAGCTGTACATAAGTCAGACTTTTTGTCCTTGCTAAGCTCTAACAGGAACCTGTGTATGGCAAACGGCCATTCTCAGTGTGCTCACCTGGTTTATGTCTCTCGAGTGTCCTTTTTTTATGAGCATACGCTTGGTCGTACTGAGGCATATAGCTTGAACACTCAAACACGATGTTTGTTCAGAAGTCTGTGGAGCAAGTCAGCCAATAACCTGAAAGTTGTTGGTGTCGTGTGTTGCATGCATTACTATTGTTTAAGAGTTAATGCAGGTGTGTAAACCAATATCCCCTTGACAAACACAAGCCCACGCTTACTTATATCCCGTAGTCATATCTGTATATTCATTTTGTGTTCTCTATAATATTGTGAAATAAGTCCAGTTTTTTTTTTGCCTCTTCCTGCATTGTGATATTATTTATCTCTGTTATGTTTGTGTATTTTTTTAAATTGTGAAAAAAAAAAAAAACGCAAACTGAATTAAACTAAACTTTTGATTATCTTTGAAAATGCCCCTATAGCAGAGGATTATAGTGCAGTTCAACTGTATAGGGCAGGGGTCACTAATAGGTGGACCGCAGTCAGGATCCGGACCCAGATGTTGTCCTATCCGGACCCGGACGTATAACTGATGGATAATTGAGAATTATACATTTTGGCAGAACGCTTCTATTTTACCTGGGCAGCTTTTCTAGCCTTTACGGCACTCGTTTAGCAGTCCAGGAAACGCACCGACCAATTGCATGCTTGTTGTAAATCCTCACACGTGACGCTACTCAGCCAATCGAATATGTGTATTCTGAAATGCATCGCGAGAGAGAGACGGCGAGAGAGAGCAGTGGGAGAAGTAATTTCACATGGCGTGCTCTAAAAAGAGAGAAGTGGACCTCTAAAACAGAGCTTTTAACAAAGAATGGACGGACTCTTATTTGTTCATTCTTCCTGCTGGCGCTACTAAACCACTCTGTCTCATATGTTCAGATACCGTGGCCATTATTAAACACGCCGATGTGAAACGCCACTATGAGACCAAACATCTTTTGAGCAAACACTCCAATCTGAACTGAGGGCAAGATGTTAAGATGTGTAGAGATTGTTTATTATAAAGTTGACTGAGACAGTTATGATGTGAAATGGATTTAACAAAAGAGAAGAGATAAGTTAACTCCAGCCACTCTTTCATTTTTCATTTGCACTTTTAAGATGCAAGTTTTTCAAAAGTTCTCTTTTGTGTATTTTATTTTTAGATGGAGCCATTTCTATGTATTATTTATAATCAATCCAGTTAAATTTGAAAACTGAGAATAATAATTGTTAAAATATAATTGATGTGTACTTTCTTTATTTGATTTGACAGTTGTTGAATACAGAGACGTTGTTACTAAATATATGCCACTAAATAGCGCAAATGAGATATTATTGTAATGATCCGGACCTTTGCACGAGGAGATTTTCTCAATCTGGACCTTTTGGAATTTTAATTGAATACCCCTGTGATAGACCTTCACGTTAACAGAAGTTCACCATCCCAGCATAACTAAGATGGGTGGGGAGCCCCCCAGGAAGCCTGATCACAGCCGAATAAAATAAAATATCTTTCGAAGAAATTAGCGCCATGTTACGTCGTCAGAGCAGACGCTATGACCAGTGGTTTTGCCACAGTCTGCCTCAGAGCTGTCCAGGTGTCTTGTGTGGAGTTGTTGAAAACAGTAGGGGCAAATTCAATTCAATTTATTTTTGTATAGCCCAAAATCACAAATCACAAATGTGCCTAAGAGGGTTTTACAATCTGTACATATACGACATCCTCTTGTCCCGGAACCCTCACATCGGAACAGGAAAAACTCCCCCAAAAAACCCTTTAACAGGGAGAAAAGAGGGAGAGACCTGTGGGAGAGCAACAGAGGAGGGATCCCTCTCCCAGGATGGACAGAAGTTCAATAGGTGTCATGTGTACAGAATGAACAACATAACAGAGTTGCAACACATTCAATGTATATGACAGAACCACGGCAGGAGGCAAGACCAGGTCCAGGTAGAACCAGGATCCACGGAAACCTGCGAGGCGAGAAAGCACAGAGACTCTGGTGAAGAAGCAAAGTCAGCAATGTGCGTTAATGGTATTGGTAATAAAAATAGTAATGTGAGTAATTATAAAAATGATATTAGCAGTGGGAGTCAGCAGGGCCATGGCAGGAGGAAGGTCCAGGGTCCAGATATAACCAGGATCCACGGAAACCTGTGAGACGAGAAAGCACAAAGAGTGAGTGAATGAGAGCATAAAAACACTGTCCTAATGTAGGAAGTTAGAGTAAATCCCAAGATTTTACATAGTTAGTTAATTATTTTACAACTGTATGATTATAAATACTATATTTCAAAATATCACTCCTATAAGCAAAGCTCTCTAACTAAGTTTTACTCTACTTAACATTGATTATTTACTGAGAGTTAACAATTTGATATTCAAGGAGGTATTTGGTAATCCTGAAATCATTATGGTGGCACCAAACATCCTGAGCCAATTTACGAAAAGTTGTAGCAGTCAAAGTCTATTCTGAATCCAAAGTTACAGGTCAGATATGCTACTGGTCTACACGACAGGAGTTTGATGCGAGTATCTTACCACGGCGTCCTACATCGGACACACCGGACGCCTGAAGTGAGCTCTGAGGCAGACTGGCACGTAGACTTCCTGCCCCCCAGGTAGCATTGAACAACTGGTCGACCATCTTTACACTCTGCTGACGGCAGCCAGTGGCTTGCCCCACACAAAAACCAATAAGCCACACAGCGACCTATAACCATGCAGGACTCAAGAGCGCGACTGCGTTTTCCCCACAGTTCAAACGCTCACCGTCAGCATTGGCTCCGAGAAACCAGGGATACTACCTGGGTGACCTCAATCCCAGCATAATTGAGATAGGTGGGGACCCCCCCCCCATGAAGCCTGACCACAGTCAAATAAAATCTAACTTTACTAGAAATTATGAGCAGTGGTTTTGCCGCGGCCTACATCAGAGCCTCAGCTGTCCTCTGTGGAGTTTTTGAAGATACTGAGGTTAATCTGCACAACCACCTAAAATGACACGTCAACATTCTAATTTATTCGAGTCGGAGAACAGTCATGTTCCATCCAGCATTCTATTCTATTCTCAAGGGCAGATAATGTCTCCTTTTATGAATTCACTGTTTGCTAGTCCAGCGTTCACCATGTTTTCCATGGCACAGTTTTCACAAAACTCCACGCAACAAGTCACAACAAAAGTTTAAGCTGTTGCAAGTAACTCCACAAATGATCCTTTTAACTTTGTTAAGCTGTCTATGTTTGCAAATTCATATTCAAATGCTAATATAGTGCATCCCGTGTACCGTATGGTAACTATAGCCACACCCAAATCTCACCTGCACCTGAGTTTGGGAATGAGTCAGTTGATGGATTTAAGACCTTAAAACTGTTTTGGACTGAATTATTTGGTGGATAATAGTTATCAAGACAAATAATAATAATAAGTCTTTCTATTCATTTGTTTTTGTTTGCGTGGCACCTTTCACTGCTCTGATTGGAAGAAAAGATTACCCAATTTGCATTTTACTACTGTGACTTTTTACAATGTACTATAAAGTTTTTTTATGACTTTTTTTGACATACTATGACTTTATTCAACATGCTATACTACTTATATAGACTTATTTATGAGTGAGAGGAATAGAGCTGAAACAAGTGGTTTCAATAACCACAGATAAAGGCCCTGCACACAAATGTCTCTTTTTAGAAGATAATAATATAATATTGTGGCTTTTTTGGGTGACACGACTTCATACCTGAATGAACTGAATTTAAAGCTGCAGGTCAATTCAGGTCATCTTTCTAAAATGAAGTACTTTATTTTAAGATGCACAATTTTTAAAAGCTTTCTGTTATGTATATTTTTTAATCCACTCCATATTTTTATTTATTTAAATTCATGTATTTGATTATTAATTATAATCCATCCAGTTCAATTTGAAAACTGACTATGAATATTGTTGAGATATTATTCAATTGAACTTTCTATATTTGATTTGACAGTCAGTTGTTGACTACATACGTTAATACAACTGTTGGTTACTTCAATACATATGTTCCTAAATCATTGCACAAGTTAGACATTATTGTGATGTTCCGGACCTTTGCGTGAGGAAATTCTCTCGAAATGGACCTCGATGAATTTTAATTGAATACCCCTGGTATAGGGTCTTGTTTTTTGATGGCAAAACCAACAGCTGTCCAAGAATATGATCAAGATAATCAAGTTTATCTCAAGGTCCCTTAAAAGGTGGTTTCAGATATTGAGTATTTCTTTATAAAGTTACAAATCTGGGGCAAAATCAGCAAAACTCAGTGTTAAAGTTAAGAAAAACACCCTCGCAGTTATTCAAAATAATTTTAAAGGCACTGAACACCCACACAGGTGTTTTCAGTTACTCTGGTGTTCAAAGCCTTTAACACCTAAATCCTGTTCTATTCGGCTTCATCAGGACTCTGTGGTTGTGGTTTTCATCAGCTGTATTAGAACAACCCCACAACAACACTTTTTTTCAAATGTTGCAAAACTCTGATTGAGTAAATGGTTGGTTGGACCTTTAATACTATACTCACGTGCCTACACATTATGTACTTTGTAAGCATTTTTGGTGACTGCAATCACCAAATAATTCAATGTATATACGGGAATGTGAGTATTGTATAAGACAGACAGAAAAATCTCAACTTATGTTGAAACCAAAGACTCAGCATCCACATTGTTGGACTTGCTCGGAAGTTTCATCAGTGATTCCCGAGGAAAGTTCTATTTAACTGTGTGGATTCTTTTCCCTCTCATTCAGTGCACGTTGAAGTGAACCTTGATAGAATTATTTTTTGGCAGTCAAGCAACTCCATCAAAAATCCCCAAAACTCCCATACTGATGTGTAGAATGGATTTTGGACTCAAATGCAGAACTCGGAGAGAGGTTTGCAAATAAAAAATAAAAAATCACAAGCAGCTTCATTTGAGAGGTCTGGTGAGAGTTTGGAGAGTTGATTTGGGGTTTGCTGAGAAGAGCAGAGCTATAATCTGGGAAGCAGCCTAGCGAGGAGCTGGGTCGGGGCAGGCGGAGAATGGACCAAAGCCACAAGTAGATAGAGAATTATGAAGAGCACAGGCAAACACTAGAAATATTTAGCCTTAGAGTTAGACTGGACTGTAGGTCCAGGTTATGTGAATAGTCTTTGCCGATTAGACCCTCATCATAACATCATATGGTTTAAGATGGTGATGAAAACGTAAGTAGAATAGGAAACCCCCAGCAGTGACGTGATTGGCTGATGGAGATTGATCTTTGATCAAAGATCTGGTTGGTTTAACTTAAAGAGTGAATGCCCATAATCATCATATTAAGATATTGTGCATTCCAATACCCATACTACCATGCTATGTTGTATGCCAGATTTAATATGTCCCAGTATGCCAAAAACACCTGGATGTCCTACTGCATACAGCAGCATTTTGCAGTATGCAAGACAGCATGCTTTTTCTGGCTACTCTGACCCACAATCCTCTGCGCAGCGGCTATATGAGCCAAAGGATCAAAGTGCAATGTTATGACAAAGTAGTACAGCCCAATCCCAATGTCCCCCGTGAGGCCTTAAGCCCTGGACCCACAGAGACTCAACTGATGTCATATGGTAAATTGGTGAGTGTGAGAGGCTACAAGGGATGGAAATGGTATAAATCCGAATGGGACAGCACTTTGCAGCGACATATCACCAATGACAGCAAAACATGTAATGTACAATTGTGGGGTTTTATTTTTTCGTATTTCACTGCCTGGTTTAAACGTCTTCCAGGCTCTTGCCTTAGTACACAAGAGGTAATAATCAAATAATCTATTTACTTTTTTTTCTGTCAAAACTGCTTCATTAAGCAGAATTAAAAGAAATGGTTAAATAAACCAGCTGTGTACCATATAGCACAGGGGTCTTCAATTAAAATTCCAAAAGGTCCAGATTGAGAAAATCTCCTCGGGCATTACAATAATATCTAACTCGCGCCACTTAGTGCCATATATATATATTTAAGAAGTCTAGTAGTAGTAACGTATCTGTGTAGTCAACAACTGTCAAATCAAATAAAGAAAGTACACATCAATTATATTTTAACAATTATTATTCTCAGTTTTCAAATAGATTATAAATAATACATAGAAATACATAAATAAATGTTCTTCTCTCATTTCAAGTAAAATAATGGCTCCATCTAAAAATAAAATACACAAAAAAGAACTTTTAAAAAACTTATCTTAAAAGAAAGTGCTTGATTTTAGAAAAATGAGCCTTGTGGCTGAGGCTGCTGACAGGTATTTGCTTGATTTTTTTCACATAACTTCTTTTTGTTTCCCCTGAAGTAAAGTTCCAGCTACTGCACTCATGCACTCCTTGACAACCTCTCCATCAGAGAATGGCTTTTTATGTTGACCCAAAATCCAAGCAACCTTCAGGGAACATTCGTAAGCACGTCGTTGGGCAGTGAATGAATTTGTTAATATTCTGGGGGAACGTTCATATTGGGCTCTTAAATCGTTTATTTTCTGTGCCGTCAGTTCGGATTGGAGTGGGTATGTTTGGTCTCGTAGTGGCGTTTCACATTGGTGCTTTGAATAATGGCCACGGGTCCGTGTACGTTTTAGTCATATGTTTTACCGTTAATTCGGAAAAAACTAAATACGGAAATACCACGGTATTCTCGTTTTTCGTTTCAAACCAAAAACGGGAAAACGGAAATGGGCGGTCGTATTTCTGTTTTTGGTTCTGAATTGAAAAATGGAAAAAAATAAAGAACCAAAGTCAAATAACGAGCCGAATTTCGTTTTTGCAAATCCATTTTTAGTTTTTTACGCGTGGATCCCGTTACGCGTGGAACCCGTTATGCGTGGACCCTGTTATGCGTGGAACCCGTTATGCGTGGAATCCGTTACATATGGAATCTGTTACGCACGGAACCCGTTACGCAGGGAACCCGTTATGCATGGAACCCGTGGAATCCGTTATGCGTGCAACCCGTTACATGTGGAATCCGTTATGAACCCATTATGCGTGGAACCCGTGGAATCGGTTACGCATGGAACCCGTTACGCATGGAACCCGTTACGCACGGAACCCATTACGCATGGAACCTATTAAGCGTGGAACCCATTACGCGTGGAACCTGTTACGTGTGGACCCTGTGGAACCCTTTACGCGTGGAACCCGTTGCGCGTGGAACCCGTTACGCGTGGAATCCGTTACGTGTGGAATCCGTTAAGCGTGGAACGCGTTACATATGGAATCTGTTACGCACGGAACCCGTTACGTGTGGACCCTGTGGAACCCGTTACGCATGGAACCCGTTACGCACGGAACCCATTACGCATGGAACCTATTAAGCGTGGAACCCATTACGCGTGGAACCTGTTACGTGTGGACCCTGTGGAACCCTTTACGCGTGGAACCCGTTACGCACGGAACCCGTTATGCGTGGAACCTGTTACGTGTGGAATCCGTTACGCGTGGAACGCGTGGAATCGGTTACGCAGGGAACCCGTTACGCGTGGAACCCGTTAAGCGTGGAACGCGTTACATATGGAATCTGTTACGCACGGAACCCGTTACGTGTGGACCCTGTGGAACCCTTTACGCGTGGAACCCGTTACGTACGGAACCCGTTACGCAGGGAACCCGTTATGCGTGGAATCCGTTACGCAGGGAACCCGCTACGCGTGGAACCCGTTACGCGTGGAACCCGTTACGCGTGGAACCAGTTACGCGTGGAACCCGTTACGCGTGGAATCCGTTACGCACGGAACCCGTTACGCGGGGAACCCGTTACGCGGGGAACCCGTTACGCGTGGAATCCGTGAACCCGTTACGCGTGGAACCCGTTACGCGTGGAACCCGTTACGCGTGGAACCCGTTACGCGTGGAACCCGTTACGCGTGGAACCCTTAGCACGGAACCTGTTACGCACGGAACCCGTTACGCGGGGAACCCAATACGCGGGGAACCCGTTACGCGAGGAACCCGTTACGCGTGGAACCCGTTACGCGGGGAACCCGTTACGCGGGGAACCCGTTACGCGGGGAACCCGTTACGCGGGGAACCCGTTATGCGTGGAATGAGTTACATATGGAATCTGTTACGCGTGGAACCCGTTACGCAGGGAACCCGTTACGCAGGGAACCCGTTACGCAGGGAACCCGTTACGCGTGGAACCCGTTACGCAGGGAACCCGTTACGCAGGGAACCCGTTACGCAGGGAACCCGTTACGCAGGGAACCCGTTACGCGTGGAACCCGTTACGCGTGGAATCCGTTACGCAGGGAACCCGTTACGCAGGGAACCCGTTACGCAGGGAACCCGTTACGCAGGGAACCCGTTACGCGTGGAACCCGTTACGCGTGGAATCCGTTACGCGTGGAATCCGTTACGCGTGGAACCCGTTACGCGTGGAACCAGTTAAGCGGAACCCGTTACGCAGGGAACTAGTTACGCGTGGAACCCGTTACGTGTGGAACCAGTTACGCGTGGAACCCGTTACGCGTGGAATCCGTTACGCAGGGAACCCGTTACGCGTGGAATCCGTTATGCGTGGAACGAGTTACATATGGAATCTGTTACGCGTGGAACCCGTTACGTACGGAACCCGTTACGCAGGGAACCCGTTACGCAGGGAACCCGTTACGCAGGGAACCCGTTACGCAGGGAACCCGTTACGCGTGGAACCCGTTACGCGTGGAACCCGTTACGCACGGAACCCGTTACGCACGGAACCCGTTACGCGGGGAACCCGTTACGCGGGGAACCCGTTACGCGGGGAACCCGTTACGCGGGGAACCCGTTACGCGGGGAACCCGTTACGCGGGGAACCCGTTACGCAGGGAACCCGTTACGCGTGGAACCCGTTACGCGTGGAACCAGTAACGCACGGAACCCGTTACGCAGGGAACCCGTTACGCGTGGAACCCGTTACGCGTGGAACCCGTTACGCGTGGAACCCGTTACGCGTGGAACCCGTTACGCGCGGAACCCGTTACGCGCGGAACCAGTTACGCGCGGAACCCGTTACGCAGGGAACCCGTTACGCAGGGAACCCGTTACGCAGGGAACCCGTTACGCAGGGAACCCGTTACGCAGGGAACCCGTTACGCGTGGAACCCGTTACGCAGGGAACCCGTTACGCAGGGAACCCGTTACGCAGGGAACCCGTTACGCGTGGAACCCGTTACGCGTGGAATCCGTTACGCAGGGAACCCGTTACGCAGGGAACCCGTTACGCAGGGAACCCGTTACGCAGGGAACCCGTTACGCAGGGAACCCGTTACGCGTGGAACCCGTTACGCGTGGAACCAGTAACGCACGGAACCCGTTACGCAGGGAACCCGTTACGCGTGGAACCCGTTACGCGGGGAACCCGTTACGCGGGGAACCCGTTACGCGTGGAACCCGATACGCGTGGAACCCGTTACGCGTGGAACCCGTTACGCGTGGAACCCGTTACGCGCGGAACCCGTTACGCAGGGAACCCGTTACGCAGGGAACCCGTTACGCAGGGAACCCGTTACGCAGGGAACCCGTTACGCAGGGAACCCGTTACGCGTGGAACCCGTTACGCAGGGAACCCGTTACGCAGGGAACCCGTTACGCAGGGAACCCGTTACGCGTGGAACCCGTTACGCGTGGAATCCGTTACGCAGGGAACCCGTTACGCAGGGAACCCGTTACGCAGGGAACCCGTTACGCGTGGAACCCGTTACGCAGGGAACCCGTTACGCAGGGAACCCGTTACGCAGGGAACCCGTTACGCGTGGAACCCGTTACGCGTGGAACCCGTTACGCAGGGAACCCGTTACGCAGGGAACCCGTTACGCAGGGAACCCGTTACGCAGGGAACCCGTTACGCGTGGAACCCGTTACGCGTGGAACCAGTAACGCACGGAACCCGTTACGCAGGGAACCCGTTACGCGTGGAACCCGTTACGCGGGGAACCCGTTACGCGGGGAACCCGTTACGCGTGGAACCCGATACGCGTGGAACCCGTTACGCGTGGAACCCGTTACGCGCGGAACCCGTTACGCAGGGAACCCGTTACGCAGGGAACCCGTTACGCAGGGAACCCGTTACGCAGGGAACCCGTTACGCAGGGAACCCGTTACGCGTGGAACCCGTTACGCAGGGAACCCGTTACGCAGGGAACCCGTTACGCAGGGAACCCGTTACGCGTGGAACCCGTTACGCGTGGAATCCGTTACGCAGGGAACCCGTTACGCAGGGAACTAGTTACGCGTGGAACCCGTTACGTGTGGAACCAGTTACGCGTGGAACCCGTTACGCGTGGAATCCGTTATGCGTGGAACGAGTTACATATGGAATCTGTTACGCGTGGAACCTGTTACGTACGGAACCCGTTACGCAGGGAACCCGTTACGCAGGGAACCCGTTACGCGTGGAACCCGTTACGCGTGGAACCCGTTACGCACGGAACCCGTTACGCACGGAACCCGTTACGCGGGGAACCCGTTACGCGTGGAACCCGTTACGCGTGGAACCAGTAACGCACGGAACCCGTTACGCAGGGAACCCGTTACGCGTGGAACCCGTTACGTGTGGAACCAGTTACGCGTGGAACCCGTTACGCGTGGAATCCGTTACGCACGGAACCCGTTACGCAGGGAACCCGTTACGCAGGGAACCCGTTACGCAGGGAACCCGTTACGCACGGAACCCGTTACGCGTGGAACCCGTTACGCGTGGAATCCGTTATGCGTGGAACGAGTTACATATGGAATCTGTTACGCGTGGAACCCGTTACGTACGGAACCCGTTACGCGTGGAACGCGTTACATGTTGAATCCGTTACGCGTGGAACCCGTTACGTACGGAACCCATTACGCAGGGAACCCGTTACGCAGGGAACCCGTTACGTACGGAACCCATTACGTACGGAACCGTTACGTACGGAACCCGTTACTTGTGGAACCCGTTACGTGTGGAACCAGTTACGCGTGGAATCCGTTACGCGTGGAATCCGTTACGCGTGGAACCCGTTACGTGTGGAACCAGTTACGCGTGGAACCCGTTACGCGTGGAATCCGTAACGCACGGAACCCGTTACGCGTGGAATCCGTTACGCAGGGAACCCGTTATGCAGGGAACCCGTTACGCGTGGAACCCGTTACGCGGGGAACCCGTTACGCGGGGAACCCGTTACGCGTGGAACCCGATACGCGTGGAACCCGTTACGCGTGGAACCCGTTACGCGTGGAACCCGTTACGCGTGGAACCCGTTACGCGCGGAACCCGTTACGCAGGGAACCCGTTACGCAGGGAACCCGTTACGCAGGGAACCCGTTACGCAGGGAACCCGTTACGCAGGGAACCCGTTACGCGTGGAACCCGTTACGCAGGGAACCCGTTACGCAGGGAACCCGTTACGCGTGGAACCCGTTACGCGTGGAATCCGTTACGCAGGGAACCCGTTACGCAGGGAACTAGTTACGCGTGGAACCCGTTACGTGTGGAACCAGTTACGCGTGGAACCCGTTACGCGTGGAATCCGTTATGCGTGGAACGAGTTACATATGGAATCTGTTACGCGTGGAACCCGTTACGTACGGAACCCGTTACGCAGGGAACCCGTTACGCAGGGAACCCGTTACGCGTGGAACCCGTTACGCGTGGAACCCGTTACGCACGGAACCCGTTACGCACGGAACCCGTTACGCGGGGAACCCGTTACGCGTGGAACCCGTTACGCGTGGAACCAGTAACGCACGGAACCCGTTACGCAGGGAACCCGTTACGCGTGGAACCCGTTACGTGTGGAACCAGTTACGCGTGGAACCCGTTACGCGTGGAATCCGTTACGCACGGAACCCGTTACGCAGGGAACCCGTTACGCAGGGAACCCGTTACGCAGGGAACCCGTTACGCACGGAACCCGTTACGCGTGGAACCCGTTACGCGTGGAATCCGTTATGCGTGGAACGAGTTACATATGGAATCTGTTACGCGTGGAACCCGTTACGTACGGAACCCGTTACGCGTGGAACGCGTTACATGTTGAATCCGTTACGCGTGGAACCCGTTACGTACGGAACCCATTACGCAGGGAACCCGTTACGCAGGGAACCCGTTACGTACGGAACCCATTACGTACGGAACCGTTACGTACGGAACCCGTTACTTGTGGAACCCGTTACGTGTGGAACCAGTTACGCGTGGAATCCGTTACGCGTGGAATCCGTTACGCGTGGAACCCGTTACGTGTGGAACCAGTTACGCGTGGAACCCGTTACGCGTGGAATCCGTAACGCACGGAACCCGTTACGCGTGGAACCCGTTACGCAGGGAACCCGTTACGCAGGGAACCCGTTACGCGTGGAACCCGTTACGCGTGGAACCCGTTACGCGTGGAATCCGTTACGCGTGGAATCCGTTACGCGTGGAATCCGTTACGCGTGGAATCCGTTACGCGTGGAACCCGTTACGCGTGGAATCCGTTACGCACGGAACCCGTTACGCAGGGAACCCGTTACGCAGGGAACCCGTTACGCAGGGAACCCGTTACGCAGGGAACCCGTTACGCAGGGAACCCGTTACGCACGGAACCCGTTACGCGTGGAACCCGTTACGCGTGGAATCCGTTATGCGTGGAACGAGTTACATATGGAATCTGTTACGCGTGGAACCCGTTACGTACGGAACCCGTTACGCGTGGAACGCGTTACATGTTGAATCCGTTACGCGTGGAACCCATTACGCGTGGAACCCGTTACGTACGGAACCCATTACGTACGGAACCCATTACGTACGGAACCCGTTACGTACGGAACCCGTTACTTGTGGAACCCGTTACGTGTGGAACCAGTTACGCGTGGAACCCGTTACGCGTGGAATCCGTTACGCACGGAACCCGTTACGCGTGGAACCCGTTACGCGTGGAATCCGTAACGCACGGAACCCGTTACGCAGGGAACCCGTTACGCAGGGAACCCGTTACGTGTGGAACCAGTTACGCGTGGAACCCGTTACGCGTGGAATCCGTTACGCAGGGAACCCGTTACGCAGGGAATCCGTTACGCAGGGAACCCGTTACGCGTGGAACCTACTACGCGTGGAACCCGTTACGCGTGGAACCCGTTACGCGTGGAACCCGTTACGCGTGGAACCCGTTACGCACGGAACCCGTTACGCAGGGAACCCGTTAAGTGTGGAACCCGTTATGCGTGGAATCCGTTAGGCGTGGAACGCGTTACATATGGAATCTGTTACTTGTGGAACCCGTTACGTGTGGAACCAGTTACGCGTGGAACCCGTTACGCGTGGAATCCGTTACGCACGGAACCTGTTACGCGTGGAATCCGTTACGCACGGAACCCGTTACGCAGGGAACCCGTTACGCAGGGAACCCGTTACGCAGGGAACCCGTTACGCAGGGAACCCGTTACGCAGTGAACCCGTTACGCAGTGAACCCGTTACGCAGGGAACCCGTTACGCAGGGAACCCGTTACGCAGGGAACCCGTTACGCGTGGAACCCGTTACGCAGGGAACCCGTTACGCAGGGAACCCGTTACGCGTGGAATCCGTTACGCACGGAACCCGTTACGCACGGAACCCGTTACGCACGGAACCCGTTACGCACGGAACCCGTTTCGCAGGGAACCCGTTTCGCAGGGAACCCGCTACGCGTGGAACCCGTTACGCGTGGAATCCGTTATGCGTGGAATCCGTTACGCATGGAACCCATTACGTACGGAACCCGTTACTTGTGGAACCCGTTACTTGTGGAACCCGTTATGCGTGGAATGCAGGAACACTCCTCAAAGTGGGTGAGTGCAGGCATTGGGATTGGGCTTAAATCTTAATTGAATGCAACAGTACAAGCGTTTTGGAACGCAGTGCTGGTCTATCTGATATAAGGCTGAGCTTCATACATACTGCAGGAGCGTGATGAGTGAATGAGTCGCAGGTGTGCAGGTGGATTGGCAACAGGTGTGTGACGGAGTGCTCCGCCTAGACAAACACACACACACACACACACGAAAACAAACAGGGTACCAATCAAGACACACAAGGGGAGGTAAACTACTGTCATGACCCGGCTCCTAGGCCATGACAAATACGGCAACGACACAACAGATGATGTTAACATAAAGTATTTATTTGACTAAATAAAGAAATAGCAAACTTTAAGAAGTGTGTCAGTCAATAACATCAGTCGTGTCAATGTGAATGCGTGTGTGGTGAAGTGTGGGTGTTGTCAGCGAAACCAAAGGAAAACAACACCAAAATAACTGGCAGCAACTGGCCGGGATCACTCCACGCACACCGCAGCCAAAACCGAGCAACGCTTTTATGCCCTCCCTGTTCCCGGACCAGGTGCTCTGCATTAGGTGATCTGCTCTCTATGGACAAAGGGACAAAAGCATACTTGCAGTGATTAGAGACAGGGGCCGTCACACTACAGAAAACAGTTGGACCATGACCTTCAAAACATTTACCTAATGAGACAAAACGTAGTACAGTGAAATAATAATGAAAAAAAAATCATTCACATTGATTAATCAAACGTGTCGATACCAAAGAACACTCAACTGAGTTGTTCTCCATTCAAGTACCAGTATTACAGTAAATGTAGGTGCTCTGAGTTTAGTCCACTGCTATGAAAAATACCTGATTTTTTAAACTCAGTTCATGACCAAGAACATGAAGGACATTGTTGATAGTTCATCCCTTTCACAAAGTGCAACACCATACTGCAATACCTTTTGTCAGCCCTGAGTTTATCATGAGAATAAGGAGACAGGTTGTGAAGATGGTGCACAGGCTGTGAATGAGATAACATGAAGCGACAGGTCAGAGAGTTTATCTGCACACGTTAATGCTATCAGCCTTGTGGGAGGCAGAGAAGAAAAAAAGAAGCATCCACCACAGACTTCAGACCGTTTTGAATATCCTCACATTAGCAGGGTTTTATCGTGGTTATGTGTTTTGTTTATACAGTGCGTCAACAAAATTCCTGTCGCTAGCAACCATGCGTAGAAACAACAGTTCATATAATCTCGAAGGTTGGAATAAATTAAATGAAGATAAAACACTTAATAAATCGAGGAGTGCTCCGCAGAAACAGAAAATGAATTGGTTAAAGCAGAGGGATTTTCTACACTAATTGCTTTAGATGACAGGAGACATTGTTCGTCCTTCATTACCATAATGACACAAACAATTTTAATCTTTGAACATCACATTCAAAGCTCTGTGCATGTGGTGGGGGCTTAAACGTGTGTGCGCACGCTGAGGGCTGGAACAGTATGTGTGTTGCTGGTGGTGCAATAGACTTCTACCGTATTTACATGAAAATATTGCAGATCATGAAAAACCTAATGCTTTAGTGTATTAAATCATTCACGTGCAAACGTAAGTTGCAAGTTGTTAAATACTACTAACATGCAAGACCGTCTTTTTTTATGATCTGATGACGTTTCAATTGACATTTTTGTGATTTAATAAAAAAAAATATATATGTTCAATCAACAAGAAAAAAGTAACAAGCTAAAATCTACACTAACTATTGAAGAAAGGCTATTTTTAAAATGACACATCTGCACAACTCCCTTCTCTATATATCTCCTTTAAAAAGTCTGACAACACAAATGGCATGTGCCACGGATGTGCTTTCCTAAATCAGAGGTAACCAGCGGCGTAACTTTATCATGTCTCTTCCATCTGAGGAAAGTACCCTGCATGAGGTAAGTTTGCCAACGGGAGAGACGCGACGCAGAACAGTTTGGGGGGAGTGTTGGGGCAAGAGGAGGAAGTGAGAGCCTCCCCCATTCTGAGCTGTAGAGTGTCAGACACTAATGCCTCTGAATAGAATCTCTACTCTAGGGTATTAACTCAAACATGGACGACTAATGCCATGGGATAAAGCGTTCAGCCTCACTTACAGGGGCACAGGCACTCCCACAGGATCACAGGGGCCTGGGCAGCAAGCATTAAATTACCACACACTTGCCTGTGTGCCTGTGCCAAGGGATAGACTGGAGGCAGGAGGTGCAAAGCCAGAACCAGTATCCACAGCCTAGAGAGCCTTTTGATTTTAAGATATGTAGTACGGGCAAGTTGCCAATACAGATATATAACTGAGGAGAGAGAATATATTGAGTTAGCTGTGCAGATCTGAGAGTGGGCCAGATAATCACCAACTTTATGTTTCCACAAATAACCAGGTGGGCCTCAATGAACAGTCTTCCTCTTTGCCTTCAAAGCACCATATCAGTGTGTTTATCAAGTTTTAAGCTCTTTAATTACAAAACATATATATATATATATATATAAATATATATATTGATGACCTGTTTTGGTTGCATGTCTGTGGGTGCCATTGATTTCCATTAATTTTCATATGGTATGAAAATATCATATCAGAGTGCTGAAATGTGTGCGAATTGTGTCAGTGTTAGATTATCATTCATTGGTAATGCAGGTTAAATGACACAGCCGATCATCTCGTCGCAGCGTTTAAATAATACCACCGCTGCTGCCGTCGAATCTTGGACATCGCTTGGAAGGCCGGGCAGGCTGGTGGCTGCTGAATACCGCTCTCTGCATGGTTTGTGCTGACGCACTTGAAACTACAATCATGAAGGTCCATCTTAGCGATAAAGCTGGGACAAGAGGTTCTTGATGGCAACTCAAACCGTGGAGATGAGCAGTCAGTGTGCAAATAGCCGTTCACTGAAGAGGAAATTCACATAGCAGATTGCTGACATTTTTTTGAGTTTTGTCAGTGTTACATTATCATTGCTTTGTACAGCCCTGTCTCCTAAAAATTACGTCAATTACGTTTGACCATAAACGTATTTTCTCCCTGATTACGTGTGTGTTTGACGTATTACAAATACGTTTCTAATCAACATATCTTTGCCATACTAGTGTTTATTATTTTTCTGTGATCTGCCTCGCCTCTACCCCCGCCACACCAGTTGTTGCCCCGCAGCCTGTTCCGAGGGCTGACGGACCTGACGACAGCGTGCCTCGCGGCGGGGGGCGGCTGCGCGTCCGGCGCCAACGGGTGAGCGCCCGCCACTCGGAACCATAAAACTAAGTCCCGGATTTCACCCGGGGAACATTCTGGAGGTATTGTGGCCTCGTTGCTGGGGAGGAATGAGCCGAGAGGTGTGTTGTGGAGGTATATTTTATTTATTTGTATCCATCTAACCCTAACCCTGCCCTAACCCTTTTTAAACCCTGCAGCATGTTTTACAAAATAATAAAGTGTCTGTGACTCGTCAATCAAATCCTCCATTTCAAAATTCCCCAAAATGAATTTTCACCAACCATGGTCAGCTGCTTAATGTTAGTGGAGTAGCAACGATCAACAAATCTAATTTGCGGTGCTTCACCAAATATTTTCCGTCAATTACACTGGATTTGAGTCACTGGGTGTCCTTATGAATGATGAAATTACTCTGCTCTGCCGACAGTCCCGGTAGATAAACCCCCACTGCTACATCATGAAATCATTCATGATTTGTCTGAACTACTGGCTTTGATTAAGCAAAATCTGATAATATTTTAATCAATCCCTGCAGTCTACAAGTCAAGTGTCTGATTTCAAAATCTTATTGAGCTTTTTTCCATTCATCATTATTGATAGTATATTCATAACCTTGACCTTGAATAATATTGTCTGCGTTTGCTTTCCCCTTCTAAATTGTCCAACTGTTTCCGAAACTACTTCACTTCCTTGTATTGCCAAGGAGTTTGTTAAATCATTTAATGCCCGATTGTTTTTGATGCTCCACTTTGAAATCAAAACAATTACAATGCATAGATAAATGTTCCCCTCTCATGATCCGATGATAAAACTCGGGTTGTTTAAGAGGGAATGTTGAGAAGCACGGCTGATAAACTCTAAAGTGTCATCCAGCACAATGAATTACTTATTGAAAGAGATTAAGGATGTGAGAGCGGCTTATTTCTGTGGCTTATTTTGAAAAGCCATCGTCTGCTGTCTTTCTCTCCTTTTTTAAGCACTCATTGTCAAACTTATCTCCATGTCTTTAATGCTAAGTTTAATAATCAGAACACGATGAGAGACAGATTGGCTGCCCTGGCGGCACAGACGGCATCAATTGACATCAATGACATATCTTGCCACTAGGGGTGACATCAGTGGGTGGGTGGAGCCAAAGTCAGCTTGTCGACCAGAAAGTACTGCTACTGTTGAGTTTAATTTGTTGTTCGATGAATATCAGACATCGGCTTGCCTGAAAAATACACTTTAACCTGACACAAAGTGAAGAGGAACACTTGGTTTAAAGAGACTCTACCAGATATTTGAGCAAGTACCCCAAAATGACATATATTGACATTTAAGTGACAACGCCCTAGGGGCCGTAGTATTATTGACAGGAACAAGGGAGGTGATGTTATTTTTACAAAAAAGGTCAGTGTGGATGGCTGGGACAACAAAATGTTCGAATTCAACACTTTTTTTATTTCAACGATCATTCCCTGAACGTAACCACTTGTTTCATATTATAACCATGACGATTCAGTCCCCAAACCTTAACAAAGTAGTCATTTTAATCACATTGTAGCATTAGCACATCAGAAAACATTTATTTTTTGAACTGGACCTAGTCACCATGACTTCAGGCATTGGTTTGTTGACTAACTTTTTGAAACCCTAAGTTTGGCATTGTCGACGTCACCATCTTGTTTTTTGGAAGCAAATGTGACACGAGAGAGTGGAGCTAAGTACAATCAAAGGCGGAAACGTGACCAAAATGTACAGTTAACTTTCGTTAAAAACAAAAACACGGACAACTACAAGACCGGACAACGCTGTGCTAGCTAACTGTCAATCAAAAGGTAGCCACGCCCTAAAGCATACCCTGCTTTATGATCTATTTTACTCTAAATGGGACCATAATTTACTAAATGAACATCATGCTGTATTGAAGACTTGAAACAAGCGATTGAGACCATAAACTTGTGTTTACAATGTTTACTGAGGTAATAAATCAAGAGAGAAGAAGAGTCATTTTCTCATACAATCAGACTTCTTTTTGTAACGAGAGGAGTCGCCCCCTGATGGCCAGTAGAGAGAATGAAAGTTTAAGGCACTTCTTCATTGGCTTCACTTTTCAGAGCTGGAGGTTTGCCTGGAAGGCACAGAAAAATTGCATTGCCCTGCTAATGGGGGCATCTGATCACAAAACTGAATATTTCTGCTGCCCAAAGAATTAGTTAGGTCTTAACCATGATGAACAAAAAAAAAAAAAAAACGTCAAAATACGTTATTTTGTAACTGCTCTCCAGAACGACACATATCAGTGTTTTATTTGATCGGACTCCCCTATCAGCAGGGCCACTGGTTAAAGTTTCGTAGCCAGAAAAAATAAAAAAGATTAATGATTTTCTTGAAAGGACAATCTGGTCAGACCACACTTGCATTTGAAGCACTGTTTTTAACAGGTAATACGATTGGGTGAAAAGCATCTTTGTGTGCAAAGTTTTCTATTATTATTGGTTCACAACCATCACATCACACGTTTTTTATATGTTCTGAAAAAAAAGATAAAATTAACTTTTTCTTGATAACAGAATTCTTCACCTCTCTATGCCAGATAAAGGTGTTCTTTAGTTTGTTTTGAGAAACTGAAACACTGAGACCTTGGAGGAAACGTTAATGAACTAATATGGTGCACGCTGTTCTGTTTCTGTACACCTTATCATCAAAGGATTGCAAAAACAAAGACAGAAACACAGAAACCCTGGCACAATGTAACGGTATGACTATTAGTTTTTCAGGTCATCTTTTGTCTATGAAGTAGAACTGATGTGAACAAAACAACTCTTCCCTGTTTTATCCATTGTGTACTTCTGCCAAACCTGCATTAAGACATTCGAAAACAATCCAACAGACAGTAAGTTATCGGTCCAAAGTCCATTTTGTAGTGGATCACATGTCTCCTTCCATTGTTACCTTATAATACCTTCAGTTGCAGTTGCACCAGAAAGCAAAGTCTGCCCAACTCTAAACTAAAGTAAGGCTTTTTATGATCTGTCTTAAGGACAGATTTTCACTGGTTTCACAGTCCTCTGTCCAAAAGAATGTCTTTGGTCACTATTGGTATCTTCACGGGACATTACACTACACCTGTAGTCCTGAAATGCTCAGTTTTAGGCCTCTCTTAATCTCAATGTACATGCCTCCACTTGGGTTTTCACTAACGTACTGTAAACTTTTATTGTGCTGAAAACATGGTCTTGGGAGCCTATAAAATGTCAAGTCTCCAGCAGGCTCACGACTCTGAGAAACTGCACCTCGGATAAAAAGGGAATGGATGTCGCAGAGTTTGCTGCAACTACATGAAACCAAATCAAAAATAGTTTTTGAAGCATCCATTCCATTGATTTGGCACAAATTTCTGTCTGCCAAAGTAAAGCCAGTAGCAATTAATGTAGGTGGGTTTTTTTTCACAGTGATGTGAGCTTTGATGTTTTGCTGTTTTGGGTTGTTCCATCCTGTTTCTTTCAACTGTGGAATATTCCTGGACCGTTTTTCTGAAATAATTTAGAAAAGGTCATTGAGGCTTTGATTTCCCTTCCCACAGATGACTACAACTCCTATTTCTGTCTCAGTTCTACACAATTTCAGGCGAACAGAACAACATGAAGCACTTTATGACATTTCTATCATTTTAAGAAGATTTCTTTTTGGTTTGTTGGTGGTATTTTGTCTTTATTTGACTGTTCAAAGTACAGATCAGCAGAAAACTTTCAGCATGAACCAAGGTAATCGACATTAAACAAAGATCCCATATAGCCACAATCAAACTGAGACATTGTGAGTGCACAGTATGCATATTTGACCATTACAGAGATATATTGGCTTTGACTTGAAGACCTCTAAGCCTGGAGGCATGAAGTTTGAAAGACATGCATGGTGAGTCTGAATAAAAATACTATTGAGTTGCATCGTGAGAAACATTTCCCATACTAGGGAATACAAGTCTGGGACACTTCAATTTTTGCTTCCATTTAAAATAGTAAATATCTGTGTTTTGTATCCCTCAGCTTTATGGAAGTCAAACACTACATCTTCCCCTTCAGCCCATAAGAGTTAGATAAATAGGTTCTGCATTTCATTGTCCCTTATGAATAGTGATATGGTGCTTTCCATAATCACTGAATATATTTTGTCTCTGTGTTTTCGTACTTTAGTGATGACAGTGACAATAACAATTTTAATCAATAGTAATAATAATAATAATAATAATAATAATAAACTAAAGCAAAAACAAGGAAATAACAGAAAGCTCAGTGAGACCGTTGGATACGTTAAAAATAAACTAAGAAATTAATGAAATAAAATAATCAATAAAAATTTAAATAAAATAAAATAGAAATATATACACATGCATACATACATACATACATACACACACACACACATATATACATACATACTGCATATAGACACACACACATACGTACACACATATACAGTTGCACTCAAAATGCTTCAACCCCCACCGCAAATCAGGTCCATCCGCAAAATCTACAAACCCCCAGCCGCTCCCAATAAACAACCCAAACAAGGACAACCCAAACAGCTCAACACAACCAATGCCACAAGCGGTCTCCCCAAATCCAACACAAAGTGCCACGACCAATGAACACCGCAGTCCCAAAACCACTCAACCCCCCCATGACAAGCACCTCCAGTACCCGACAAAGCACCCCTCCGCTGCCATGACCCGATGCAAATGCGACGCACAGCCAGAGACCAGGCCCCGACAGCACCCACGAGGAATCTCAGCCCACCCCCCACCACGGGGCTAATGGGCCAAGATCCCCCAGGAACGCCGCCAGAACCCGTTGCCCAGCGACGCCCCACGCCAACAGCAAACAGCAAAACGGCGCTCCACCAAGCACCAAAGACGCCTGCCATGAAGGGACCGAACAACTCAGAGACCGCAGCAGTCACCGAAAGAGGCCCTCCGCGCTGTACCCACTGTACCTGTGAAACCAACCCGCAATAGGGGCCGAACAATCGTCTGCAACTGCATTTATTAAAATAATTTAGTCAAATCAACAAATGAAAAGGAAACAGAATTAGAACAGGAAAGCGATGACCTCACATAAAAGCCAGTCTGTAAGAATGTGTTTTAAGAAGTGATTTAAAAGAGATTACTGATTCTGCGAGCTTTATCTCCTCAGGCAGCTCGTTCCAAAGCCGAGGGGCCCTGATGGAAAAGGCACGGTCACCTTTGGTTTTCAGCCTCGACATTGGAACAGCCAGAAGGGCCCCACCCGAGGATCTTAGGCTGCGAGCTGGCTCATAGGGGGTCAACAGACCCATATGTGCTTTAAAAGTGATCAGTAAAATCTTAAAATCAATTCTAAAACGTACAGGGAGCCAGTGGAGAGAGGCCAGAATTGAGGTGATGTGAAGTCGTCTTTTAGAACCAGTGAGAAGCCGAGCTGCTGCATTCTGAACTAGTTGGAGGCGAGAGAGTGACTTAATAATATATAGTTTTTTTTATCACTGTACATTTGTTATACAATTGCTTTTAAAAGCATACACTTTGATCAGTGACATTGAGTATAAATATAGTAACAACAATTATGAAATCATGATTTCATCTTTTATTGTATGCTATTCTTCTGTGGACTGCTGAGAATCAACACCAAAGGAAGAGTGTAATTGACTCGTGGTTTAGTGGGGTTCATTAGAAAGGGCTTAACTGTATGCTGTACAATTACAACAAACACATTACATGATGTTCAAAATTCATCACGGCAGCTGCGGTGTTAAACCACCCATGCTCTGTTGAGGACCCTCAGCGATCAGATGATGATTGACGTCCTGGAAGTGACACTTTATTGCTACTTGAGAAACTCGTGTTGCGCTCTCGTTATTATCTTTCCACTTCACTGCTCTCCGGCTGATATCTGAAACAGCCTTTGTCATATTTATTTCAGACAGAAGCAAAAACAACATTGTTAATGCAGGATATGGTTTTAAAAGCTGGCCCTGACTTTCTTCAATAAAGTAGTCACTTTTGTATAACCTCTCGAATATACAAAAGTGGGATTTTTTTAACTTGAAAGTTTTTTTCTTCTTCTTCTTCTTCTTCTTCTTTTGAGGAGTTGAAGGACAGTTGTTGTCCAGGATGATTCACATAAACAAAATAACCTTTTGGCTGTTGTAATGTTGAGCCTACAATAAAGATGCAGCTAATTTCCTGACATGAAGTTTATGAAGACCCCCTCGGTGATGTGGTGATTCACATTGTGAAAGTGGCACTTTGAAGCCACTTGACAAGCCTTTTCAATTGCTGTCCCCTCCATCATCAGCCTGGGCTTGTCTACTGTCCTCGCTGAATTGAAGGAGTGTTACAAAGCACAAGTGAAGACTAATAACACCAATTTTAACAATGTGTATGTGAGCTGCTGATGTTGTAAGTAAGTAAATGTGATAGTTAATAAAAGTCCGAAGAAAGTGTCTTCCACTTTTTTCAGAATGAAAAATCCAATACATCATGGTATATCAGTATTTTTTCATATCAGTGTCTCCTGTAATGAAGTGTTATGATAAAGAGTGATCAAAGCTATAACGCACTTTGTTCTTGTTTTGTTTCTGCGTTGCTGAGGAAATGAGGACAGAGGAAATAATTTAATTGATAATGAATGTGTGTAATGTACACCAAGTTAATTAATAGGGAGTTTCCTACTGTTGAGTTTTTTTTATTTATTTTTGTTTATACTTATTCACTGCAATAAAATATCGATTTCTAAAATGTTTTCTCTCTCTCTCTCTCGTTCTATACACACACACACACACACACACACACACACACACACACACACACACACACACACACACACACACACACACAAACACATCCCTGTCCTTATTTCCCTCGGATTGTGTGTACACACACTAACACACAAAGTATACAGCAAGAGTTAACAGTTTAGTCAGTATGAGCAAACTTCTCACATTCCAGATTGTGAATTTTGTTAACACTGAATAGAATGACTACCATTGCATACTAACCTTTACATATGCAGCCTCATATACGATGTTGCATTCAATAATTTTCTCTGGTAATAATGAGTATTCTGCGTCCACTCGAATTTCCTCTGTATCAATTTGAAGTGATTATGAGAGAAATCTATCTCACTTGGAAGGAGTAAGGTTTGAGTGTTTATCTGCTATAGATCTATGGACACATATAAATAGACAGATTTAGCAAATACATATGTGAGGTTAAACGCTGCATCACTTTCGGTTTAAGCTCAGCTGATGAAGCATAGGATTTCCATAGCCAAAAAACCCTGCTCTAATTCCAAGTGAGGCAATTTAACACCACCATTTTTCATGCATGCTGGACTCCCCCCAAAACATGTAGCCTTCCGCTCCCTTAAACAGCTGCCGCCTCATTCTGTAATGTGCACACCAGTGGTGGGGCTGGACAGGAAAGACATGTCAGTTTGTAAGAGAACCACCTACTCCTACTAATGGACACTATTATGAAAATGAATACTTGTCAAGAAAGACCGTGTGCACTGAAATTACACTGCCTGCCTGTCTGTCTTGTTTTTTAACATTTTTAAGGGGATAAACTACAGGCAAAAACAATGTTTTTTCATGCGCTAGTGAATTTAGAGATTTGGGGCTTTTTTGCTTCCTTCGTCTTTCAGACTAGTGGAAATGAAAAAACATCCAAAACACAATTGTTGGTGTTTATTTTACCACTTTGCGTATTTGCATCTGTAGATTTCTTCTAAATTCACCAAGTTACCATTAGAAAATGCCTCATTTGCTTATTTACACGTAACTTTTCAGAAAAATTGCCAATTACAAATTGCCTAATTGAAGAAAGTAGAAATCTCATGGGGATATCTATTAGTTAAATGTTTTCCCTCTTCACCTGTAGTGTCTTGGGCATGTATGGAATTTAATTAACAATAGATATATTTAAAGACTCTCTCTCTCAACTCATTCACCAAACTTTCCACTTTCATTCTTTTCTATGTTCTGAAGGTTTTTACTGAGGGGTTTGTTCATATATCATTCATAGCCTGATTTATATGATACCGTATTCCTAAAAACATGGCAAAAACAGAAAGTTCATGTCTGTTGACAGTATTTTCTGATTTATGAAGTGATACAAGGAGATATCCCAAATTCCCTCTGTAAAAACCTTTGACTCCTATTTGTAAACAAAATGAAACAAAAATAATGAACCTGGCTTCATCCAATGTTCAGATTTTTACTTTGGAGTTTATACAAATCTGGAAATATTTGATAAGATAATGCCTCATTGGCATATTTAAACATGACATATTTAAACATACAAAACTTGTGAAACCAAAACATAATTGTCTTAGTGTAAGTAATCATCTGGGGAAGTTTTGTTTGGTATATTATTTTACCCTTACAAAAGTGGTGACACTTGTGACCTAAACTGTGAGCTTATGCTGTCATTGTTTTAACACATGATATATTGCTGTTTTTATTTCCAAACAGGATGTAACGTCCACTGAGATACACTGTAGAAACCTTTCATAGATTGGTATACTCAAGCGGAACTGTTCTAAACAACCATGTCAGAGATATCTCAAATGGTTTTGACATTTAAGATTGATCTTTTATTCTCTCTCTCTATCCAGCAGTGAGAGGGTCGGCCCCGAGTGCGTGCCATAAGGGCGTGTGCACTCTGGAAACACCCAGTGGAGCACAATCACGGGCAATCTGATACAAGGCGGCACCCTGCCTTGTCAGTAGCGGAGTGAAGCTACAGTGAGTCATGACACAGAAACAGGTTCTCTCTCCGAAGGCCCGGGCCTCTCTTCTCCTACAACAGCCATTTGGGTTACTGCATAAATCACCTCTAAGTCGCCTTAAGTCCAAATCCTCATGAGCTTTGAATGGCGTCTAGCAGTAGGACTGTGGGATTTCTGAAAATTGAATTTTAGTTCTGCGGATTTACTTATTGTTGGGGGTAATCATTCATGCATTTGGTTTGGTCTCAGTTGCCTTTTTTTTGCCGTCGCGATAGGGGGATTTTATATATGCGTGCCATTAGAGGGTTATAATGGGCCACTGAAGACAGGTTTCGCAAATTGGATGTGACTTGTACTGTGCATCAGAAGCATATCAATTCACGCGATGAGCGGTAAGGATGATTGTCAGTGATGGCCAATTGATTTGAATAATTCAAAGGGTCATTTGTTTATCCCACGAATTAAAGAGCGATCCTTGAAGACTTGTGCATGGCAGCGATAATGTCTTCTGAGATGTGGTGAAATGCAATGTCGGAAAATTGCTGGGACGTCACCTGATGATGCATTTATAACATAAAATGATGATTTATCCCTGTGATCAAATGCCTACACAACAAAGCATGCAATGATGTTGTGTCTCTCTGCGCACTGCAGCACAAAACTAATTGCTATTAGCATAATATTAATTCAGTTAACTGTCATACTGGAGACGCGGAGGGGGGGTGTGGGGGTTGTGTTGGCAGGTATCTGTCCATTGGTGAGGCCTTGGAACTGACTGGGGCAGGGCAGCCATCAATAATTCAATGGGCGTGCCAGCACAAAGGCAAACAATGGCTGTAATTAGGGGAGGTCTGCACTGTGGACAGGGAGATTAATGAGAGGGCAGTCATTTCAACTGGTGCCCAGAGACAAGAGGAGTGTCACAGTGGCGTACACGCTGCCAAACCCCGGCCATACTGTTCGGCTGTGAGTTTGCACATTCCACCTTTGCTGGTGCGCATGTGTGCTTTTGCCTGATGTGCTTGGATAACAAAAGAGACAAAAGATAGACCGAGAAAGACATCATGACAAACTCTTCCAGGTGAGTGTGTCTATAAAGCAACACATAATGTATTTCTCTCTATTTTGTCAATACGGCATTGTTGTGCGTTCAATAAAATGTAGGGGTGTAACGATACACGTATTGAACCGTTCGGTATGGGGCTCACGGTTCGGTACGCATTACGAACCGAACAATACGTACATTAAATTGCTTTTGAAAAATAAAATATAGCTGAAATTGGTGGAGCCACTGCGCTCAAACATGGCAACCCAGCCGACGTAACGTGCTGTCCTTCCCTGATTCGCCACGCTCCTATCACGTGACTGTTCCCGGATGTTCACAAACAACAACAGTCTTGATTACCGATCGACTAGCAATTCAATATGAACAACTGATTACAGGCGTTGTTGACCGTGTTGTCTTTTACTAGCAGCTGTTGTCTAGTTAAAGTCTGCATTTCTGTGGAGGAAGCAGCTGTTATTGTAACGATCAGTGACCTGCGTATCAGCCCTACGGAGCGGACGTCTGAAGTCACGGTTAGCAGTAAATGCTATTCTGTAGGACAGGTAGTTAAGCCACCAGCAGAGCTACGAGTGAGAACAACAACGACACAGAGGGAACGAGTGAGAGACGAGTGTTGACCACATTTTTGGACCATAATCTAGTAAACCTTTACGTGTAAGTGTTTTCTTCTCATTAGTATGGTCTCCATGCATTCTTGTTGGCATTTGTCATACAGTTCTTCATTTGCACTTGCGCAAGTTTCCCTGACTCATACATTGTACGCACATTCCAATAGCCTATCCTTGTCTTGTGCTTGATATGAAGAACTTCCACCTTCATGGCAGTGGCTTCCTTATGGCTTTGACCACTGGCATTCATGCTGGTATCAATTGATACACGTGGAATCCCATCACATCTAGTTGCTTTTGATACTTTTGTTGCTGTTTCCGTAACAATACTTCTTTTTACAGGACAGAGCTGTTAACCCTGAGCCCAACCCCCAAACCTGGAGGACCAGGTGGAGCACCGCCTTTTGTCAGACCCCTCACCCATAACCTGCCCGGCTTGGTTAAACCTGCCAGGGACCTAAGCCCCCGTCGGTATAGCTCACAGGGTCATTGAGGCTAAAGGTATATCCCTACTCTGTAGTGATAAACCAGGCTGTACGAACATGCTTAATGCTATTGAGCCCCGTGACACTACTCCTTCACCAGCCCATTTCTCCAGACCATAATTCCTGCTTTGTAAAAGAAAACAAATCAGACACGCCCCCTTGAGAGTCTGACCAGAGAGGATTTGGCATTTCTGCTTTTTTGCTGTATTGAAAACGTACCGAACCGTGGCACCACTGTATCGTATTGAACTGAACCGAGAATTTTGTGAACCGTTACACCCCTAATAAAATGTATACTCATTGTTTCCACAATGGTTTGATTCCTTCGAGCACTTCAACCTTCAGGACTTAAAGTCATACAGATCCGTATTTCTATATTTACATATTAGCACAAAGTGTAAGTGTTCTAAATCGGTGCTTGTTGTTAATAACATCCACATGAAGGCAGATTGTCCTTCAGATTTTGACATGCAAGAATCACTGCAACAATAATTTTACCTCCCAGTTGTGTGTCAAAGACGCTCGGTGAATTCAGCACCAAGGACAGCGTCATCTGAAAGGCCTCAGTGTATGCTCTGATCAACGTCAGGACTGAGCTGCGCAATACAAATGAAAGACTTCCCAGGCTGTTAGACACATTTTTTTTCTGTATTATCCATGGTATCAAGTCTCCCGACTTGAGCACTCCATCGGCATCCGAGGTACTGCCCTACAATGTTTTAAGTCCTACCTGACCGACAGATCATTCTCTGTTAACATGGGCAACTGCTCCTCTCAACCGGCCCCCCTGACCTGTGGTGTACCGCAGGGGTCCATTTTGGGCCCACTACTGTTCACACTGTACATGCTGCCTCTTGGATCCATTTTCCAGAAACATAACATTTCTTATCACCTCTATGCCGACGACATTCAAATATACCTTCCCCTCAAACCTGGAACTGCCTCAATACATTCTTTAATGTGCTGCCTGGCAGATGTCAAAAGCTGGCTCTCGCTAAATGTTCTATGCCTCAATGAAGGTAAAACAGAGATCATGGTAATAAATCCCTCTCACCTTTCAGCTGCTATACCGGACAATCCCTCATTGTGTCTTGGCCCCATGGCAACCCACTGCAAATTCCATGTAAAAAATCTGGGTGTGATCTTGGACTGATTCTTTTATATTGGACCTCCAAGTTGCGTCTGTGGTCAAAGTCAGCTTCTTTCAGCTAAGACTCTTAGCTAAAGTCAAAGCCTTTCTATCGTCAAAAGACCTGGAGAAAGTTATTCATGCTTTTATCACCTCCAGGCTGGACTATTGTAATTCTTTGTATGCTGGAATAGGCAAAAAACTTCTATCACGCCTTCAGTTGGTGCAGAACTCTGCAGCTAGACTTTTAACTGGTACAGGTAGGCGTGAACACATTTCACCGATCTTAAAATCCCTTCATTGGCTACCAGTGGAGTACAGAATAACATGTCACTTTTGTGTGATTTGTGTCAGTTTGTCTTGATTTTAATGTCACTTACTGTTATTAATCCAGTCTCTGTTTGTATGACTGCTTATCTACTGTATGTGCAGCACTTTGGGCAACCTTTGTTGTATTTTAAAAAGTGCTATACAAATACATTTTGATTGATTGATTGATAAAGACCGCTTAAGCACAAACAGGATGGTCAGGATGGGCGGTGGATGGGTCCAACAAACAGCAATCTTTCAGCAAGGAGACGGTTGTTCATTCCCAATGTGAAACGAGAAGTTAACATTAATTTATTTCTCACGTTACTTGCGTACTTCAGTAACGGCAGTTATGTAGTTATTTTACCTTAAAATACGATCTTTTCTGAAACGTAACCAAGTAGTTTTGTTGCCAAAAACTAACTGAGTTGTTTCCTGTGAAGATGAAAGTTTATTTTAAAAATACTGGATGTGAAAATGACATGTTCTGCTGGCTTTCGCACGGGACATTGGTCTGTATTTTTTCAACCGTGTTCAATAAATATCTCATATCTACATATAGTTAAATATATACGCACAAGCAGAATATATATATAGTTAATTGCATGAATTGCGAATTCCATCAAAACTTGACTTTTACATATTTTTGGTTCAGTTGGATGATTTTGGCATTTTTGTTCACATTTTTACAGATTGTGCGTTTTTTGTAAGATGCTAGCAGACATTGGTCACCTCCCTTTCTTTTGTTGTTGTTGTTCTTTGTTGGACTCATTTTGACTCTCCTGGGATTAAATCCCACGTTTCCACATCCCCTGTGCGAAACAGTGTGTTTAGCCGCTCAACTATCTTTAGTGCTGATGAACTGCTTGGTAGAAAAAGATACACAGAATAAAAAGAGGGAGCAGCGGTGAAACTTCACCTTTGTGGATCTTTAGAGATCTCAGCATTCTGACCACTTTTTTTTAAATGTTTAATTCAAACAGAAGCTCATTCTTGTTTGCCCTGCTGATTCACTCAGCGAGAACATCCTCAGTGTGACCTTGACTCTTTTCACTAAGACTTTCGTCAAACTGAAAACACGGCTGACCAAGCAACCGTTTCAAGCTGCTCAGCTCGGTTCACTCCAGCAGAAATGTGTGCCATCTGGGTGATTAAGTAATAGAGGAACAACAGTGAAAAAAGAACATTTAATAATAGCATTGATGGGAAATTGTATTAATGCAGTCAACGGGGGCGTTTAAAGATGTTTAGCAAAGAGTACATTGGAGCAAATTGATCGTAAGAACGCAGACTGATGAAATGTGGAGTAACATTCTGGAACATTAAGATCCACATGCTGTTCCCGTTTGAATGTATATTTGATCTGTTTCTGAGTTCTGGTGCAGAACATCTGTGTGAGAGGAAGGTTAGGGCCCAAAAAGAAAAAGACAAATTTCAACATTAGCTTCCAACCAAAAAACTGATCTTCCAATTTCTGTTATCTTCTTCCTTCCTCTTTCTCTTGCTCATGTCAGGATGTCATTGCCTTTACAGCAATGATGCATAGCATACAGTACGTAGTCATGATGAGCACAAGGAATCTTGATTGTATTTTCTTTTTTCAAGGCTTTTTGGAGGCTTTAACATTTATTTATTAGTGTGACCTTGGAGTGAAGGGTTTTTGCTTATATTACATCAATCTCATTCAGTTAAAATGTCCCTGATTCCTCTGTTGTTTTCCTGTTTTTTTGTGCCAAATTGTGTCGATATAAGCTCGTTATTTTGTCTTTCTAAAAATATGGTTTCCAGATGCCAACAAAGGTGCTGGAACATTAATTTGATTGCAGATTTACATCACCTGCACAAACTGTGAATGGCACATAATAAACTAATAATTACCAGCACTGTTGTATGTGCAGCTTGATTTGTGCTTGGATGAAAATAGATGGCATTCTCTGAAACATGCATCAACACAGTTATTCATGAAATGGAGCCTAATTTATGGCCAGAGATTCTAACACCATTGTTAGAATCTAACAATTCTAAGCATGGAATGCTATTATATTGCCATCTGTCTCATTTATGCTTCGTATTTTTATATTACATGCACTACAGACAGTAAAATAGGGAGGAACAAATGGGTCTCGAACAGCCCTCGATCAGTTTGGTTCTTTTGTGGCTTGTACGAGTAATTTAGGAGAACTTGCTGCATTCATCAATTTTTTCAGTTTTAAAATGTTCTCTGTATGAACACAATTTAGGAGTGGTCCAGACCTGTCTTAGGAGTCATATCAAATTATTCTACTGTTATTATCTAAGCCTAAGTTTTTTTTAGATTGCATATTTCATTATTTTGAAGCAATTTGGAGTTTGAAAACCCTACACAATTAGTTTGACATTATCCTCTTTGACTCTGCAACAATTCCAATTAAAGTATAATTATAATTGTGCATAGCCTAATAGTATTACACTTGTGCAATGCCAAACTGTTCTTGCATGAGGTCCGATGAATCCTTCCTCCCCTTCAGCACCTCGGACGGCGTCATCTCTGAACAGCCAAATGCTAGCGCACGCTTGCGTTTCTGAGAATTGGATGTAGTTATTGTTTCACTTACAATATTTGTGTTGTTTGGTTCTTGATCAAGCTGGGTTTACAGGAGCACGGCCAGTGAACCCTCCGGTTTAATCCCCATCGGGGGCCTGAGATATGCAAGTGTGAAACCTTGCTTCACGTTGACAAGTGCACATAAAAACTCAAACACTCTCCATTGTTTCATCTTCATATCTTGTGTGTGTATGTGGGTGTTTGAACACGTGTGCATTTGGATTTCCCTGTGTGCGGTTTGAGAGTAATTTATTTTGAGAGATAAACTGACCTTCACATTAGAGATTAGAGGCTATATCCATGTGGTTTCTGGTAAAGTTTCGCCAGAGCCACGCTAATCCCGTCACACTCGGCTAAATCACTGAGAGCCATGTGTTCTACGTCCCTTTGTGTGCCCATGTGCCCCTGTGCGCCTAGAAAAGTCAGATAGCGCCGATTTAAGTAGGATTTAAAATATCCGATCTTTGCCTCTGAAATAAAAAAAAACAATGAGCTGCCACCTGTCAAACATCACACTAGAGGGAGGCCATCCAAAGACCTCGTGTTTGAGCTCCCGGCAATAGGGACAGGAGGAAAAGAAGGAAAAAAAATGGAGAGAGACCCATGAACAAAGCCAGCGCATGTATATCCCATGATTCCCTCATGCCAGACCTGCCCTGGCTGCATTTTCCTCTGCCCCCCCAACCCCCAGGCGATCATTCATCATGTCATCACACACAGAGCGATTGGGGGTGAAGCACAGCTCATGTATCTCTGCTGTACAGCGGCTTCCTGGAACAGGCATGGAGTGTGTGTGTGTGTGTGTGTGTGTGTGTGTGGGGGGGGGGGGGGGGGGGGGGGGGGGGGCGCACTGCATAATCAGCTGGTTTTCTTCTATGCCCAAAAATACCTCATTTGCATTAAGTTCATCGCCGCTGCTTTATCTTATCTCCGCTAAATTGATTCACTGTGAATCACCAGGATTGCGCCGCAGATATAATCGGGTTCATGTTTACAAAATAAGCTACGGGACACAATGCCTGAAATGAAACGTTTGGCGGACCGCAAGAGTAATTCGGCGGATTGTTTTGTTTTAATTAATGGGCGAAGCGTCTTCTGCCCACTGGAAGCATTTGTTTTGTTAAATCTTGCTTTGCATATTTCATAGTCTAATATTTAGGTCACCTGCATTGAGAGCATTTAAATGCGGGTATATTATTATTTATTTTTTTCGGCAACCAGTTATGCCTCTATATTGCTACAATAAACAGAGTTTATCTAAATAATCCCTTATCTTAATTGTGTGGGAGTATGTGTTTAACATTTCAATTTCAGACACTGCCGTTAGTTGCAGGATGTTTAATGAAACCCACTGGGTCTAGTTTGCACAGAATAAAAGCTACCTCCTATTACAATAGTCTCAGCAGCTGAACATGATATGAGGACAGGCCTTGGTGTGTTTGTGACATCGGCCCCAGTTGGTTTTAGTTTGGACAGGGATGGTTTGTGTTGTTAGAAGCCGTGTAGTTATTTCCAGCAAGACTGATCTGCCTGCAATGAAAGACATACCGCTGACAACTCTTTGTATTGTTTCGTTTTGTTTATTGCTTTTCAACCGGTGCGTATTTTCAGTACTTTCATACCGATGTGCAGCTTTAAGCAGAACTTTAGGACTTATCTTTATTCTCAGTCTGATCCTGTGCCACTTTGGTGTCTCTGTTGCTGTGGTATTTTAAGCCGTGTCCCTGTCTTAAGCTGTTTCCTCTAAAGCAATGTGTCAGGCCTTATTCCCACACCCAGCAGGTTGTTGTTCTTTTTGATAGCTCAACCAACAGGCACATTACCGGCCCCGGTTGTTATTGTCGCTGATGTGCAGCCCCAAGACATCGCCTTCCTCTGTTCACAGCTCCTCAGAGTGTTATGTGTCATGTAATAAGAGTATACACCTTTTGTCCAAGCTGGGTCTGCCGGGACCCTGGAGGTAAGGAAAGGGGGGGGACGTGAGATTGAGGAGATTGAGGCGACACGTCTGGTCGCTGTCCCCGGGGTGACGAATGGGCCGTGGTCACCCCGCCAACGTCCCCAGACATCCCCAGATGTTCCCCCGGACCTCATGCGGCCTGAGTGGCTGACAGGCCCGAGAGACGCAGAGTCACAGCGTGATTAATCACCACACACGCCACGGCATGCAGCTCGGTTCCCGCTGGCCCGCTGCAGAGTAACCGGGCCGCCACAATCCAAAGCATCCTCTGCTACAAAGAAAAAACAAAATGACTCGCGTAGAGATATTTAAAAATCTCAAACAAAAGAATCTGCCAATGAGGTAGGCAAGAAAATAAAAAATCTAAAAATAATTCCAATTAAAAGGTGCTTAAAACTAGATTATTCATCTTTAAATTCATCTCGCCTCGAGAGTTTATAGCTTGAGACTGTAACACCTGACGGTGAGGAGCATCACAAGAAGATAGTATCCTCAAAGCAGCATCACACACGGCATCGTCACACAGTCCAGCAACTAATGCAGCCAGCAATTCAACACAGCCATGTCCCGACCCTGAGCCATGATTGCACTTCACAGCTACATCCCCCCCCGCTGATGCAAGGCTCACTCAACTACTTTCAAGAATGCTCTGTGATCAAAAGTGACCACTTCCTATTAATAGCAGAGTAACCCACCTTAAAGGAATACTACCACCAACAACACGACCGCTTGTATATCAGTTACTCACTGCCTGTTACCTTGAATTGGTGAAGAAAACTTTCTGTTTTTCTCTCATGCCTCCACGGTGAACGGAAAACGGTTTTGATGAATTGAAGTAAACAGGGGCCTTGTTTACCGAAAGCAAAACTATATGAAAACATCCGTTTACATAACTCGTGCAGTGTAATCAAAGTCTCAATTAGCTAGTTGTATGCTCACTAATTCCCTAACACATTCATCTTTGGTAAAACCTTGCTATTTAAAACAAAAATGTCACACTTGCGAAGGCATGCTACTCAACAATGCGAGTCCAAACGAGTCAAAAGCGTTTTACATAGTAGAATATATTCACTGCTTTAACTTGCCGTCAGACAGCCCTTTCCAACGGGGAACTGAAGCCACTATCAACGCTCTACAAAGCCACAAGACTCCTTTGACAAAAACATTTATTTCACCTCGCAGTACACAGTTGCTGGTCTACCGCTGCATCGATCAGTTGTAGTTTGTTTCTGTTATTGTGTGACTTTTGGATCCAAACTAACGTGGCATCCACAGAAGTACATTGCTTAGCCTCCGTGCTGGTACTCCTGTCTGCTTCTCCGAACTGTGCCCATGCCAACCGCCATCATCATGCGGAAACCTACGCCAGCTCACGCGTGAACACGTTTTTTTAAGGGCTTAAACTACATAAGGCACCACTGGGAAGCTACAGAATGATATACAAATATGCAATAAACCCACCCTTTATCTAGAATTTTAATTCTTGATAATTGAAAAATAAATATGTTTTACCTTATTGTCTTCTGTATCTATTCATTGTCCTTTGGGTATTTCTAACATCTTCATCAATGTGGAATAGCTTTAAAAAGGTATTAAAGTGGCTATCACTATTTATATTGAATACAATCATTTGACTTGCATTTTGGGTCCCTTCAATTAATGAGCCAACTAGTTAATAAACTAAACTAGCAAAACTCTTGTCCATCATTAAATAGACCAACATGCAGATTTAAAAGCATATATTTACAAGATAATAAAAACACACAATATTAATCTTTTTTTTACCTTGTGATCCAACATTAAGGGTTCAGGGACCCTCTTAAAAGTGCAAGCCAAGAGAGCTTGTCAAATTGTTGTCAATAGCTTTCCCATTTTCATTTAAAAATAACGTTATTTTCCCTTTTAGCTCCTCCCATTGTATTATTTTATTAAATAATGTATAAGGTGTACATATTTTGTTGTTGGGTATATGTATGAGTAGAAATGCCAATAAGAAACTGTTTAATTCAATGTCAAAATGATTTAAGAAAAAAAAAAGACATACTACAACAATGTAAAACTTGAATAACCCTTTTTGCAGTGAATGCAGAGCACAGCAGATTGAGAACATGTAAGGACACCTTCTCTTTCTGATGGAAACATTGTGCACTGGTCAAATCCTTATGTTTTGAACAGCACAGAAGCCACAGCCACAGACTGAGACTTGTGCATTTGATGATAGAATCTGACAATGTCAAACACATTACATTTTTGTACTCACTCGATGCTGCTAGCTTTCCCACATCTCCTTCAAACCCTGTGTGGGCGGTCTAAGCTGTCACTCCGTTTCGCGGGGCAGTTTGGGGTCACGGAGGAAAAGTGAGCAGAACAGTATAGAAGATTCTGAAAGTGCGAGTGCTCACGGATGGCCTGATACCACTCGCCTACTCTGTTGGGCGCTAATTAAAGCTCTGTAATCTAATTAGTTTCTTCCGCCTTATCGAACCTTGCTTGTTAGGACTACTGGCATTTACCAGGGCTCACTGACAGAGAGGAACGTTTTTTACCCGGTGTTTTACTCATGTTTTTCAAACCACAATTATATATCACAACGATGTGATCGACAATTACGTTTTTCTTAATCTTAATTACACTGCAAAAATCAATTGTCTGTATTTGAGATCTTGTTAGAAGAAAAATAACAATCTTCTTACAAAAGAAAAGTTGAATTCATAAGCAACTAGAAAAGGTGCACTCAGTAGAGTACAGATGACAACCCACAATTAGCCAACCTCTCAGCTAGGCCACAAGTGTATCGGACTACACTCGCACATATCACGCAACACATACGCTCTTATTTATATCTATGTGATTATAACTGCCAAGTACATCATCGGTACCCTACCGAGCGTAAGTAATATCAATGACGAGGTGCCTGGGAAGAGCTCAAAGGATATTCTTCATGCTCTACCCTCCATCATATGCTATAGTTTTGTTTTTTTGTTCAACTATAACTACAAACTGCAGTTAGTTACACAAAACCTGTGCTGTACATTGACAATAAATGAAACCCTTAACCTTATGTTTTGAGAAAGTGTGAATCACTGCAACCACAAGAGGTCCTTTAGCTTGCAGCCATTACTGGCCACCCCAAATATTATGCAGACATTTTTACACTACAGCCTTACTTGGTCTGGTATGACCAGTAGCTTATGGTGGCTAGTGTTAAAGACTATTAGACAGCTATTAGTGAGTTCCCAGAATTTCACTGGTTGTATCTCAAAAGTTAAACAAGAAGGAAACACAGGTGACATGTTTGTTGCTTCCTGTGTGCTGTCCCACATTATTAGCAGTCATGTCAACTCGTGACAATGTCTTCAAAGAGACCAATTCTGGGGAAATGAAGGGAAATGTAATGTGCCGCCTTCCTGTACTTGCCACTTGCAGCTCTAACGTGAAGCTCCTGTTTTCTTTGTGTCTGTGACTTAAAACTAAGCACCATGACAATATAAACTACCGCTTTTAGTGCCCCTTTACTTGTAATGTGGAAGCACTTCCCTTTGCTTTAGCGAGAAAAGCTCCAGAGGCAGTGCAGATAATTCAGTCATTACTTACATAATCCCTATTGTTATCAGCCTTTCTGTAAATACAGTACTCCCCAGAGGATGTCGAATACCTTATGTATTGAGAGATGATGGCACATCAGCTGACAAAACAAACAAGCCACAGCAATGATAACTGCACCTGTAATTGACAGTGATGGTTCATTATCCCTTTATTGGGTTACATAAATGTGGTGAGAAGAAGAGTTGAGCTGTAACGCTGAAGATTTTCCACCGACTCAAACCAGGATCATTCAAATGCAAATGTTTCTTTTTACACAAGATGGTGCTTTAAATCTACTCTTTTCATCTTCAGTGGGAGATTCTGTCATCCTGCCTTTGTTAGAGTGAAACCTGGATGACCAATTTCAATAAAAATAGAGTGCTTGGCTTTTTTTTATTAAGCATATGTTTAATGTTTAGATAATTTTCCACCAGGATCAGACTTGCAACAAGACAAGGGACGTATCAGCTGTCGCCCTGTAGCTCTATTACACACTGAAGAGTGTGCTCTTTGTTGTTGAGGTTGAGGACGATCTCCTTCAGTCTTTTTTTTTCGTGCATATCCTCAGATCCATCATCAAAGCTGGGCCTGAAATGAAAGGATGATTATGCTCTCATCTACAGTGACAGTTTGTTTTTTCAGTATGACTTATTTTAAGTGTTGCAGATGAAACGCGGTGAATGTAGAGCAAACTAATTTAATAATCGGCACAAAGCGTACTCTGTCCCTGTCAGGTCACTTTGGTTTTGTGCCTGACAGATAAAAGGTCAACCTGACTCAGTTCCCTGCCCTGGGATGAGTCAATGGAAGAGGCGCAGGTCACAGTCGGTGTAAAAGCGAATATGTGAGAGTGGAAGAGCGATAGAGGAGGAGACAAGGACGTAAAATGTCCAGATTTAAACAATCCTGGAGCGAGCCCAGATCCAGACCCTGGCCCAAATCCGATTACCTCTTTTCAGTTAGCGATGGCATTTTCATTTCAATTTGAACGATTTAGGAGGAGAATATCTTCGAGGAAGCTGAGAGCAGCTCTGACATGATGGCAGATATCCCATCCCCCAAATGTTTAAACCCAACCAGAGGGAGAGATCGCTATCGGTTCACCCGTCTCAAAAGACAGATGCTATCTTCAGTCGGGCAACATCACTTAAAGAAAAAAATGATGAACCCAGAATTGGAAAAGAACAAAAACATTCCTCGGGATATCCATTTTCTATTAGCAGTGGTTTTGTGTTTGCTTTCAGCAATGCTGTCTTCTATCAATTTGACCCCTCGAGAGTCAATCTTATTGTGGCAAATAAGAGAGAGAATAATAGTTACATGACTTTCATCGATTTAAAATGGAAACAAGTGGAGACACTCTCTCCGCCAGATTCTTTCAATTACTATGGCATTTTTGTCTGTTGGTAAATCAGTAGTATTTGGTATGTTATGTTTGGAGTTATTTTTTAAAACTATAGTGTATTTTGTAACATTTTGACAGAGAAACGAAGTGTCAAAGGCATCAATAGTTCTGATTTTGTTGTGTAGGCTAGGGTTATTGTTTTTTTCAACCAATCAGAGGTCATTGTAAAAAGCTCCCACGGAAATTTTTGTCTCATCTTTTTGGAAATATATTTCATAGTGCATGAACACTGTTTAATTACTAATTAGCCAATGCCACAACCCAACACTGTCTCCTACAAAATGACGTTCCTGTACAACTAAATGCATTCTTAATAATATTTCAAGGGAAATTTGTTTTCAGTTTTGAACACATCGTGAATGTTGTGTAAATTGAAACAAAGCAAAACAAAAACACAACAAACTTACATGGTTATGTTCAGGCAACAAAACTACTTGGTTAGGGTTACTAAAGAATATCATAGTTTGGCTTAAAATATGTATGTTTGTTATTGTAGTTATGGATGTAAATGAAAAGACTTTCGAGGTTGATGGGTCAAACAAACACCGTCCACGCTATTTTCCCTAACCTAACAAAGTGGTTGTGTTGCCTAAACATAACTTCCTGTGAAGACAGAAGTTAGGTCTAGTGAGGGGTGGGAATGTGATGCAAAATGTGTTTCCCTCGAATCATACCATGGCCCATTATCAGGAATTAATGGATTAATCCCTTTCTTATAATAATCTAAAACCCATGGTTCTGATATTTTGAGTGACCTTAAAGATGCCTTCATTGTTCCCTGTATTCTTTGTCCATAGCGGTTCAATAGTTTGTTAAATTCGCCAAATGATTTGTTACTTTTTCGTGCTGAAATAAAGGATACCATGTGTGGAGTAAATATAGTTCAATGGATGCTGAATGAAACAAAAATGAACGCATAGAAAAACAGCAACACTCAATTGACCAAATTTACCCAGGGTCCAGCCAACTAACAGACAGTTAACGAAATCTGATGAACGACACAAACGTTATTCATAATCCAGAGGCATCTTCACATAGCAGTTGTCCTCATTTCCTTTCCTTTAAGACGCCACTCACACATACTGCGACTTCTTTTCGGGCAGCCTGATCAATTTCACGGTAGTCTGCGGAGTTCCCAGCGAGGAAGTGAGTTTGAGAGGCTGTGATAGCATCGGGCGTCCCCTTCCCTCACCCCACGCTTGGGTTGTCTAATCGGCCCTCCAGCTGCATCCAGCCAGATGAAGGGAACCCTGTTGACTCGTAATCTGTGTCGCCCGTGATCCGTCCCCCACCTCGGCAGCACATGCGCTACTGGGCGCAGGAGAGAGAAGCGGGGAGTATCCGTTTGTTTTCTTCTTGTCATCGCGGAGGTTAATGGAAGCGGAGGCATGAACCGCTTGAGGTACCAAAAGACAGTTTCACCGTGTGCGAGCACTCGTTTCCCCTGTCATCTCCTCCGCCTTCCTCTCCCTACAACCCTTTTCTTTCTCTGTGTCTTTTGTCTTCCCCGTTTGACTCCTGCGTTTACATTTTTTATGTGTCTACCTTTGTTTCGTTCTCCCGCTGACAAAAAAAGAAACAATGCATTTTTGATTGTACACAATTTATTTTTGTACTTAACACGTGTTAGAATGATGAAAGAGCTACTTTTCAAAGAAGCCTAACTTTCGTGAGCTCCGTGTTCTGTGCGGCGTGTGAACTTGGACAGCTACGAGTGTGGGCGGCGACACTTATTTAAGCAAATCCTATTTTGATGAATATGTCACAATCAGTTCCACTTAGCTGAACTAATTGACAAAGCATGTTTCCAATGTTTCACGGCGCCGTTATGAAAAGCTTGCAAGGTTGAGTTCCACATTTTCCAGCCTTGCTCCGCGGATTAATCACGTAATCATAAATTAAGCACAAGTTTATAACATACAACTCATTAAAACACTTTTAAGCATTCATTCGCCTGATGCTTTTCTCCCCAGTCTGCACTCTGATAACTTGTAGGCTCTGTGTTGCCATGTTTATTTCCTCATTATTTGCTAATCCTGTAGTCTACATCCAATGAAACATGATGTTAATCCCCTATGGCACCATTTTCCACACTGTAGGACACTTAACAGAACCAAAACACTTTCCCGTTGCATGGTCATTCTATAATTTATTTGATGAGAGCGTACTGTGACAGGAAATCATATGTAGCTATTAAAAGTTTGCAGGAGGGAACTTTGCAGAAGAAGCTTGACAAGAGCCTCAGTGCCTCTGCAGGAACCTGAAAGAGCATCACATTGAAAATGGCACCTCAATCGACGCGTTTCGACCTCTACTTGGCCATCACAAATCAATTATTCAGAAAATTTGCAAGCTAATTGACAAACATATTTTTAGCATTTCCAAATCACTTTGTTTGATTTCCTTTAATAAGGACAGCCTGAGCTGAGGGAAAAGTAGAGAAAATATGTTTCAGTCAAAATAATACAACCGAATAATACAAAGCCCCCTCAGTCAGAAACCAGAACTCCCCCTCTCAGAGGCCTAACATTTCCACTGCTGACAAAGCTCATTAAATGTAAGGGCTCAACCTCACTTGATCCCCATCTCGCTCAGCATTCTCCTTCCGTATCCGTCTTTGTCTACCTTTGTCCCCAATGTACAATATCCTCTGTGTTATTTAAGAAAAAGCTGATAGGAAAATGTCCCATTATAATGTTTAACGAGACAAAGGGGACGGAGCCCTGTAAGCACATCTTCAAACAAACTGAAGATAGAAAATGTATGAGGGAGAAAAGCGTACAGTCTGAACACATGCAGTTACATGTGCCGCAGAGGAGGTAGCGTGCAGCAGGCCGACTGGATCTTTGGATGACAGCACAGCAGCCTGTGGCTCAAAGAACTCCACTTTGTGTGTTTGTAGATATATTTCTGGAAGCTATAAAAGATGAAATAACTTGAAACATATGTAGCACAAGTAATATGCCAATACATGCAAAATCTTTATTATTTTTCTTTTGATCAGTTTTCTATGAAGAAAAGGACTTATGCTACCTTACTCTGCTCTTGCGTTTCATACATTTATTGAATAACCTCATCACATCTTTAACTTCTCAGTCCTTGTAGATCTTCATTGGAACATGAATTATTTGTTCAATAACAAGAGATAGTTAGATCAAATAAAAATTCTGAACCTTGCACAGATTTCACTATAGGTACAGTATCACAATGTTGCAGCTAAATAAACTGATTTAATTTGAGAAGTGTTACAACCCATAAATGATTGAATCGTGAATAAATGACAAGTCCATCTTCGCTCATATTATTGTTAAAACTCATAAGACTCAATCTGGAGACAATCCCATACATGCCTTAAAGGGAATCATTCTAATCCTAAAATCCACCTTAACAACATACAAGCAATCAACATAGAGCCGCTTAAATTTAGCTGAAGTTTTTATAGGTTGTACTGACTGAGATAGGAATAGAGAGAGTTAAAGCAATCCAATTGGGATGTGATTAAAGCATGGGTTACAGTATCCAAGTGCTTTGCAGAAAAAATAAAATATATATATTGAATTTTGGAAAGATGTAAGAAGCAGGATTCAACAACCAAGTTCAGTGGCGACAAAAATTAAGCTGTTATCAAATTCACAGTTCTGCAGCGAGTCTGAAGGTTTGAAGACAAGGCCCCCGAGTGTGATGAAAATATAAGTCAGAACCAATGACAATTCCTCCTGATTTATTAGAGTTTAACTGAAGGACGTTCTGAGATAACCAGTGTTTCAATTCTGTAAAACAGTTGGCATGGTCCCATGATGGTAAGTGATGCTTTTAATCTACTAAATTTGACCCAAAGGTAACATGTAGAGAGAAAATAGTATCGGACCGAGCACTGATCCCTGTAGTACTCCACTGGAATTCAAATCTAAAAGATTATCCTATATGCATTCCCATGTTTAGAATCTTGCTCAAGCTCCCAAAACGGACAAGTGCAAATAATATGTTTGTGACTCGTAATGTGTTGAGGAATTTTATCTACAAATTTAAATGGCGATTGAATGAATCAGAAAATGTGATCACAAAGGCCTTAACTGAGCCACCACAGAGTGATACAAGGTATCCTTCTTGTTTTTGGAAACATTGGAACAAATCTCTGTTTTTTTTTAATCACGAGTGAATTTTGAACTGAGATTATACCTGCACCTTGGTGTCCTCGTATTGTATTCTATTTAGTTTTCATTGTATTTGTTTTTGTTGTATATTCACTCATGTGTCTGGAAATAAAAGTTGAATTAAAATAATATATGTGTCTGATGAACTGTAGTGCATAGAGTGAAGGAGAACATACACACTGTGGCACACTCAAACTGTTCCCATGTTACATTAACTCTTAATTAATGTATGCAGGCAAAGTGTGCGGGTGTGAATTTCGATAACATTTTAAAAAGACATGTAGAATACAATCCATTTCAAAACTTTTATATCAGATGATGTAAATCTGTTTGACACATAAATGTAGTCATTATAAACAACATGTTTGAGTAACTAATTTTCTCTTAAAGGGGGATCATTTGCTAACATTTAGAAATTAACATCAAGGCAAAACTGTAGACTGATCAAATATTGAATACAATTCTGTTCTTCTATTAGTCAGAACAGCTCTTTCTAAGATATTAAGGCAGTGGCTAAGACTTTTAAGTAGATTTCTTTCAAGTTACCCTAATCCAGATATTTCAAATGTCTACCTTTGAATGACCACTTTCCTCTAAATTATTCTGCAGCAGTACACGGTGGCAGTGATTGACAGTGGCATGGAATTGGTGTGCCAGTTTTCTGGCACGGGGAATTTGTTAAATGAAGATTCACAGCTCAACAAGACACAGCAAAAAAATGAATAATACACTACACTACAGTATTCCTGTCTGTCCTTCACATTCTTTGCTGCTTTGCGAGAGGCCATCAAAAGAGAAATTTGTCGCGCTATAGCAATGAAGTATTTTCTGTTGGAGTTCAGCACAGACTACAACCATCAGTCGATTTATTAGTTGTGTTGCCATTTGAGCTCTATGACAGTTTACCTCTGATGATTCAGGGAGTGTTTTGTTTGCAGGATATGTAGCGCAATGCAATTTAAACTATACTGGATGATTTGTGGCCCTTAAGAGACATTTTTTTTGAGTTCAGAGCTTTGTGTCCAAGGGAAGTAGAACGATGAATGTTACTTTCTGAATCAGTGAAATGGATTAGACAATGATGAAAGATAGCTGGTCATCTAAAAAGCTTAATTTATATTTAAGTGGATTCAATGCTCCTGCCTCTGTATTTTATTCCTCTTGTACATGGGGAATCCAACTCATGCTGTGTTTTGCTAATAGCAGACCTTTGCTGCTAACCCAGCTCAAACTGAAGTTAAACATTCGCTCGAATCATAAAAGCAGAAATTAGTGAGATTATGATCATCAAATTTTCATATTGATATTGATATAAAACCTGAGTTTGTATAACCTGAAAACATGTATTGTTGGTTTAGAACTACTGCAAGACTGCGACATGGGAGTTTAACATTGGTACAAATGTGCCGTCTTCTTGCTCCTGGCATGGGTTTTCTTATATAACCACTACTCCTATTAATTTCTGATGTACTTGGCAGAACATTTTAAATCAATGCAATGATGTGAAATGTGGAGTGAAATGTACTCTAGGATGTATACAGCAATACGTAATAAAAAAACAAAAGCCAAATAAAAGGGATAAACTGACCTCATAATCATTATAAGATAAACATAAGAACAAAACATCTAAAGCTAAATCCAGCAATACAAAATTCAGTAATTCAAATGGAAAAATATACAGTTGAGCTTGTGGGTTAAACAGATACGATTGGAATTACAATACAATGTTCAGTGTGAAAGTGTCTATTTTTAACAACAATGTGGAAAGATCTTTTTCTTGTTCAGCCTCCGTGATCCACTGTGAAAAAGTGTTTTGATGTATATACGGTAAGGTTATGTGAGAGGCATGGTGTATATGAACAATTGAATGGCACAGCTGGATGAAACAATCCCCACAGACACATTAGGGTATGGGTTAATTTGCAGGCTTTAGGGGGATAGCTGTTTGGTTGTATGGAGTACGAAGTGTCTTTGCTGCCCCCCCCTCATCTACAGCAGTACATTGCTTTGCTCCCGTGTTAACACACCTCCCGTGTCTGGAGGCGTGTTAACCACCATCTAATGTAGCTTATGCACTGACTATGTATGTATAAGCACCTCAATCAAACCCACTTCAAAACAACAAAACTATACGTTTTTAGTTTATAATTGTACCGTTAACTCAATGCACTTACGACGTAATTAAAATTGTATATGTCAGCATTAATTCTCTAAGTATTTATATTTCAGATATCAGCAATTATATCTCCTTTGGCAAAATGAAGCAGGAACATAAATGTCCAAAGTCCATGGTGAGTGTTTTTACACCTTATGGCAGTTCATGGACTCTCAAGATAAATGCAAGTGTCTGCAGTGGCCATTTGGATTGTGGGATTATAGGTATACTTATTCAGCATAATAGTGAGGACAGGGAAATTAATCATGGAAATAACTGGAGTGACTAAATGATGGTCTATCACGCTTCGGGCTTGTTTTGTCTGGAGAGCTGTGATCAACATTTGCACAGAGACAGGTGGACAGAAAATCAAACGAGACTCTATTGAATTTATTGCCATTTGCAAACTGGATAGGTGGTGTGTGATTAAAGTGGATATCGCTTGAACCAGAAATGAAAACAGAGAACAGAATCTTTTTTTTCTAAGCTGTTTTTTGTTGCATGCATTCAGCTAATTAAATGTTTCACACTACATGTCTTTTAGGCTCGAATTTGCTTCAGGGGTAAAAGCACGTTGAGATTCATCTAATGAGGTGAGCGGGACTACAACATTATGTAATTATCTAGCTCATAAGTTTCTCTCTGTTACTGTTAACTGTCTTTTATTAGCAAATAAATATCTCTCTGAATCGATGAAGCATGTTCAGCTTGGAGTTCTGTATGGATATATTAATAAACTAAATAAAAAATAAATTACCACTTTGCGGTTGTATGCCTCTGCCTACCAGACATGTTGCAGTTTCCATCCATATTTGTCCAAGATGTCTTCACTTCATTATTTTATCCTTTTATTTGTGTGAAATTGTCATATTTGCCAATGAATTCTTAAATTATGGCCAAGAACGTGTTTTCAGAGGTCACATTGTCCTTTGACAACCAAATTCAGTTCATCCATGAGTCCAGGTGGACATTTGTGCCAAATTTGAAGAATCTCCCTCCAGGCGTTCCTGGGATATCACATTTACAAAAATGGGCCGAATGGACATTCGTCCGTATGGACAGACGGGAGACAACTCCAAAACATAATGCCACCCGGCCACTTCTGTCGCCGGCGCCGGAGGCATGAAAAGGCAAGAATGCAGATTAAAAGTCACACAACGAAGAAGCTGTGAATTTCTTCAACAATAATGTGAAAGTTGGCAGCACAGCCGGGAAGTCACTGTATGCCCACAGTTTTTAATTAAGATGTGAGTGAGTGTGCAGTGATTGCCTTTGTGATATGGGCGTGCAGAAACATTATGTCCTTTGAGAAGCTGCTCAAAGACTGTGGTAACTCATTTGACAGGGCTCTTTTTCTTTTCCACCCTCTCAGATGTGCTATAGCGGCAGTGGCAGTCACTCCTGTAGGCAAACTATAGGGTGAGTTTTGAAGTGGGCCACTCTCTAAAAATGCTATTATTTGGATTTTATTTGTGGTTGAGTTTAGCCTTGGGGGTGAGCTATATTTAGTGTGAAAAAAAGGAAAGAAGAATGCCCATGTTAGATATTCTATGAAATACAGAAACATGGGAAAAGAAGATAGGTGGGGAGAAAAAAAATCCATTTGTTGAAAGAGAGCAGAGCAGGATATCTGGGCAGGGAATCAATAGGATAAGAGGTTATTAGCTGAGAAATGTCACTTGAAACATCGCTCATCATCTCCATCGACTGCAGGGACATGTAGACGCACAGGGTCAAAGCAGCTTATCAGTCAGCACTGATGGGAAACTATACAGTGAGGAATAGATGAAGAGGTTTACCGAAACTCATGAAAACATGTACACGAGTGTGCTGAAATGGCAAGTTACAAGAATATGGTTATTGCTCATCAAATGGAATTCAGTTGATGAACGTTGCATTAATCTACACAGTATGAAAGAGATATTTTTAGTTTAACGCAAACAAAAGAGATACCACAATAAAATCCTGCATTTAAAAGGATGTACTCAAAGTATTTGCAGCATAAAAGTACTCAGCAAAACGATTAAACAATTAAAGGGATCTGTAAAGAACATGACTCAGACACCAGAAAGAGCTGTTTGCATCAACATTTGTTTCTTTTCAGCAGGACCATAATCTTTTCAGACCCTTACATTATAATTTTGGTTTCCTGAACATACCATACTTAAAGCATAAATGTTATTGCTGTCAGCCTGTTCAGCACACTCCACTTCAGACACTCTGATATTCCTTTATATATGTTTGTCCATTACAAATCATTTATATTTATCAAGTCCATATGTTTTTTGTTTTTTTGAAAGCACCAGGAATATTACACTGAGCTAGAAATGATGAATAATATTGAGGAGGTCTGTGTCATATGTTGATAAATACTGGAAATCACAGAACTCTCTCTCTCTCGCTGTACAGTTCACCGCTTGCCATTTACAATTCCAACGATGCAGCTTTATTATTGTCGTCTAGTGTCATTATTGTGTCAGAAAGAAGAAAAGAATACAGGCCGATGATAGTGTTCGAATAATCAAGGTCGAAACAAACCAGGAATAGGACGGAAAAATAAGGTTCTCTGTTGTGACAACGTGAAATGTGCCACGTAGTGAGTTAGCCATCTAGCGAGTTAACTAATGGGGAAGGGTACTTTGGAAATTGCAGCAGACAATGTGGGCCGTGTGCAAACTTAGGGTTTAAAGTGAACAACTAATATATAAAGGAAATAATTTACAATCAAGAATGAATGGAAATTAATTAAAACTCCTGAAGGAGTGTGAAATAGTTGTTAACTTATGGCATTGCACTTTGCTTTAGGCTACTATCTGCTGGTTGAAAAAAAAAAATTAAGTATATGAATATATAGTCACTCCAGTACTATAATTGTTCACTATTAAAAAGTTGTTATATAAAATAATAAAATTCCAGAGTTTCACTCATACATAGGGTAAATGTTTAGTTGGCTCATTTGAATTGTAACAGCAGTAAATTGATATTAAAATCTTGGTGTTTTGCCCTTCAGTAGATTCATTAGCTTGCATAAACGGTGCATAAAAATATACAAATTGAACGTACATCGGCTGTGTAACCATCAAACGAACACGTCCCCACTCTTCCTACCACAGTCAATCAATGCTGGAATTTGTCCGCCACCTATGTTAAACAGTTGACAACCAAAGCTTCAGTTAGATGCTTCCTTGCAAAACCGCAAGTGGCAGCCTGTAATCATATCGCAGATATGTTGTTAGCAGTTTTTCTCACATGCGTGCCTCCACATATGGTGAGCGGGGAAATCTATACCTCATCTCATAAATGGAACCGGCATGTAGAATACAGGGTGTCATCACAGGGAGCTGAAGTGTACGGAGAGGAAAACAGGGATCCGAGATAAGGAGAACATGATGGGGAGAAAATGTTGCAGGCACATTTCATTTATACGTTACTTAAATAAAAGAGGTGCATTAGATAAATGGAGGGAGCATGGGCAATAGTAATGAGAAGGAGACAAGAGCAGAGCATTTCTCCAGGATCATTAGAGGGAAGAAAGTGTACAGGGATTCATTAGCATGAGGCATGGAGAGTCCAAGTCTTGATGAATGCTCCTGAGGAGTCATCGTGAGAAACACGGCTTTACAAGTGACGGAGGAAGTTAGCAGAAACAAAATGTGTATGCTGTGGACAATTAAAAGTTTTTTCTTCTTCTCCCACACTCACATTCACACACACAGACAAAAAAGACACAGTAGACTACCAGAGGTCCTTCTCCAAGGCCCAGTCAATCCATCAGAGGCAGAAGTGTGCCATGGGACGGGGCAGTGCCAGTCACCTTGGACACGGGGAGTAGGCCGGTTTCACGGCACACTGGACATTAATGCTCCTCCCTCGCTAGAGGTCAATAACTCGGCACACTCAATCACATGCACGGGCATGCACGCGCCCTCACACAGCCATCGTCAAACCCACCTTTGCATTCAGAGGCGGGAGCGAAGGAGCAATACGGATGGTTGGAGCGGGAAAATCACCTATTAATGGGCAGCGGCGAGATTCTGTGTACAGTCTACAATTGAATCACGCCGCGTATAGAGCCACATCTCATTGTAATCTTCCCAATGAGCCTTGTTGCCCATGCACTGCAGTGGCTGCACCTTCGCTGTTGCTAAATATTGTGACCCACATCACTGCGGTGTAATCCATTCTTAGATTATGATGTGCAAAACCAGCCAAGCGGTGTGCTTTTAATCAAAGCAAGTGATCCATTTCCTGCACCATCCATCTGAACGCGCCAGTGAATCACGCTTTCCACCCCTAAAAAACAGACTAAAGAGTGGTAAATGTGACGGTGAGCACAAGTGAACCGGGCATTAAAAAAGGGATTCGAAAACAATTTAGTGAGGACAATGTTTGGGCATTACAACTCAGACCAGGTAGCAAAGTTTGGCTTTCAGAGGCGAACAAACACTTCAGTTCGAGTTAAAACTCTGTTGTTACAAAGAATGAGTCAGTGGGAATGAGTAATAAAATGGTTTTCAAAATCACCTGAATATCTATAATTGAAACAAGCACATTCCACAAAATATTCTTGAAAACATTATTCAGTGCTTGAGATCACTTCAGAGGGGAATGTGCTCAACATCCAGTATTTGTATGTTTCTCGAGGCCAGAAGTAACACATCCGAGCAACGTTAGAGTCCTTTTGACAAAATGCACTCATCAAGCAGCACAGCATAAGTGTATAAGCATGACTCATTATTAGTTTCATGCTAATTTGTCACATTTAGACAGGAAAAGGCGTTGAGATTTTCGAGCTGCATTGGCAAATTGGAATGTGTTTTGTGCAACAATTCTCTGGGGTACTCCTACACGGTGGAGTTGTGAAAGGGTCAGAATAAGGCCAACTCACAAATAAGCACGTTTTTTTTTTTATCCCTTGTGGTGTAAGTTTTACGTGCTGAGCTTTTGTCTATAAACTAACATCCTCATACAGGAGTGGTGAAAAGAATTATATGCATGCAGCATTCTACATTGAAAACTCAACGCTTATGTTGGACTATTATTTCTATAATTTCTGGTTGAAAATTGTTCGCTCTGGATCATCCACAGTGATGAGGACATTGCTTTGGGAAAGACGAGTTGCTGCTGAGTACACAAAGCTAATTCATGGTAGTGGGACGGCAGCAGGAGTTTGAAAGGCAGCTTTCTCAATAACACTTTACAATGTAAAAACACGTAATTGAGAGTTGTGACAAAGGGGCAAGTGAGAGACTTGATATTTGATAATTGATGACTAAGAAGTAGCTCTTGATTAGATCGGAACGGCAGCCTTACCATTGAGAAAACTTCACTGTCCACAAAATATCAGCAGAAATAAAGCTAAATCCCAGCACATCTCTGGTGGATGGATTTACTCCCAAGACTGTTGAACAGATAATTACTCATGGCAAATAAAGCATCATACTACGTTGGCATAGCCACACATGTGTTAGCGTTAGCATGCTTGCTGATGGTAGAAAAAACTATTTGTAATGCTATTGACAAACTATTGGTTTGAGGTTCTGAGCCAGAATAAACCTGTGGCAACCTGAATGATGATTCTGAATCAAAAGTGAAGCCAATGTGGAAGTGCCTTAAATTTGCATTATTTTTAACGGCCATCAGGGGGCAACTCCTCTGGTTATAAAAAGAGGACTGATTGTATAGAAGTCTATGAGAAAATTACTCTACTTCTCTCTTGATTTATTACCTCAGTAAACATTGTAAACATGAGTTTATGGTCTCAATCTCTAGTTTCATTTAGTAATTTATGGTACATTTAGAGTCAAATAGACCATTAAGCAGGGTATGCTTTAGGGCGGGGCTACCTTGTGAATGACGGGTCACTACCGCAGGGTTGTGCGGTCTGGGAATTGTCCTTGTTTTCGTCATAGAACTTTAACCCTTTCACAGTGAGTTTTCCATTCATGAAAGTTAATTGTAACATTTTGGTCCCCCTTATTCAGAGTTCGGTTGTACGTAGCTCCACCCTCTTGTGCCACATCTGGTTGCAAAAATAAAAGATTATGGCAACAGCCAAAAACCAAAAGGGGGACGGCAAAAATCATAAACTTGAGGCTTCAAAAACACCAAAAACAAATGGGTGACATCACAGTGACTAAGTCCACTTCCTGTATGCAGTCTATGGGGGTTACTTGTAGCTTTTTAGTATGATGCATCATAGTATGTCTATTCACATCATATCTGTGAACTAATTATTACACTGATTCCCTGAATATAGTTTCCCCCAGTCTGTTCTCTTGTAAGTCTTCATTATCTACCACATACAGTAGTCCTCAATTCAGAGTTATTCAGGAAGTGGTTATATGACGATTCAAATATCAGGTTGTTCCTGATTGGTTCTTCACTCGCTCCTTAGTAACTGCTCACAGTTTGGGGTGCAGTTTTGTAAAATGTTACCGAAAGCTCATAACCTCTATATATTCATTCACTCTAGCATCCACCTCTTCTTCCACTCTCCATTCAAGCAGCTACAAAGCAGTGGCTTACTTAACGTGAGATGCATAGCCTCAGTGTGCTGGTTTGAGCCTGTTGAGTGTATAATTTCAAACAGCAAGGCATGCTCCTTATAGTTTTCCAATAGTGGATAAAGCCTGTCCTTGTTCTGTTGTCTCTCTAATAAAAGGCAGTAATCTATAAGCCTGCTAGGCTGGATCTAGGAGAGGTGCCATCCTGAGACAGATTATATGCTGCTAACAGGATCGGCATTGGTGGATGAGACCAGGGAGGAAAATAATAAAGGAAAAGGGGCCTGCTATTGATTGTGCTCCTGTCCTTTCAAAGGGCTTCTTGAGTGCTTGGTCGTGATGTAATTTATATAAGCTCATCATGGATATCTGTTGGCCTATTTTTTTTTCTAAAGCAACAAATGTGATTAGCTCATCTATTCCTCATATGTTTCTTTGAGTCGCACCAAATTGTTGTGGGATGAGATATATTTTTTTCCAATTCCATAAAAAGCAACTCCCAGAATGAAGTGAAACAAATACTTATCATGCAGGAATTCATGAAGCCTCTTTTCTACCCAAATTGTTTGGAAAACTCTACCTCGATTAGTGCAAAGTTATACACTCCAATGTAATGTCTTTTGTAGACTATCAAGTTTGTATATTCGCCTTTCATTTAGGCAGCTTTTTGTGCATTGCAGAATTGAGAGAGCCGTCATTATGGCTTACTGTGTGCCATTTATTTGAGCTTTAGATATCCTGACTGACTACACAACAGAAGGAACACATCAGTAGATAATGATATGCTACGATCCCATAAAAGCATTATGTTGCCTTGGTCACAATTTAGTTCTGTAGTGGGGTGTATGCACATAATTCTTCCTCCCTTCTAATCAAATCAGTACTGTCATTGTTTTTAGACATGCATGGCTCTAGTGATGGCAATGTCGGCCTCCACTACTTTGGTTTAGACATTTTTAGTTCAGCAATCGTTCGATGGATTGTCCTCAAATTTTGTCCAGATATGTATGAGAGAGGATGAACCTGCTCTAGCCCCACCAGCTAGTGAACATTTGTGGTATCGGGTGAAATGTCTCATCAATGGTAATTCTATTGCTTCTGTTTTAGCAATTCATCAACTCTGTTTGGTTTTACTCTTTGCACTAACCGTGATTCATTCGTGTTTTATGGCTATTTTGTATGGCGCCCCCCTCTAAGGGACCCAACTCATGTTAGCATTTTTTTATTCTATACAACAGCACTATAAATCATCACAGCATAACATAAATTAAAAACTATATACAGTTAATTTGCATTAGCACTGTAGGAAATGTAATGCCTTTATATTGATATTGTTATAATATTATATTGATTGTATCTGCAAACTGTCCACTGCCGATACATTTTATTTGTTTTAAGCATGATTCATATTTTTATGTTAATGCTACGTAGATCATTTGGTTAGGGTGAGGTTAAGACAATGGTCTTGGTTAAAAACTGACAAAGTCTGAGTAGAAACATGATGCATTCACTTTTTCCACTACTTAACCACAACCAAAATCTACTACACCACTTTACCTAACCTTAAAGATTGTCTGCTAGACCAGCATATGTAATTTCGTTGTTTGTATTCAGAAGCACATCAACAATGCATTTATTCGATGAAGTTCATGAAGTGATGGAAAGTAAACAAAATATCACAGATCAGGATCAGCAACCTTTTGCCAACTGACCATGTTTATAATATATATATGCAATAAGCACCACAAGGTCCTCTTAAGAGATGCAGCCAGTGTGAAAATTCCTGTATCGCTCTGTGATGGAGAAGACTTCAGTTTATATAGATCGACCTAAAACAGCACAGACTTCACTGTGCTCCTTGCGCTGGGCTCCCAGCTTGCCTTCTTCGTCCACGCTGGGGCTCAAATGGGGTTCTAGCTAAGATCAAAAACCACTCTGGCACTATGGAAGTGTAATCACAGACACTTTCCTGCCCATCGCAACATTTGAAGCTGATACCAGGGAAAGATCTCACAAATTCACCTTCATCAATCTTGGAGGAAAAGCTTATTTTTTTGTTGGAGTCAAAGCATCTCGTGATAGATGTAGCCATCTTCGAAATACATGCAAATAAAAATAATAAAAAAAGTAATTTACTAAAAGTCTAGCCTGGATAATCTCCAAGGGTTCCACATTTCCTTCTGGATGTTGTTGTTCTTTTAGTCGCTCTTTGAGACCAAATGGAAAATATGGTTTTGATTTAAGAAATGATGTCAATCGATGTTGATGAAGTACTCTGGTAACTTAATTTGGATGTTTTCAGAAGAAAGCAAATGTCTTTTAACCGCTAAGCTGCTGGCTAAGGACAGGGACTTTTTTTATCCCTTTGGTTTTGGCAAACATCACTCTTTTATCGACGCATTACATAAACAAGTTGTCACTCAAGTCAGCAGTCATTGCTAATTAGATTCTCGCAGGCCTGATTTAATGTGTTGGACGCTTTATGGCCGGGTACATTTAAATTCTCATCAGAGCCCTCCGAGGTGTCAAACCTAGAGAGAAACACATTCTAAACTGTTAGTGTTTAAGGAGGACTGTACTTTTACATACTGAGGGGATTACTGTACACTCTGATGATGACAATCAGCCAGAATAAATTGAGGCCAAGCTTTTTTTTTTTTTTTTAAACTCACTCAAAGGAGTCCTACTGAACTACTGTATATCTATATGAGTTTTTAAAAAAAATGGAAAGATAAAAGTCATCTTCTGGCTGGTAAATCCAGCAAAATTCAGAGGCTGAGCTAAATAATTGCTATGGAAACAAGGATGGTATTTAATAAAAAAGAAACCTTTTTACATTCTAGTGCAGAAATGTTACACCCTTCTTGTTTGAACTCCATACTCCTCCACTTGTACCTGCAGGTCATGCAACAAGGTGCTCCACCACATGTAATATGAGGAATCTGGCTTTTTCTGTAACTGCTACCCATCTTTGAGTCAAACTGGAGAGACACCTAAGGTCTCACAATGCCTGAGAACCAAAAGACAGTTTTTCAGCAAAATGTTTATTTTCTTAACACTGGATTGCCCACTATGTCTTTTTCCCAATGCATGCATCACTAAGAAAATTGGAAAAGGAAACGTATTGTCTGTAAAATAGTAGTATTAATAATAGTAGTAATAGTATTTTCTGTCCGATCCCCATATTCAGCCCACAGAAGATCTATTGGAGAAACGCATGGCAAGCAATTCATAAAAAATTTGATGCATTCGGTTTTCCACAGGCATCACCTAAGTTGGATTAAGTCCTTCTTTTTACCAACAACTTCTTCATTTAGGTTTGGCAGGGAGGGAAGTCAGGTCAAGGTGTTCCATTACATGGTAGCAATTTAGAAAAGTGGATTGAGCCTGGCTTTCAGATGGCCCCCGTGGCAGGGAAGAGCTACAGGGAAAGTGGTTCAGACTAAGATACTTGCTCTGCAGGGGTCACCTTCGCCTCTCCACCTCATTGTAAAGAATGAATGCTGCCAGAAAAAAAAAAAAAATTCTCTCAAGAGGACTGAGATGCTTCATCCTGTAGAATCCGAAAGTCTTTGGTAAATATATCGTTACCAATGTTCTCTTCCAAAGTTTCCTGTAAGTAGTTTATGAAAATCATCATCGCTTTAGCCATCACAGAGGTCCTACTTTTTATACCAATATGAACTCTGCAAACCCTTAATATGGTGGTGGTCTTTCAATAACATAGTTTATAATCAGAATCAGAACCGTTTATTGCCAATGTATGTTACACATACAAGAAATGTATCATGGCGGGTGGTGCATAACAGTAAACAATCAACAACAATCCACACAGTGCAAGAAATAGAAACATAAAATATAAAATAAAGTGCACAAACAGTACTATGAACAAGTATGATGAAGTGGAGTATAAAAGTGTTGTGTGTGTTTAAATAAAGAAACAGAAGAGATGTGCAGGGGAGTGACTGGTAGGAAATTGTCCTGGGGATGAGTCAGTGGGGGTCCCGGGCTTTGTTGATGAGCCTGACTGCGGATGGGAAGAAGCTGTTCATGTGGCGTGAGGTCTTGGTCCTGATGGACCTCAGCCTCCTGCCAGATGGAAGGGGCTCGAACAGTTTATGTCCAGGGTGAGAGGGGTCGGCTACAATCTTTCTTGCTCGCTTCAGGGTCCTGGAAGCGAACAAGTCATGGAGGGACGGCAGATTGCAGCCAATCACCCTCTCAGCAGAGCGAATGATACGCTGCAGTCTGCTCTTGTCCTTGGCTGTGGCTGTAGCGTACGGTGATGGAGGAGCAGAGGATGGACTCAATGATGGCTGTGTAGAAGTGCATTGTCTTTGGCAGGTTGAATTTCTTCAGCTGCCTCAGGAAGTACATCCTCTGCTGAGCCTTTTTGGCGATAGAGCTGATGTTAAGCTCCCACTTGAGGTCCTGGGTTATGATGGAGCCCAGGAAGCGGAAGGACTCCACAGCGTCGACGGGGGAGTCACACAGGGTGATAGGGGCAGGTGGGGCTGCGTTCTTCCTGAAATCCACAACCATCTCCACTGTCTTTCGAGCGTTGAGCTCCAAGTTGTTCAGACCGTACCAAGTCACCAGATGTTCAATCTCCCACCTATAGGCGGACTCATCCCCGCCAGAGATGAGTCCAATGAGGGTGTTGTTATCCACAAACTTCAGGAGCTTGACAGACTGGTGACTGGAGGTGCAGCTGTTTGTGTACAGGGAGAAGAGCAGAGGGGAAATAACGCAGCTTTGGGGGGAACCGGTGCTGATGGTCCGGGAGGCTGAGACATGTTTCCCCAGCTTGGTAGAGAGGCATGAGCCCCTGCTGGGCTGGGGGAGGGAGACCTGGTGGTCTGGGGCTGGTTGATGGAGCCGTGGGGGGTGGGGTCAGGACTCTCCCATTGTCTTTCAAATCTACAGTAGAACTCGTTCAGCTTGTCTGCCAGGCATTGGTCGTTCATGGAGTGGGGGGCTTTAGGTTTGTAGTTGGTGATCTGTCTGAGGCTTCTCCAGACAGAAGCAGAGTCACTTGCTGAGAGCTGGTGTTGCAGTTTCTCAGAGTACAGTCATTTAGCGTCTCTCACCGCCTTGCTAAACCTGTATTTTGCCTCTTTACACAAGTCCCTGTCCCCACTCCTAAATGCCTGATCCTTGTGCAGCCTTAGCTGTCTGAGTTCTGCTGTAAACCAGGGTTTGTCGTTGTTATAACTCACCCTGGTGCTTGTTGGAACGCAGCTGTCCTCACAGAAGCTGATGTATAACGTCACAGCCTCTGTGTACTCATCCAGACTGTTGGTAGCAGTCCTGAAAACTTCCCAGTCTGTACAGTCTAAGCACGCCCAAAGATCCTCCCTAGCTTCACTGGTCCACTGCTTGAATATCCTCACCACAGATTTACAGAGCTTTCATTTCTGCCTGTATGAAGGAATCAGACGGACCATGACGTGGTCAGAGAGTCCCAGTGCAGCGTGATAGGCCCCGCTGATGGAACAGTGGTATAAAATGTTCTCTCTGGTTGGACATTTAATAAACTGTCTGTATTTAGGGAGTTCATGGCTGAGGTTTCCTTTGTTAAAGTCACCAAGGACAATAACTAAAGAGTCCGGGTTGGTCCGCTCCACACACAGTATATGTTCGGTGAGTGTCCGCTCTGCTTCCTGCATGTTGCCCTGCGGCGGCATGTAAACACCAACCATGAATGAAGCGAACTCACGGTGGGAGTAAAAGGGTTTACAGTTTATAATGAAAGATTCCAGATCAGGAGAACAGTGCTGTAGAACTGTAAACATGCCCGAGTGGCCATGGAGGCAAATGAACAGTTCAGGAGTCCAGAGAGGTTTCAGAAGACGCTTCATTTATTTTTAAGTTCGACCATCGCACCAACGTTCACACCAGTGTCTAGTGGCCTCCACTAATTCTCCCACACAAACAAAATGAGGGCCTTTTATAGATAGATAGATATACACCTGGTCCATCTAATTGGACCAGCCATACCACCTACAGGTAAGTATATTGCTAACCATATATGTATAATACATATTTACATGATTTTACTAACACCAAAAGTATCCATATTAATATTTATAATTCCTATAAATAAAGTAAATTATCAACCCATAATTTACCTAAATAAACACAGCAACACATATCTTCACTTCCCCCTACCCGCTTCCTGTAGTTGGTATTTCCCGGAACTATAAATGGGTGCTCGGGCCCCCGGGGAAGTATTTTTTCCGAACACCCTGGGAAGAGGAAACAGGCAGAGGTAAGTTGTTGCAATATATATATATATATACACACGCATACAATATTGTTCTGCCACATAACTAGACATTTACCACAGTCAAGTCTGTCCACTCAGTCACTGACTGCAGTTGTCCATTTGTTTGTTGGCAGGGAGAACAAAAGGACCAGCTCTGTGTCCCAGCTGTGCACATGGCTCCCAGCATCCACAGTCTAACAATAAATACATACAATAAACTTGTGTTCTCCTTGACTCCTTCATCTCCCACCCCACACCCCATCTCACACACTATCCGTGGTCTAAGTAACGGCGGTGCGTCGTTACAAGAATCACTGTCACATTGTTGCACCAGCCACTGTTGGAGTAGAAACGGATTCCTCCACCCTTCGATTTGCCGGATAGCTCCGAGTCACGGTCTGCTCTGAACAGCTGGAAGCCACCTTGCTGGAGAGCGGAGTCCTGTATCATTCCACTGAGCCAGGTCTCAGTAAAACACAAAACGGAGGATTAGGAAAAGTCTCTGTCTTTCCCCACCAGTAGCTGAAGTTCGTCCAGTTTGTTGCACAGTGAGCGCACACTGGAGAGAAATATGCCCGGCCGCCGTGTGCATTTCGAAATCCCCGTGTGCGAAGACGCACAAGCACGTTTACCTCTCCGTCTGCGTTTCACTGCATGCGTTAAGGCAGTGGTTCTCAAACTGTGGGGCGCGCCCCTCTAGTGGGGCGCAGTGGTATTACAGGTGGGGGGAAATACAGATTTTTTTTATTTCAAGAACTTTATTGATAACTTCATATATTATAAAAGTACAAAGTACACGGACATAAAACTAAGTCATTAATAAATACATGGCGAAATGCCTGTACTTTTGTGTAAATGTTTACGTTACGCCGTTAACAGGTTACGCTTGCGCATGCGCGACGGCCAAGATCGTTGGCGACTCACATGTGTAGCTTAGTGTGCTTCCCTTCGCCACATCCTACCTCTGAGATCGGCATTTCTGCTGTTGCCCCTTCAAAACAAAATACAGATCTAAGCTCAACATTGAGCATGAATTGAGAGTGGCCGTATCAAGTCTGCAACCCCGTTTTAAAAAGATTTGTAGTGGAAAGCAAGCTCATTGCAGCCACTAATACTGATACAACTTGATAGCTCACACATATCTGCACTACTTTTGTTTTGTTTTGCACAGGTTGCACGTTATTGTTGTTTTGAAAAGATATGCAGTATAAAACTCTTTATTGCCAAATATTTGAACTTGTTTAGTTTTTCACAGGTTGCACTTTATTGTTATCTTGAAAAGATATTCAGTGCAAAACAGGTTAATTGCAGCCACAATAAGCTATTTTTTGCCAAATATTAGTTATTTTTTGCACAGATAGAACTTTATTTGCATTGTTCTAACAAAGTGGTTGCACATTGTATTTGTTTTTGTCTGATGGAGCAATCTGGTTTACTTGAAAGTGATTGCAATTTTCTTTATTCTATTATTTGAAAAAGCACAGTTGGAGGAGTCACAAAATGTTATTTCAATAAAAGTTCAACATGGACAATTTAGTTACAATTTTGTTGGGGCGTGACAGAAAATGTTTGAGAACCACTGTGTGAGAGCACCTTTGACTAGAATGGCCAGTAATTCAACAGAAGTTAACAGAAAAGTTGAAAGTAAGTCTGCTGGAGTTGTTCCCCTGATTATGAGCTTGTCTCTGGTGAAAGAGCTCCGGGTATCACAGCAGAAAACAGTATTTACAACAAAAACAACACAAAACAATGAGCACCAACACACCGAGGCAGCCATCTTGAGATATTCGTAATAATTTCACATTGTGGCAAGGACAAAGCAGTGAGAACTTTGTTGCTGACAATGCAACTCAAATCTATTTCAGTACATCAAACTGGTTTTAGGAACAGAAGTATCATTGAACTGCTACCCAGTTTTAAAAATCTGTAGCAAAGAGGATTATGGGGAATCAGACTGACTTTTTGATTTGTTTTGAACTTTTCCTCCTTGGTGTCCTCTTTGAAACATTTTCTATTGATTTGCTTTTTTCTGTGGTTGCTTCTTTGTGCCTGCCTATATTTTAAATGTATTTTACGCATGATTTAGCAAAATTCACCCGGAGGCAATAGAAAATGCATAAACATGAAAACAAGACATTAAGGATGGAGGTCGCTGGGTACTTTTGATATGAAAATATCCTCTTCCTATTTTGTGAAAGCATAAGTATCACAGTGCAAGCATGTAAAGAAGACAAAAAAACAGCAATGAGCAACTCTTTAGCAGTGCCTGTCTTTGGGGGTTCAAAACCCAGAGATCCCTGTGAAACTGAGGTAATTTCAGATTGAACCCTAACCCTAATGCAGACAAACACCTATGTGCAGCAGCTACAATGTGCTCCCTAGACATTTTTTTTTTCAAGAAAATATAATTAGAGCACTTGGTTTTGTCCAGGCTGACCTTTGAAAGCTTGTGAGGACAGAGCCAGAACAGGTTTTATATAGAACCCTGCACCCACAGAGAGACACTTTGAAAATGAAAAAAAAGAAGACATTTGGAAATGTCATGATGGTTTCAACCACATTGTTTACTGTTGTGATCTTAAAAGGCCAGACCTCAGTCATCCATCATTGTAAAATCCTTGATATAGAGTAGGCTATTGAATTAATTTTGTACAGTTAGAATCCAGTTCTCCGTCCAATTAATTGAGACCTGTCAATAGAGATTCAATTAATCTCAGCGTTGTGCACCACTGGAAGAGTGAGGATAAATCTAATTGTATAAGTGGGATTATAGAAGTCTAGGTAATATTGAAATCAATAAAAGAGGGAGAAAAAACCCCACCAACAAAGGAAAATAGTCTACAGTATTGCATTGCTCCTTAGAAAATCCATTTAGGGACCTTGGGACACATAATAATTCAAAACTGGGGGGATTATTTCCTGCGTGCTGTTCTGGCTGAGATATACAGTCCTGAGGCCGCGCATAGGTCAACACCGTTTTTTTTAACTACCATCTTGGGAGAGGGCTGAGGCCGGTGCAAAGCTTACAAGGTAGTCATTTTCGCCCCGCTGAGAAAGGTTGGGGCCATTTACAGATAGCGGCTGCCGGTTTGAGGATACAGGGAGGAAAATATGCCTGAATACACAGCGGGCAAGATATGATATCATATTCAACGCTGATACATCAAGCCTCATGCTAAAATGCCCATGGTAAATGAATTCAGAATAATCACATATTGGCTGCTTGAGTAATATCTCCATCGCTGAATGGCCAGAGCATGGAGTTGGGCAGTTTATTGCTCAACTTTATATGCTTACCGACGGCGGCGTTCCCAGTTAATCACACCTCAGAATTAATGCAGAGGTATGGGTTTATGATAAATAGAACAACCATGAGGCCTGCATGCATAAATGCTGTTTAAGTATGTTTAGGGTCCGTGGATAAATTGCGCCACAGTAAATCGGGAGAGGCACTGTGTCATGCCGAGAGGTTGCAGGCATGGAGCAGCAGTGAATCCTCCTTCGCAGTGGAAACGCACCTGCAATCTATCTGATTTAACGGTGGCTGACAGAGAGAGAGAGAGGAGGGAGGGCCTGGAATAAGGGGAGTCGGGAGAGACACTGCATACAGAAAAAAAAGAGTGATGGGTGGGGAGAGGTGGCAGATAGGCAGAGAGATAAAGGGAGATTGAGTGAAAGAGAGTCCTTCTGGAAGATGGCCGACAGCTTTCTTGTATAGGAGAGAGGAAGTCACTGAAGCGAAGGAGACACCGTCCCCTTTCCTGCTCCTTCTGGAGCTGACACCTCTGCTCACATAAAAGGTCATCCTCCTTTTTTTCCCCACTTTCCAAACTAACCGGCTGTCACTCACAGATATCTTCTTTAACACCGCCTGTCTCTGTTGGACTGTATCCATTTCTTACTTTTATAGACATTGACAGTGACAACCCCTCATCCCCTATCACTTTGAGCACCAGTATGGCATACACTTATACCGAACTTGAAGCACCGTATGGCTATATTAGAGTTTAGCAACCTGACCCGAACCCAATGGGTCCCCGACATAACGGTCCGTTTTGTTGCCTAACGTAAACTTCGTGAGAGCTTGCTTTTTCTTTCTCACCTCTTTCTCACTCTTACTCTGTCGGGCTTCTGCGTCAATGCGTGTTATGTGATGCAAGTAGACACACAATGCCAACTGGGAAGCGTGAAAAGAGACAGGGCGTGCGGCTGACCAGAAGACGATGATGCTAAAACCATCCGCAGAGGATGCAACTCTCATCCTCCCCGAAGTACTAGCCAATAAGGTGGATCATGTATTATTTTGAGATGTGTTTCATGCTGGTTGTTGGGTGCAATGTGTGTATTCCCTGTAAACCTATGGTTTATCGGCTAGTACACTAGAATATTTATATGTTGTGTTGGGCCACAGTGCCATATTCTGTCTTGGTCCATCACCATTCTCAGATTTGTTGTTGTTGAATGTGTAAAGAAAACCTAGCATATAATTATTTGTCTTAAAAGAAGAAATAACTGAATTATAGCTTTTGTTTTTGCAGTTGGGTTCAGTTGGGTTGGGTCAAAAGGTATGAGTTGGGATCAGATCTTGGTTTTGGACCCGCACAGAACCCTAGGTTATTGCATTTTTTGAGGGGTTTGGTCAAGGTTGGTCAAGTTCCACTTCAAGAAAACCTTGATTCTACAGCATACAAGGATATTTAACACAGTAAAGTGCTTCCAACTTTGAGTCAAAAGTTTGGAGAGGGCCCTCTCCTCTTTTCAGCATGACAGTCTACCAATACACAGATTCATAAAGAGTTTGGTGCAGAAGAACTTGACAGGCTTGCACAGAGCCCTGACCCCAACCGCATCCAATACTTTGGGATGAATTGGAACGCCGACTGTGAGCCTCATCGCCCCAACATCAGTGGGATATCACGAATGCTCTTGTGGCGATGGAGATTCCAAGGTTCAATCGGGTTTTTTGCAACATTTCACCTTGATTTTTTTGTCATGCTTTCATTAATTTCTGACTGGACTGATGGATTTCACTGCTGGTAACCGATATCTGATACAACTGGTGTCAGTTGAAAAAACTTTCAATTTGGCTGCCAGCTAAGAAACACAATCATATCCCGCTGATCCTCTTCACATATCTGCACTAGCTACTTGTTGATTTGACTCATTACTATCAAAGCCCAAAGGTACCTTGTCAGAGTTTCCCCTGTCTGCCAGAGATCCTCAGACATTTCTGCTGTCATTGTTCCATGATCTGAACTTAGACGCAAAGGTTATGGAACCTTTGCAGTTAGAGCTCCTTAACTTTTGAATGACTTGCCTGAGAGGATCAGGGCAGCAAACTGTTTTTCCTCTCTTCTTAAATCACTTTTAACATTTGGTAACACTTTATAATAACTACACACTATGAAGCATTAGTTAAGTATGAGTAAACACTTAATTCATCATTTATAAAGTGTGAGGATTTATGTCTAACCCTGTTGTGTTTCCCTCAGTAGTCTCCTTCTCCGTGTCCCGCCCACTGCCGCGCCTCTCTCCGTAGGCACAGCTGTGCCTCATCTCCCGTGATCATCTCCAGCCGACATAAATACTCCGGTCATTCTCGTCCTAGCTGTCAATCCGTCCGTTTACCTACCTGGTATTCCGACCCGTGAGTAGTCCGTCTTTCACCTTGTCAGTTTCCGGTTCTAACTACCCGTTTTGTTTTCGGTACCTGCCGTTCAGTGTCGAGCCTCGGGTCTCACCTGTGCGAAGAAGCTTCCCAGTTCGTTCCTCGGAGATCAGCTGTGAAGCCTTGTCGATCCTGTGTCGAGCCTCGGGTTTTCACACAGTCGACCCAGCCTGCCTGCCTGCCTTCCAGCCGTGGACGCAGCGGAGCCACTTTCCGGCTCGGATCCGAGCGGAGCGCGTGGACGCGCCTCTGCTTCTGACGTGACTGTTTGCTGCCGGCTTCGTCTGCCGCTCCGAGGAATTAGCCACTTTCCGGCTAGGACCCGAGCGGAGCGCGTGGACACGCCTCCGCTTTGACGTGACTTTTTTGCTGCCGGCTTCGTCTGCCGCTTCGTGGGATAGCGGAGCTCTCTCCCAGAGCTTGGACTTTGTTCTTTCCTGTGTTTCTCTGCCCGTGAATAAATCCTGGTTTGAGAAAGTTATCAGCTGTCCTGTGTCTGCATTTGGGTCCGTGAACACACCACATCATAACAGAACGGATTGACCAAGATTATGGACCCAGCAGAGGCAGCAAGAGCAGCTGCAGCAATATCCACTCCTGCAGATCCCCTGCAGGTGGCGATCTCAAACCAAGGCATTCTTCTGTCACAGCAACACCATCTGCTGCACGATATGCGGGGATCGTAGCATGCCATCGGGTTTCAGGTGGCTGAGATCGGCAGCATGGTGCAGGGACTCGCACAGCCCCGCCCCTCCGCCCAAGATTCGACGACGTGGAAAGCACAACCAGTCTGTGAGTCTTTTGTTCCGTCTCCTGAACCCTTCCACGGAGACATGAGGGGATGTAGAGGTTTCCTACTCCAGACAACGTTTGTGTTCAACAGCAGCCCCGCATGTATGCATCAGACAGCTCTAAGATTGCCTATCTGACCGGGTTGTTGCATGTCCGTGCTCTCGACTGGGCCCAGGCCTGGTTCACCCAGAAACCCGTTGGACACAGTTTCTTTTGGACAATTCCTGGAGGCGTTTAAAAGAGCTTTCGACCATCCCACGTACTCTCAGGATGCTGTTCAACACCTCCTCCGCCTCCGTCAGGGCTCTGCTAGCGCCGCTGAACATTCAATAGACTCGTATCCTGGCCTCAGAGTCCGGTTGGAAGGAGAGGGCGCTGAGGGGGGTTTATCTCAGCAGCCTTTCGGAAGCATTAAAGGACGAGCTTGCCGTTCTGGAGGAGGCCAAGACGCTGGAGGACCTGATCACTCTCACCATCCGACTAGATACTCGGCGGCAGGAACGTTGGAGAGAGCGGAACTACAGGTTCTCGACACCGGTTCGTCAGCCCATAACCACTTCTGGTCGCCGGTCTCCAGTTCCACCTCGCCGCCGCAGCCCAGACAACCAGCACTCGGCCCCCCCGGCCTCGCCTCCCGAGGTTCGGGATGAACCCATGCAGTTAGGACGGTTCCACCTGTCCCAGGGAGAGAGGGAGCGACGAATCCGTTCCGGTGCCTGCCTCTACTGCGACGAGTCGGGGCACCGTATCCCTGTCTGCCCGGTGCGACCAAAAGAGAGGGCTCGCCAGTAAGAGTGGGAATACTGGCGAGCGACTCCACCCGATCCCTCTGCCCCAAGCCCCGTCTCACACTTCCAGCTAAGCTATGCCTGCCGTCCGGCCCTCTACCGGTCTTGGCGCTCATTGACTCCGGAGCGGAACAGAGCTTTTTGGACTCCTCTTTAGCCTTCGCTCATAAGATTCCCTTGGAGGAGTTGGAATGCCCTCTTCGGGCGAACGCTCTGGATGGAAGCCCCTTGACCAGTATCACTCACCGGACTTGTCCTATTCCCCTGCTCGTGTCAGGAAACCACCGACACGAGATCCGTCTTTACATCTTCCCAATGCCTCAGACGCCTCTGGTTCTGGGCCATCCCTGGCTCCGGGACCACAACCCACAGATAGACTGGGCAAGTAATAGAATCATCAGTTGGAGCCCTATGTGTCTCTCGAGGTGCCTCAAGTCCGCCATTCGCCGGCAGACCTCATCTCTCGGCACTCCCACTTCCGGAACCGATCTCACCTCGGTCCCCTTGGAGTATGCAGATCTCAGCGAGGCATTCAGCAAGGAACGAGCCCTTTCCCTGCCACCCCACCGACCCTATGATTGCGCTATAGAACTACTCCCCGGCGCCACCCTGCCCTCCAGCCGACTATACAACCTCTCCCGACCGGAACGCGAGGCAATGGAGACCTATATCACAAACTCCCTCGCTGCCAGAATCATCCGCCCGTCATCCTCCCCGGTGGGAGCGGGGTTCTTCTTCGTGGCCAAGAAGGACAAGAGTCTCTGTCCTTGCATCGACTACCGAGGGTTAAACCAGATCACCACCCGGAACAAGTATCCTCTACCCCTGATCGATTCTGCTTTTGAATCTCTACCCGGTGCCATGATTTTCACCAAGCTAGATCTCCACAACGCTTACCACTTGGTTCGGATACGAGAGGGGGACGAGTGGAAGACAGGTTTTAACACTCCCCTGGGACATTTCGAGTACCTGGTCATGCCATTCGGACTTACCAATGCTCCAGCCGTTTTCCAGGCTTTGGTGAACGACGTGCTCAGGGATTTTCTCAACCGGTTTGTGTTCGTCTACATCGACGACATTCTGATCTACTCCTCAAACCTTCAGGAACATTGCCACCATGTCCGTCAGGTCCTTCAGCGCTTACTGGAGAACCAACTCTTCATCAAGGCTGAGAAATGTGAATTTCATGTGTCCTCCGTACAGTTCCTTGGGTTCATCATTGAGGAGGGTCAGATTCGCAAGGACCCGGCAAAGGTTAAAGCGGTCTCCGAGTGGCCGGTCCCCTCTAACCGGAAGAAGCTCCAGCAGTTCCTTGGGTTTGCAAACTTCTACCGCCGGTTCATTTGGAACTACAGCCAGACGGCGTCACCCCTTACCAGACTCACCTCCTCTAAGGTGGATTTTTCCTGGTCCCCCGAGGCAAACCAGGCGTTTAACGTCCTCAAGGAACTATTCACTTCAGCCCCCATCCTTGTCCAACCAGACGAGAGCCGCCAGTTCGTGGTCGAGGTGGACGTCTCCGACACCGGCGTAGGAGCAGTGTTATCACAACACTCAACCACTGACTCTAAGCTCCGCCCGTGTGCCTTTTTCTCTCGCCGCCTTTCCCCAGCCGAGCGGAACTATGATGTGGGCAACCGGGAGTTACTGGCCGTCAAGCTGGCTCTGGAGGAATGGAGACATTGGTTGGAGGGGTCATTGTGTGGACCGACCACCGAAATCTCGAATACATCCATTCTGCCCGGCGACTGAACTCCCGCCAAGCCCGTTGGGCTCTGTTTTTTTCCCGTTTCAACTTCACAATCACCTACCGCCCAGGAAGTAAGAACGTCAAACTCGACGCCCTCTCTCGTCAGTTTTCCCCAGACGAGGTAGACCCAGCTCTAGACACGATTGTTCCACCCGCCTGTGTCCTAGGGGTTCTCACCTGGGAGATAGAGTCTGCAGTGCGGGAGGCTCTGCAGACCCAGCCGGACCCAGGAGGTGGTCCTCCTGGGCGGTTGTTGCCTTGGTCGCATATGGCTTTGGACTTCGTCACCGGATTTCCTCCCTCTGAGAGCAACACGGTCATCCTGACCATCGTGGACCGATTTTCCAAGGCGGCTCACTTTATTGCCCTTCCCAAACTCCCGTCAGCCCGCGAAACTGCGGACTTGTTGGTCCAACATGTGTTTAGGCTCCACGGCATCCCTGTGGACATTGTGTCCGATCGGGGTCCCCAGTTCTCCTCCCAAGTCTGGAAGGCGTTCTGCCGCAGCCTCGGCGCCACCGCTAGCCTCTCCTCCGGCTTTCACCCCCAAACCAATGGACAGACCGAGAGGCTTAACCAGGAGCTAGAAGCCATGCTCCGATGTGTAACTGCGGCAAATCCGTCCTCCTGGAGTCGTCACCTGGCCTGGATAGAGTATGCACACAACAGCCATACCTCCACGGCAACGGGTCGCTCACCCTTTGAGGCCTCCATTGGCTACCAACCTCCCCTTCTACCCAGCCAAGAGGCCAAGATTTCCGTCCCGTCTGTCCAGAGCAACCATCGCCGATGCAAGAGAGTCTGGAGAGAGACTCGTGCCGCCCTACTTCGGACCTCTGAACAAAACAAGCGGCTGGCTGACCGCCATCGCACACCTGCCCCCGCCTATCTTCCCAGCCAACAGGTCTGGCTTTCCACCAGAGACATACCCCTACGCACAGAATCCAAGAAACTCTCCCCCAGATACATTGGTCCGTTCCCCATCATTTCCATTATTAACCCAGTCACGGTCAAGCTCAAGCTCCCGCAATCCATGAGAATCCACCCTGTTTTCCATGTGTCCCTTCTCAAACCCGTACACTCCAGTCCTCTGAACCCTCCGGCCGAACCCCCTCCACCCCCCTGGCTCATCGAAGGCGGTCCGGTATACACAGTCGACCATCTCCTGGATGTCCGCCGTCGAGGTAGGGGTTATCAATACCTCGTTTATTGGGTGCGGTATGGCGTGGAGGAACGATGCTGGGTTCAACGCTCCCGGATTATGGATCCGGAGCTACTCCGCACATACTATCGCCTGCACCCCGATAAGCCTGGCGGTTCGCCAGGAGGCTCCCGTTGAGGGGGGGGGGGTACTGTGAGGATTTATGTCTAACCCTGTTGTGTTTCCCTCAGTAGTCTCCTTCTCCGTGTCCCGCCCACTGCCGCGCCTCTCTCCGTAGGCACAGCTGTGCCTCATCTCCCGTGATCATCTCCAGCCGACATAAATACTCCGGTCATTCTCGTCCTAGCTGTCAATCCGTCCGTTTACCTACCTGGTATTCCGACCCATGAGTAGTCCGTCTTTCACCTTGTCAGTTTCCGGTTCTAACTACCAATTTTGTTTTCGGTACCTGCCGTCCAGTGTCGAGCCTCGGGTTTTCACACAGTCGACCCAGCCTGCCTGCCTGCCTTCCAGCCGCGGACGCAGCGGAGCCACTTTCTGGCTCGGAGCCTCCGCTTTGACGTGACTGTTTTGCTGCCGGCTTCGGGTCCGGTACAGTATATTGTTTGCATCTTGCAATAAATATTGATATGTTCTTGATCACTTTGTGTTGTGTCTATTTGCCTTTTCTGTTAAAAACTATGGGTTTTGAAGCACTGCTGGCCTTTCAATGTCATTTATAAATGCTTTGTAAGGCATAGATAGTCCTCACTTTAGATGAGGTCTCACAAAATACTTAGGACTAGTAACTACCTTAATAAATCATGAATTAATCATGAATTGCGGTATTAATACGCGTTTATAAAGCATATATTAGCATAGTCCCTAACCATTAGTGCATATCTAAATTATTATATATATATATAAATGCATCTAAATAAGTTACATCTAAATAAGTTATTAATAATTTACTAACACTTTATAAATTCTTAATAATCATCTACAACTCCTTAATAATTGCTTTGTAAAATATATAATACTTAATTTACAAATGGGGAATCCATCATTTATAAAGTATGAAAACACAATAATGAAACACATAAGACGAGCTTATTAATCAAGAATAAAACATTTATAACTGTTATTATGAACTGCATGAAAACACAATAATGAAACTGTTAGAAAAATTCACTCGAGCCGATGTAAAAATCGTTAATCACAGGACATTTAGTCTTTGCAAAGAAAGACAGAGTTGATTCACATACAGGATATGCATCAAGGCCGCTCTGAGTTCTGACTCTGAGCTTCTGACTCTGAGCTTCTGATATTTATACTTGTAAACACATGCAATGGGCTGGCACAGGGTAATTTACGTCACAAAGGATAACATACACGAATTGCCTTCATACAGTGTAGTCTACGTATCTGGATACTTTAACAATTGGTTCTAGTACAAAGGTCACTTTTATCAAAATCCGGAAGTCATGGTTGCAAATCAGCTCTGCGTAACTAAGTGTTCTTCTTCGGAGACAGCTGATAATACCTGATAGACAAAACAGCTGCTGAAGACGCCTGGTGTCACAGACAAGGACACAGGCCTTAAACCCTTACAGAGGACATGAGCTTTTGTTAAATGTATAACATTCCTTAATCATTTAAACACATAGTAATTAGTCATTTAGATTTTTCCCAACAGAAACACATTATAGACGACCTTATTAATCAAGAATAACACATTCAAAACTGTTATGAACTGCATACTAATGCATTATTAATGTAGGAACAATGCTTTATAAATGATGAATTAAGTCTTTACTCATACTTAACTAATGCTTCATAGTGTGTAGTTATTATAAAGTGTTACCTAACATTTTTTTTAAATGAGATTATCAGTGATGTATGCGAAACACAAAAAAGAGAAAAAAAAATACTGAAGGCAATTCAGTTTTTATAAAGTGAGTAAATAAAATATGTAAATACAGTTTGTTATTGATATTATTATATGCTATGAATAATAAGAAGACTGATGGCTGGTTCATATATAATTGGCCAGATACTGCACACGTCTGACAGATGCTAAAAGTAAGTAAACTGCCAACGTGTCATGAGTGAAACTCATTTTGTGTTTTAATGGCAATGATTGCATGTCACGGAGACGTGAGGAAATTATGTGAGAGCGTATCAGCTTCATCAGCCTGGATCCTTTTCATGACAGCTTTTACATTAACTATTCAGATAGTACATGTATTTTTGGCTAAATCATGGTGTTTTGGCTAAATCATCTTGGATATAGGGAGCCATGAGCTTTACATCCCTGGAAGAGGCAGCAAGACATAAATAAACTGCATGTGATAATCATCCTGGTTACACATGAAAATTAAAGTTTGGCACCAATGGAAAATAAAACTTAAATTACAAAAAAAGCCAAGGAAGAGACATCATAGTACTGGACAAACTGTTTTGTTTTCATGATTCACTTAATCTGAACAACAGGCACTGCAATATCACTTACCATGCTTGCTGGTAAAACATACAGACAGCTTCTGGTGTAATGACATGCTGTGGTGCTAGAGGAAAAGTCAGGGTTTCACGAAAGTGTGTACAAAATCGAGTACCCATCCATCATGTAGACGTAGAGATAGTTAACTGGATAAGTAAAACGTTTTACTTACAAATGGAACATGTGAAAAGGTCAAGTGTGTAGAATTTAGGGAAGTATAATAGCAGAAATGGAATAAAATAGTCATAACTGTGTTTTCATTTGTGTATAATTACCTGAAACTAAGAGTTGTTATGTTTTTGTTTGCTTAAAATGAGCCCTTCATATTTACATATGGAGCGGGTCCTCTTTGCGGAGTCCACCATTTTCCAGCCCAGAATGGACAAACCAAACACTGGCTTTGTATTTCGTGTTTTTACATAACCGGAAGGCTGTAGTAGCTCTCCGACATGCAATCTGCTACCTCACCGCTAGATGCCACGGAATCCACTGTTCTTTCAAGTAAGAGAATTCTCAAATTATATAAGAGTCATCCTCATCCAAATTTTCGACCAATCCGTCTTACAGTTGTTGAGGTATTTAAGTCTTGAACAAAGTGGTGGACCACCCTACCATCCCTAAAGCCATTAAAATGGGTATGTGCCATGAACCATGAAGAACCATTTGCTTATTATATTATCTGGGCTTGTTTTGGATGCTTGTTTTCAGGTGTTTGCTTATAGCGAGGAACATTTCATTAAAACTGTCACGCCACGCTACGCTACATTTAAATTGCATTTTGCTTGGGGTTCAAATTGCTATGTTCCTGAGAGTTTATGTCAGTAATAACACTGACCAAAGCAATAGTCTTAAGGCTTATAATTAGTCACTTGATGCTTTCTACTATATTCATTCATGCTTGGGACATGATTCTCATTTTAAAAGGTACTAAAAAGTACTATGATGTTGCACTTAGTGTGTGATGGTAGCGGGCTGTAGGAGGTTATCTAATTGCATCTAATTGCATTTTTTAAAAACTCATAACACGTTTGTTGAGACAATTTGTCATCATGTTTTCCACATCACAGAGCCAGATTCACCCACAAGCTCAGGCGGTCCACGTGCTGGATCAGGCATGAGCAATCTGTTCAGTCACTGACAAAATGCTCGTCCTTGTATTCAAATTCACCTTGGAATCTGACAATAAATCTGTGAAATCTGGCACTTAGTTCATGGCTATACAAGGGTCTACAGGGCATTGGTAATGACAGCCCAGTAGGTCCAAATTAACTGACAAGATTTAAATCATTTTGGGTTGCATTTTGCAGAAGTTCAATTTTTTTCCCCCTTTGTAAATTTCAGATGTTAATCTTTATCTTTAATTCAGCTAGCTGAGCCACCCTAAGAGCTGATCAATTGCTCACAAATCCTCACAATCAGAAAATGTATTAGTTAAACATTGAAACCTTTTAAATGAAAAGATTATCACCCATGATAAAATAAGGGTGATTAGAACAGACCTAGACTAAAGAGTTTACACCAGAGTGAGTCAAGGGGGCAACCCACACAATGAATAGAAACTCACTGAATAGGCACCGATATAATAAAAGTATTTATGTGCCCCATATAAGTGAAATTGTTCACTGATATTTTGGCCGATCAAGGTCATTAAATCCTGTACAGCTAATAGAAATATTTATACGGTTACTTCCTTTATTCCAGACAGCATTCAGTGACTATCCATTCTCATATATAAAAATCTTTTTGCACAGCCTTGAAACTTGTTTGAGATAGGCATGAAACACACTGGACATTCAGCTCACCTTTTATTTCATTTTGTCGTCAAACTTACATGAAGCTTGGATGGTAGCACAGTCACAGTCGGGCTGTTTTTAACGCGTCTTTGCTGTGCATTCAAGTCTTCCAGAAATTCTGTTTGTAGAGTTCTGTCTTTTCTTTTTTGAAGGAAATGTAATTAAACTGCTGGGATCAGAAGCGCAATGTCCAGTACCTCCCATGTGTGTTTATGGAGCCCAACATGAAAAAGGTTTTCCACAAAACCACCTGTAGAAGGTTCCACCAAGAACCCCTATGAGAGGCACTATCCAGAAGCTTTTCACAGTCAAAGGGTGCTATCGCAAACCCACCCATACATGCCCTAAATGTTTCTTCACACCAACCATGGTTTTAGTTTAACAAGTAAGCCTGGGGCTAGGGTAACCACGCTCAGCAGCCGTGGGCCTTATGAGGCTCTTGAACGGCCTATGGTGCAGTACAACTCACAACAATCTTGGTTCACAATCTAGTTTTGGGAGGTGTGGGCTGGGAGGATCTTTTAACATCCATGCTTTCAAAGCAATCTTTCATCCAAAAAGAGATAATTGCATGAAAGGAGTTCTTAATGGAACTCTCAGTCTTACAAAGAATTCTTGAAAAATAATTTTATTAAAAAAAGGGGGCTTTCGAAGCATTTTGTTCTGGGTAAAATCTTAGCCCCTTATGAAGAATCTTTTTGGAACCCGTAATACTAAGAGTACCTACGTATATCCGTTAAGCACTGACATTTTCATCGTCCAAAAAACCCCAGCGATTTACATTTTTTTTTAAAACATTTCTTTTTCATAAAAAGTATTCAAGAACATTTATAGTACCACTTACATACACTTTTAAATATCCTGGGGAAAAAAAGTGGTATGTACAGTTAGACAGGGAGTGGCTGTGCCACAGGTATGTCAATAAAGGGAGTGAACGAGACCAAACAGAAACAAACTGGTAAGCAGTGGCGGCTGGTCCATAGAGGGCGCTAGGGCGCCGCCCCCCCTTGAGCTACAAATAATTAAAAATAAAATAAATAATAATAATAATAATAAACTATACAAATTGACAATATTTGTGTTTTTGAAACATGGAATCACACAGTAATATGTGTAAAATATGATATCTGCGGTAAATATATGTTTTTCCTGCACGTCCTCTCCGCCTGTCTGCACGTCCTCTCTGCGTGTGCACATCTCAGCTGGCTGGGGCGCTGGAGAATCTGCCCCAAAGAGGCGGGTCTATGAAGCAGTTTAGCCAATGATGCTTTAATGCTGACTAAAGATATAAATGAGTGACATACAATTTAGCCAATCAGCGTCCTCAAATAGATTCAGCTTGGGGCAGATTTCGTTCTGCCCCAAGCTGCGCATTCTCGTCGGGACTAGTCTCTACAGGCGAGCGCCAGCGCGAGCACTGCTCCTCCAAGACCCGTTTGAGAGGAGAACTGAGAGGAGAAACTACTGAAAGAGCTGATCCCAGATCAGCCTGACCTCACAATCAGACAGCAGACTAGCAGGAAAGAGAAGCAGTACATGCGAAGCTTCTCTACTAGCTGTACACCAGACAGGTTTGGCTCGCTGGATGCAGTCATGCTAATAACTTATTTAGCTTTTTAAAACAACGGGGACAGAACCAGCATGGACAGTTAGGGAGTGAGGGACATGAAGCACCTGTCTGAGAAATGGATATATAGTTATATATAAATAATTATAGATATATGTGTGTGTGTGTGTGTGTTTTATATTATAGTGAATATTATTATATGATATATATATTATTATATTATACAGAATATTATATGATATATATATTATTATATTATACAGAATATTATTATATGATATATATATTATATTATACTGAATTGCCTGTGAGGGTGACTAAAATAAGATGTCCTGACGTGTTTGTCAAAGTGTTATTTACTGCTTTTTTTCGTGTTGGAATGAATGTTAAATATTTAACTGCAAAGTAGTAATGCGTGTTTGATACCTTAATTTGTTTGCATTAAATCATTCTGGGATGTTTGCTGAAATTGATTGGATGTGGCACAGCTCTACCAAGAAAATGTTCCACCAGCCGCCACTGCTGGTAAGGTTACAAGATTGTACTTTGTCTGCATGAAAAAGGTGGTGTGTTTGCAGAGATATACTGTATGGGCATTTATGAATGTCTTCTTGTTTGGTTTGTGTCAATTGTGTTAGGTTTAATTACACAGTTGGTGTACAAATAAACCACCTTTATTGTGCCATTACATTTTATTGACGTAGTTATTTAACTCCATGGGAGGCAGAGGAATTGTATGAGATTGCCTGATATTGTGCACGTGTTTCCGTCATCACGTCCTGCCCGTTAGTGTGCCTAAATGCGCAGGGTGCATATGTATTTGTGATAATGTGCTCATGTGTTTGAGTGAATGCAAAAGCTGTTTCGAGACCCGTCAACCTACACCTTTCCCTCTCCCCGTCATCTCTTCGGGCGTGCAAGCGCTGGAGCGTGAAGGCGAGCGCCACTCTCCACTCCCCTCATTGAGGATGCCAGTCGTCTCCTCTGGTTTCCTGCAGGCACAGCGGCAGCCGACAGATGCCAAGGAGAGGGGAGAGAGGAAGACATTGAACTTATAACAACAACAACAGCCGCAACAAATTCGAGAGGCGGGAGAACGCGTCGGCCCATCGGAATCACTCCATCACCTCCTTTAACAATTATAAGGAGGGAGCTGTGTGCCTCTGTCTACAGGGGGAAAGATAGAGACAGGCAAAACACATCCGAGACAAAAGGGAAAAAGGGAAGTTAGTGCCAGTACCCACAGAGGGAAGAGGATTCCATTGTTTCTCCCCTCCTCTTATTCATACTACTTCCCCCATTTGAGAGCCGAAATGAGTAATAGAATTAGCCATGAATCTCAGGCTGATCTATTTGGAGTGATGAACCAGAAAAGAGAATCACAGTTGCAGTATTCACTTTGATAAGGATTACAAAAGGAATAATGAAGTTAAAAAAAAATATGCATACAGGGTACTTATGGCATGTGCAGGAAGCAAGGCTGGTGCCATTTGTCATGATAATACCAGCTTTTAACACAGTAAAAAAAAACATGCATCATCTCTGTTTCATGAGCCTGTAATTCATAGTTGATATTTCCATGAAAAATACATCAAAGCACTCGGCGTATGTGGCTGCCTGTGCGGAGGAAAGATTGCAAATTACAAAGCAATATATTTCCATGTTCCTGCAGGATGCACATTAGGATGGAGAGACGCTGTTCTCTAAACTGAGTCAGAATGCGGGGGCATGACCCTGTCTCCACATTAAAAGCCCCTGTGGTTGTCAGCTGAATAGATAGATTTGGACAGCAACATTACGCAGAGGCAGCTGAATTGATTTTAGCTTATGTAGGCATGCATGTACGGGAGTCTTTTTCAAAAACAGCATGAAGAAGATGAGTATCAAACATGATTATGCATCCCTCTCTTCCACTTCGACAATCCGCTCATCTTCCTCAATATATATATTTGTATATTTGCCATCCGCCAGAGGAGTAAGAGATAATGCCACTTCCCTGTCCACCAAAAACAGCCAAAGGCTAATCAGATGCATGCATTATTTGGAGAGAGTATGCTTTTACTCTACTTCTCCAAGCCGACATTATCTCAAGTACGCACAAGCTCAGACGAAGATAATAACGAGAAGGGATTACATTTATTTCCCTACTGCCAGATATCCAAGATATATTTCCCAGTAGTTCTACTTCACATCCCTTCTTCTCCCCTCTCAGCTCTTGGAGAGATCAGCGTAACATGCCAAAACAATGTTTCTGCAGCGTCTTTGTTTTCTCTCTTCATGCTCTCAAGTCTCATTCCAAGATCTGAAAGCTTAGCAGTGTGGAGGAGCTGGGGAGTGTACCTGGCGCAGGACTTTAATCGCTACAAAACAGATTCAGCTGAGTCCATGTGTTGGAATATGACTCAATCAGCCTAGCAAAGGCACACCTGACAAGGAAAGCGTTTTGCCATCCCTCCATGGTTTTGGCACTTAAAATAGGCTATGAAATGCAATCTAACGGCTAGGTTGCACGAAAAAGGATTACACAAAAAAAAGAAAAAGTTCCATATTCAGGTTTAACTGCGAAAACACATGTACAATTAAATACACCTGGTTTAAATCTAAAAACAAATTAAATATGCTATATTGCAGTATTTATATGGAACTTTAATCAGGAAAAAAAACATTTAGAATGGTGGATTCTTCATAGAAAAAAAGTGTTTTGAGCTCAACTGACTACAGTTTCACAATTTTTTTTATATCATCATTACCAGAAAGTAGACTACTGGGTGATCTAGGGTTCCACTGAATTCTCCCACATACATAGAGTACTAGTAGTAAATTAAATTTGATCTGATAATGAATTGACCCCATGTCACTTGAAACATATTATATATGGATTAACACATATACATACGATTAGTTAACCAGAGTTCAAATAAAGTATCCAACACATTGCTGAATAATCTTACATTATCATTGCTAAAACTCTGATCAATATATACCTTGGTGACAAACCACTGCATAGTTTAATGGAAATGAAACTCCATCTTGTAACCCCATCCTGTTTGTGTTCCACCCATCACATGCAATGCTACATGTGGTGTGACTGAACCAGGATTGTCTGAAAAGGATTATTGTTTTGCTTCAAATCATCTTGTGTTATTCCAAATAAATTGATAAAACAAAAAAAAGTCTGCTGATTATGTTGCTTTCCGTGACCGATAACATATCCTATACCCATAACCCCTTTAGCTTCTGTTATTTACACATTTGCAGTATGTACAGCCATACTGTACACCAGATGTATGGAAGCAATCCAATGGAAAGCACCACACAATCTTGAATGCTCTCCCTCCTTTGACCAGTGGCGGGCTGTGTATTTTATACCTGGGCCTTCAGTGCTGTCGTACTACAGTTGAACCACCTCCTAATAACCTCATTATGAAGCCAGCATGACGGGATGCTTCGTCATTAACGGGCAATGCATATAGTCAAAATCAATGTAATTAACACAATGACAAGAACAAACTCACAAGAACCAGTCACATATATTTATATGACAACAAAGCAGGTAGAATAACATAAAACACAATTCAACAGGCCTCTGCACATTCCAGCAAAACTGCGGCAGTAAAACACTCATTCCGCCACACACTCAAGGGCACGGGCCATTCAAATATTATTCACATCAGTGGGAACAATATTCACCATATAATAAAAACGACACCATAGACAAATTAACACAGTAGTAACGCTACTGCAGATGTAAAAAAACAAAAGCAGTTCACTTACCAAAGCTGCTGTTCACCATTTAAAGACAAAGTCCATCCTCCTTTCTTTGTTAATAAAGAGTTTAATGACACGGTTGTACAGTGCATCCGGCAAGAGGTTCTTCTTGATTGCCATAGACGCCAGTGATGACAGTCAAGCCTCCCCAGTTGTACTTGTTGAGTAGGTTTTAATGCGTTTGAGGGCTGAAAATGTCCGCTCGACAGAGGCAGTAGATATTGGGATTGTCACCGCCAAACATGCCAAAACGCTAAAAATGTAATGCTGAGGAGCCTTAAAGCTTAAAAACAAAATAAATGCCCTTGTCATTGTGTAGAGTAACTATACTCCTATGTAAATAGCAGTACTCAGTTATTGTGTTATGATTGGAGACATTGGAGTGCTTGGGCTCTATTTAAGTCCATTTAGGGCTTGTTCAACTTTTTTTTTGCACATAATCTGGCCGCAAATGGGTTGTATTCAGTTTCATAGTTGTGTTTTGGGCATAACATGAAATCATGAGTGTCATCTCCTATTCCCTGATAAAAAAAACAAAAAAAACAAGGTGTGCCTACATCTGGCGCATAACTATTTGAATGGCAGGTTTGGCAAATTGGAGAAGTTACTGGAAACAATCCTATGCAGCCACAACTGCAATCTACTTGTACAAGTTTACTAATAATATAAGTGCTGCCTGATCTTTATCTGCAACTGTGCAGAAAGGCCGGCTTTAAACAGAATTAATAGACATGCACATTCAAATGTTGATTTGGAGTTTAAATGTCAACATGAATGCAGCTTCCAAGCTTCCATCTAGTTGGTACAGCCGTAGAATTGTCTTATATTGATGAGTTTCATAATCTATTGACTGATTCGGAGGGCGCTCCATCAACTATTTTTCGCTTTTCCATTGACGGAGGTTGCTGAAGCCAAAGACTGCATTAAAGCCACTGCCAGAGAGGAGGTGCGAAATCTATTTCTGCTGCTTCAGGATAGCAATGCGCCATCAATGCGTCTGAGCATGTATCTTTACTTGCGCACAGATGGGCGCAAGTACATTTGCTACTTACATAACACAGGCGATAGGCGTGAAAATGACAACTGCCTCTGTCTGAAACTGGCAATGGCAAGGCTTTTGAACACATTGAATTAGTGTGACTGAAAGCCAAGCCGTAACATTTTTTAATTGGCCATTTAGATTGCACATATCTGGGGTTCGATTGCTTGCAGCCTTTGCAGAGTAGTCCTTAAGTGACCTTCATCTTTACAGTGAATGTGTGTGTTGGCCGGTGCACAAAGTCTCTGTGTGTGAACCTTTGTCTGTTTGTCTTTCTATGAATGTATGTTTGCCGTTCTTTTGGATTTTGTTGTCTTTTCTGAGTTTTACTCACAGAATTGCTCCCCGAGCGATTAATATTAATATTGACATTGTTTGATATAATAATAGTTTTTTTCCAAGTAATTTCCATCTGCCCTTCAGCAGCAAGAGAGCAAGCAGCCAAAACGCTGGTTAATCCCCCCCCCCACCCTCCATCTCTCTGCTGAGTCCTGCTTGTTCAGGTGACGGTATTATTTAGGCCAGCTGACATGGCTTAAACAGTCTGCTTCCAAATAATACACATCAATAACCAGGTCATTGCAAGGTGAGCGGGGATGCTTCTGGGTGGCGTGAAAGGGCTCTGAGTGGAGGATACCACTGACCCCTGCAGCCCAATGGAGCGGCAGCGGCGTGCTTGCTTGTAGTCAATTCAGCTGTGTCGTCAATTTATTCACACATCGCTTCATCAACTTCGACTTCTCAGACAATGCCCGCTATCTCTAGCGAACTGATCAATAATCAATCACAAAATGATGATCCAAGTAAGACACGTGGGTTAGCAATTCAAACCTGCAACATTAGATCCTTACTGTAAAGTTGGGGTAAAAATAAAATAATAATTTGAAGAATACGTGGGTTAGCTTTAGTCTCATCTTGTCAAATTGGTTGTGTGTTCAGTAGGTCAGCATATTATCCTGGTTATCAAGCCTATATGGTGACTTTTGTCAAGTAAGGATATTTTGTCTATGGCTATAGCTCAGTTCAGCTGGTTTCATACTCTTTGATCAAAGTTATATCAGTGTCTTTTGGTGATGGCAAAATGACATTTAAAAGGTGTGTTAACCGCTTTTTTGGCTGCTGGTGGGCAGACAAATCACGGTGACAAACAAATAGCCCCAACACGTTATTATGTCAGGTTGTTGTGTGTGCTACAAGACCCATCTCTCCACCCTGAGAGTCTCCTTCCAAAGACTTCCGCAGACTTTAGAAACACATTTGTGATACATCAAAAACAAATCAAGAGACACAGTTTGTTTCCCCCTTGAACTGGGATTCACAATGCAGTTTTGTCGTATGGGAACATTATTTTTAGGAGACCATTTTGAGCTGAATACTCCCTATCCTTTTAGCTTCGTTTTGGTCTTTGCCAACTCTTGAGACAAATATCTTCGTCTTCAGCTGCTACATATTCCACTGTCTTTATTAGCTAGTCACTAACTTTGATTGTCTGCTGCTACTGGACGTATAGATTGCAGTGAGATTGTCGGGGCTTGTTTCCTGAAAATAGGCGCCTGCTAGTGCTGGAGACACAGTTCATGATTACAGTGAGTAATGATATAGGCCAACAGTAAATTACCCGTATGACACAAACTGGCTCAGGGAATGTGACAAGGAAACAGTCCATGCAAGGTTACACTCAAAACCAACACAATTTATGAAATTACAGTTAACACAAACAATAGAGAGTGTAGATCAGCAGTAATGAAAGCCATGCATGCAGTCATGCGTGCCGTTGAGGTGTCGTAGGTGCGAAACCAAAAGACTGGGTGGATGTTTGCTGTAGAAAGGGAGAGAGACACATAGACCAGCTCTAATAGACTGGGAGGCCCAGGTGAGGTTAATCAAGCTAACGACCTTCCCACGCCAGTCAAGTAAGGTTGTTCGTCTGTTCTTTTCACGTGTGTGTGGGTCGTCCGAGTTCCAGCACACGACATGCATTTAAAAGGGAGGCGTTGTATGATTAGACAACGAGCATCAGCTGTGCCAATCAACTCACCACTGCTGTCATGAGCCTCCCTCACGCCTCTCCATCTCCATCTCCTGCGGCTGAAGGCCAACCTCCACATGTATGTAACTTCTTTCACCCACTGGTATGTACATATCAGCTACGTGTTTATGTTTACTCTTGTTTAGCTTTGTTGTCCTTGTATTCAGCTGTAGTTCTATTATCTGTGTGAGTACAATGGGAGGAACACAAGCTGCAGTCAAATGCCTGGTATGTCATACCTGGCCAATGAAGCTGATGCTGATTCTGGTTCTAATTTAGATTGAGAGCTCCCGAGTGATTAATGCAACTTTAAGGTTAAGTCATTTGTTTTTTGTTCGGGGCTTCACTTTAAGCCATGTCAGTGTGGTCTAGACTGAGATAAACGTTTCACTTATTCTGGGAATTATCTCATTATCAACTCAACGAACTGGCACAATTTAACACATCTGGGTACCCAGATGTTTAGTCCTAATAACTTGGTGATTCCCACACATTTCCTATAGCATCATCAAACTCCAATTACTCCAATACTTTGGTTTATGACCAAATATTTGCTAAGATGACATTCCCATCAAACTCAGCTGTACTTTGTGCCAATTAGCAAATGCTAGCATGCTAAAATGTAAACTAAATTGGTGAACGTTGTAAACATTAGCATGTTTGTGTAGCATTGACCTCAAAGCAGTGCTGTGCCTAAGTACAGTCTCCCACAGCCACTAGCACCGCGAACAACTCTTAGTCTTGTTAAATGTTAAAACCAGTATTAAGCTTATACATAAAAAATTAATATATGTTACTGCGCATAAAGGGAAGACAATTTGGATTAATTTCTGTGCAATATACAGAATACCAAAAAAAACAAAAACATGGTGCAGCAGGGAGATGGGACTTCCAGGCCAACACTGCACCTGCACCCACTGCCCGGTACAAACATTGCATTGGAGCAGCATCTGAGACAGACGCACACACAGCCATGCCAACCCACACACAGAGTTGCGTACACACTCCGAGAGATGGAGCAGATGTGTATGGGATGCTGCCTTTCACTGGCCTCCAAACTGCTGGGTATTTTTTTATCTCACTTTTTTTTTTTACTTTTCACCTGTCCCCAATTCTACCCTGACTGTAATTCTAGTTATTTATGGAATTTATTTTTACTGTTAATTTTGGTCCTCTCCCCCATTTATTTTCTCCCTGAACATTTCAACGTGGTCATGTGGGCGGCGGGGCTTTTCGATGTGCTCCGCTGACTGGTCCGATTATTGCTATCCATCATTTGTTTATATTCCCATTTGGAAAAGGAGGTCGCTTCCGTTATTGCATTATAATTTCCTGCAGAGGTTACAGAAGGCCAGAGCCAACTCTAGTTTTGCTCCCTCTCCCCCCCCCACCTCACATCCTGCACTGCGAGCTCCTACTTTATGCTCAAGGCTGAAAGTCCTCCACATGATGAAACGCTGTTTCTGTGTTCCATTTTCAATGCTCTCTCATGTCAATATGTACCAAACAAAGCCTTGCCACAGAGCTGACATTGAGCAGAGGCCAATGCTACACGCACGGAGGCCGCTATTAAGGTTTTCACATGTTGCTTCAAAAAGCGCATAGCTTCTCTGAACACCAACTGTCCTGAGTCTTTGCTCCTGTGGAGCTCAAAGAAAAGGGCAGTCGAAGAAATACAATTTGAAAGTACTTATTTAACAATATATTCCCCGTTGTTTTCATGCTACTTTCATGCCTTGTGGCTTTGCTCACAGTCAAAGCTCTACTCGGATGTGCCAGCCTCCATGTTTTATTCTGAATCCTTTGTGACACCATTAGTGAACTGTTTGACATGTAGCTGCTGTACAATAAAAATCGAGGTTAAACACCAGACATGGACCTGGCAGTTAACACAAGAGTAGCTCCCGGCCATTCAGAGGGAGGAGTATTTCTCCAACCCAACACCCTGAAGGATACTGTTGCAGAATTATGATGCTCCGCGCAGCCCCGATACTGAGCAATAACATCACACAACTGTCACGGTGTACTCCAGAGGTGGCTATATGTCTCTTTGTGTTAACAACACAATAAATGGGATGCTAAGGGGGGCAGTATTCTCTCAGATGAGCCGTGTATCCTCGAGAACTCTGCTTTAGCTGTGGAGTCATCTCATGTTAAGTCAGCCTGACCGCAGCTACGGGGCTATCGTGTTGGATAAACGGTGTTGCCGGCTGGCCGGGAGGCAGAACGGGGTCGTGACATTGTCTAGAGAGGCCCCACGGATATTGTCAACACATTCACTGCAGGCGGGTTTTTTTTTTTACTGGTCTCTGAGAACAGCAGGCTTCAAGCCCTCCTCCCCGTTCTCTGTCCTCTCATTAAGCAGCCGCCGGGGACACGCTTCTGGCCAGCTCTTCTTCGGCCCGCAATGATATGTTGATCCTCTAGGCTTACAGCCAAACCCGGGGGAACTTGCTATACTTAGAAAGACCATCATAAGCATATCTGCAATAACATTATCAGGGCAATTTTTTTGTTCAGCAATGAAAAATAAGGCTGGGCAAAAGATTCTTGGGGTTATTCAAGCTTAGTGGAGTAGTTAGCATCTGCTGTCTGATCTGTCTTAGGGCAATATCATATCAGAATAATGAGGACAGATATGCTCCAGCTTTGGAGACTGTGCAAAGCAATCCTTGTCCACATTTAACATGTAATTCATTCAGCGGTTAGCTGAGGACAATTCCCTATCTCCATATCATAGAATGTCAGAGAGGAATTACTCATGTACAGTGAGCATACACGACTGTTATATAATGACCAACTACTTGAAGTGAATCCACTCTAATAATTGGGTGAGACTGAAAGCCTTAAACAAAAGTTTTTACAGATTCGTTTCCAATCTTGGAATTTGCTGGAAAGTGACAGCAACAATTATTGAGAGAGGACTTAAACAGCCCAAAAAATATGCATGAATTTGAGGGGGAAAAGTGCTGAGTAACCGTCTCCACTTTAATCAAAGACAATTCTTTATATCTTTTTATGAAATAACTTTTTTGTCGTTCTTTTTAAAAATGGGCCATAAACCAGGAATCTGGAAATGGTTAGCACTTTTGAAGAGAATAAATTAATCTTTTTGTGTCATTTGTGCCATTAAACAAATGGCTCTGGCAGAAATGTGCTGAGCAGAAAGGAGGAATGCCGATAGTTGTTTTTTTTCCATCTCAAAGCAGAGCTGCTAAATAGACAAAATAGAATGTACAGTAAACATTAAATAACAAAATGACCTATAATAATCCAAACATCTCAGATTATGAGGTTTTATTTTGCCGTTTCTTTTTAAAACAAAGTTGGAATCTAATAAAAACAGAATGATGTTCATTGCATTGATTTTGTCTTCTCTGAGGTTGTCACAATTTCTCCCAAAATAAATGTGAGTGTGCCTCTAATTGGCAAAATGAGTTGGGATGTATTATTATGAGAAAGTATCAATAAAATGTGTTTCCCAATCACCAATACAGCAAACAAAATCACATCCACCCACCATTGAAAGGACTGAAAATAACACACAGGGACAGGTGCAGTAGATCAGTGTGGCTGCCCCTGTACTGGGCTTTCACACCAAATGCACAATCACAGCATTGTGTTTTTGGTAGAGGGACATTATTTTGAAAAGAGAATGGGCTGCACCCTCCTAAATTGTAAACAGTTATAGAGCTATGATTATCCAAAACGTTTTTCCACGGTTTAAAAAACTATATATAAAAAAATAAAATGTCAGGTCCATGTTATGACAATACTCACGTGTACAGCGTTTCAGAAGGTATAGGTCGCTGTAATTGTTCCTGTTCTCTAAACTGGCTGTGAAATCCTTTTCTGGTGTGTTTCCAAGAGAAAGGCTTGGGGAACAAAATCCAGTCCTTGTTCTGTGCCACTCTCCACAACCAAGTTTGACTAAGGTTTAAATGGTCTTCTTTCAAAAAGGTCTGAGCAGTCTGTGCTCGACTTAACAAGTGAGTTTCTTCCATAGTTCCAGTATTTTTGTGCAAAACTCCCCCTTTGTTCCGCCATGCCTCGACACCTCCTCAACAAGTAAAACATACTAAAAATGACTTTGCTTTGGTAGATATCCATTTGATTTGTGTAAGTGTGCTGAAGCCTCAAATTAAAAACTTTAGAGTGCACTTTTGAATTAAAAGAGGTCGATTTTTTTGTCTCCCATCCCCATACAGCCAGTATGGAGAGCAGGATAAATTACAGCAACAATTCATTCAGTGAATGTGCATGTGAATACTGTATTCTGAATTTAACTTCTAGGTACCTGATTAGTTATAGAACTTTCCTATACTGACCTTTTACAGAACTGTAATATAACGACATGAAAACGCTATTTAAATTTGGTCTAGAGCTGCTCAATGTCCAACAGGGAGGACTGTATCAGTGCGGGGCAGCTCCCACCCAATGTGTGTATCTGTATGAATGTTAAGTAAGGCATTGTTGTAAGCGATTCTGCGTGCTCAGCAAACCCTCCCTGAATAAATACAGCTTAAAATAGAGAGAGGGAGACATGTGACGAAGGTCATGAGACAGATTCCATGATCTTGCAAGTTCACATTATGCACCCATACATACGCCTGCCGGGACACCAAGGCAGCCCATTTGATAGAATTTAATATAAAGAAAGAAACAGTATTTCAGGGGCATAAGCCAAGGCTTTGGCAGGAAGGAGCCGCATTTCACAGAGTGCTGTGCAACTTTGTCAGGTAAACGTGACTGTTAGGGACAAGCGAAGATTGATGGAATCTTTTTTTTTTTTTTCCTTGGCTCAGCAGTCTTTGATTTCCACAACGTAAGGGAGGAGGAAGGGGAGAGGGAAGGGAGGAGGACTGATAGATAGGAATTCATGTCATTTATATCTCTATAGGTCACTCTATCACACCCCTGAATGACAGAGAAAGGGAGCAGGGGAGAAAGAAAGATGGTGAAACATGGATACAGTCTTGAAATATAGAAAACATCTGTGTTTATAGCAACCTCCTGTTAGAATATGGCAGCGATTGGGTTCAGACATTTCTGTGAGCATGAGTGCAGTGATTCATGTTGTCTCAATTAGCATCTGGGATCATTTGTGTGATTGGGTTAAAAAAAGGGAAAAATAAACTGTTTTACAGTCCTTGAAGCATAACTGTTTAGTGCTTTTCAATTTCCACCTAATGCAGCCTTGCCAGTGCCGCCTAACATTTATTGGGAGGCAATGCATGAGGATGATTGGGGTTTACAGCAGAAGTGCTTCTCCTTATAATTGCCTCTGCAGAGACATTGATTGATAAAAGCCTTCAGGGTCTCCAGGCCAGATTGAATGACAGGCTTTACAAAAAACAGGGACATGGTGGCCATAGGAACACGTCAGTGCTTATTATATTACATTTTGTTTTGTTGTTGGCTTTCACAATGAGACTTTTAGTGGCGGTGCTGCCATTTGGCGATGCGCTTCTTCGCTGGCCATCCGTCTACCATGTGCAGTATGTACATATCTAATGATCTCATGAATTTGAGCTTTTACAGTCATGTGTTGTGCTCGTTGTGGGGGTCATTTCCTACCACTGCTTCCACCCTTTCCATGTCACAAATCTCATAGCCGCTATTATCTAGCATGAAAAGCATTGCTCAGACATCGATCAAACTATTTGAAATGCAATCCAAGAGATAAGGTTTTATCTTGTATCATTCAAGCGATGTTGTCATTTTGTTCATCCTATATCATCTAGTCTTTGATAATGTTTCGGAAAAAAAATCTAAATATTTTTGCAAATTATTTGCAATACATTCCTATTCTACAAGGGAGATGTTTATATTCAGGGTCTTTATTCTGTTAGAAGCAAATCAAATTTTTATAGAAGCTGTGTACATAAAATATGTGCAGAAATCATTAAAGGGTGCAGGATCCGAGATGGGGGCGCATTTCAACGACCTGGCAATGGGGAGCTGGCAGCTCACTTTTTCTGTAGAGACTGGACTGTGTTGCAGCTTTCTGTTTCAAGATAATTTTGTGTTTAGTGTATTCCGTTTGTTTGTCCTTGTTTCATGTTTTTCATTCAGGTTTAGTGTTTCCTACTATTGTTTTGGAGTTAATTCCTCATGTGTTTTGTCTGGTTTTACTTCCTGTATTTTTGTTGTTATCACCGCCTTTGTCTGCCCCGCCCTCATAAGTTTAACTTGTCTCTGGTCAGTCCTTTTGTCACTTGTTCCCACTTCTCCATTACTCAGTCGATATTTATACCAGCCCGGCTCTTTTGTTCTTCGTCTGTTTGTCTTACATTTTTTTTGGAGTTCCTTACCATTTTGCCCTTGTCCTTGCTTGCTGTTTCATGCCTGTTCTGTTGGACTTTAGCTTGTCAGCGTTTTTTTCAAATGAAATCATTGCATCATCTTTATCTGCATTTGGGTCCATCCCCTGTTGCCTGCTCTCCAGACCGTGATACTGGTAGGGTCCTCCAAGGCAAAGTGGTACTAGGTGAGGGGCCAGACCAAGAGCGGTGCACTGACCCTTTATGAATCAACCAGAAAAGAGTTGTAGCACCTCGCTTGTGGGACCACCAACTGAAGTAATAACTGTAAGTTAGTTAACAGTTGTCTTTTTTTTAGTATAATTTGTCAATTATTTCTTATTCTTTTGTTCTTATGCTGCTGATGCTGTGCTGTAGTCTTGGCAACCACTCAAGTCTCTTTCTCTTTCTGTGTGTCTCCCCTACCACTACATCCCCCGCAACTCCCCCCTCCCCTTCCATTTCTCTGTTTCTTCTCGGTTTTTAAGTCTCTCAATTCAAACATGTTCCCCATTCTAACCCCTTGAAGCTGCTTTACTCCAAAATTAAGTGTGAGGAGTATCACTCAATTGCTTTTTTGTCTCCCCCCCTAGCTTTATTCTCACACTCCCTGCTTCTCTCCCCCTTTGTGCCCCCATCTGTCTCTGTGCATAAACCTGCCTGACTTTCTCAGTTGAGTGACATGCCTTTAAATCTCTGATGGATTTTCTTTGCCCTCTGTCCCTGTTTTTTGCGTCTTTCCTTCCCGCTCACACACACACACAGGTTCTGTGTCCTAAAGGCTGCAATTGCACATCTTACTATAGCCAGAAATTCCCTCCGCGCTGTTACCCATCCATCCCATTCACTGTGCAAACACAGGACATGTGTGCCACCCATTCAGTTAATTGTCCATTTCCTCCATGGTTTGCTCACACAGATTTGCAGTTCAAAAACGAGAACACTCAGGTTCATATTTACACGGGCAAACAATTACCACATTACGCCACAGCAGTACAGCAGCATGTTAAATGACCTGTCATTATGTGTCCGGAGAATCCTACAGTTCCAGAACCAGGCTAATTCTATGTAAACCCATCGATTGGATCCTACTGAGAACGCGTGAGCTATTCCTGCACATGCGCATCCATAAGACTCATTACTCATCTGAGTGATCATCCATAGACTGTAGGCATGAAGCTTTCCCCATAAGTGAACAGAACAGTTTTTCAAATGCAAATGTGTCTCTGCTAACCCTTTATTATTTTGTATCTGCATGCTGTTTTTCACCCCTCGCCCCCCCCCCACCCCCCAACCTGCCTTTCATCATACAAAACAAAGGTGTTTACAAGATTCAGTGCAGAAACTGCTGCTAGATATTTGAGGCACTGCAGAGATGCAAATTAGACACCAGTGAAAATTCTGCAGCCACTAATCCATTTTCTATGCATATTCACGCTGTGTCGTCTCTTTCATAAATCAGAATAGAATGTCAAGACGTGATAAGGCCCTGGCAAACTTGTATGATTGCCTTAAGCACGACAAATGTCCATGAAAAGAACATTGAGCCATTAAATTAGCAAGTATGACATTAATGACAAGACAGGACATGACCAAACACACAAGTAATTTACATTTTATCTTTAGACTTGCATAAGCGTTCACTCAACATGTCATCAACAGCTTTTCCCACATCTGTTTATGTTCATCGAAACATCTGGAATCTTTCTGCATATTAAAAAGGTTCTGTTTGTGTTTATGCCCAATATTGGCACTGTGGGAGCAGTGTTTAAATGTCCCTATTTAGTTGGGGCCGTTCAAATGTTATAAAATGAAGCAACACAAAGTAAAGGGAAGCAGTTTCTGCATTTTTTTAAAAACTTTGAAACAGGTTTTTCAAACAGGTTTTATTCAACAGAGGAGTGATATAATTTAACATTATGTATCAACTATTTATGTATTTCTCTGTGTAATGCATTTACATTGATGTTACCCTTTTAACTTTACCAACCATGGGATTCAGAACATTTGTGCTAAATATTCAATGGAACGGAGAAAGTTCACGGCTGTCCATTGGTTGGAGAGCTCGTTCTGTTCTATTTCATTCTCCGTTTATGTCAGTATCCAACAGCGGTGTAAGACTTAAAAGTGGCAATATAACAATGTAACAATAGGCTGCCTCATTAAAGGTAAGAACTGCTTTTGAAATCTTAATGAACTAAGTACTATCGGCTCAATGTACTGAAAGCTAAAGTTAGTAAAGCCCCAGTTCCACCGAAAGCCGGATATACTACGGATGTCCGCGGTGAACCGGGGTGATCCGAGAAGGAAATCGTCCCGGATGACAACACATTTGACATGTTTCCCGGTTCTACTACGGTTCCGCCATGGATCACCCCTGTTCAAGCCTGGTTCATCCCGGATGGCCACGGTCTATCCCGGATGGCCACGGTTTGACCACGGATGAGCACGGTTTGACCACGGTTCAACTACGGATACGCCACGGACACGGCCTGGATGCGTCACGGATGCGTCCCGTATGAAGCGTCAGGGTATAAATAGTTCTGATTTTCAGAGACAAAATCACTCTTCCGAAAATATTTGAAAGGACAACAACATGCCGAAAATTAAACCCAAGAAGGAGGCGATGACTGCTGCAAAGAAGAAAGCTGCTGCTGCTGCAGCAGCAGAAAAAGAAAAGAAAAGAAGAGAAGAAGAATCTTCCTCAGACGACAACAACACGCTGAAAATTAAACCCATCCGGGGTGCTCCGGGGTGTCAACTAGCTCCCGTTTCATCCCGGATTAACACGGTTATACTACGGTTATGCTACGGTTCATCCCGGTCTTACTACGGTTACGCTACGGTTCATCCCGGTCCTACTACGTTTCTTCCCGGATGCGCTACAATCAACGCCTCCCCCCTCTCCATTCCCGGATGTCCCGGATCACCCCGGATGTTAGTTGTACGTCCGACGAGCCGCTCGTCTTCCCGGATACGCCACGGATGGCCACGGTTCAGCACGGATGGCCACGGTTTTACTACGGTTCATCACGGAACGTCCCGGACTGACTACGGTTTCACTACGGTTCCACTCCCGGATGACCCCGGATCTGATCCGTAGTGTATCCGGGGACATCCGTAGTATATCCGGCTTTCGGTGGAACTGGGGCTTAAACTTGAGAAAATCAAACCCAGCCCAGTGTTGCCAACTCTTTTGAAAGTAGCGAGCAGCACTAGCTCAATAAGTTACTAAATCTAGCGAGGAAGTTGCCAATTTGGCGACATTGACAGCCCATTCAGGCCTGCTCCCAAAGCCACTCCCCCCAAATTATCATAATAAAAAAAAGGTAAACAACAAACATGGCTATTGTTAGCAGCTTGTGGAAGACTCCACGGGCAACAAATTATTGCACGGGTAGAGTGCACGCAGGTAGGTATATAAAAGCAGGTAGGCCGTCACGTCATTTCATTGTGGCCCAGAAAAATTATTGGACAGGCTTAATTTTCTCTTTTTTTTTTTTGTTACAGCATTTGATTTATTGACTGCTGTCGGGGTGTTAAGAGGATTTAAAAAATCATAACAAATGATTTTTGAAGATTACCAACCCTGGCTTTAAAGTGCCCCATGACTGATATATGTTGTCACATGCACCTCGAGTCCCACACACAGCTGGCTGTATTCCATCTCTGGCGAAACGCGTGCAAGCCTCTGAGGGGCCGCGCCAGCCAACACACTCAATTAGCATAATGTGGTGATTGATTGGCCTGAATTACCGCTCAATTCAGCTGATGACACATTGAGACTTCACTTCAACTTGTGTATTTATTGTGTGAACAGAACATTCAGGCTGAGTGTTGCCAGTTTAAACAACGGCTACCAGTGAATCACTAATCACCGAAATAATAACTGCAACCAGGGGCGGGGGGGGGGGGTATCTCATCGGGTTTCATCCAAACCGACAAAAGAAAAGACAGTATTCGTTTATATACTTGGCGTGTCCTCCTCAGCAGGTGCTGCTTCGCGTATCAGAGCTACAGCTCCCCAACAGACAGCTGACTGGAGAACGCTTGACAGAAAGAAAATATTCACTCCGCCGATTTTGTCATCCTCCTTGTTCCACTCATCCGACTGGGACGAGGAAGGGAAAGGGTTTTGCGAGGAGGGGGGATATCTTTGGAATATCTGTTTAACATCCTAATTGGAAATGACAAGCACGGTGGCGCGTTTAGCCCTGCAGGGCAGATCAAAGAGTTGGAGCTCCGTGAGACATCGCAGTATGGATCGGAACCGAACCAAACAGACCCCCCCCTCGTCTCGGCTAATTAACACCTGGCTCCTACTAATTAGCTAAATCTACTGGCATTCCAGAAACGGCACCCAGAAAGAGAGAGATTTACAACCTGACGTTGGACCGCGTGTCTCTGGAGCTTCTGTCTGTAGGAGCAAATGGAGGAACAGGTGTTTTCCTCCCTCTGCTGTGCCACACAGAGGGGGAAAAAAAAAAAGAATTCGTAGTTAGGTGTTTGTGATTTTCCGCCAAGTGTTTTGTATTGCAAATACTGCCCGGTAATTGGTCCCAGTGGTGTTTTACTCGGCCCGTGATGTGTGCAGTCTCAAGATCTCCTCACCTGAACAATAACTCCATCACAACATATTTACATTATCCACCTTGAGCTTTGACAACCGAGTTCAGCCAATATGAAAATCTTCAAGAGTTCCGCCTCGCTACGGGTTTGTGGTTATTGTTTGCCTCAATACATAAAACTGGAGAGTTTCTTTTCACACATTGTCATTCAAAATGAATTTACCTATACTATTAAGTTAGTACTGATAATCCAGCGCAGCCTGACAAAGGGGAAAAAAAAGCCTCAAGGCTGTTTCAGTGGACAGAATGAAGACTGCTGCAATAAGAAGCATCTCAGTTTGGCTGCCTTGGCAACAAGAAAGCAGTAATTATATTAAATGATATATCCTAGTGGGGTGCTCTCTGCTGGCACTGATACATTTTGAGGTTGATCACCTCTGAGAAATTATTATTCCGCCAACAAGCGCTTGAAAACGAGAATAAAACCAGTCATTATTCAACATGCGGAGAGGGAAATTGCATTGGAAACTACTAGATTTGATCTATTGCCCTGCCCCACTTAAGGATGGTTTAAAAAAATAAATAAACCAGCGATACCCTATGCAGTGAGTTCTTCTCAAAAATATATTAAACCCTGCACATTCATTTCTGGCTTAACTCCGTTGACAGTTCCTTTCCCCTTTTCCTCGCAAGTGCTCTTCAAACACAAGAGCCCATGTTTACCCCACCGATGGAAATCCACTACAGAGGAAGATGCTGTGAAAAGTCCATTGCAGCGCTGACGCTTCAGGTAATGAGAGAAAGGACAGTCATTCTGCCGGCTGATTACAGACAGTAATTAAGACACTGATCCTGTAATTAAGCGGCGGCAGGTATCTTGTGCTCGGAATACATCATCTTTTTTCTTCCCAGCGGTCCGTTTTGCCTCTCTTTATTCCTTAATTCTCACGAGGGAGAGTTTTACACCAATATTGGAACGAGGCGCTCACCGCAGGTCATCATGTTTGAAAACAACTCCCTCCTCCAGCGCCGCGGCAAGATTATGAATTTTGGGCTGAGTCACTCTTACAGTCAGTGGCTTTCATTTGTCCCTCCATCCCCGGTCAATCTGTTGAGCTGTTTGTTTGTCTGTCTCACTCTCGTCAGCCTCATTCTCCCACTAATCCTCCTTTCCCCCTCGCTTTCTCTCTCTGTTTTTCTCTCTTCGGGGGCTTCTTTGCAGAGGCTCTTCTTCAAGTTTAGCCCTGTATTTTAGCGCAGAGTTAATTTCCCCCCTGTCAAATATTTCAAATGATTTCCCAGCACTGCAGGGCCCGGAGCTCCATGCATCATGCCTCGGCTTAGTGGGAGCATAGAACGTGATGCTGTTAGATAAAACGTCACTCTCGCCAAAGTCAAAAGCTGTTTTTGACATTTTACGAGTATGCAAAATGATTGCTGTTACTGGGTGCAATGTGTGAGATACGGACCGAATTTCTATTTAACAATGTTTAAAAAACTGCCGTTATCAACAGAATGTGAGGAGGGTTGTATGTTGAAGACATCTATGTGTTGTGTTGCAGAGATTGGCATGCTAACCAGCTAGTCCTGGCCCTGTCTTGTAATACCGCTTGTACCTCAAGAGGCGAAAGTGAATCACTGTAGGGGTCTGTGCAGTCTGGATTCGCGTTGCGGCAGCCACTGACTGGGGTCCGTCTCCTGGAGCCGGCGCACGCTGTCCTCCTGGTGGGGTGGCCTTCTGGTCGATAAAAACTACAAAGGGTGCTGGTAATTTTTCCTTTGGAACTTTGGATTTAGGCCAATAAATCGTAACGTAAACAGAACATACAGCTCCCAGGCTGGTGGCACTGTAAACACAATATAAGCGGATGCTGCAAATGAAAATCTTGACCATCTCTCAGCAGTGCTGCTGGCCCCTATTTGTATGGAACATGTTGCCAGACGTCACACATTCCTTTCAGTGACGTTTGATTACAGTTATGGTTGAGGGTGGCGGGGCCACTAGATTAGTCCCGTAGTAGGACTCACTGTGATGAGTAAACTGAACTTGAACCGATCTGCTCATTATTATAGTAAGCCATTATTATAAGCTGATTGTTTTTATTATTTACTTGATGAAATGAAGTAGGAGCCTGATGTGGGAACAGTAAAACTGTAGTGAGGAAATACTATTGTATTGTTAATGGGTGGATAACTTCAAACAGACTAATAAATCAGAGACAGCAGGGGATTAGTGTAATAATAAAAATCAAGAGAATCAAGGAACAGTGGGTTACACTACCAGCAGAGCACAGAGCATTCAATAAAATGTGTGTGTGGGGGGGTTATACTGCTGCTCTGGCTTCTGAGAGAGGATATTATGGATTTGGATATATTGTACTGCTGGGTTCAAGTGTTGCTCATTGAGCGGCAGTATTGCTGCAGTAAGAAGCGATAGACGAACGGTTCAGAGAGTCTATCTACAGAGAACGAGGTGTAGTATCTGCTTCCTCTATGAGCTCCTTTGCACCGTGCGGTTACAGTAAATTGAAAAGCTGATACATTTTGAAATCTGCGCGGCTCACTACAACCACAACGAAGGCTTATTAATCACTGTAGCCCCTCTCTCGGTAGTGTGATATATTGAGATGTTATTTGCTTTGACTTCTGAAAGCTTGCGTGCAAAATAACTTGCATGCATTTTTTAAAAGACATCACAGTTCGAGAGCTCTTTGCAAGTCAGTCCCCCCCCCCCCCCCCCCCCAAAAAAAGAGCCTCTCTTCCTCTCCTCTCTGTTTGATAACGGTGTTGAGTTTGAGCTTTGCAACTGCTTAAATGGTGGAAGGGATAAGAGCTGAATTCTACTTGTTACTCTCCGGAGGCGTGATTCACTTCTTTAGAAGTTAGCGGCCTTGATGCAAACAAGAGCTCTACTGAAAAGAACACGCCAGAAACTTTCAAAAAGGCAAAGTTTTTCTGTGTGTTTTTTCAATTGTAGTTAAGATCTATTTCCTGTGTTGAGCTCATACATTTTTAGATAACTGAGGTTTATTTGATGGTGAGAGAGAGAGAGAGAAGAGCGCCATGGAGCTTTGTTGGCGAAGACCGATTCAGGACGATTGAGGATTTGAGTTCTTTTGTGCCCTTGAAGATGACCACAAATGAGTTAGAGACTGCTGTCTGGAGCCTGGAAGGAAAGATCAGATGCACTCTATTGCTTTAAATATTTATTTTTATTTTTTAACCACACGTCCATGGAAACGTTTCTCCACAATGGAGGCTGAGCATGTAGCATTTACACATCAATGAAATCTGATCTATTTCACTTGCAGCTAAGGCCTAAATACCAGAGGGAGATCAGAACCAAATGGCTTAAAAAAAAAGAACCATTGACATACTTTTGATCTATATATCAAACGTGTATTTAGGACACATCTAAATGCACCCCTTCCTTCCTTCTTAGAGACAATACGATCCTTGTATATTTTCCGTATTGAGCGAGTTCCTACGAAGAGGATGAATAGGACGACTCGGCTTGAGCCTCGCTCCGGTCTAGAGGTCAGGGGCTATGCAACAGCTTCCTCACGGGTCCTTTTGACAATTTCCTCCCATCCAGCCATTAGACTCCCGCCAGCACCGTCGCTGCCCTGCAGAGACCAATGTGCCTTTGATAAATTTCGCCAATCATTCAGATAAATTAGTTGCTGTTACAGCTCTGCGCTGCATTACTTTGGCCTGTGGCTGGAGGAGAGCAATATGTCATTAACCTGCTTAAACGCCATTATATAAGGATTTCTTCTTCTAACACGGAAAAAAGATATACCCTAAAGTGAGGATGGAAAAAAAAAAAACTCCAAGAAAATTAAGATTGGCCCTGGTGGTTGCATGAAGAAGAACATCATTTTGGATTGGACTATATGTACAGAGGCATTGTACTGGGGTCATTATCAGAGGTGCTCATGGTGCCGGCGCTGCAGTGTTTTAGTTTGATTACTGTTTTGTGAGAGTCATTCATTTATCTTCTTACTCGGCTTCTACCTAACCCGTCTGTCTTTATTGCCCCTTTGAGGAAAAATAGGATTATGTAATAATGTCTAAGCTAGAAATGAAACATTCAGTAAATAGAGCATAAATAAGGATTTTCCCTTCTTTTTTTTTTTAAATGGGCTGATATTCAGTATTTATCACATTATGCCTCGGAATTGCTCGCACAGGGCTACAGTACATATTATTCCAACAGATATTATCCCTGCAGGAACGAGAAAACTATCAACAGATAAACATGCTCGGCTCCCGTGGAAGCATTTTTTCTTCAGCCACAACAACACCATTGTTTTTGCGCCTCACATTTATTAATTTCGTGGCTACAAATGAGTGTGTTTGTGCGTGGGAGGGCGGAGAGCCGCAGCTCAGGTTGTGTTTATGTAGATGAGTGGAGTTCTGGTAATCGTTCTGGCATGAAACTGCACACTCAAGTGAATGGAGCAGGTTTTTTTCGTGGTTAAGGGTAATGGGTAATTCTGATGGTAGCAAAAGGAGACCGCTCAAGAAGAATGACAGTTGTTTCAGCAAGTGTCCCAAAACGACATGTGACGTACGTTGACGATCATTCCTTAATAAACACTTAGTATGCTTTGGGAGAAGGTAAGGGTAGGTCTAAAACTGGACTTTCACCCAGGAGATCACAGGCTGTGTCCCGTGTAAAACCAGAAGGCAACCATGAATAATTTGTCATGTAACACCACATAGTGTTGTGGCTCCATAAATTATAAAGTGTACTGGCATTTAATTGTGGACTGTTAAATTATCACAAATGAGCACACTCTTATCCTTATCTACAATAGATTACATTTTAATTAAAGAAATCTGGCCATCATGAAAGGCTAACCCAAGTATAAAAATAGGAATACTTTAAATATTTAAATTGTGAAGGTGCAATGATTTTATTTTAGGTGGATCGTCTCTTTTCACACACATGCACTATTGCTTTTTCCAAACCCCTCTGGCCTGGTTTCAGAAGGGTTTTGTTAGCTATGGTCAAAGTTTCAGGCCCATGCAGTACTCAAGAAGCAGCATAGTATACACATAATTATTGGCTCAACGTTCCTTTTAGTAAATGTTTACATAAGAACATGTTTCTTCAGAAGCAAGACAGAAAGATCGAAAGTACACAGTAGAAGGCATGATGCATTGCCAACCTTCTAGCAAATTAATTGCCAGGACTGCGTTTTCATTTGGCTGCATTTTCCTTTTTCTCTGATCAGATGATTGGAAGTAACCATTGTCTGTCAGTTTTGCTTTCAGAATTTGCTGATCAAATTAAATCATATGCATTATATGGAATTGTTCAACTCTCATTCACAAAGCATTGCCTGTCGGCTTATAAAGAGCCTTGCCACAATGAACACATGTAAAACGGGGAACAGGACCCAGGTAGGTTAAAATAAAGGAAGGCCCAAAAATTCAATGCTCATGGCAACTTTCTGGCAGGGAAGGAATGGAACTGCGCTGGCATTTGAACTGAGAGGCTGATGAAGCAATGAGATGAGGGAAGTGGGGACAGGTGTGTAGATGGGTGAGGCCGTCAAATTATGGGGGGAAGTAGGGAAAGTCTGAGGGCATGGACAGAATTTGATAGCCATAATGCCACTTTGCAAAACTGGAAAGGACCGTGTAAACATGCCCGAGTGGCCATGGAGGCAAATGAACAGTTCAGGAGTCCAGAGAGATTTCAGAAGACGCTTCATTTATTTTTAAGTTCGACCATCACACCAACGTTCACACCAGTGTCTAGTGGCCTCCACTAATTCTCCTACACAAACAAAATGAGGGCCTTTCATACACCTGGTCCATCTAATTGGACCAGCCATACCACCTACAGGTAAGTATATTGTAATGGGAAAATATATTGACGACTGTGTCCGTGTTGTGAACCCGAAACTTACGTGTGGTTAAAACTATGCAGTAATGAGGAACTTATAGTTGAAAGTCTCATCTTACCTTGAAACCGTAACTTACTCCTATTTGAACACAACTGGCAGACTCCGGATAACGACCAGATCAAGACAGCCTGTATCAAAAGACCCTCTACTCCCCTATGTATGATTTATCTAAAGGTGTGAACCTCTGTATGCATAAAATTATGTGGTGTCTTGTAGTTTTTTGAAGTTAATACCACAGACTGCTGAATACGTATCTGTTGTGTTCTCTTCCCACTTGCAAGTGTATAAATGGAAAAAAGACAACTTTGAATCTTCTGAAGACTTTATTATTGATTTGTGAACAAAACTCTCTTCTCCCGATTAACATAGAAATCTTCCATCACAATATTGCTAACCATATATGTATAATAAATATTTACATGATTTTACTAACACCAAAAGTATCCATATTAATTAACACCGATTTATAATTCCTATAAATAAAGTAAATTATCAACCCATAATTTACCTAAATAAACACAGCAACACATATCTTCACTTCCCCCTACCCGCTTCCTGTAGTTGGTATTTCCCAGAACTATAAATGGGTGCTCGGGCCCCCGGGGAAGTATTTTGCCCGAACACCCTGGGAAGAGGAAACAGGCAGAGGTAAGTTGTTGCAATATATATATACACACACACACACAATATTGTTCTGCCACATAACCAGACATTTACCACAGTCAAGTCTGTCCACTCAGTCACTGACTGCAGTTGTCCATTTGTTTGTTGGCAGGGAGAACAAAAGGACCTATCTCTGTGTCCCAGCTGTGCACATGGCTCCCAGCATCCACAGTCCAACAATAAATACATACAATAAACTTGTGTTCTCCTTGACTCCTTCATCGCACACTATCCGTGGTCTAAGTAACGGCGGTGCGTCGTTACAGACCGATTCAGGTCTCTATAGGATCATTGTTCAGTGTAGCTCAGGGAAAGAGCCAAGCCGCACATGTTGTACGGGAGGCACTTAATGCCTAGAATTTAACTGGAATAATCTGAATAAAAACACTAGATGGGATTTTCTTTAAATTCCCACTGAGAGGACCCAACTTTACTCTGATTTGTAGCTTTGAAATATTCAACCCCTCTCTTGGGGTCTGAGAGAATTTAGTTTGATACCAAGGTCACACATTTATCAAAAAGCCAAATCTAAATTGTGTAAAGTTCCCTACATGTCTGTCCCTCTCCTCATAGTCTTTAACCTTGATCAGTTTATTATGTGTAATTAAGTACCATAAAGGCAACTTTTAACAAATATATTTGATTTCAAAGTGCGTCGTAGAAGGCAAGGGATTAAAATCAACAGCAACACACGCGCACACACAGCCAATAAGCTCATACTCTGTGCAGGGTACCAATTTAAATGCCAACCATACAATTCTGCTTCTCAGCTACGCTGCCTTTTCTCTTCCAAGACAGCACAGACTGTCTGAACACACTGAGCTCTGAAAGATTACACAGATGTATAGCGAGAAACTTTATTTCACAGGGAATTTAATTATATGCCACTGTCAATTGGACACACCATTTCCGTCACCTCAGATGATTTAGTCTAGGCAAGTTGGAAATGTATTACTGAAAAAACGAAGCTAGATGGATTAATGTGTTGAACAAATGTAATACATGAAGAGTTCGTCCAAAATATTAAAGGTAAATCTCAGAAAAAATGTAGAAGGACTGAGTATGGACAGTTTTCTGCCTGTTGGAGTCCAGATGTTACCATTTGCAACTTTAGTTATGTGTCGTAACTCCGGTTGCTATGAGTATAGGGATAGCCGTCTAAGAGCGGTCACTGTGCACATGTGCTGTTGTGGAGGTTTTGCAATGCAACTCATCTAGAGACAGTTTAATTGGATTGAATCCACATTTAATTTTTTTTTTTTGCTTTTCTAAATTGTAAACTTTAGTGACATCACTCGAGGCAATTTATCAGCCTCCACAGAGCTCTCCCTGTAGCCCACAAATACTTTAGAGAACTTATTTTTTTCCCACATATGCTGCAATACTCCCCTTAAATACTCATGCACATCCCTCACCAGCTTTTCTTTTTTTTTTTTAACTGTACTTGTTTGTGTTTTCTTCCTGTAATTCATTTGTGATATAAATTGAGGGCACACTCTGATACACAGATTATGTGTTGGGGACAAAAGGGATTAAAGTTTATTTGTGAAGTTAATAAGAAATGGACATGTAAATTCAATGTATTGTGACATGAGGGATTGGTTACCTGGTTGGACTTGTAAAATGACCTTGTGTAAGCAGCTGCCGATTAAAAATGTTGTGTTATTACAGTTAAAGCCAATTGACTCATCTATGAACCCAACCACGAATACCATTTTTTTCATATTTGCCCCACATGAGAACAGTCTGATATGTTTTACTTTGAAAATGTTCAGTTCATATCTGTGTTTTTGTTACATATTCACAAATCCCTGCTATTTTGGAGCTCCAGTGAAATCACTTAGTGGCCTGCTCTTGTTCTAGCTGTCCATCCACCATATAGGAGCCCCATTGGTATGCTCCACTTGCTTTGTTACGCTGTGATGACGTCCGTTCCTCCCTTTCAATACTAAAGGCCCTACCCAGTGGAGGGTATTAGTCCAGCCTTCCCTCAGTAGCTTTTCAAATAATGCATGAGTTGTGTTTGTGTGTTCTGCCTGAGGAGACTCTGCATCAGGAAGAAGCAGCGAAAGTGGTTGAAGTCAGGGAAGAGAGGTCCAGATCTGTAGAGTGATTGCACCCCATGAGAGAGACTGAAACCTCCGCACGAGGGAGACGGTTTGTAGTGGGGGAAAAAAAAAGCTAGACAGGTTGAAAATCCAGGAGAGACACAAAATATCCATTTGTTCAAGCCTGAAAATTCTTCATCGATCACGCAGTAAAAAAATTGACATACCTTCATTCACATGCAAAAATGTGTACAGTACCAACACCATCTTTGACAGAGCCTTCCAAGTGTCTGCATCCTCAACGGTCTTCCCCCGTCTTCATGTGACAATGTAGCGTAGGCGAAAGCAGCAGCTTAAGCTCATTGCCCTCCCTCCAGGGGCCTGCATGGCGTCCCAGCTTTCCCTCCATTACACCCTGATGTTTTCTGCTGGAAGTAAACATCTGTCTGGTTAAAGCCTTGGGATTTCATCGTGGAAACATTGGTGACCTTGATTGTGCATCTACAAATCTGTGAACGTCTGCAGCCAAGCTTTGTTCTGCCCCGTCACATGGGGATGGACTCTCCTTCTTCTGAATCAGTGGGTTGTTGTGGTGGAAAAACCCTGGATTAAAGCTTTTGCTGCTGGCATCCCAACAGTCATCTGTTGCCCACTTCTCTGTGTTTCTCTGAGAAGAAAACATAAAGTTACAACAACAAAGTCTGAAGATGTCTTTTGTACACATTTAAAGCTGTTCCACGGCAAGCACAAATCTTTGTCTGAAAAATAATTTGCACGGAAAATTATAAAAATGACCTTATGGTTGGGCTTAAAATAAGTACATAAACAAGGAAATAGGCAACAAAAATATTTAGTTAGGTTTATGAAAAATTTCACTCATGTAAATTCATAAGTCTTTAAGACACATATACAGGTCTACAACATGGGTCTCATAGTTGAATGTCCAGTGTATGTTTTATTGTTTATGCTGCGTCACTGTCTCTGAGCATTGCATATTCACATGGATGAGTTTCATTTGTGTGTCCATGAAGACAGTGGATCCTAATTGACTTTCCATTGGCATTGTTTCCGTGGTGATGACAACTAATTATAACCAACATGGTCATTTAATTAAAGTATTTCTGAGATCAGGTTGGAAACATTCGTGCGGGTGAAAACATATTTGGATGGACCTGAAATCCTTTCTTCCAAGTGATGTCATACCTCCAGGTATAACTCCAGGTAGCCTGCTATCAAAATTGAGGGACTTTTTTTTGTATCAGTTTGGTTTCTCAACACTCAAATTTTGTAGGAAAAACACATCGACAACTACAGTGAACAACCAAATAAAGGACAATATATGGCTTGAGATTGACTATATAGATTTGACTATGAAAACATGTCCGTAGCTCTTTTTATTCATTTTGAACACATTCTGCATTCATTTTAACGTAATTTCAAAAGAGGTTAGTTCAGTATGTGACAGTTTGTCAACACAATTCTAAATGCTTTATATTTTTGGAGCTGTTCATTTCATTTGAGGTGAACTTTAATAAAAAATGTTGCACTTTCACTAATCTTCACTTTTACCTGCGTGGTTGTAGATATTTCCAAATCTATTGTGCATAGAGCAGTCATGAACACGGTTATATTTATTTCATTTATTTACAAAGCAGTGAATTTCCTAAAACATCTAAAAGTAAAATCATTTATATTGGGAAACGCTGGAAGACAAAGGCGCATGCGAGCATAAAAACCAAAAAAGAGAGCAAACACAGTGAAATGCAAACTATTTTTAAAATGCAGACTGCTCATTTCAGGTCAAGAGGAAGACTCTGCGCAGTGTGTAAAAGGAAAGTGCCAAAGGGAACAGGAAAAGGGCTCTCTTTTGCTTTCTATAGAGGGCAACAATTGTGGATGAAATTTACTTATTAAGCTTGCTCCAGACTGTTGAAAGCCAGTGTAGGCTGTATGAGGACAAGACATTTTTTACATGCCCGAGGAGCTCCATTACTTACAGTGGATGCAGGGCCAATAGTGACATAGAAATCTCGGCCTGGTTGGGAAAAAAAAAGAAAAAGAGAGAGAGTTACTGTTGCGAAACAACCTCAGAGTGTATAAAACCTGTGACGTGTCCATCCACTACCTTCCAGTCGAGAGTTGGCCCCCCCCCCCCCCCCCGACACACACACCACCACGCTGCTTTAAAAGGTCACCGCGAATCAGACACTGCAAACTTACCAAGCCACCTGACCCGGCCAATCAACCGCCAGCCACAGGCTTTTTTTTTTCACACCGAATGAGATGAGGTGGGCTGTGTGCAATCAGCTGAAAGAGGCTGACCCCTCAGCCAAGTCAGACCTTTTTTTTTTTTTTTTTTAACCTTTCAGATAAGATGTGCTATGCAGGGGAAAAAGCTGGTACCCTTCCAAAGCATAGCAATTTGGAATAAATTGATATGTCGCTCACAGCGTTTCAGTTTCTTATAAGAAAAATATACATGCTTTTGGTTAAATAGGCTAAATATTTAAAAGTTTGGTTAACGCTTACATGTGTTGAATTATAAGTGAAATATGTCTGTTGAGAAAGTTTTACTTTTCACTAATGAAGGTGCGTTCTAGAGGTATTATGAGCGTGATTTGCAGCCTGCATTAGCAGTGGGAAAAAGGTCACGAACCAGTGTGTCACCTAACTGATGGTTACCTGGCTACAGGTCTGAATTCGATACATGAGCACTGCTTATTTCTTGACGTTCTTGTCTTGATGTTTCTCCAGAGGGTGTGCGACCATCAGGAGGAGAACAGTAAAAGATAGCAAGGACCTCATGTCCTGGAAACCGCTGTGAGCCGGAGAGTGAGCGAGCCTGTCATGTTCCTTACCGAGGCGGTGATGGCGCGACGTGTGCATCTGAAGTGACAGCGGCCTGGAGCAAACGGATCTTCCATCGCCACGACTCTGACAGAGCTCCTTTCGCCGAGGGTATTTGGTTCACTCAGAGCGAGACGGTCACATTCATCAAGTTTACATCCTGAGTGCTCGTATGACAGCGCTGTCTCCCGAAAGTTTATAAAATAAACACAAACTTTTTTTTGCATTTTCTTAAGGTTTGCACTCTCTGCTGGGCCCGTTCGGTATCAAGGTGACTCACAGCACGCCTCGGAGGGAGGGGAGGCACGGTTGCAGGAGCCTCATTGGTGATACATTTGAGCTACAATTTTTGTTTTGTGCCATCAACACCTTTCTGTTTGGAACAGGGCCCCCATTTCCCAAAAGCATCTTAAAAGGGAGCTCCACCAATATTCACCATATATTCACCAATATACACATCAAAGTCCGTTCACAGGTCTTGAGGAGTATTATTATGCTCCAGAGCAACAAGTGATGCCGCTTCAGTAGAAAGAAGGGAGCTTACCAGACAGCTGTAGCCCGCCACTAATCTCCGACGCAACGATTGAGTTGCTTTGTGGGTAATGTAGGCGCCAGGTTTTGAAAAGGAAGGGGCGAGGAAATACAATATCTCTGCTTCTGCTGCACTAACTCTTGTACTTTTTTTTTTTATTTAAAGGCTAAGATGATGGGATGGTGGAACTAAAAGTATCTTTGTAAAAGTATGGTTTCATTGCACTCCAAGCTCCAAGGCTGTTGCACCTCTGGCAACACCTTGATGCTGGGTGTTGTTGGGTGTGGTTAGAAGTGAGCGCAGTTGCAAGTGTAACCACAACCAACAGTCATGTCAAGGTGCACGTCTGCATCACTGTGGCAAAGGTCAAAACGTAAACTTCTGGTGTTCACAAGCAATATCTTCGGCGAGTATGAAGCTGCTCTTCAAGATGCTTTTAGAAAAACGGCTTTTGTTCACATTTACGTCTGTGTTTCGTGTTCTATTTCCAGACCAATTTAGGATAAACTCTGCTCCTAATCCCAGCACTAAAAGTGTTCTAAATGAGCTACAGCTTTGATTTGTCTCAGATTGGCTTCATGTCTATAGCATGGCCTTAACAGGCTCCTGAGTAGTATTTAGAGTAATACCCACCTACATACGAAACAACTTAACAACATAGACACTACAGCTAAGATTATGTTTTGGTATGAAATCCATTTACAGTATGTGCCTGAAGCACTATTTTCAGCATGTTGGGCACACTTTCATGTGTAAACCAGCTACGGGGGATGACAATCTCACAGGTTTCACAGATCACAATGTGTCTCTCATTGCGGTCCGTGTTTCTTGTTCTTATGGTGCTCTCTGTGGGTCCTTGTTGCTATTTTGAGTTTTACTCGCCCCAGTCAGGCTCATCACAGGCTGTCAGAGCCCCCGCTGGCTGTGATTTTACTCCTTCTCTTTGGACTCTGTGATTGCAGTCCTGCAGGTGGTGAAAGGTCCAGATTACACTCATTACTGTGGATTTGTTTAGATGTTTGGATGAGTGTTGAAATGTCTTTAAACTTGTCAGTTACAGTCCAGCCTAGCAGAATAGCTTTTATATATTTTTATTGCTATGACTGGATTACATCTTCCCATGCTCAAATGTGGCGAAATTTGCCAGGTAATTACTTAACTTAAGAAATCAGATCGGCCTCATTTATTAGACATTTAAAGCAATGATGTATCTCCAACAGCCGGAGCTGCATTCTCTGTAAAATCCACAGAGCTTGTAAAAATCCTGCAAAGGGCGCAGAAACAACTGCAGATCGAACCAATGAGACAAGTTTAATTTACCGTGAAAACATTTTCACGGTAAATCAACAGCCAGGGTTAAAAGCTGTCATTTTAAAAACACAGATTTTAACAAATTCAAATAAGCACAATCAGCATGATCGGGGGGATTTTTCTTGAATTTATTTGCACTTTTTCTTCATTCTTCTGGCAACCTTCTCAGTGACATACTGCTCCAGCCCTCACTGGGAAACAACTGCTCTTTCTTACCTGTGAATTACCTTGTGCTATGAACTCAGCATGCGTCATTAAAGGTCTCCGACGTGAAATATCAAATGCTATTGAATCAGTTTTGCTCGGCTGCTTGTAATGCTTGTTTTATTTTGTCCATACACTCTTTGTGGTAAGGAAGCAAACGTCACTCTCCGCACACAGTCCCATGAGCTGTGGAGGGTCAGCTGATTATCAAACAAAGGCAGAGGTGGCAGAGTTGTGGCTGGTTGCGTCAGTCACTTTAAGTCTACAAAAATGATCCAGTTGAAATGTGGCACTGCTTGGATTCTTATTGTTTCTTTTTCTTTTAGTTTTTTATTGGTTTATTTGGTAGGGACAGTGCACAATAATAAAATATTCCTGTAAATGTAAATTTAGTCAAGAGGCTATTTTTCATCTGTAGTCCCTGGACAGATGTTACAAAGTCACCCTAAAAACGGAATATAAGATACGTGGATACTTGTTCCAACCCTCCAACTGAGTGTTGTTATTGTCATGGTTACAAGCTGTCATTTTTGTTGGTTGCCAAGCTACAAAAAGGAGGGTCTTACTTAACAGGAGCACGTCGGAAGAGGCACGAGAATGGTGCGCTGCAGATGACAGCAAGAGTGATGGGCAATGAATGCTAACCATAATCACTGCTTTACACCAGGACCGTCTCACAATCCATTGAATCTTTTATTAAAACAGATATTTCCATTCTAAAAACCCAAAACCTTTCAGACCGTGACTTTTTCAAAATTTTTGTTGTCTAAAGTCTAAAGTCTGAAGAAGTATAGATACATAGTATACATTATTATGGTATAAGGCCTTCATAGTATACCATAGTATACATTATTATGGTAGAAGGCCTTCATAGTGTACCATAGTAGACATTATTATGGTATCAGGCCTTCATCGAAACGGCATAACAGTTAGCATCTCGGCTTAAAGCAAGTCTCTCGCATGCAGCATATCAGAGACATTAAGTTTGTCATACACAAAACACTATGACCTGAAGCCTACAATATAGTAGGCATCAAGTTATATATCAGTGTGGTTGTATTTTAGTATCGCAAAGCAAATTGCTCTGTTTGGACCGGAGATGTGCTGCAGCAGTAGCTAAATCAATGCACATTATGAAATTATATAAACATTGTAAATTTGCTCGGGGCATTGTAAAGACCTGCCAATCCTGCTCTATGATCTGTGTTTTGGCAATATCGCATCATCTCTAATAACTTCATCAAACAAATGCATTATTTATGTGCTTATGAACACAAACAATGAATTTACATATGACAGTCTGGCAGACCAGTTGCTGCGGCTGGTAGAATCCTGGTGTTGAAAGAGCAATCAGGAATTTAGTCTTGCACCTTCATAAAGTAAAAGAAAAACGATCAAAATTGATGAAGACGTTTAACTTTTAGTCCAAGTAGCTCCAAAAGCACTGAATCATAAACCTCCTATTCTACCGGGTAACCTTGTTGTATAATGCAGGATTACATCACTGGTAATTTTCTTAGGTGCCTGCTCCTTCAGAAGCACAGACGATGAGAAAGCTCCTTCATGACCAAAGAAAACCATATACTGTTAAATTGACACGAACACTGTGTTCACAGGGTATTACTGCCCATAAATAGTTATCTATTGATGATGAGTAAAATCTGTTAAGCTCTCCTTTAATGCAGGTTACATTAAAGTAAACAAGACATGGCAGCTCCCATCTTTAGATGTTTATTTCTGATATCATCATCAAAATTTTTACAAAACATTTTCTGACAATAATATACTCAAAGAAGAGCCATATTTTTGCGCTTGGACCAGGTCTCCACAAAAATGCTTTAGGTCTGAATACAGTAAAAATAACAAAAATCCAAATAAGATTAAAAAAAACAAAACTCAACAACAAAACCAACTACCAAAGAAAACAATGCAGCGCATATTTACATCTACAGAAAGCAATGCTTTCTGCAGGAGATGGACGAAAAGGAGACAGCGGGGATCCCCTGGTATTATGTGGAAAGCGTTTAAGTGGCAGCAAAAAAAAAAGAAATAGGTAGAGTACTTTGAACCAGCAAGGAAACAAAGACTAATTCTGATATTGCTTTCTATCTGCCTCTCTCTGCTGTCTCTCTCTCTTCAGGAGTAGAACACAGCCCATTTGCAAAAAAAAAACCTTCCTTTCTTCGGTGCTCACATTAAATCCAATTAGGGCCATAAACGGGGCTTTGTCGAAAAAAAAAAGTGTGTTTCCCTGACAGAGGTTAATGATCATGCCTTCCCCTTTCTGTTTCCCCTCTGACACAAGCAATGGCAGAAAAACAGAGTCAGGATAATGCGGGGTCAGAGGTTAAAGACTTCCTGCTAATGTGAATCATGGAACAATAACAATCGACAGGGACCGGGGCAGGCCTGAACATCGGTAATGGTGACGTTGGTTCAGAGGAGGTAGAGGAGGAAGTGCTACTATAGATATACACACACACACACACAGGCCATTTGGGTACATGCGGGGTAGCTAACTCACTAGCAATGCTCCCAGTCTCTGCCTTTTAGCATGAAAAAGTTATTCATTCTTACCACTTTGCAGTCTACACACACACACTAATGACACACTAACAGAAATATAAACTCAAATTAGGAGTCTAGAAGTGGCAGATGGGGAGCATTAACTTATTTTTTTTTTTTTGCTGCTTATTCTCCCTGATCCGTGTGTATACATGCTGACTGTCTGGAGTCATGACCGTGTGCTGAGTGGGTATGTCCTAGCGCTGCCTGTGGGTAAGACACAGATGTATGGTAGAGGGAGAGAAAAACAAAGAAAAAAAAAAGCTGCAACTCCATGTCTGGCTCGAAATTAATTTTTCAAATGTATTCATCAGGTAATGGATTAGAACCTACTGAACCGTCGCAGATGGCCTTGGGTGGACGGAAATGGATGAGAGCGTCAAAACCTGCAGAACTTTATTATCATTTATCAAGGCATGTGTGTTATCTGTGTTTGCAGTATTTTTTAAATATATATATATATATATATAATGTTGCGTCATTGTTCTGCAGTTAAAGGCTGACAAGAATAAAATGGTTCCTCTGTTACAAATAAGGCATTTAAAATGTTTGAGTGTGTCTGTTTATCCGTGTACGTGAGCATGCACCATACACATTGTTTAGAAAATGCCAGTTGATTTGAGTATGCCTTTTGTTTTTACCTGCGTGTGCCATATGTAACTCCGCAGGAGTACTTACAGTACGTGTGTGCAGATACATCACGAGGCTGTCATTGTAACAGAAGGTGTCCTTTATACTTACCCATTTGTCCCTCCATATCATCCCAAATTGTACGGAGTGTCTGCCCCCCCTCTCGTCTCCCCGGCTATCCCTCTCCCCTCTTCCTCTGCTCGTTAACACTGAAATATGGAACTTTTCGCTACAATTCTTCAGACCTTTATTAACCCCCCCAAAAAAAGAGAGAGAGGAATGTTCCAAGTGGGGACTTGAGCCCAAACTCGAAGAGTGAAGGGGTTGTGTGTGTGTGTGTGTGTGTGTGTGTGTGTGTGTGTGTGTGTGTGTGTGGGGGGGGGGGGTTATACTGCTGCTCTGGCTTCCGAGAGAGGATATTATGGATTTGGATATATTGTACTGCTGGGGGGGGGGGGGGGGGGGGGCTTGGGTTAAACCAACAAAGCTGAGGAGGGAAGTGAAGCCCACGGGCATCGCGGGGCGGGCCGCAGACAGTCCTGGAGTTCAGCTCAAACATGCAATCATTAGCATGCGACGCCTGTGCTTCCAGCTCTCCGATGGCAGAAAAAAAAGAAACGGACAAAAGACTAAATAATTACTGGCAGCAGGATTCAAGCATTCCGCTGAACATATCTGATCTTATCAGGGAGGTAGTCACGATTAATCAATCGCTTATTAGTAGTTGATTTAATTGTGAACAGACAAAGATTTTAATAGCGTCTTCTAATTACACATGATGGGCTAACTAGCTTTGATCATTGTGTTTGGACCGAATTTAACCATTATCGCTACCGGAAAAAAAAGAACTGAGGTAATTACCACCTATGCGGTGCTGGGCTTCTTTTGCAGGAGACTATTAAAGGGAAAGTCTTTCCCTGGAGTGAGTGCCCAGCGCAGGCCAATTTATGTGTTTAACAGCCTATGCAGTGCCAGGGAATTGTACTTTGGGCGAGACAGGGGCAGGGACGGGTCAGCAAACAAGTTGCTTTAAAAAGAAAGAAAAAATAAATCGGTGAAGTTGTCCGTGACACGTGCTGCTGGTTCTAGGGCACTCCAGACAGGAAACGTCTCCCGTACTGTTCGTCTCCGGTTCAGCGCTCCTCCCTAACTGGACATACTTTCCCAAAATATCAGCATGCGGACAGAAATAGAACATCATTAAACAGGTTCACCCGAGTCACCCGGAGGCAGACATGAAATTCAGGCCAAGGAGTTAGCAGGGGTGATATAGAGCAAGGCAAGACAATACATGGATAGAATTGAGAGAGCTCCCATTATAAAGACATCGGCACAGCTGCTATTACAAAGTAAACTCCACCAGCACTATTAAGCAACCGTACTGAGCGAATTTAACTGCATTTTTTATGCATTTATCCTGTACACAAAGGGGACTGAACCCCTCCTTGGTCGTGAAACCATGAAGACTTTTGGGGCTGTTTTTTTGTTTTTTTTTGTTTGTAAAAACACAATAATGGCACATCAAAAAAAAGAGCTTCCCAAGTTAAACTGTTGGTACAAAGAATAGCACACTTCTTCTCCCCGAGTAGACCTTGAAATGGCAGATAGTGATGGAGTTGTCCAATGTGGATTGGGATGCACCCCGTCAACACACCCTCCGCTATATGAAACATGTCAGAAGTCAGAACAGAAAATGTGGATCTCTGTGCGGTTGGACGCTTGAAGTTTATGTTAAAAACAGGGCTCCCGATCGTTCCCTCCTTCCTGTGATTCCGTAAAACAATTAGGTTTGAGAAACAACCTCAGTAACATAATTGGTGTTCGATGGTAGAATAGTGGCGGGAGCAGATAGAAAAATATTTATCATTGAAACAACAGGAGCATTACAGTACAGAACCTCTTCACCGAGTCATCTTGGTAACAGATTCCCACCGGAAAGTGAATAAGGCTCCTCCTCTGTTCACAAGCAAGTTTTGTGTTTCAGAAGAAGTGAAGTTCATACTTTTTTTTTTTTCCTTCATCTTTAAAGATTCACTATTTACACGATAAATAAGTTCTATTCGATTTTGTCCTTTGATTAGTCTCATAGAATTTCTTGACATCATCTTTGAACACCTAAAAAAAACCTGTTTTTTATGTTCCAAGACAAAAAGACGAAAGAAAAAAACAAAAAACTATTTTTTTTCTCTTATCTTGAGGATTCGCCCGCTTATGGGCAATACATTTTGGCCCCTCGCAATATCATATGTGGATCAACCGGTTGCGCCGCGGGAGGACCAAGCACAGTTCCCACAACTCCCGAGAGTACGGCCGCTGACATGTAAGAAACGACCCGGTGCACTGCTTGGATAAAGCCGGAGATGACATTTGACAGGCCATCACAGCCGTGTCTCATGTCCCCATTAGCTCCACAAGTCAATGGGTAGCAGTGCTCGACACGGTGGACAACGGGTTACCAAGTGCAATAAAGTCCAGCACTGCAGGCACGCTTTCTGAAAAAAAAAAAAAATTATGATGTCAGGCAATATTCCCAGTGCAGTCCATGGGTTCATATGCAGGTTAAAGAGAAGTCAACGTGCCGGTACAACATGCCCCCACTAGGCACTGTTGTTCTCTGCTGTGGGGGGTAGGGTGGGAGCACATGGCCAGAGCCTTGCCAACCCAGCAAGATGGTGCTCTCCGAATTGTCCAGTGTGATACAAGTCAGACATTGACTCGACGATGTTTCAAATGACCGTTTGGGGGCAGTGAGAGTCGTTCGACCTTCAGTAAAGTGGACCTTTTTTGTAAGATTATGTACAATACTTTGCATTCACATGTACTTATTTTGCCACCATGAATTCCCCATGATGACCTCTTTAAAGCATAGTGAGTCAATCAGCTGGGATGTAATCATATACAAAGACCTGCCATTCTGCTGCGAGAAGGGACCCCCCCTGCATGTTCAAGGAATTTTATGGAACACGCCCATAACATCTCTAAAGTGTTTGTGTGGTATGTTGCTGTTTTGTAGTGTCACCAGTTAAAATTGATGTTGGGAGGACCAGGCAATCATCATGATAAATATATATTTAAAATTGAAGTTCCATTACCTCACTCGTATTTATCGTACTGTTACTCTGCTTATCTGTTGAGACGAGCCCAGTCCGTCTGAAACCAACGGGGGGTTTTGGTTGTAAATGTGAGTTGGCAGAAGCTATTGTAGTAGATCAACTGGCATTTTAAGAATGCCCCCAGCTAAAGTAGCTAATGTGCATTACAAAATAAAAAAAATGAAAAAAACATATAAGTAAACTCTTTGGTTTGACATGCACATTAATGGAATTCAGCATGAAGTCCCACATCTAACGAAACAAAAGAAAGTAAGACAAAGGATCGAGAAATTCTATGAAATTGTCTCGGGAGAACGTTTCATCTTTATGAAACACTGACTCGATATTTTAATTATAATCACAGTAAGAAGCCCCTTCACATGATGTCCAGCTCCACCTCTTTTTTATGTTTTACTTTACTGCCTTCACATGATCGAGACCTCGTGTTTATTGCACTTCCCCTTTCACTCCTGTCTCAGTGCACGTGGACTGCTGTGAACAGGTGCCCCATGATGGGATATGGCAAAATATTGGCAAAGACCGGATGTGAAAACAAGGTAATGTGTTTTTTTTCTGTCATAATGCTGTATTACCTCCCATGATTCAGTAGTTTTATATGAGGTGCTTTGGAAAAAGAAATAAAAATCATCTGCAAGGATGTCTCACCCTCTACTGTATATTAGTGAGACTGTGTGTTTCAGATGCCAAATCCCTCCAGGCAGAATTATAAAAATGTTTTGTCCTCTAGTTCACATACTCTTGTTCTGAAAACAAGGCCCCACTGAATAACCAGCTCGCCTGCCCCTTCGTTACAAAGTCACGTCGATTCAGAGGCCCTTGGCCCACTTCCAGCAACCGAGCTCGGCCCGCTAGCGTCCGAATTTGAGCGTGCCGGTGCGCTCGGCGGGGAGGAAAGGACCGCCGCTGGGACCTTCCGTCGGTGGTCTGAGGGGCGGCGGAGGAGAGCGAGGCCCTGGCACGGGGGCACCTATGTTGGCAGCGGAGGGCACGGCCGGCAGCGCCACTGTCTGTATGGTGCCCCTATCACACGGCCCCAGGTCCTCCAGGCCCTCCAGGCCCTGTGGGGGTCCCTCATAGCCCATGTTGAGCCGCAGGGGTTGATGGGCCTGGCAGTAGTCCACAATAGGCTGCTCGTAGCGGTAGAAGGTCAACGCACCCAACTGGTGGGGGACCTGTTTTAGACAGACAGAGAGCAGAGAGGGCAAAGACAGAGGGAGGATGCGATGGAAAGGATGACATCGTGGTAGTGGGCACATGGGTAGGATTGTACAAGAGTGAAGGAGACAAGGAAACAAAAGGGGACAGGGAGAAAAAATAAATATGTTAGCCAAAAAAGTGATGTTCATAGTAAAAGCAAATCATACTTTTGTTGTGTAGAGAATTTATGTAATCAGATTTTATTCCAATTTCTGCAGTTTTTTCTTTTACATATTCATTTAATTTTGAACATTTAAAAAATACATTCACATTTGTAATAATGAAAAGGTGAATTGCAACACCAGAAACAATGTCCTATCATATTTAAAAAAATATATGAGAAACAGTCCCCCCCCCAAAAAAAAAGGTTCTGTAGTTTTGTGACCATGGTAAACTAACATTTTCATTTTATGATTGAAAAAAGCCAGCCCTGGTTGTACTGCAGCTACAACAGCCAGAGCTGTTTTTCTTTTCAAATAAATATTGCACACTTTCAAATGATGTTTCTTTTATTTTCTCAATGCAGTTCATTTGTCACACAACATTTCATTGTGCCTGTGTGACTCCAAGCCTACAGCAGTTAGTTTGGCAGTTAACTGCTGGCCCTCTGTAATCATCCTCACATGGTGACCACCTGAGCTTGCAGCTTGCCGAAAACCCATTTGCTTCAAAGTCCCTCCAAAAATGTGGGCTGCGAAGCATCTGCGACAACTGCTTTTTATTTCATTTTTACAGAATTGCGAAGCATTTCACTCCTACACTTCCTGCACTGCACGCTGACTGAATAAGAAGATGTGCATTTGCATGTTAAGACATATGTATGAAAGACACACAGACCGCGCTGCATTACGACTATAACCTCTTTTGGGTTGAACCGTTTGTACAAGAGCTGGAGCGAATAAGCCCGCAGCTCTCTCTCCGGTGCCATGTCACTTGTGTCTCTGCCAGGAGCATTCGTCACATCTGGCTATGTGTCTGGTCGCGTGTTCCGTCCCCAAAACCTTAATACCTTGCCAAACAAAACAGATGAGACTCTCGTGACACTCTGTCTGCCCAACTAAATCTCAAACTTATTCGCTTGAAAAAAAAAAGAAAAGACAAGGAGGCCAATTAAAAGATTTCTAACAGGCTGTGATAACAGCAGGGTAAAATGGCAGCTGACCTGGATTAAACGCGGCAGCCTGGCAGAGCGACAGATCATCAGGTCTGTACACGCAGGCGACAAGAAACGCACGACAACAGTGGGAGCTGCAGATTTGACACCAACAAGGAAGACATGAATAATATAACTCCTGACACTTGAGGAGGCGTTGGAGGCAGAGCAAGTGCCACAACTGCACCGTCTCCCTTGCACATCTTTGAGGTTTCCTTTTAAACCTTAACCATTGATGGTAACTAGATCTTGAGAATAAAATAAAATAATATATATATATTACAATTTTTAATCGCATGATTTTTTTGCGATTAATCGCATTGTTATGGCAAATTCAAAAGTAGTGTATTGCGCACTTTTATTTTAAAAGTACTGCTTTATGAACAAAAGTGCAATAACATTTGGTTTGCAAACACTTTAAACAAAATGTTCTTTTTAACAGCAGTATTCCCTTTACACAGTAGCAGTTAAAATACAGTTATGATTCTGATAATAGATATTCAGCCGGTGTTCACTTTATCTTCATGTGTGTAATAGATGCAATTTGAAATATACACCTTGAAAACTGCAAACCTATCTACGTCATGTTTTTTTCCTTTTTTTTATGTTTGATGAATTCTCAGTAGCGATAACTAAATGATATGCTTATTATACAAATTACAAACAAAACAACTTTAAAAACTCTAAAAAAATTATTTAATGAATCATTTATTTTTTGCTTTTTTGGTATTTTGGTCAGACACATATGTAACGCTGATTGCCGTAATATGTGTGGTATTTGTTATAAATGTACGTTGGTACATAGAGGGTGATGAGAAGCTGTACTTGGAGGGACTTAGGACCCAGGGGAATGTAGGTGAAGCATGGAACCTGTAGTCTTAGCGCGCGATAAAATAATTGTCGGCGTTAATTAACGCGATAATAACGCGTTAACTTGCCCAGCACTAATATACTGTATATATTCACAAGTGAGATTCCCTATAAATCAGGTCGCCCTATTTACAAAAAGGCAAAAATGACTACTTCTTACTTGAGTTATTCCCTCAGTAAACATTGTAAACATGAGTTTATGGTCTCAATCTCTAGTTTCAAGTCTTCTTCAATACAGCATGATGTTCATTTAGTAAATTATGATCCATTTAGAGTCAAATAGACCATAAAGCAGAGTATGCTTATGGGCGTGGCCACCTTGTGATTGACAGGTCGCTACCAGTTAAATTGCAGCGTTTTGATCACCTAAAATGTCTCGTTCAGAGTTTGGTTTTACTGACCCTTCTCCTGTCATTTCTGGCTTGCCAAAATCAAGATGGCGAGGGCCAAAAAACAAGATGGCAACAGGCAAAAATGCCAAACTACAGGCTTCAAATCGTTATTCCACAAACCGATGGGTGACGTGACGGTGACCACTTCCACTTATACAGTCTAGGGCTGTCACTGAATTTCACTAGTACTTTTCCAAATCATTGAAAAATTACATTCGAAGAGCTCTCAAGCAACAGATCCTCTGGTTTACCTGGTAAATAGACACACGTTGGTTTGAACCGTTTTCATTGAAGAATAGTTATTCTAGATGCACTGATCTCAAAACCTTGAAACTACGTAAGTCAAAACTAGCTGCCATGTAGCTACCAAAGGTAAGAAACTATCATTTTTAATTTGGTGAACTGATACTCTAATAGTGATCCTGAAGGAACTACAAATTATGTCTCAGAGGAACAAAGCAAAGTCAACCAAGTGGACTGAGAAAAAAAGAGAATCACTGCTACGTGCGACCCAGAAAACGTGTCACCAATATCCTTGTACATTTATTATACTTATCATATAATGGCATTCGGAGTGGAGCAATCCTATTTTAGGGAACTTGAGAGAATTCATGCCAGGATTTGTGAAAAGAGGGCCGACTGTGTCAATGAAATGCAGATATATGCTGGCTGAGAAGGGGGAATAGTGTATGTTTGTGTGTCTAAGCGAGCACAGATTTCAAAGTCAAATGGAAACAGTCTGGGCTAACGCAGCTCGGCGGTTCAGGAATTACCCTGAACTGCGGGGCTGAGATAAAGCCACTCTGAACGCATTAACACCAGTTCTGTTTTAGATTTAAAAAAAAAAAGAAAAAAAGTGTTATTTGTTGCCTCAAGCTTTTACTGCAACACGCTTCAATGATGCAGTGCTGCATTACAATTCAGCAAAGTTGTAGTGGTGTATTCTACGATAAAACAGCTGCTGAGAGCCTGCTCGTCTGGTCTGGAGATAATGTATGAAACCGGAGTTACATTTCCAGCTTTAAATCCTCCAACCCAGCCTTTTCTTTCAGCTCCAACTACGCACCTCCAGAGCCACCGCCTTCCTTCAGTTCATACCTCGTTCCCCCTCAAATGGACTCCCATTAAACGCGGCTGACTCATTACATTACAGGCACTCAGTGGATTACTCCCCTCATTCCCCTTTCAGTTTAAACCCTTCACCAACCCTGACGCCACCACCACCACCACCACCACCACCACCACCACCTCAGCTCTGCTCACAGGTCCAACGGATTAATTAACCCATATTAAGTCCTGACCGTTTCAGTGGATTCCATCACATTGTCGGGGCACAAATCTGGCCCATCGTGCAGAGAGTGATTTAAGTGTGTTGTTGCGTATTTGTACGTGGAAGGGAGAAGGGGCTGAGCTTGACAGAAACAAGAGAAAAATACGCTAAAGATACTGTAAGAGTTGTATGTACCAGTTTGACATTCCGCCTCCACGTTTCAACATTCAGTTCAGCTCTAAAAAGAACATGAAACGTCGATATCAGACAACCTGACTTGGCTTGTCGGACGACGTCAGTGATGCAAAACGCTCATTAATGGCGGTTTCTGAGAACAAAAGGTGCTATTGATATTCACCGGCCATCCGTGTAGTTATGAGGAACCGCTAGCTCATTAGGAATGCCATCGGCCTCTCTTTGTGCCTCTCAGCATTAGGAAATTATTAATTCCTCACACTGGATAGTCTGTTTACTGTGGAGACTGCCAAATATGAGAACGGATAACATCTGGTCAGACTAACAAATATACAGCATAGACAATTCAATTTATTTTCCAAATGTTCTATAAAAAAATACGTGGTGTGGGTGGGAATGGATGATGTTGGGGCCTTATCTAAAAGGTAAACACTGTTGAGAAGTTTTTGATGTTTTTTTTTCACAGGGCCAATCCTTCTCTGTGTGTGATCCGCCCATTACTATTCACTGAGATTTTAATCTTGGCTCTTCTGACCCTTTATCCACCAATGACATCCTCTTCCTGCCATATAAATGTTAAGTGCCTACCACATGAAAAAAAGGTCTTTCTAAATTGCAATATTTCATCTATCAATAATTTGATTTCTGGTCTCTGCTTCCAAAAGTAAACTGGAAAACATGTTGGCTGTGTACATTTAAGCTTAATCGCATTCAGAGGGTGGTTTCTGCATACATTTGAGGAGAGAAGGGTGGTGTAATAGCTCATATCATTCTGTTTTCAGCATCCTTACAGCCTATAACTGCGAATCAAAACTGAATCGAACACTTCAACGATCAGCACACGGGCGTGTCTTTGTTCCTCTATTTTTGTACCGGTGAGCCCCTGTGAGTGCAACTTGAGACCCTCCGGCAGGAACCTCCTGGCAGTCACAAGGTCTAGACGCTCCTTCCATCCGAGCATAAAGACACAATGATGCAGGCTGGCTCCCTCACTAAATCTGTGGCTTTCAGGCTTGTTTAGCACTGAGCACATCATTTACATATTCAGCTCTGAATGGGCGCCCGTCTCTGTTGCCACTGTGTGGAAAAAAAAGTAGGTCTGACATAGCATTTACTGATGCTTGACAAATTGGTTCATCTTCAACCGGGTTGTTATGTCTTTAGGGAATGATTGCTTTATATGGTGTCTTTACTTTGCAATATCCGACATCACTTAAAGTCCCCTATCTGTACTCCACCTTGCACAGCTCTTCTCCGTGACCAACACAGAGTATAGTGCAGTGGAAACGGGTAGCATACGGTCACGTCACTATGCAGCAGGTAGCAGAAAAGCACAGAGACGTTTTTTAATTATGTATTTCAGTTTAAAAAGGTCAGTGTGCAGGATTTGGCAGCGGATTGCAACCAATTGGAGCCTCTCATGTACGCAAAGCATGTACGAGAACTACGATGGCCAATGAAAAAAACCCTAATGGCCCTATCTAGAGCCAGTGTTTGGTTTGTCCATTCTGGGCTACTGTAAAAACATTGCGATGCAACATCGCGGATTCCGTGAAGAATCACAGAATAATTAAACACGAAAGAAAACATACTTATTAATATTCAATTTCTGCCAATAGATCAACCTAAATGCTACACACTGGCTCTTTAAGACAGAAGAAGGCCCAAGCAGTTGGGCAGTCTTCCCTCTGAGTAGGGGTGCAATGGATCACAAACCTCACGGTTCGGTTCTGATCACGTTTCTTGAGTCACGGTTCGGATCATTTTTCGGATCAGCAAAGAAAAGGGGAGGAGACAAATATAACTTTGCTTTCCATTTATTAATTAAAGAACTTCAAGAACACTTAAGGCAAAGAACTTTGGGCTATAGTCTTACATAAAAACAAAAATATTGAAGATGTCCAATTTGAAACAAAATTAAATAAATAAATAAAAATAAAACATTCAAGAATCCTCAATTCTGTTAAGTTTAAGTGCAACATGAGGTATGTTGATACCCTCGTCCTTTGATCAATATTGAAAGAAAAAAAACAGCCAGTGTCTACAGCATCAAAAAAGTGAAAAAAAAGAGAGAAAGCAGAGCAGACCGGAGCTAGCATCCACTGTTTCAACTGACCTGAACTGCTAGGCAACAACTTGGGTCTATGTTTACTTCCTATCAGGTTATGTCATTCAAAGACACTGCATTAAACTTGGAATGTTTACCATTACTGTGAAATGGTCTACAACTTTACATTTTTTTATTTAAAATTTTTAAATTTGTGTGACTCTCCCAGAGGGGGGAAGGTGTCTGCAGCACCTGTCTGTGAATCTCCCACTCCGCCGTGATGAAGTGAGCGGTCAGTCACGTAGCTCTCCGTTGCCCTGGATGTCCACCCGACTGGGGTGGTGGCGCTTCAAACTGTACTGCCGTTGTCGTATGTCTTTCTCTTTAAACAATGCCTACATACCGTAACGATTTTGTCCACCACCCTTATAAGTTACAGGGAAGCCAAAATGCTCCCAAACTTGCAACTTAAATGACGCCGGGAGCTTCTGAAGTTCCTCCGCTCCTCCACTCGCCATGACTTTCACCGCTTTTAACCTGCTCTGTTCACGTGAACACACTACTGCTTTATATCTGTTCACTGACACTTTGCATTGATATTCGGGGACTTGTTACTTGAAAAGGAACAGCAGCAGTAACACTGTATTACACACTATGATGATTAAACTGTAAAAAAAACAATCTGCGGTTCACAAGTGTGCCGAACCGTGAGGTGTGATACGAACCGATCACGGATCGATCCGTGATTCATTACACCTCCTCTGAGTAGAGGATACGTAAGAAGCTTGCGATCAAGAAATGTTTGGTTGCACAAAATCTTTCCCATTATTTTCTCCCATCACTGGACACATTTAAAGTATTCCATGTACAGTGCAGCTGTCATTGCAAGCATGCATTGAAAGGTCAAAGTTGAAATGGATTGACCCTTGGACACAATCTGAGTTGGGGAGCAATGGTGAATTTAGGTTTTGGCTAAACAACATGGCTTACTCATGTGTGTGAGAGCCTTAGTGTGAGTGCATCATCCTATATGCTGTGTTGTTTACTGCAGCTTCCACCTGTCAGAAAGACAGATAGGAAAGAAAAACTCAACTCAAAATGCTGCAACACTGGATGATTTTTTTTTGCTTCTTTGGATCTCTGCCACCTGTACCTATTTGTGCTCCAGCTGACAATGACTGGCATCCTGCCTCTTTATCTCCGAATGCCTGAACACACTAGAGTGACCTTAGAGCCATTTTGTCCCCAAAGCATTGAAGCAACCTGCCCAAGGACATTAAGCCACCCAGATCAGTCCATCTTTTAAATCTGTTTTCCTAAACTGGCTTTCATCTGAGAGACTTATGTTTCTTTTGATTTTTGTATGTTTAAATATCAGCTGTGTGATATTTTGTTGCTGGTACAATTTTAAGGTGCTGTTCAACTAAAATTGTTATTGCACAGACTCTTTTGTTTTCATATGTTTCTCTGTTTATTGACACCTGAGTACCACTGTGCACAAACACTTGCCTAATTAACCAGAGACTGCAAAAACCTGATTCGAGAATCCCTCCATCTGTGGATATTTCTACATTACTTCCTCAGAGCAGCTCTAATTTGCAAGGGGAGTCTCTTAAAAGCAGACCCAAATCCCATAAACTCATTCTTTCACAGCGTTCCAGCGGCCCTCCGAAATTGTGTTTCTTTTTTTGCATTTAAGCTTTCATGAGCAGCTAAGGAGACACTAACTGTGCCACAGGCAGACCATGCTAATGCCTCCCCAGGCTTTAGGAGCATCACGGTTCAAAAGTCTGCCGCTCTCCCGGCCAAACACTTTGATCCTCTCAAGTCACTGTATTGTGGCACACAGCAGGGCGACACGGTGAAGAGGAGGTGCAACAGACTCCCACTTAAATGTAACTTTCATTTATATTCTATAACATTGTTTTCAGCATGTATATGTTTATCTATATTGCGTTGATAAATATAAACAAATGTCAAGGCTTACTCTTCATTTTGGGGAATTATTAAAATAAACTGAGTTACTAGAAATAACTGTCTAATTACTATTTTCTTTGCCTAATTCTCATCCCTCTAGTCCTCTTTGTAGAAGTCTAGAGATATATTACCAAGAATCACTTTTGTCCATTTATATTAAAAGTAGGCTGTGATGCATATTTGATGTAAAGTCCAGTGTTTATGTTGTTGAAACGGTTTCAGTATCACCATGTCCCACAGTGCTGTGTTGTTGTACAAAGTACTTGCTGCCACCGGGGATACATCTCAGCTCCCACTGAGCTCTGGGTTTTGTTTCTTCCATGCTTTTTCCACCCACAACAAAATTATTTCCTCTTCCACTACTATCTTGTCTTCGCTTTTACTTGCATATTGCTTAATGAAATAACAAGTTAGTATTACATTGCTTTATAATACATTTAAATTGAATGTGTGATCAGAAAGTAATGGTACAGATTGTTAATACCATCAATTTATATATATATATATTCTAAAACATTCACGTTAGTAGCATACTACTAATTCATATTCACACACACACTCACACACAGGACGACCAGCTCCACCTGAGCCACAGCTTCCCACATGTGGTGGTAGTAGTAGTACTGGCAGTGGTGGTAGTAGCAATAGTAGTGGTGGATGTGTTGGTAGTAGCAGTATTGGATGTGGTGGTAGCAGTAGTACTCTTAAGGGGTGGTAGAAGTACTAGTGGTGGATGATTGGTGGCAGTGGTAGTACTACTAGTGATGGTGGTGGTAGTAGTAATAGTTGTATTGGTGGTAGTAGTATAAGTAGTGGTAGCATTGGTGGTGGTGGCAGTAGTAGTTCTGGTAGTGGTGGTAGTAGCAAAGTAAGGAGTGGTAGAAGTAGTAACGGCGGATGTGATGGTAATAGTAGTAGTAGTACTAGTATTGGTCGTTGTAACAATAGTTGTGGTGGTCTTATTGGTGACAGTAGTAGTACTGTTAGTAGTGATGGTAGTAGTATTAGTAGTAGTGGTGAAGATGGATGTGGTGATAGTGGAGGTAGTAGTAATGGTAGTGGGGGTAGTAGTAATAGTGGTCGTGGTAGTGGTGGTAGAAATAGTAGTGGTGGATGCGGTGGTAGTAGTACTAGTGGCAGTACTGGTAGTAGTAGCACTGCTAGTGGTGGTAGAAGTAGTAGTGGTGGATGTGATGGTGGTTAATTCCAACTTGTAGTCATGTACGGTACAAAACTGAACACATGACAAAAGAGATTTAAGAATACAGCATCGTTCAGTACCTGTGTCAGCAGACTATAGTTCAGTGAAACAAGTGACAGAGTGATGCATCCTAAACAGCTACAGCTTGCAAAATGCCATATGTTAATAGCATATATTCAAGGTGTGTAAATATGTATATACAGATGTCTCTTGCTCATCAAATGATTCATCATGCTTTGTGAAATCATAAACTCACAAGTTCACTCTCAAAACTGAAACAACTATATCACACGTCCTCTGCAAACAGCGCCCCTGTGTGTGTGTGTGTGTGTGTGTGTGTGTGTGTGTGTGTGTGTGTGTGCACGCATGACACCGCGTGCATGTGGTGGTTTGCACGCGCCGTCTTCCAAATGCACGCAGCACTAGCATGCGAGGGTAGTCAGCACAGATGTTGCCAGGTGGGCGTCAATGACACGGAGCCCACCAGTCAGGTTTTCAGCAGAGCGGTGTGCGTGGACGTGTCTGAGGGGGTGTGAAGCTAAACACCATCGGTTTGATTTCAGACAGCGCATCCCAAGAGGAAGACTTCCCAGCTGTGTGTGCAAGCGTGTGTGTGCATGTCTCCTCTCATGTGTCACATTTCTAAAAAAAAAGTGCTCCCGTTGTGGCCGAAGTGGCTGCAATTGATTCACTCTTCCTCCTCCCTCAGCGTCCCGATACAACAACGCAAATTGAGGGATCGCTGTGTGGTCATTAATTAACGCCCACTTTCAAACGATGAAATACCCCCCTCCCCCCAGCGATCTGATCAAATCTTTCCTGAAATTGTACCCTGCCCACATATTCTAATTCACCCAGAAATAGATCACATGGCGGAAGCTGAAGACGCTCTAATTGCTGCTTCATTGTGTCTCGAAGACAAACTTCCAGTGGATTCAAGAGGCCTCCCAGGACTTCGATAGCCACGGAGCCATAAAGGGTCAGTTAACTTCAGAGGCAGAATGTACAACCTTGACATTCCCCTCGTAGAGCTGTGTGTGAAAATGAGCCCACATGTCCACATTTTAAACTAATTGATTCTCTAAACAAGCCGTTAGCCTCCCACTAATTCCTTAATGACTGGAGGTCCCTTTATGTGCCGTGACTCTTGATTACAGGTCCCTGGCACACACACACACATTTACCACACACACAGATAGATGGACACACTAGTAAATACATGCAGAACTCCACTTAGGGAGCTGGTTTAGAGGAAGGGAAAGCGAGAGAAAGAGAGAGAAAAAACTGGGGGGAGAAGGAGAGAACAAGGGTGGAGGCCCCCCCTTCACGCACCGATGGGTGCCCAGCGTCGGCTCATCACAGCCTCCACCCACTCGACGGTACGTACAGTAGAGCTTCCACTGACCACAGCAAATGGGCCGTGAAATGTTACTCAATGCTCGACACGTTCCTTAGCCTGGTTTGCATTCATACACAGACACACACACACACACACACACACACACACACTCAGCACAACACACAATTACAGCAACTAATGAACGCGGGGGCTGAGAATGTGTGAACAATGGGAGAGCTTGCAGTGTACAGTACATGCTTACTGTTGTTACGTTTAGTTTTTTTCTAAATGAGTCTCATGTTGGCTCACTTCTGTCAGTACAGATTAGGGCTGCAACTAATGATTATTATCACCGTTAACTATTTTCCCTCGATTATTAGTTTACTATATTTAAAACGTCAGAAAAAAACCCCAGTCTCACATTTCAAACCTGGAAGCAGGAATTGATTATCATAATTGCAGATTCTCTCAGCAATCAGTTCAACGAGCAGAAGCGAGTGATTTTCTGTCTTCTGTTGCCCTGGGTCTACCTCTCAGGCTACATACAAGCTGCCCTGGGTGTTATTACCTTTAGGCACAATTTAGGCAAAAAAGTATTTTGCCTTCTCTGCATGCAAAAATAAATCAACACTCTAGTTTTTAGGAATAGCACATATTAATCACAGGAGATAAAACATTATGAGGACTAAACAACTATTGTATTTTATATTTATTAGTTGCCATCGCTTCCATTAAATCTGGGTGGTGTAGAATAAATTAACCCTATAGCAGGCACGATGTGCAGATAAAACCATCTATGTCCTTTTATTTGTATGTTATCTATATGCATGCAAATGATCAAAGTAAGGGCACGCTGAACAAACACATTTCAATTGCCTCCAGCTCCACTTATACAATAAATCTCCTTCACCCATTCCCTAGTGCCCAAGCGCATATTAAGAAGGCAGAATGACGGTTGTGTCAAAGGAGAACAATTTGTAGTTCCATTTCTGCCGTCCCACATGGAATTCAAAGTCCCCAAATCTCTCGACTGGTCGGTGTCTCGCATTATGTGCCGCCTCCAGTCGCGGCGGCAGTGGCAGTGTGCTCTGAGTAATGAGCATGACCCAACACAAATGCTGTGTGGCCAACTTGGCTCTACAGCGGGAGCGTCAGTCGCACTTTAATCAGGGATATTGGGCAGGAGTGTGCCTGGGAAGGCAATGCCGGGGCTTTTAAAGACCTGACTAATAAGACATGTCAAAGGGAGCTGGGCAGCAGCCAGAGCCGATACGCAGACCTTCTCCCTATCTGCTTCCCATCCTGACTCACCGCGCTCTGCCTCGACAGCATTCGGACACAGATGGCCTTTTTTATTTAACAAAGCTAGATATTCACCAATGCAAACAAACACCACAAAAAAATAACATCTCAACGCAGCATGTGGCGTTCACACTTAATCATTTTCTGTCTCTCTCTCTTGGCTCTCAGCGGATTTTCAACCCTTGCGTGACCGTTTTAAAAGTTGAGACGAGGATCAGGAACAGTCGAAGTTCACTGCAGATTTGGCTCCTCGAATCAACACGTTCCGTTTCGTAATTAAATGTGTGAAATGCCTGTTTGTTTTAATCATTGCTTGGCGAGGCGCTCCTCCCCACCCACTTGTCAGCCTCTGGCACATAGCAGTGAGGCAGTGATTGAGCGGTTGGTACCTCATTTGATTGAAGAGGAAGATGGAAAGCAAAAATAGGGGAGATGGACACGTATAGGGAGCTCTGACTGTTCTGTTACACAACACATGTAGGAATACTCCTCAATTTAAAAGGAAAACATGCCATTAATGCACTTCATTGAACAAACGTTTGCTGATGCAATATGGTGGTATAAGGTGTATTATCCTTGTAAGATTATTGACAAGCTTTTGATTAGAACGTCAGATAGAGAAGCTACTGGAAACTGATTAGTGAAGGGCTCAAATTTAATGATAACTTATAGCATGTGGTTGTATAGAAGTCTATGAGAAAATGACTCTACTTCTCATTTGATTTATTACCTCAGTAAACATTGTAAACATGAGTTTATGGTCTCAATCTCTAGTTTCAAGTCTTCTTCAATACAGCATGATGTTCATTTTGTAAATTCTGGTCCCATTTAGAGTCAAATAGACCATAAAGCAGAGTATACTTTAAGTTTACTGCCACTACCAGAGCCGTATACTGCGTCCCTACATCACTCCTCCACATTCCAAACAGGGTCACTTCTTATACACAGTCTATGGGCATAGTAACAACATTGTATAACATTGTAAGGCGTGGTTGTGGAAAGCCATCGCTGTGAAATGGTGCCTGTTAGTAAGTAACGATTCGGAAAAACATCATGGTTTGGCTTAAAATAAGGACACAACTTCATGTGCTTCAGGCAAATAGTTGTAAGGTCCCATGACATAACATAGTCGGTCCCCTAAGACAGAGTCCTGTTTGTTTGTCCCATACACCACCGGCCTTTAGAGGACTTCTCGTTCGTCTCTTCTTCTTAGGTCTAATAATGACACAGATAGGTGTATATTGGAGTTAGCTGAAAGCCCGGTGTGTCTCATACAGATGCTAAAGCTAGCACGCTTTAAAAAACACACACACACACACACACACACACACACACTCTGAACTAGTAAAAGGTTACATTGGGTGTGTTTTCTTTTACTTTACTACGCACACACATGCATGGAGCAGCCACTAATTTAAATTAAAGCGATAACAACAACTTATTTGGCAGTAATTATGATAGATTGTGGAGTGTTGAATTAATGAGGAGGCGTATGTTTTCATTTGAAAAAGGTAATTAGCCATAGGGCTGAAGTAATCGCGGGAAAATCCAGGTCGCTGCAGGCAGTCCCTGAGGGGACAGTTTTGCATACGCCCAAGGCAGAGCAAATCCCCCCGAGAGAGAACCTGTTCACTGAGAAACCTTGACCAGACTGTTCCTTAGGGGCCAGAACATCTCTAGTCTGAATTTCAATCAGAGGTTGTGCAAATGGAACTAAACCCAACAGCGGCGAAGCAATGCAGTCATGTGGAATTCAGAGAATCTGTGGCAAATAACTCCTTTGATCATCTTTCCATTGTTTGACAAGAAGTGCAGTCCGGTGCCCGTTTCATCTCTCTTCATTTACTTTGATACAAGATATTTCATTTCCCAGCTAAGACTATAAATCCATATTCATTAGTTTAAAATGAACTGCATAACACCATCACCTAAATAATGTTATTAGAATTGAATGGCATGCTCTTTATTGTATCGCAGCAATCGTTTACCAAAAACACTTTTGTCATCTCCTTCAATCTCCTTTGATCTACAGCTTGACCCACAGTAGTCACTTCTTACGCCATAGTGTTGCTATCTTCTGGTTTGTGGCATTTGAATTCTCATTCTGTATTGAATTAAGTCCTTGGTTGTATATTGTAACTATAGTATGATTCCGTAACTGCGAGTCTTTGCATATGAGAAATTATCTTAATCCTAATAGAGGGTCTGAGGATGAATGGGGTCATATGCTAAAGATTGTAAAGCCCTTGGAGAAAAATGTAATGTGGATTTTTTTTCACAAAGAGCTTTTAGACTGGCCTTAAGTGTTGAGCCAATCTTAATATTATTGATCTTAGAATAAGACTAGGCAGTTTTCGTTTGCCCAAAGAAACTATCCAAAGCCCGACTGATGAGTTAGCAGAAGTCCCATTAATGCCATATTAAGAAATCACAGCGTCTCAGCTCAGGTTTGCATTTGACGTTTTATTTATTTTTTTATTCATACTCGCTTTACTGAATTTTCACAGTAAAATGTAAGTGTAAATAATGAACTATTCCAGAAGGCAAACATTTCTTTTTGACAATTTCATTTGTCAATATACGCACTTTAACAGCAAATGAGTTCCACTTAAAAGGCGTTAAAGTCAGAATTCAGAGCATTAATATATTAATATATTTGCACTGTTTGTGCTGTTAGCACACAGCTTTGTGCAACAGATGCAATTAGATGTCCATCTTAAATTTGACTTTGTGAAACTGTCCCCTGGAATTAACTCATGTGTGTTGTACTATGCCATATTATAAGCTACTGTAATTTAAGGGAAACCAAGCTTTTGGCTATGAAATCAGACAAAAAAAAACACAATAAGTTTCCTGTGTTAGTTTACCATGTTCCTCATCTTGTAACGCACACAGAACAAAAAATGTCGCTGCAAGCAGAGGAGACAAGCAAACAATGACTGACAGGACCGACGGCGCCACAGTAAACCTTGCGAGATGCCTGGTTGGCAAATGGTAATTAAAACCGCCTCAATCCTCAAATCCCTGATAAATATTTCATCAGGTGGCTCTTGGTGATTGCTGTTGTAATAGAGCAACAGTATTCAAATTGCCTTTAGTAGTCCCCCCCCCCCCCCGCCCACTCTCTGTCTCACAGATGGAACACAAACTTGCATATGCATACAAGTATACCGTACAGATACATGCACATAAACACACACGGCGTGTAATGGCACTTGTCATGCTCGTACACAATCACACGTGCATATTCACAGGAAGCTTCTGGCTGCTATTACAGAAGCAAACAATCACACTTGTGCTGTTTTGATCATAACGTCAGCAATATAGCAAATTTGCTCGAATTCATATGTAAACGCTCCCAATAGGAAATAAACACTGCGTAGAATTGTAACAAGTTCAGCACAATGAAAATACACAAGATTGGACTGACAATATGTTTTTGAACAACAGAACTGCATTTTTCACTGACTTTGTTGGTTCACACCCGGTTAATGTGAAAACATGAACATCATTTATTCCCTGCCTTTCACCCAATGCATGCTGGGACCAGTCCGTAAAACTCCATGACCAGATAATAGACAAGTGTGTATGACAGATGAATGGCTGGATGGATGTCACACCAATGTACAATATGAACAACATGTCAATGTGATAAAAAAAATATGGCTCCTCTGTTGTCGGTGACTGAAAGATCTATAGCAAATTAGTTTGAGTGATGATCCTCTTGGACCCGCATAACTTTTTTTTAAATATTGCACTTATACACTCTCAGTTCCAAACCATAAAATGACTCCTGTACCACCTGAGGGGTTTCAGACAGGACCACTGCAGGACTTCAAAGCACTTCTGTTAACATACGAGGTTACACAACTAGAATTGGATGGTCTGGGGCATTGGGGGTCTGAAACCTGACAGAATTTTTTAACAGCAAAATACCCCAGTCTGCTGCACTTTGAACAGCAGTTGGTCCGAGCCCACAGCAACGTGTTTCCATGGCAGGCACTGTCTCTCGCCTACGAGCTGTTCTCTTATCTCGTTTTATTGCTCTTTCCCTCATCTGTACATCATCTTCTCCTCTCTGTTGCTAAGCTCAGGTCGCACAAATGATTCAGAGACACAGTAAACTATATGAGTACATGCAGAGCTCTACATGCTAAGTATGTGGTCATCAAGTCGCCCACGTTTGTCTGATTCAAACCAATGAGTATTTTTTTGGATGATTCTGCACGTGTCTACTTTATGCTTTGATTTGCTTGTTTGAAATGATTTTAAATAACTTTAAAAATGAAACTATTCTCGGAATCAGATGGTTTCTCCCGTCATGTCCTTAAATCATTTAATTAATGGCTGAAAAATTAAATTAATGGACTATTAAATATAATGCTTAGGAACAACGAGTTTCAGAGTTCTCTTGATTCCAAATCAAACAGCACTACCTTACTGTGAAGTAGCTGCAGGACATGAGTTACAGATGCTGGACACGTAAAGGGCCAGTGTCTAGCATTACATATATATATATATATATATATATATATATATATATATATATATATACATACACACACACAGTATATATACACAATATTCAATAGTTTTTTATATTGTGAAATAAGGAGGTATCACAGCGATAACTCCTCATTTAAACTTCACCAATAAGCCGTTCCTCGTCCATCATGGCGCTTTCAAAGTGAGCGACAGGAATAGATCAAAAACAGGATCGGTCAGAGCAAAATTGATAATCAGAATATTTGTTCTTAAACAACTCATGGGTTCAAACTATTTAAGATAATTTTTGGCCAATTTTGACTGCTCTTCTAGATGCCAACAAAACCAACACACTGTCCCGCCCATGCACATTAGTTAGGTTGTAACAAAATTGGTCTTAATCCTTAGCTTTCATGACATTTTGAACGATCCTTTTGTTGTCACATTACTATTTTGTTCAAAAGGTTCGGAGTCAAGGTGTTATGCAAAGCCTCAAACCCTCCCAAACAGAAACGATGAAGGGAACCTCACACTTTTAAGTTTCAAGTCGACAACGCTGCGGATGTTTCATCTGGAGGTAAATCATTGTCATGATTTAATTCCCCCTGCTCAAATAAACTTTGAGACGAGCCCGGCAGGCCTGTCCTCCAGTGACTAGCTGACTAATGAGCTGGCAGACTGCAGACCGCAGCAGACATATTGTTAAGAAACATCAGATACAGTAGTGATTCAAGTAAACACACTTTGGTAGGTGTCGTGTCTTACGAAAATATATCTCTCGTGCTCGGAGACAATAAATAGACGAGCTGTGTCATTTTTACCACCTTGCTCCCGGCCAAGTCAAGTGTCAGCCCAAACTAGCACTCCAGAGTCCTTCTGGCTGATAGTGGCGGTCAGCTTGCCGGTGGCAAATCTGACTGCTTTTTGCTGCAACGGCATCACAGACAAATCCTCATGTTTATGGAGCAATACAGATATTCATTAATACAGCCGAACTGTCTCAGGGCATCTTCATACCAATCTGGAATACTAATATCTAGCTGCATACCCTATTGAAACCTCGTCAGACTTTTAATAGAGCGTAGTTGGATGTCCTTGTCTGAACAGTTCGCTATCCCTCATGATGATAAGAACAATATCATTTTTTTTAAATGTTTGCGGCAGTATGAGGTGATCTGAGGATAATTTTGTTTTAGTTTCGCGCTCATTCAGCAAGTTAACTCTTTGTTTGGGTAATTACACACCGGCTTGTGTCTGTAAGGGTGATTCTGGACTAAAATGCTAGATAATTATGATAATTATTCTTCCAATATTTTTTCTCCTTAGTCTTCACTCCCTTTATGGAGGCATTGTTACTACTTGTGAAAAAAACAAAACAATAACAAAACATGTTAATTGATTCAGAATTAGTTTGACATTTGGCTGCATCTGGCAGCAGTTGTTAAGCGTGAAAGGATGGTGACAGCACTGCTGTCAAAAAAAAAAAAATACTTGAAATGAAATGTGTTACAATCATGATAACATTTTTATAATAATGAGTTGAGTTGTAATCAGTTATTAAGTTAGTGTTTCACAGTTGGTTAATTTATATATTTTACACAATTTATTCATATGATTTGGGTTCAGTTTATCCCTCCTACTGTCATTCAGTTTCTGGCACTATGGTCCAATCATGTGACTGTACTCTATGTACAAAGAACATCAACCTGATTACTTCTGATACTGAAGAAAATGTGACTACCATGCCAGATCTGAAGTAATAAGGAATGCCTTTTTTGGATGAAATTCAACTTGATTTACTGGGGATTCGTCTTCATCGGACATCAAACACATCAAGCACTATAAAGAGTAAGGTCTGCTCATTTGAACAGGATGTGTATGATGTTTGTATGCTCTAGTTTTAATGAGTACTGACACAAAAGTTTATTTTTTTTTCACACAAGACGCGTTAATCGGTTGCCAAGCGTATCTTGCTGCCGTGGCTTGCCACCGCGGATTAAACGCTGATATGAATAGACTGCAGACTGAAGTCAAACACAGCTACACGGCGAGAAGTTAGAAAGGTCCAGTCTGTGATGTGAAGGCTCCAAAGAACAAATCTGCTACAGAAAATATCATCAACTGGACAGGATGTGTCAGAAACTGCCTGCGGGCAAGACGTATCTCTGTATTTGAAGCTCCTCATCAAATGCCAGATACTGGCTGCATTTGATGTGTAGCACACTGATATACATGACATGCGGTCCAACCGACGATGCTACGAGAGTCTTATCACATCTAATGGCCTCAAAATGCGGCGAGTTATTCTATACGGAGAACAAAAAAAAAAAGAAAAAAGGAATCAAAAGATCGAAGACGCTTTCTTCAGTCTCAGTGATGCGGAACGCGAAGCCGTTCCTTCACTTCTCGTGTGTCGGAGTAGACATGAAAGTGGCCTGATGGCTCCAGCCTTTTTTATTGCAGTCCTCCCGGGGTAATTGCAGTTTCTTCCTTACTTTTAAAGCCCTGTCAGTCTACCAGAGCTAAATGACAGCCTCGTGGTAACCGAATTACAGGGAGGAGAGGGAGCCAAAGAAGCACCTTCCTCAGACTCGCCGGCCTAAGTGGTCTAATTGCTCGGTCATGTCCTGGGCATTAAGAGCGCCGTTTCCATGGCGACACCTCCAGACATGCATCAAAAAGTTCTCGCAAGTGTCTGATGCAAAGTCGACTCAATTATGGCTCGGTATTTTGGGAACAATTGATTATTTTCTCTGCAGTGTCACTCATGCCTTGTCGACGTGCAATATCAACTAGGCCTACCACATTTTTATTTATTTATTTATTTTACTTTAATGGCAGTGACGCTGGAAACTGCAAGTTCTTGCAGAATATGTTGTCTTGAGAAACAAAAAAAAATTACACAACATTGTTAAGAGGATTTTCACTGCCATCTTGGTGTGAATATTTGTCTCATTTGTGGCTGTGAAATGCTGTTTGAAATCACAGAATGGGGCACCCCAGAGTGGCTGTCATTATTACACTGTTTATGCATTGCAAGTCGTGTAAATGCTCAAATTTCTCTGCGGCATGCTTCCACAGCTAGGGTTCTGTTGAATTTTAATATGAGACATCAGGTCTTCCTATTAGCAGAATGATTTGGCTTTGTGTTTATCTCAGAGATGCAGTTCAGACGAGAGCTACTATGTTCAGCAGCAGAATGTTAACTCAAAGGGACTTGAAACAAATGTTGCAGCTGTTTGATCAAGATGAGACAACGCTCCTTATGACTTGTTACAAAATGTGAGAGACATGGATAACGAGCACGCTCCATACTAAAGCTATATGTTGGGTTTTTATGTAGCGGGGCTCCAAACTCAAATAATTACACAGAAAAGTTCAACGCAGCAATGCGATAAAACGTTTCCAACTAAATAAACATGCATAAGAAGAAGTGTTTAAGTCACCAGGCAATACTTACATTTAATGAATACAGTGGCTGAATTTGAAAGAAAGTATGACTCATTTCATACATTTAACGATAGTGGAATCCTGGCCACAATGCTGACTTCACCTGAAAAACGTATTGCTAACAAAACCATTTACAAAAGTAAAATAAGTAGATACGATTTGCAAAACCATCAAATGTTACTGGAGGTTTTTACACATTTTGTCCTAGCTGTGGTCTGGGATGCACCTCCATCATATCAGCAGTGGACCACATGACTGCCTCTGTATCCAATATTCAATAAAAGGAAGAAAAAAAATAAAGACAACCAGTAAAATATATTGGCAGCCTAACAATAGTCCAACTCACCAGATGTTTGACTCTAGATAATGCCTCCATTGGTTCCAGCAGGTTTTGGCCGGCACCATCTCCTTCTGCTCTGCGTTAACATTTTCAAAGTCCCCCCTTCTCCCCCTTCAATCTGCAACAGCAGCAAAGCTACCAGCTCAGCTAGTAGCAGGATACTAGAACCGTCATGTTGGAAAACTGCAACCAGCGTTTTGATCTGGCACCCACGGCCTATGTTGTTCAAACAATTGTTATCTTAATTATAGTAGAAAAGCGATTTGCATCCCCACATGCTAGTTTTAATTCCTTCTGACACCGTTGTGTTTGGAAGGAGTGAATATTGAGTGTTTATTTTTTTTTTTTGTTAAAAAAAAATGGTTCTGCCAGGTCATTACTCAGTCCTGGTATAACCAAAACCAAAGTTGCGATAATGGACTGGCTAACTGAAATTATAATGAGCTTTACTTGGCTAAAGTGCTTTTTAAAACCAAGTCGCAAAGTGCTTTACAGACACATATCAAGATTGAAACACTTAAAAGACTGGAAGAGAATGCAAAACAGCCAAACAACAGGAATGACTCACAGTTACTGCAAAGAATAAAACCAATTATAAGTACAAAATAAATAAAAGAGTTGATTAATTGCTTAAAGATTAGCTATGACATTGTTGAGACCTGTTTGTGGCGCCTGAAAGGGTTCATCCTCTGGGGATCATGAATGTCTGTACAATATTTTATCAGTATATCCAACGATCGTTGAGATATGTCCGGACCAAAGTGGCGGAGGCCGACTGACGGACATTGCCATGTCTATAAACCAATGACACCACTGATGTATGTGCATGCATCACACTGTACAATTAACTAATTTGTGACCATGACAACATAATACTTTTACAGTTTGGTATCGTAACATGTTATCATTAACTACTGATGTGTTCCGTCAGTTGTGTAGTCAGTCAAGATATCTCGAGCTGAAAAAAATGCCTAACAGTAAGCTATAATGACGTCTCTCTCAAGTCTGCCATGCATCAACGCTGCTTCAACGAAGGGCCAATACATGGTCTACAAATGTCATCAGATTGGAGTGTGGAATTTCCCATGCGATGCATTCAAAGTGTGGAGGGGGGAGCCTTCCCTCTGCTGATTGGTGCAAAATGGGAGCTCTGGCTGTCATCATGTTCATGTCTCTGTGTGTCAAAGTTTAGATTTAATCACAGGGGTTTAAGCTGAAAGGTCCTACAGAGGTCTTTTTTAAAATTTAGGATGACATTGTTCCACCAACGGTCATATGTTGTCAGATTGTTGCTTGGCAACTTGATAAATGACTCACCGTGTGATGCTACTTTACAAGGCTTCTTCGCTCAATAACAATATATATTAACATCTCAGTTGAAGTCTGTACAGGTGGTTATACTGAAATGCGGGGAGTTTCCTGTTACTGCACTCTGAATTTCTACTGCGTTTAGTTCATGTTCTTTGAAAGACAACCACCATGACATATGACTTCAGCTTACATGTGTCTTCATGTAAGCCCAAGTTACATTTGACAGCCACATTTTCATGCAAACCACTGGTCCCTAATGACACACAGCAGTCACTTTTGCCCACCTTGACTTCCCTGTCACTTCCGTACCCCTTATAGCAAAACATGCCGAGAGCAGAACTGTCTCTAGTTTTCTGTGCACCTTGTAAATATGTTGTTTTATAATTTGGACAGGGCCGAGCAAAATTCTACTAGAAAACCCCCAAAATTCAATATTGGTCGAGCAACAAAATTAAATTCAAACAGAAATGGATAATTTACTCAATGGCTTTCAAGCATCCTTCGTAATTAGAATTAAGGGCTCTCCATTTGCGTGAAGGCTGGAGGAGTCCTGTCGAGCTGCACGTAGACATAGGTCATATTATATTTGAGTTAATGGGAGTTACATTGTATGTGCCCTGAAATATGGCAATATTTACCAAAAACGTACCTGGGCGTTGCTGAAAACCTCTTCTAATATCACAACGCTGCCCATGATTTGAGACACAGTAAACCTTGCTTGCTTTTATGCTTCATTTCACATGAAAAGGGTATCTAGAAAGGCGAATAGCAATGAGGACAAGCAGATTTGTGTGGGAGGAAACAATTGATACCACACATACTTGAGGCTGGAAATGGTGAGGTGGAAAAAAGAGTGAAGGAGGTAGAATACAGATGAAAAAAACAAAAAAAAGCAACAACAGATAAGCAAGGGAGGGAGGATATGCAGACAGAGGGGGGGGAAAGGAGAGGGGGAGCGAGAGGACACATGAGAATACAGTCATGCGCCTACTGAGCCGTGGCGCTCATGGCTGGGCTGTGGCACTCATTATTGATGTAGTAGAAAATGTGTGCCGACAGGAAACGAAGCTGCCAGCTGTCCCCCCCATTATGACATTATCTCAGAAGGATGGCCGACAGCGGCAGTGTATCCCATCACCCGAGACCCCCTCCTACCACCCCTCTCTGGCATGTCCAGAGGAGAGCTCGGTCCCACAGTGGACATGCACGCTTACTCATGTATACACACACAAAATAAAAAGGGAAAATCACATAGACATTCATTCCCAAATGGACACACCACACACAAATACACTGGCTAAAAAGCGATGCCATCTGACAGTATTAACGACGTCCCAACGTGGCCTGCGTGTCGCCGCCAAACGAACAATACACTTCGAATCAGGACAAATTGCACTGTAATGTGGAATGTGACATGGAGATGATGCCGTTATTAAAACAGTGGGCTGGATGAAAGCAGAAGCGGACATGCAGAAAACAGCAAATTTGTTACGTCTAATGTGCTTACTCGGTAATGCTCCTCCAGTGTTCAATGGATATTGACTGTGAATTTTGTGGTTGCAGCATTGTGAAAAAAAAAAAAAACCATAAGTGAGAGAGAAAAAGCCTGGGAATAGGACCCAGAATAAAGGACTGGTTCAACCAAATGACAAAACACATGTGGCCAAAAGTATTCGGACATTCGCCCGCCTAAGTACTTTTGTGTACTTTTGGTCTGATTATGTTTGTCAGTGTCGTAACGCTACAGTACGTGATGACAGTAGAAATTCATGTTACAAGTTTAGAATTTTTAGTCATATGTAGTTTAGCATAGGGTCTCCCGAAAAATGAAATGTTTTTGATCAGCTCAGCTGTAAAAGCAATAGTCACATATATTATATATATATATAAGAGTCGTATAAAATGACAATAATAATAGGATACATAGATATTAATAAGATTGAAAGACAATGAAAAAATACAATGACAATCATTTGTAAGATAAAAAGTGATGACAAAATAAAATATAGAGATCCACACATTCTCACACCAATGCATCAAATGCCGCAGCTTGTCCAGCAGTACTAAGCTTCAAAGTTTAATAATCTATGTACCACTCCAGTGTTGGTTTTGGACGTGTCAGGGACGGCGTGTCAATATACACTCTTAACATGCACAGTGTCTCGTGTCTTTTCAAAATAATCTTCCATCTTCACAGGAAGTTAGGTTTAGGCAAAAAAACAACAACACATGTTTAGGAAGAGCTTAGTTGACGATAACTTGACTAATGACTCACGCCAAATCCAATCTCACGTGAGTCATGTGACTGATAAAACTAAACAAACTAACAAGTCACGTGACAAGTGACTAACCACACAAACGATTCAAGTGACCAAAGACTTACGTGAAAAAATGTCAATTTAACTTCAAATTTAACTTCGTGTTTGTTTGTAGGGATGAATTGGAAAACCAGACTGCAAGCAAGGGTAACTGCCTGCACACTGTGTCTGAATTTGACCATCTCCTGAGAACAGTCAATACTAGTTTCCTTTGACCACGATCCTTCTCTAACCTCGACCAAGCAGTTTTAATTGACTGAATTTGACCAAATCCATCGCTTGAATCTAAACAACTTATTTTGTCGTTGGAGAAAAGCAGAACTCGATATGGAATCGGCAGCAAAAATTGACACAGTACACCACGTCTAATGTTCTCGGTCAATACTGTTCCTCTAGTGTTCAATAGATAATGACAGTGAATTACATGGTTGCAGCATTGTGGCAATATGAAAGAGAAAAGTGAAAGAGAATAAGCCTGTCGTCCAGGCGCACAGTACAATCTGTATTAGGGCATCCAAACAACCTCTGGCTCACTGTAAATATGCTGCCGTGATGTTCAACAGATAAAAATACCTACAAACAGTTTCACAATGACATATATTAACACCACATCGGATGGAGGGATGGCATACCATTTTGTACACCTTGTGTTTTATGCACATACCAATGAGCTTCCTCGTGCCCAGGCAGTGCAGGTGATGTGCCTGTTTATGGGGCCCGGCTCATTAAAAACAGAAAGAGAGCGGGCTTCTCTGGTAGCGCCTTGGCAGCGCATGTTAACGTTTCTGCACACTGTTATAGGTATAGCTGACATTCCTGCCGAGGAGGAGCCACCCCGACAAAAAAAAGAAAGAAAATGCACCGCAACGGACAGAAATAGATGTGAACTCTGCCCGGCAACCAGCCGGCACTGCGGATCCCTGCGCCAAGTTGTGTGCCACGCTAGCGGGCAGACCCCCTCGGGGCCAGGAGGCTCCGCCGAGCGGGACAGACGGAACAGGGTGGATGTGAATAAGACCTCCTCCGCACCAGCTTTCCACTTGAACTCTGGATGTGTCACAAAGATTAATGATTTTCTTTCTGGATTACTCTTGACGTTCCTCTTGTGCAATAAGGCCAACAAGACTCACACTCAGTTTAATTGAAATCCTGAGTAAAAAAAATACTTTTTCACCGTTTCTTGCGAAGAACAGCTTTTAAAAGAAAATGTTTTCATGGCTTTGACTGCCACTGAGTCATCAACCAGCGATATGAGGAAGCTTTTTTTTCTTTCTCTAATTAACACTTCTCGCTATCTACATAGTCATGTAGTGGCTTGTCAATATCTTCTAGTGTTATGATCATAAGTGCAAAACCTCGTCATCGCTGAACGAATGAAAGTAGTCTCTGACCTCTGCGGTGTGAAACCCTCTGGTGCCCTACAAGGCTGTCATCCTTGGCTTACACCACAGGAAACACAGACACACACACGGGTCCCACTCCTGAGAAATGTACATGATCTTCGAGAAATTAAACTTTTTCAAACTTTCACTAGGCTCAGTTTTCTCTTGCTGCCAGAGCATCTCCAAATTTTGATCATGTTTCACTTTCATTGATGGAACTTGGCATTGAACACTGCTTCCATGCATTAATTTAACTCATTGGCTTAGTTAATGTCTGTCCGGGGTGCTTTAACTCCGCGAACAAACATTCCCAGTGCGTCAAAATACAGACGCTTTGTGACGCCCCTTGTCGTCCATACTGACGCAGAAAGGGCCAGTGTTTGTGTCCCAAAGCACTTACTTGCATTTCTCTTAATTTACGTAGTTGTTTAAAGACATTTAAAGCCCAACCGTGATGTGTTTCCTAAACCTATCCAAGTGTTTTTGTTGCCTAAACCTTAGCAAGTGTTTGAATTCACAACACTAACCATGTATTTACTGCGTCCATGTGCTGGGCTACCCAGCGCTTTAGAAAAGGATGCAAAGGGGTCTGACGAAGTGCAAGTATGTGACAAGTTGGAATGAGAACTTGTTGGAACAAAGAAGGCTGTAAAGGCCAAAATCTTGAGTTATAGACACTCAAGTAATTGAGAAAAGTTAAGTCACAGTCTGATGAGCTCAAGAATGAATTGCTATCATGTGGTACAATCAAGACATCCAGTATAGAGGCTGATACTTTTGGGAGAGCACCCATATATGTGTATAAAATCAAACCTATCCCTCATTGCATCTGCAGCATTCATTGTTCATGAGTAACGAGTGCTAAATCAACTTCAGAACTGACAGATCTTTTCACTTTTTAACCATGGTTTGCTGACCACTTTGGTACATTGCAATCGGATGGATTGCAATGGACTTTTATACAGACATTCATGCTCCCCAGAGGGTGAAGCCTCATGAGTTTTCCTTTTTGACTTTTCCTGGAACTTCACAAATGTTGACTTCGTGGTTGTTTTGACAACCACTGAATGGATCGGCATGACATTTGGTACAGACATCCATGTGTTCAGGATGAACTGTAACTACAAATGAATTGTGAGGAAACCAATCCCTAAACCTTTCATTAGGTGCATCATCAAAAGAAAAAAACTGATTCATCCAATCCTTACAATACTGGTTCATAATTACAAATACCTGCAAAACTATTGAATCCCATCAGCCTCGGCTGTACTTAGTGTAGCTAATCAGCAAATCTAGCATGCAAAAAGTTCCAATGTTTTTCGCCGTAGAAGAGTAGCGATGTGGGTGTTCTCTACTGCATGGCATTTCCGAGGTGGCACTGTTACGTAAATTCACATTACACTTCTGTAAACTGTTCCTCTCGTCTGCTATGCTGTAAATTGCAGGATTCTTGGTTTCCCCCTCACTTCTTTTCAAGCTTGTTAACTGCTTTGTTTGGTATGAAATGATACATCAGTGTGTCGCACGTGTGCTGAATCCCGAGCATGTTTCCCTCGTGCTACAGTGTGTTTTCTGAGAGCAGACATGTTGAAGGCAGTTACTGTATAGACCAGCAGCAACCAAATATGTGTTTTTACTGCCAAACTGATTGGCTTCATGTTTTTGTTCTAACTTAATCATCCCCTACAACCTTGACAAAGGCAGCGCATACTAATGCAGACATATGTTCTTATCTTTCACAATAAAAGCCCTAGACGTGTAATATTTGCAAGCGAGTATTTCACATTTTTGTGTTTTTTTGCTAAGCCCCTGTGTCTTAAGGTCTTAACAATTGTTGGGTGCCTATACAATACCAGGCATAAAGATGTGTCCAACCCGTTCTCTTTTCTAACTGGTCAGATAATGACTCTTGGTCAGGACACTTTCTAACACTCTGAGTAGCACAGCTCTTCAAACTATGATGCTCTACTATGGTCGCAGTAAACTCATGGTTAACATTGTTTTTTTTCCGTGTGTAATATCTGTCAAGCAAAATTCTACATTAACCGGGTCCCAGTATCGATGACAGTACACCCACTGGCATTGCCCAAACCTTTCTGGGAGAATGTTTAATTGCGAAGGTATCTGGTTTTTAATTGCTTTAGAGTAACTTCAATGTTCCTCTTGCTGTATTTGGGGGTTTTATGTGAAAAGTGATATTTGTGGCTGCAAGCTGAACAGCTATCACAAAACAGTGGCCCAAGAGAACCCCTCCAACAATGGGCTTTTTCATCCACACTAACCGCTCTCAATGGAAAGGGCAACTTGTACCCTCCAGTTACGTAGCAGAAATGGTAATAAATACGGAATGAAATGCGATCCTCATAACTTTCATTGAACCGCTACAGACTGTGCAATCATCATTATTTAATTTCCATCTCATACGGTATTTCATTCATATGTCAGTACTATGGACTCTTTAATAGTTAACGTGCCTAGCTTCTTGAGAAATGAACTGAACCTGTATGTGTAAATACAATCAGCCTGCCTGCCCTAGATCTCCGGTTTGTTCTCTGTTTGTTAACATTCTAATATTAGCAACCAACATCCGTACAGCACCTTCTTTTCTGAGCTCTTCCAAGGATTAGACTGCTGTCACTTCCCTAGGATCTTGCTCACTGTATAGGGCATTAGTCCACATGCATAGCACATCTGCTCTGCTTTTTCAGATTATCACTCCTGAATGGATCGGCATGACATTTGGTACAGACATCCATGTGTTCAGGATGAATTGTAACTACAAATTAATTGTGAGGAAACCAATCCCTAAACCTTTCATTAGGTGCATCATCAAAAGAAAAAAACTGATTCATCCAATCCTTACAATACTGGTTCATAATTACAAATACCTGCAAAACTATTGAAGCCCATCAGCCTCTGCTGTACTTACCGTAGTGTTAATACCTAATCAGCAAATCTAGTATGCAAATAATTCCGATATTTTTCGACGTAGAAGAGTAGCGATGTGGGTGTTCTCTACTGCATGGCATTTCCGAGGTGGCACTGTTACATGAATTCACATTACACTTCTGTAACCTGTTCCTCTCGTCTGCTATGCTGTAAATTGCAGGATTCTTGGTTTCCCCCTCACTTCTTTACATCAGCGTGTCGCACGTGTGCTGAATCCCGAGCATGTTTCCCTCGTGCTACAGTGTGTTTTCTGAGAGCAGACATATTGAAGGCAGTTACTGTATAGACCCGCAGCAACCAAATACGTGTTTTTACTGCCAAACTGATTGGCTTCATGTTTTTTTATGTCCTCATATTTCAGGATCACTAAGAGCAACACAAACAGATCATTACAGCTAATTTTATGTGCTTCAGTTTGCCATTAGGATGTTCTTGTTACTTTGCTTTGAGGTAAATGCCACATAACATGTACAACAGAAGCTTGTAAAGGAAAAAAGGAAGCTGTACGGGGGGTCATGTGTTTTCTCAGCAAAAGAATGCAAAGGACACGATGTGCTCCTCGCATGAGTATTTACAGCTTGGCTATTATGGAATCTTACCGCAAAACAACAAAAACAAAAAAGCAGACAGCAGATCGGTGGGGTTTCGAGCTCTCTTGTAAAAAGAAACATTTCTCACTTTTTTACCATTCAGCTGTCTGTGGAGTTTCACATGGACTGGTTTTGACTCTCTTTCACCCCCACGTTGCACAAGAGTGCATTCAGGAGGTCCAATGAATAAAAGTGCCATGTCAACGAGGATAGAAGAAAGAAAATCTCCACTCAGAGCTGTCAGTGATTTTCCTTTCTCGCCTTTACCATGGAAAGGAAGAATAAAAAACTAAAAAACTTCACCTTCCTCACATAAATTGGCTGGGAGATTTATTTCTCCCCTGACATTCTCTCTGGAGATGGCACCGGGAAACCTGGGCATCTGCTCTTTGGAGGGAAATGACAGGGCTATTGTTAGGGGCGGCGGCAGTGGAAAGCTATTCTCTCGCCTCGTCCCACTCTGTCCCTTTTCTATTTCTCTCTCACTCTCGTCCCTCTCTCCTCGTGAAGCGTCTCGGAGGGCGACGACTGTCAGCCACTTAAAAGGCAAAGGCCAAGGCTCGCGTCCGTCTATTTCACCTTATTAATTTCAATATATTTCCGCTTCATCATATGCAAAATCCCGAGCGAATCATCGGTGTCAGGTGAGAATATGCGTCATGACAGATGGCGAGTCTGACGCTCCTTTGGGTTTAAAAATACTCTGAATAGTAATTATCTCGCTCTTCAACCACAACCCTTTCTGATCTAGAAGAAAAGGGATATATGGATCAAATATGAAGAGGGAAAAAAAAACGAGAATATTCAACAATCTCTCTATTATGGCTATAGTTTAGGAATGCAGAGAGATAAGTGCCAGGCATTCGCTGACTATAAGCCGCTCATGCAATGCAATTGTATTCAGGAATCTGGCTGACTGGGTCAAATTGCTCCTCCAGGGCAGCCGAGGCCTCTGGGAAGGCGACGTGGGTGTCAAGGCAACCAGGACTCGCCGTGCAGACGTCATCGGGGAGGGGGGCAAGATTAGGGGAATATGAAAGGGCAGACCCCTAATCCATCATCTGGGAGATTACAGGAACATGACACAGCGCACCACCAAATCCCCTTTAAATCAACCAAATGTTCCATTCTCAGCCAATGACGCTGGAGGATGAACAATAAGGGCTCGGGGAAGAGAGGGAAGCTGTCGCAGAATATTTTCTAGCCCCCCCGGGCCCGTGCTGGCTTGCTTCATGACACTCACAAGCAGCTTAGGTTTCAGTAATATGGAAGAGCTACTCCGGATGGGGCAGAGTCAATTAAGCCAAACCACTGTTTTTTATAAGAGGGGATGTTAAAGAGACCGGGGATATATGGATGAGCAGACGGATGCTTGTCTTTGATGTCCCGCGGGTTCATACAAATCCATCTGTGGCGTAGTTGCAAGAAAGGGCAATTAGCGGTGATGAAGCGGGTGTGTCATCTGAGTCAATCTTATTACACTCTGAGAAAAAAAAACACTGTCTCAATCACTTTCCTTCAAAAAAAAAGGAAAGATAAGGCTTTTGAGTTATTTCAAAGTAAGGGGAATGTGTTCCACATGATGTAGGGGAAACAAAAGGCACAGAGTAAGGTTTAAAGCAAGTTTTCAAACATAAGATGATAAAATGCTGTAGGTAGTTTGTCTTCCAAAAGCACTACATGACTCATGAAGTGTTTTGTGATCTGCAGCCCCTATTAGTTAAGAAGAGTTTAGGAAACCCCAAACTTTCAAATAAAGTTTAAAAGAAACTAATATTGACTGTTGATATGAGACAAAACCTAAAACTGTGCTCCCCTGCGTTGAAACAACACTGATACCATGCAGTGTGATTGTCACATTGTCACACAAATGTTGCTATGGAAAGTCCAAAATGCTGGTATTGGCTGTGGAGTGCTACTTCACAAATGCAGGTATAAAAGGAGAAAAAAATAAAGAAAAGGGGCTCTTTGGATCCAAGGACATATCAAGAGACCAAAGAAAGAGGAAGGTTAGACTTGTACTTAGCGTTGTGATCAATAAGTCATAACGCAAAAATACAAAGGCCCATTGCTTTGCAAAAATATGAAGCTTAAAATAATAGATAAAAAGCAAATGGTCTTAGCAACTCCACATTTCAACACACAGCCTTCTTCAGGTTGTGTGAAAAGCTCACAGACATACCATGGCTGGTGTCAGCTGACCGCCAATTGCAATCAAGGCGGCGCTGGATTATTGACACAGGTGCAGTCAAGCAGGTAGGTGTGCGTATAATTAGGTCAATACTAACAAGGCACCAATGTCCTAAAGGTTAAATCCAGCGTGAATAATCAATAATTGGATTTTCACAGACATTCATATAGAAATATATATGATATATATGGATATATATGGTACAATATAGATAATTCCCTTGCATAGGCTCCAATGCTTCACTGACCTGATTTACCTGCAGTGTTCATCTGCATGATAACAAGAGGTCAGGGAACATGTTTTAAGCATTTCAACAAATGATCAAGGAAGCCAATTTTCAGTATTGCCAGCAGCAATTATGTATTTTCCAAATACAGCAGTTGCCGTTTGATTTATGCTGAAATTTTCTTTACATAAAAGAGTCTGATGGGAGGATGTCAGGGTTAAAAAAAATGTAATCCTAAAACCAGTGTGTTTTTAGGTTGAGGCAACAAAAGCACTCTGGTTAAGGTTCGGGAGAGATTTGGAATTTGGATAAATTGTTAACACATAGTGTTAACTGTGAACTTCGCAGTTGTTTTGTTATCGGGGGGCATTTCTTTTCAATCGATTCATTTTATGTTCAGGAACATTTACAAACAGCTGTTTTGTCATGAATACTTTTGTGCCAAATGTGAATATACTGCTGTGACAAAGCGAAGTGATTTGTTTCTGGAACGAGTTTAATTTTTCTGAGCTTTCGGACAGCGATTAAAGGCATCACCCAATGAAGAAGTCGTGCAAAACGGGTTTAGTTACGCCTATGTTTATATCAACATATTTAACATCTCAGCGGCTCCGTATTCCAAACGAAGATGGCAAACTTAATCATCCCCTACAACCTTGACAAAGGCAGCGCATACCGATGCAGACTTCTGTTCTTATATCTTTCACAATAAAAGCCCTAGACGTGTAATATTTGCAAGCGAGTATTTCACATTTTTGTGTTTTTTTTTTTTGCTAAACCCCTGTGTCTTAAGGTCTTAACAATTGTTGGGTGCCTATACAATACCAGGCATAAAGATGTGTCCAACCCGTTCTCTTTTCTAACTGGTCAGATAATGACTCTTGGTCAGGACACTTTCTAACGCACTGAGTAGCACAGCTCTTCAAACTAGGATGCTCTACTATGGTCGCAGTAAACTCATGGTTAACATTGTTTTTTTTCCCTGTGTAATATCTGTCAAGCAAAATTCTACATTAACCGGGTCCCAGTATCGATGACAGTACACCCACTGGCATTGCCCAAACCTTTCTGGGAGAATGTTTAATTGCGAAGGTATCTGGTTTTTAATTGCTTTAGAGTAACTTCAATGTTCCTCTTGCTGTATTTGGGGGTTTTATGTGAAAAGTGATATTTGTGGCTGCAAGCTGAACAGCTATCACAAAACGGTGGCCCAAGAGAACCCCTCCAACAATGGGCTTTTTCATCCACACTAACCGCTCTCAATGGAAAGGGCAACTTGTACCCTCCAGTTACGTAGCAGAAATGGTAATAAATACGGAATGAAATGCGATCCTCATAACTTTCATTGAACCGCTACAGACTGTGCAATCATCATTATTTCATTTCCATCTCATACGGTATTTTATTCATATGTCAGTACTATGGACTCTTTAATAGTTAACGTGCCTAGCTTCTTGAGAAATGAACTGAACCTGTATGTGTAAATACAATCAGCCTGCCTGCCCTAGATCTCCGGTTTGTTCTCTGTTTGTTAACATTCTAATATTAGCAACCAACATCTGTACAGCACCTTCTTTTCTGAGCTCTTCCGAGGATTAGACTGCTGTCACTTCCCTAGGATCTTGCTCACTGTATAGGGCATTAGCATCTGCATAACATGCATAGCACATCTGCTCTGCTTTTTCAGATTATCACCCCCGTGTATGGATTACATACCTCTCGGAAGCACAATGCCATAATAGTTGCTTCACTGGAAATGCAACTTGCTTTTTCATGATTTTTCAGTTCACATCAGGTGGATGCAGTTATCACAACCCACCCTTCCAATTGCACTTCACTTGTAAGCGTTATTTCCCCATCCCTCTCAATACAAGGTAATACAGAGTTTTTTTCAACTTATCAAAAAGTGCCTGGGTTTTATTGATCTTCCAGCACTATTTCTGAATGCGTAATTGGCCAAATAATAAACTCCGCGCACAGCCTTTTATATTTCAAGCTCATCTCAAATTCGACACCCACAAGCCACTCAGCTCTGCCACGAACGATATGAATCATGGATTTGTGAAGCTGTGAGGTACCCCACATGTCATAAGGTTAGCCAAATTAACAGCTAATGTTTGAATAGCACTACTTGTGCGGATGTGGTGATAGGAATTTAGGCTCTTTTCAGCCAGGTTGTTAACAGCCTGAAAACAGCCAATGTTTCAAACATTGTATTAAAACAGGTATGTTTAAAACGCAAATTATTGCAGGTACTAGACTTAGTAATGCATTGCAAAGAAGATTGGAAATTCAATAGTGATGAACCAAATTCATCAAAACACCAGATTTCGATACATGTTGTAACATATCTTTGGAGACTACTTCTTTCAGTGTGAAGCTTATTTTTGAAAATTACATGGACTTAACAGATTGTTCATGTTTTTAGGTTAAGTTTAAGCTTGTGGGATTCCCTTTACTCTACTCATACAGGGACTTATTTGGTCTGAAGACGACAACACAACATCTCAAACAGCTACCAGTGGGATCCTTGCTACCAGCATATACAAACATACGTACATATATATACTATATATATATACATATTAGTGCTGGGCAAGTTAACGCGTTATTATATTATCGCACGTTAATGCAGGTTTTTTTTTTATTATTAAGCAGGCATTTTTAATACAAAAACCGGGGAGTGAACAGCTGTGTTTGTGTGGCGTCACTTCCTTCTGTTGCCGCTCTCCCCCCTAATCAACATGCGATTAGCGGAGCCGGAACCAGGGATCGAACCACCGATCCTCTGATTGAAGGACGGCCCTTCTATCCACTTAACCACAGTCGCCCTCTATGTACTAACGTACAGTTATAACAAATACTACACATATTACGGTAATCAGCGTTGCATATGTGTCTGACCAAAATACCAAAAAAAGTATATATATTCCTTTCATATATATACACATATATATATATATATATATGAAAGGAAAAAAACAAGAACTAAGCCAGCTCAAAGAGCAGGCCTGTTTTTGAATTGCCCCACACTTTGAAGCTATGCTGCAAGGAAATAGCACGCTGACCTGAGCTTGACCTCAGAGTGATGGAAGAACATCATGGGAGAGTGAATGCTTGATGCAAAATCTACGGTGTTGGGAAGAGAAACGCACACTATCACAGTGAAGACTGGTTTGTCATGTCGCCCCCCCGTGTCATCAGTTCGGTGAGTTTCTAAACCCACCATCAAATATAAAATGTTACGCTCAGAAATAATGCACACCGAGTCAAATGCAATATATTATTGTATTCAATGCTAAAATTCGCAATACAAGACAAAATGTAATGAACAACGTGGGTGCAACAGATTGCGCTAGTATCAAACAGGGCTCGTGAATGATCGACATTAAGCAAGAAGCTATCGTTTAGCTCCCTGTAGCACAATCATTATTGTCTTACCTACATCCTTTGTTTTGCGACCATCCCCGGTTTCCAAGCTTTTCCACAATCGAACTTTAAATTCTGCATCGCTGTATTCTTCACTTTGTTTGTCATGAAGCGCTTTGTGCTGGGAGATGCATGAACACAGTGAATTTGAAGGAATCAGCTGCCATTGTGTTCGTAAGGTGTCTCTGATTGGTCAAACAACTCTGAAGAATGGGGGGAAAAAATCTGAAAATCAAACCTGTTCCGAAAACCTTAGTGACTACAACAGGTTTCAGAGTCGGTGTGTAGACGTGACTGACACAGCATGAGGTTGTATTTATTTATTTTTTGAATGTGCGACAATTTCGGTCAAAAAATACGTAACTAGGAAACATTAAACCAGTGGGTGGTATTTTTTCCCCATGACAAAATGTTTACGTTCATTACTTTTTTATATTTCATTGGTTTGAACAGGCCTCGTCTGACATCACAGTAACCATTTATAACAGTTGCCAGAGGTAATTTAGTCTCCGCTGATTGCAAATCATGTTTCTGTTCTGGCTTTTTGTCATTTGTTACACAAACTCATCAACCTTGAAATAGACGTTTCTCAGATATGTACATCTACTGCTTTGAACAGATCCGGCTCCTTGGAACGCAGCTACCGCTTGTTGGGGGCTAAATTTGCTGCTTCGAAAATCATCTTGACAGTGCATAATTAATTCTGCATGAATTTTTAAACAAGATGTCAAGAAGGAAATCAAAGACAGAAATCAAGCATTCATGTTCCTGGAAATATATACATCATAGATGACCTTGTGCTCCACGACGGTGTCATGCAGACATCTGTAATGTCTGCTCCACATTACATCGTTATTTTATTGTTGAGATACAACTAGCAACATTAACTTTTCCTTTGAACTTCTCTACTCAGACACTATCGTTTATAATCAACTCATACAAAAAATTATAATTACTCAGACAGAAAAAACGTGTGAAGTCAATTACCATTGGTTTCCCAGGTCTTTTCGGCCGTCTCATCCCGCTCTAGCTCATCTACAGTAAGACTCTTTTTCAGCTGTGAAGCCACTAGCACGCTGTAAGAGTCAGTTTATTTCTTGTATTTTTTCTCTTTTCAAACACAGCAAATGTTTTGGTGTCCAGCAGCGAGTCAAACTGCCTCGATGTGTTTTCTTTCGAACTGTGAGCTGAGACCAACATGCTGCAGCTGCTTCCAGGAGATGTGCAATGAATATATACCGAATGCATTTAAATTAAACGAGATGATGCTCTCAGCATTTTTTTGTGCAATTGTCTTATACCTTTTGGCAGCTATGGTCAGATCAATTTGCTGCTATAACTTGTATGAAAAAATGCTCTTGAGATTATCGTGAAATAGAGTCTGCCTCTTCTCGTTGACTTCACGTCTCTCACCTGCAATGTGCCACAGCTGTGTCAAATGAAGGGTGTTCTAGCTTATTAAGAGTTAAAAAAAAAAAAAAAAAAGTGAGGCTTATCATAATGGATTAGGCTGTGTGTTTTTACCGGGTTATGATTACACCAAAGTAACTGCTGAGATCTGTAAACGCGACCATCGCAGCGTGAACGAAAACAACGGCCAAAACTACTCAAATGGGACCCAGTGTTGTAATTTTTAAATCATTCTTTTCAAGCCTGAATGAAATACGTGTTGCCTGTGTTTCTATCTTTGATACGCATGCTGTGATCTTGTCTCCATTTCAAGCCATTTGTCGACACAAATAAAAAAGGCTGCTACACTCAGAGAGGAGTAACGGAGTGCGGTGGCAGCAGAGCCGACCTGACCTGTTAACAGGGCCGTGCACGCTCTGTCCTGATGGCAGCTGGGTCCGTCCTGCCATGGACAGGGGGGGGGGGGGCTTTGGATGAGATTCGAGCTGAAACACATCACCATCACTAGTCATCGCCATTCCCCTCTCTCCTCACCTCACCTCTCTCCCCTGCTGCGTTTTAGTGCAAGACAATGTAGTCGTGTTGGCACTTGTGGGTGCATGGGTGGGTGTGTGTGTGTGAGAGGGCGAGTGCATCCTCGCCTGAGGGTAGGATGTTTCTACACCTAAGGGGCAATGGGCTGCACATGCCTCGTATGCAAAACAGCTAGGAAGAGCTACCAGAGTACAGGATATATATATATATATGTTAATGCCAGTATGTGCATTAATGGCCCGATGGTGGTGATAAGTAATGGAGAATGGCTTGTGTGGGCCCCTGCAGTGCCATGTGATAGGGGGACAGTCTGCACACCTGTGCTCTCATCTGCTCCGCCGTGGGAGGACTGATATTAAGTCATTACTGCAGGCGCTGCCAGCACACTCCGATTACGCACATAGGGCGAGTGTGCTGCCATTGGATGCGGGCGGCATTGTTTTTTTTTTTTTCATCAGCCCCCAGACTCCTGAGCGGACAATAAAGTAAACAAAACTGCTGTCACGGGGCACTTATGAAATGCACCGGCCCCCCTTCAGCTGGTTGAATGGTCAAAGAAAAAGAGTAGGATGTCACTTTCTGCTTTCCCTTTTTTCTTGCATTAATGGGGACACTGTAGGAATCTAAGAAGGGCAGATGAAAACAAAAATTTGGAAAGCCAGACGGATGGATTTTTGCAGCATTTACAAAAAAAACCGAAAAAAAACCAGCTGCTCATTACAATCACGAGACTCAGACCGACTGGCCATTTGGACGCAATCAGGATCCAACCGGATTTTCATTCAAGTCATTCAGTGCGCTACGAGAGCAGCACGCGACATCCAACATTGCAGTGAATACCACCCACACCGTGACATAAAAGGAACAACAAAAAATGTTAACCGCACAAAACACTGCACTGGAAGGCACACTCCTCCTCTGCAGAAACACTGCAACACAGTGGGTAGCGTGCGCCGCCCTGGGGCTAAAGATTTCAAGGACCATGATGACACCGTGATGCCATACCTGTACTCTCGCAGATTAAACATTCCGCCATGAGCCATGGAGAACGCAAACATTTTGGACCAAAGGCACGATAGAAAACACTATTTAAATGTTTCAAAAAGCCACATTTTGTGAGCATTGACGGACAAATTATATTTTTAACGGGGGGGTGTTTAAAAGCAAGCATATACACACACACACACCCATAGTGATGAAATTAATCTGCTTTAGCCCCCCCATCCTCCCTTCAGAGAGGTGTACCTGGAGTTTACAATAATTGTGTTTCCTGTTTCCAAGAATAAACCTCCGGCCATTCTGTTGGTTTATTCATGAGACGGATTGTTATGGGTGTGTGTGTGTGTGTGTGGGGGGGGGGGGTCAGGGATGAAAGACAGAACATGAGACATGCGACGTAGTGAGAATTCCTAACTAGATGGGATGAAAAAGTAAACACAATCTCCTGCAATTTGCCTATCAATCAGGCCAGCATGTCTCTGGGAGAGGGGGCCTAATTACGGCCCAAATTAACATTGACTGTTTTCTAATGGAATTATTTAGACAGCCTGTGTTTGTATATGCCACTTTATAATTTGCTATTCCCATTCATTAGGGCTGCACATTACACTTTGGTGGTCTTTGGCAAATTAATATTATTATTTTTTTGCTCAGTTCAGAAGCCAGATCATCCTCGGGATAATTCGCTTCCTCACCTCGTTGTCTCCGCCCACCCTGCAGACCGAAAACCCCGGCCACTGCCCTCGTTCTCTTTCTCTCTCTTCCTCCGCTCTGGGTGGCTTTGGCAAGAGCGACCGCCGCTGTCGGCAGCTCCGATGAGCTGGGTAGAGGATTATGTATCCGTGGTCGGCCGGTAACCATGCGTAAAGTAAAAGGAAACATTTTGTAGATGAGTGGGTTTCCACGACGCCGCACAGAACGGGGGCCGGGGCAACTGAGGGTAATGGGAGACAGTGGGACATGCTAGACCTACGGAGGAGGATTTAGGCGTGAGCTATGGGGATGAAAATAGGCGCGAGCAAGAGTCAGGTGACATGTTGGAGGGGTCGGGGAGGGAAGCTGGAACAGGAGCTACGCCCTCTGAACATTAGCGAGCAGAGGAATAGGAGGACTTCTGCCGCCATCGCAGTGAAATGTTCTGAGAACCAAACTTGGTAGAGAAAAAGAGACATGGGGGGGGATCGCATGTTGTGCATGCGTGCACGGATGACAGAGAGAGGAGAAGAGGGAGGGATTGAATCGTTATTTCTCAGGCCTCATTTGTGTTCTAGGACTCCTTCGGGGCCATCACTGCCGACTGAGCACATCCATTGCGCTTAAAGCAACTTCCTTCTGCACAATGAGTTATTTGAGGAGCTCAAGGTGGCTGGAGGGGAGCGACGCCTCCTCTAGCAGCAGGCTCAGGGCTCTTTGAGTGGCGAATTCGTGGGGGCCAGAGAGACATCGCACCGCGTACGACACACGGCATCCATGCTCGAAGTCAGCGGGGGGCTTTGTGAGGCTCGACGAAAGTCATCATTAAAGTTGCATAACGCCTCTTGACTGCCAGCGACAATAACTTATGACATCTGTCTCGGCACGTCGTGTTGGCTGTCACAAGCAGTTACGAGCCAGTCCTTTCATGGTATTCGGCGAGAAAATGGATTACCGGGGATTTTGGAAGCCACTCCTCCATTGTTTGCCGTCGCGTGGCAGGCAGATTTAAATGTTGAATGAATGGAGAGGTAACACTGTCAGCTTAGCGAGGCTCTTGTAACGGCGGCTTGTGCAAATGCATCTTTAAACAGGCCATTTTCACCTCAAGAAAAAGCACATCTTGGGTTTGTTTATGCTGCTTTCTAATGAAATAGAGGGACGTACACAATTAATTAGATGCAGATAAAACAATAAGGAAGTCCTTAGCGCTTAATGGTGTGGGAGAACAAATAGAACCAAACTTAACGACACAATTGAGATGCTAGATGGGGGTGGGGGGGCGACACCTTGAATCAATCTGCCCCCTCAGTTTAGTCCCAAAGTGAGAAGAGGGAGGATGAAAGGCTTGATCGGGGAGAGGAAACATATGCAGGAAGGACTTTGCTATGGGGAAAGGTAAATCTATTTACAGCAACAATGTCTTGGGAAATGGGGAGGGGAAAAAAAGGGGGGGGGGAAGGTTCCACCAATGTACAAGGTAAACAAACCAAAACAAAGAAACGGAGCGAGAGGCAGAGCTTCAAAGCTCGCAGGTTGATTCTCAAAAAGAACTTCATGTCGACCGAAGGACATCTCTTTGAAAAAACAACAACACACACACACACACACACACACACACACACACACATATACACACACAGTAAAGCCAATTATAGCAATAGCAACGGTAGTGATTACCTTATAATCCAATGATAATGACAATGAAGCAGGAGCCAGAGAATCCTACAGCTATCAGTGGGAATATGATGGGCTTTAAAAAAAATAAAAATATGGGGAACAGAATTCATATGCAGATAAAGCACATGAGAGGCACTTAGTTAAATCATTAACACAAGATGAAGAAAAGGGGCCGACGGAAATACAAATCATTCAGCCTCCCCTGGAAATAATTAAAGAGTGTCACATGAAGACTAATGGTACGTGGTTATGCTGTTGTGTGTGTGTGTGTGTGGGGGGGGTCTCCTTGTCCCCTCTCAGAATCTGCAGCTCCTCAGCTACCCTCCGTGTTTTATAGGCCCTTATGTCTCATTTTAGCACCTCTCTGGATGTGTCTGTGCAAGTGTTGTGGATGTAGCAGAGCTGTCCCCTTGTCTTGGTTACACATCCTCTTAACCTACATGGCTTGGTAAATTAGGGAGGGTGGAGGGAGTCAGCGCGGCTGTGCAATTTCACTATGTTGCCCCGATAACAACCGGAACAATTGCAACTTGCTTTGGGTTTCCAATCTCGGAATCAAATAGTGTCCGCTCTCCTGTGAAGAGCACCTACGCCAGGAGTGGCTCTCTAAGCATTCCGGCAGATGTCTTATTCAGAATCTATCAGCGAGTAATATCCCAGAGCAACTACTGTATATCTGATAACTGACGGTGCACAACCCCTCACTTCCTCCTCCATTTCCTGAGAGGGAGCCTTCAGAGGGAGCGTTGTGCTGCCGATAAAACTCACACAGCTCCCTTTTATTTGCCGGGTTAGAAAAAAATTGCCAGAGCAAAGAAGCGCCGTGCGAGCCGTTGTGGCGGCGGGGCGGGTGTGAGATTTCTTTGCTCACCTGAGAGCGGACCGGACGCTGTTTTTAACAAAGCCAGGAGTGGAAATAACTGATTCAGATCCATCCCACTGCCACCTGAGAGCGCCACATTCGAGAGTCAAACGAAACGACAAAAAAAAGACAGTCAGCATCTTTTGTACGCCGTGCTTTCAAGCTCACAAGGCGGTGTGAACATTAAGATAATTTAATATGCATCCACTTGAATTGCCACGGCTGCCTGCTGCTGTTAACCATTCTTTGAGAGAGAAAGAGAGAGAGAGAGAGGGGAAGAGAGGTTTCTCGCAGAATGGATGGCAGCCGTCCGAGTACACAGGAACCAATTTTAGATGAAAACCCCACACAGGGCAGGGAGTTTTCTTTTTCTGAGCGCTACATTTCCCTTTTGACATCTTAAAAGCCATTAGTTCAGCAATGCACACCAATGCGTTACACAATAGGACCTGGAATGCTGCCTTTTAGACATTATATGGGCACAAGCGACAGAGCGCACTCACATAGAGGGGATGCACAAAAAAGACTGAAGAAGGGAAATACAGAAAGCGACAATTCAGGCAGGGACGGCGGGAGAGAGCAAAGAGCAAGGGGGGGGGGGGAGTTAAAAAAAGAGCATCTTTGGAAACACAAAAGCCTTGGAGAGTTGCGCTAGCCTGCCAAATCCATTAAGTCTTAATAAAAAAGACTATCACAAGGGCAATAAACTTCATCCAGTCTGTAAACCTTGACATGACTCACGTTGTTGTTGTTTTTATGGTTTAACAAAGTACGTTCAGCTGCCCTCGAGATAATCTTAAGACTCAAACTTTTAAATAAAAGATAGTGATGAATATATATGGAATGAGCTCTCAGCCAACGGAGCTCACCTGCTGCTGAATCCATAACCATAACTGACATAAGTTAGTGAACTGATCCTTGTGTCTTCTTTGTGACACACTGTGTGAATAAAGGATAGAAGGGCTGATGTTGATCATTTGTAGGGATTGTGTATGTGACACCAAATTGCTAACATACATTTCAAATCAAGGTGTATGGCTGAGTATGGTGAACGTATCCTAATACAACAGTTGGTGTGATAGCTTACGGGAAAAAGTTACTCCTCATTTTTCGCACGTTTTCCTACGAAAGCCAGCAGCACGTGTCAATTACTGCTACCGTTACATGCAGTCTTTTCAAAATAAAATCCCGTCTTCACAGAAAAGAGCAATGTTTGGTTTACATAACCACGTAAGTGGCGTAACTTAAGTTAAAAAAAATAAAAAAAATAAAACATTAACATGGGCAAGAACAATGGCCACCTGGCTGAAAGATCCCTGGTTGTTGGGTTGGTTACAATATACAACGTCAACCACGTGTTTAAGACTGCGACCTTAATCAGAGAGTGAAAATACAGTTCCCTCAAAACGTAATTCAGAGTGTAGTTTAATTGTATGTGAAAGTAATTCTGTAGGAGACAGGGTTGGCCTGAGAAGTCAGACCATCAGCTACATTATCTCACCATATCTATCATTAAAGTCACTCAGATGTCACGGGTTCCTTTGTCTGACCTAGTTAGGAAACACACCATCAGTCTCTCTGAAGTATCCCACACCTCGCTTAAAATTCACTCCCCTTTTGATGGTTCTTTTCCGGCTGCTCTCCGACTTTCAGATGAATAATTTTTTGGGATATCTTTCCCTCTTCTCCTCTCTCTCCCCAGTCTCTCTCATTCTCCCCGTCTCGGTTTTGTCTGTATGTAAATGGGTGCCCCAGATACGTGCAGGGGTAGCATTTGTTGACCGGGTAAAGTCGACACAGCGCAGTGGAAACAGCTTCATTTTGGTAAACGGTTTCAAAATCCCCATTGTTGATGTCAAAACACCAACAATCAGGGACAATTTAGACTGTTAAGTAAGTTGTCATGCAACAACTAGAACAACATTCACATGTCCATGCGTGAAGGGGCAAGGGGTCCAGAACAAAAATAACATGAGAACCAAGATTGTGGATCATACTGGATATTTCAAAATTAACCTTTTCTTTCTTTATCTTTATTTATAGCAAAACTTTGTATTAGCCTAGAGGGCTAACATAAAGTCCCTGAAGAGATGTTAAGAAGCACACAAACAAATAAATGAATTGGTAACAAAGTGAACATATTTAAAGAAGAAAAGCAGCACACTGCATGCAAAAGACAGAACAGACCACATACAGCAATGGCAGAGCATAGACCCCCCCCCCCCCCCCCCCCCAAAAAAAAAGGAAGAAGAAGAAAAATTGTGATTGTTGTGTATTGGATGTATTTGGATTCAGGGCATGCACACATTCGGCAATGTTCACCACCACTGACCGGGCAGCATCGTTTGATCAGCACTTAATGACACTTAGTGCAATCGCTTCGAGACAGCCCCCACTCATTGAGAAACGGAACAGATGTTTTACCAAAGCGATGCTTCTGTTTTAATTAGCCATTGATAGTAAATGCATTAGCGCCAGCGAACAGCGCAGCGTGCCACAGGAGCTGAACCCCGTCGGAAAAAGGTGAGGAAGGGCCGTGGAGTCGAAGGGGTGGGGACGAGTGAAAGGGAAACCGTCGACGGCGGTTGTCGGAAGAGCTGAAATTGTAGGGGGTCACAAATAGTGATTTGACCATTACTTGTTCTGTCATTTTGTGTGGGCCGGGCGGGGAGGGAGGGTTGAGCCGCAGTTAAGAAGATTCATAGCCTGAATCGAAGGAGGCGAAACATCTGGTGGTTTATCTATGGAGTGGGCGCCATGCTGTGGCTTCCGAGGAACCTCTCTGGGAAGGAGACAATCATCATTCTCCCCCCCCCCCATATGACGCTCATTAACAGCACAATATTGCGCTGGCCCTCACTCATTCAAACAGGTGCTGCCCGGTTTGAATCTCGAAGTATGGATGGTTGCGGTTGGGAGAATAAAACACAAGTTTCATTAACTGCAGGATACGAAAACCTATAGCTCAAAAAAAAGAAGAAGAAGAAAACAGTTTGAGAAGCCCATGACACCATGAGGCGCAACTCAAAACTATCAATTTACAGTGGAGAATTATTGAACGGTCTTATGCCTGACATCGGGACTTTATTCTTACCACAACGAATCCTGAGGGGATTTCCCAATGGATGTCTAGCTGAGGCTATAAAACCAGTCCATCTACAGCAGCACTCTCCAGCTCCCCTGGAAGCAATTCTCGACGCTCGCACACAATTCCATTCTCTGACTGATCCCTTCTTCCCTCTTGTACAGGAACGTGTGCATCATATACACACACACACACAAACAAACAATGTGTTTGTGTGTGTGTGTGTGTGTGGGGGGGGGGGGGGGGCTGAGGGCTGATTGCCTTTTATCCACCCCTGAAAGGGCCGGCCACCTGGCTCCTGCTCACCTTCAATAGAGTTCATTATTATACCCGTCCATACACGGATCCGTCTGTCTGCCTCCGGACCTCTCCCGCTCTTACGGGCCTGAAAACCCCTTCCCTTCTTGTTGGCCTGTCACGCCACGAAGAGGCCCCGCCGTCGTTTGCGAGCGCTAACCAACCTGCCTCTTGTCTAGACGCCTGTCCCCCGAGGCCACATCTTCAAGTAACATCACAACAGTCCCTCCTCCTCTAAAGATCTTGGTGTCTGTAAATTATATATGGCCGACGTGAACCCATTTTTTCCCCTTCGATTTTAACGGTGGTGGAAATGAATCCCCTGCCAGAGATTGCGGCGGCGTGTAACAACCCCAAAGCGGCCCAGTTTAGAGGGTTTAACAAGGTTAGAGGAATGTGCTGGGATGGTTAAGAAATGTGGGATGGGGGGGAGGACATGGGGGCCGAGTTTTCATGTCTGAATTTGAAAAAGCATGGTGATGCGTCATGAGCCTTTTATGAACTCATAACCCCCCCCCCCCCCCCCCCCCCTGCTCGCACCACAGTAAATTCAGCACAAACGGACTCCGGGACGGTGGCTTTCTCCGTGTAAAAGCAGGCCGTAATAGAAAGCGTACCCAACTTAGACTTTAATCTACCCAGGCACTGTATTAAAACCAGATCTGGTGATTGTCCCGTGCACACGGGCAAATTTGCAGCATAAACTGGCAAAAAAGGCAGCAAAATATCCCCACTTGCGGTTCACTCAGCGGTTGACGCCTCGGTCAACACCAGTATCTCGCCCCCCCATGCTTACAAGGATTATATTACTTAGACTTGACTGACAGAGGAGAAATCTGCGGATTTTGAATTTGCATTTCCTCATGTGGCGTAAATAGATTACCTCGGAATCCTATCCTGCATGCTTCTTTTTTCCCCCCTGTCCTTTCAGTTTTATGCACAAGTAGAAAAACACACATTTGCAGAGAGAGAGTTTTTTTCTTTTCTTTAAACAAATCCCTGGGACACCCTAAAATATTAAGGGTGTTTTCACAGTACTTTCTTAGAAAACCACACTTATTCACCCACTTACTTAAATGTGCCCGCAGTAGGATGAAATAGATTGCCCTCGTCTTGTATTCACATTGTCACTTGCTCCAAAGCCCAAATGTTTCCAAACAGAAAAAAAACATCTTAATTAATAAAACATAATGGACTGAATTTGATCAAGTGTGTTTTATTTTACACGGTTTTCTCTTGTAAGAATACAAGCACCATTATCCAAAGACTACATGTCCACAGAGATATAGCCTTTCACTCATTTTAATTGTCTTAACAGCTGGACTGGATTGCATTTTAAGCTTTAACAGGTTCAATTCGCCAACCTTTTTACATGGATGTCCGTTCAGTGTTGATGGTTAATGTGGTCGATTGAAACGATTCCTCAGCGCGAGTTAAATTGACAGTGACAGCTGAGTTTGCAACTACAGGCCAGTTCTACTTGGGATTCGAGTGTTCTACTTGGGATTCGAGTCTCCACCTTTAACAGAACGTTCTTGTTCTCTTCACTTGGATTAGAAAGCTAGCTATGTTACAGGTGACGATACATTTTTACAGTGTTTTGGCTGGATATTATTTATTCAAGCCAGTTTGTGCGGCCGGAGGAATACAGCCTAAAGAGGCCAAGGCTGCATAAGATATGCCAGAGGATACGGCCGGTAGGGAACCTTGCACGCAGTGCATCCTGGTACATGTAGGCACTGCCAGCACGGTTAATATAGCACACACTGAGGAATTTATTACTTCAATCCACTCCATTTACCACCAACACTGATTGGACATTCACCTAAAAGGGTGGCGGATTTTCCCTATAAGTACCGACCAGTATAACAGCAAGTAAAAACATTGCTGGGGTCTAAGTGTGTGCGGGCAATGCGTGTTTTTTTCTCCACCAGAGTGCAGCTAAATGGAGACTGCGTCTTTGTGCATCTGTGTGTATCTGTGTGTGTGTGTGTGTGTGTTTGATGGGGACTGTGATTGTATTTTCCTTTCTCCTGTCCCCTGAGGAGGTGACATGGTTGGTATTGTAATTCCACTCTCATTTCCTACGACGCAGCGGTGACTGCAGACTTGTCACTCAGGAGGAGCAGAGCATAGGCCTGTCAATCAGTCAAGGACCCATTACCGGGGCAACGCTGGAAAGAGGCTGCAGTTTGCCCCGCTCCTTGTTAGCATAACTACATTTTAACACTTCTTGTCCACACGCACACCGATGATTAGCGAGATGGGCTACTGCAGGGGAACAAAAAGATGGTAGAACAGAGAGCCTAATGCAAAAAAATAAAAAAGTGTTAAAAAAGCTACCTTTAGATTACACTGTCTTTGCTGAAAGACAATAGTGCGGAGAGAGGAATGAGGAGCTGCAGAGAAGCTTTAGGAAATATAAAAAACTCAATGACTATGTTTACCGGAGGTAATTATTTCCTTGTGCTTAAACAATGGCAGAAATGTAAATGCAGAAAGAATCACAGCGCAAAGTATAAGACAATGATCTGCCGTCTTCAGCAGACGGATACACAGCAGAAGGACAAACAGTGCCAATGCGAAGAGTGAAAAAACAACAAATGCATGGAGAGCCAGTGTGCTTTGAGAAAAAAAAAAGGAGAAGCAGTAAGAGAAAAACCTAACATGGGGTGACGTGAGTAGGGTGCGGTGCGTGACAGTTGGAGTTGGTGGTGGCGGGTTGCTTCAACCCCGCTGTGTGCCTTTAACAGAGCGGAGCTCTAACCAGAATACCATCCATCATGCAGTCAGTCACAAGTGTGACATGACAGGCGAGACCGTTTCCTGTCAAGGCAGAATAATACAAAAAGAGAGCACAGAGGGGGACGGGGACTAATACAAAATAAAACAAAAATAATAGAATATGAGAACAGGACCAACGTAGGCGATCGCTTCAGAACGGACGGTATGTGTTTACTCCAGTGTAAGATTGGCGTGGTTAGACAAAAATCCATATTTACTTTCCTCAAAATGTAAAAAATATTCTGTCCAGTCTTTGAACCTGCATATTACAATGAGATGTCATAGGTAACACAATATTCTATTCATGTCCTACTGTACCTTATTCGCTAACATTTATTTTGAGTGCTCTCATTGACATTGTCGTTTTGTTTTGCACACGTTCTTATCCCAACTGGAGCTTTGTCTTAAAATAACTATGCGCGATAAGTAAAACATATGCAAATTAAATATTCTATATAGTCTGAACTCCCCCTTAAGAGCATCACACTATGTCCTGTCCTGTTTTGTTTGAGCAGTGGCCAATATTGTCATTTATTTCAACAGTGTGGCTCTGTGGATACTGCATAGCATCTATACTCGCATGTGAAATACTCATGACACCGCCAAAATACATTTAATGAAGAGTGTTTGGAAACCCTGACATAACCCCTGGGGGGGGGGAAGAAGAGAGAGAGAGAGAGAGGAGAGAGAGAGAGAGAGAGAGAGAGAGAGAGAGAGAGAGAGAGAGAGAGGAGAGAGAGAGGAGAGAGAGAGAGAGAGAGAGAGAGAGAGAGAGAGAGATGAGAGAGAGAGACGAGAGAGGAGAGAGAGAGAGAGAGAGAGAGAGAGAGAGAGAGAGAGAGAGAGAGAGAGAGAGAGAGAGAGAGAGAGAGAGAGAGAGAGAGAGAGAGAGAGAGAGAGAGAGAGAGAGAGAGAGAGAGAGAGAGAGAGAGAGAGAGAGAGAGAGAGAGAGAGAGAGAGAGAGGCAGGCCTTGTGAGATGGGTGTACTTTGCATTTTTTCTTACGTACTTCTTTTCGAGGCCAGCAGTTTTCTTTAGTATCTTGTCGCAAAAAAATCACTTACTTTTTCTTTCCTGCCGGATCGCGTGTTGGAACAAAGCGTACCCGTGTGGAAAGTGTTTATTGCTCAAAAGGGCCCGCAACGATTATGATTTCAGCGCTGAGATGACGAGCAAGACAAATGTTGCTTCTGTGAGCACAGGACTGAATGAGGCCACATGTGTTATAAAGTCCCAGTTTGTTGGTGCTGTAAAGTACAAACAAGCCGCTGTTGGGATGAAAAAAAAAAAAACAGGAATCAAGTGTGCATCACCCAGGATCTTTGGAGGGGGGGAGGGGGTATAGTACAAACTAGCCCTCTTGAGGAGATGCCTCAGGAGCCATTAGGGTGAGGAACTGCACAACACTTAACCCTTTCATCGGCCGGACCTCATTCATTGCCTCCATTCGTTTTTGTATTCCGCTCCATCCCTGGTTCTCTCCCCTCACATCATCTCTCTCTTGAGGGTTAGTCCCTTCTCATTTTCCCTTTTATGTATGCTTTTTTTCCTCCTTTCTCTCTCTTTCATTTTCCTCTCTCGCTCTCTTCGTCACTCTATCTCCCCGTCTTTCGATCTCCCCTTCTCTGCTGTTTCTGGCGCAGAGAGCAGAGGGCTCCACAGGGGACCAGTTATCGATTGAACTGAGTCAGCTATGTCCACTTTAATTCATTAAACCCCCACTGTCAATGCCCATTGGGCAATTCCAATAATGTAAAGGGAGACCCAGAGCCTATGCATGTTGGGGTTATACATAGGTGTGTATAGATAAGGTCCAAATGGAAGCAAACATTTTGTTTTTAAAAGGCACGGACCCTGCTGTCCTCCATTGCTGTTGGTGGGAAAATGAATAAATCAAGATGTAGAGTGCAAAACCAATATTTTCTTATAAAATAATTGAATTGAAGTAATGCATATGATAATTCACAATGCAATCTTGCATGCATGCATGCATGACCCTCCAAACACACACAGCTGAAATCGAATTATTCTTTGGCGTTTATTCTTTGAGCACAATTCTGATATCAGCTGAAAATGAGCTTTTAAAGAGAGAATAATTATCCGAGCTTATCCGTATTTTATGACAGACTTTACATTACGGTTGGACTGGCAAGTAAAAAAAAAAAAAAAAAAAAGTACAGGGAAGAAAAAGTAGGAGTAGCAACAAGAACATAAGGAGCCAAGCAAAGCTAATCGGGGTGGATTTATCTTCAATGAGAACGTTGCTCTGTTTCATCTCTTTAAAAAAAAAAAAGGCCGAGCGGTATCGCAAACCGCTCTGATCCCTGTCACGAGCCGCTCTCCCCGCCGCGTGAAAACGAAGCTCGAGAAAAATAGAAACGGATCGGCGTGCGTGCAATCACATTACACACTTGTCAGTTTAAAAGGTCAAAATATTTGTTTGGTTCCCAAACTGCATTTTCGACTCGTTGCAGTCAAAGTCATTGTGTTTCCACTCTTGTTCGAACTAAAATGAAAACAAATTACATAAAGATGTTCTGCATTTTCTAGCTGATGGCATTTCTTCATTTTTTTTAATCGAAGCAGGTTAAACAAAGGGAGAAGTGTTCTAGGCCGAGCTTCCGTGCAGAGATGCATTCATTGTGACGCGGGATGTTGCCGAGCGAGAGGATAATCCAATGAGTGCATCGCAGCCCGGCCGCCGTCTCCCGCTGCTTCCACGCCTGGGAATCGATCGCAGTAAGCGGACTTGGTGCGTGTGAACACCGTGCGCGACTCTTTGTTTTCATCAGCGATGGGCAATACGAGGCAGAGCTCATCTATCGGCATCAATCTTGACTTTTCTTCCACCGACTGTGGCCCGACGTGTCGCTACCAGAGGCCGCTGACGCTAATGCGAGCCCCACGCCGTGTTTTCGTCACCCCCCACTCCTTATTGACTGCGGGCTCTGTGTGCTCCACATGTGTGAAGCTCTCTCGCATCCACACGGCCCACCCTTGTATGGACAGTAATGGTATTACAATGTGGGGAAGGGTTTCTCATGGTCTCTGCCAGCCACTTAAGTCATCATGTATAGATCTACTTTTGAGGTAATTCAATATCTCGAACCGGTGGGCTATCTTTATAATATGTAGACATGGAGTTTATTTTAATACATATAGCATCGTTGTGTGTACACTAGCGTGCATTCACACCTGATTTGTGCCTCTACCTCTCTCTGTGTACTTTGTGTGCATGTGGCCGAAGATTTGTGAGTGTGTGTGTTCCCCAGGGGATGAAGCAGTGGTATTCAGCAGGCCTTATTAAAATGCCAGTCTGGCCTAACAGAGTTAAGGAAGGCACAGGCGGCTGTCCTTGGTTTTTCTCATCACCCTGAAATCCCAATACACACACACGCTCAGCCCCCCCCCCCCACGCATACTTCGGCAGTAGGCCCGAGACATTAGGAACTCTGTTGTTTTCTCTGTCCGTCACCTCACTATCTCCCTCTCCCCTCTCTTTGTCATTGTCTCTCCCTCAGAACAAAACAACAAGGTCAAAAGCTTGCGGGAGGGAATTAATGCACCTGCTTAGATACATCATGTGATTGTTTACTGGGAATCCTACATGGTTAATTCATATCTATGGTATTACATTTAATGTAAATCCATTAGGGTGATGATATCTATGAGATACATTTTCATGCATGCATCTAAATTCAAATGTAAGTGTTACTTGCATTAACAACAGACATACAGACAGTAGAAACAAAACAGACGACATTTCCATTCATGTATGGGTACCCGGAAGTAGGCACAGGACAATATGAAAATGTCCCGATTATCCCGGCCAAAGTTGCAGAGATTCACAATGTTATCTGTCTAAGACTCTATCAAATGGCACTAAAACATATACTGGAATCACTTTGCCTTACATTTTGTTCAGACACATATTTTTTATTGCATCCCAGGCAGCAAACGAATACCCAGAAGGTTTTTTTCTTTTTTTTTTTAACGGAGTGGAGAATTTCCCCCTCCCTCGATCAAAACGATTAATCACTTAACCTTAAGGTCTTCACCGCGATAACAAATGCTACACTCTCCCATCTCCCTGGTAAGATCCAAATGACTCTTTTCTTGGAACCAAATCCGTTGAAATTACACTGAAATCTGAATTCCTTTTTTTTCTCTTGCAGTTTTAGTTATAGCTAAGAATGATGACAAGTTCGACCAATTTGGGATAATACTTAAACATGACCTTGACTGCTGGCTGCAATCATTCACAATGCATTATTGTTGTCACGTAGACATAGTATAGCACATCTTAGCAGCATACACAGGTACATAGTGTTAAGAAATGTCTCTAGCCTCTAATTATTCCCTAGTAGATGGTAGCTATAACTTGCTTCAGTGGCAATGAAAAATAATGTAGATTTTGGGAAAAAAAACAAAAACAAATGTCTGTGTATGTCTTAAGACATACACAGATGCCAGCATTCAAGTTAAGTCAGACTCCATTGTCCTGCTGTGACCTCGAAATAATCACTTATATAAAACCTAACTCAGGTGACTCAACCCCAATTTTACTCTGCAGACACCTTGATTTCGGCTTCGTCTGAGGCTGAAAATACAACCTGAAAGGACAAATACATAGAAGCAACAGCCTGGTATAGTGCACCGACACGCATTACACAGAATCACCCCCTTTATACACAGTCACCGCCTCACATCAGACTTCACCGATACCACTGTAATCTCACCAAACTACAATTCTAAGTCTGCTAAAGATTATAAGAGAGTTTAAAGATTGATAATGATGCACCATCGTTTTGTTGTTGTTTTGAGCAAAGCAGTAATGTGACAGTAGGATTATTAGAATGACATGTAATCACATTTGGCAACTATACGTGTACATCAACATCGTACCAAGTCAGTTTCTTCACAGTGTTTCCCCTCCCGACCGTCTGCTTGCATCTCCGTGAGTAAGTCAGGGTTACTGACCCATTGTCTGTTCTGCACATGACTCCCCGACAGCTGCCAGAACCACTTTTGTATCGTCGTGTCAGCATCCCAAACTCCTGAATTGTCATCTATAATAAAGTAGCCAACCTCTCATGACTGGTGCATAGTGCATGGGGGCTAGCACAGTATGAATGGATCCGTATGCCATCGGCTATCCATTGTGTTTCCGCAGTGCAGAGTTCTAAGCATAATGGTACGGCATACTTCAAGTGAAACTCCTTCAGCGAAAGAGGGAGCCTCCGCCACCTCTCGTTCTGCATTCACTTATGACACTCCATCTCTATTTGCCATTCACTTATACAGCGGGAGACAAGTGGCTGCAGAGCACCACATCCTCTCGCAGAGAGCTCACCTTCAGAGCCTAATGAACATGTTGAAATTCAATGAATTTTAATTTGCCGTTATATATTAGGACAAGGGATAAAAGCAGGGGGGGGGGGATTTATTAGGAAGGAAATTGAAAAGAAAGACTTCTTGACTTCCTGCACATTCTTCATGAAAAGAATAATAAAGAGAGGGGGAAAAAAAAATGAGCTTTGAAACTATAATCTCCATCTTAATGGATGGAGAGGTACTTAAAGGGGAGTCTGAGCTTATCTTCCTTACTCAGTTCTTCTCATGCCCTCTCATGCACCGAAGAGTGAGACAATAGAAAAGTAGACAGCAAGGTGTTGACGTTTTGTTTTCTCCTCCGCAGGTTTCTCTTCTTGAAAGGATGGGGGTTTTTTTGAGGAAAAATAAGGTCATGGAATGAATCTGCAAACGGTAAGATTTGACAGGAACCTGTTTGCCCCCTTTCTTTTACCTACCATGAAAAAGAATATCTATAGGCTGTGGGATTTCTGTGTTTGTGTGTCTGTTCTCTGCATCCTCCTGCAAGCCATATCTCAAATTATGGTGCTAATGCTAATGCTAGTACCTGGGAAAATGTCTGGCATGATGCCGTTTACACACAGACATGAGGTGCACATACAAACATGCACACAATATGTCTACAGGCTACACAAACAGAAACACACCACCCTCACCTTCACACACACACACACACACACACACACACACACACACACACACACCTACACACATACGCTTCGAGCTCAGAGGTGCCCTGATATGTGCTTGTGCAATGCACCTTGGTTATAATTAAAAACTGGCCTAGTAATTCTTCGCTGCAACTCATGGCGGGTATACTGCTCCTCCAACATAGATGGAATCGAACAAGAGATGCTCCTATAGACATTTTTTCATCCGCTTCCGATTTCTAATTTTCAAAAGTGTGACCTTCAGATTTACTTTTTTCACCATCTTAATTTCAACCGTCCCAAAGTCAGTGACAACTGTCAGGAAGTATTATTATTATACTAATTGCTTGTTAGTAGTTTCAATGATTGCATGATGAAAGAACAGTTTGTCGCCAAAAACTACATTTGACAAGATTACATTTTAAAGCATCAAGACAGCCTTCGCCCACTTCTCAGTTTTACTGAGTAGAGCTTGAAAGCAACCTATAAAGCAAGTCAATGCAACCACCGTTCATGTTAGCGGTTAGCATTGTTATATGCAGAACTGTGCTAGAAAGAGACCTGCGATTACTCTGAGCATCATGCATGGTAATGAATTACAATATACATACCGTATTTTCCGCAATATACGGCGCACTGGATTATAAGGCGTACTGTCAATGAATGGTCTATTTTCGATCTTTTTTCATATATAAAGCGCACCAGACTATAAGGCGCATTAAGCAAAACAAAACAGTCAGTCAGTCAAACTTTGCGATTACGGCATCCAGCATGCCCGGATCCCTCTCGTCATTATCAGAGTCAGAGTCAGTGTCGTTGCTGTTACCTGGCAGTTCAGTGATGATTCCGGCCTTCGTGAAAGCTCGGACCACAGTTGAGACTGATACCTTAGCCCAGGCATCCACGATCCATTGGCAGATAGTAGCGTAAGTCGCCCGGCGCTGTCTCCCTGTCTTGGTGAATGTGTGTTCGCCTTCTGTCATCCACTGCTCCAACGCAGCTCGCAGTTTAACTTTGAACGCCCTGTTGACACCAATATCTAGCGGCTGGAGTTCTTTAGTTAATCCACCCGGAATGATGGCAAGCTCCGAATTAGTTTGCTTCACTTTGTTTTTGACAGCATCGTAATATTAACATATGTAATATTATGGCGAAGCACAGTATGTATTACTCCGCGACGCTCCTGACTACGGTAGCCGTAATGTCACGGCTCCGCTGTGACCTCAGCTCGTCTCCCCTCTGTTCTCTGTCTGTGTGTGTGTGTGTGTGTGGCTTGAGCGCGGCCGCAATCATCTGGCACCAGGGCTCATCTCCTCACCTGCCAACAGTTAGACCTCATCACCGTCAGCTCAAATACCCCGGCTTCCTGCAGTCTCATCGCCAGATTGTTTCATCAGCTCAGTGGTAGCTATAACCTCGGCTCCTGTTGAGCTAAACCATTTTTCCTGGAGCAAGGCTGGCTGCGACGTGGAGCCACGTCGCAGCCAGCCGCTCACTCCGCCTCGCTGCTCCACCTGCATGCTCCTCCGGCTCCACAGACAAAGCCAAATAAAACCTTTTTCTCACCTACTCTGCCGTCCTGGTGTCTGCGTTTGGGTCCAGAACAAACCGACCGTAACACGTAATGCTGCAAGAGGTGCGGCTTTGTAGTTTACCAAAGTCGTACTAAAACATTTTGACAGAGCGCCGTGTACCACACAAAATCGCTTCGAGGTCAGTAAACACAACCAGAATTAATCCATATATAAAGCGCTCCGGATTATTAGGCGCACTGTCGTTTTTTGAGAAAATTAAAGGCTTTTAAGTGCGCCTTATAGTGCGGAAAATACGGTAAGTGTCTGATTAAGTTAGTTGCTCCAAATGTTTTCAAGGTTGTTCCTTAAAGCTTTATGTCAGTCACGTTGAAGAACTTAAACACCGACAACATTTTGTGTGTGTGTGTGTGGCTGTGACTTTACAGTCTGTGCCGCCGTGCAGCCGACCCCACTTTACCCCTACATGGTGGCACTTCTCAATGGCATCACTCTGCGGAATCACTGTGGCACAAGTGATTTTTACACTGCAGAGGATATACCGAGCTGCAGGTAGTAGTTCACCAGCCGCTATAAAGCATGGCGCTGTCATTGGGGTTGTCAGCATGAATTGTCACCTGTGAGCCACATCCATCATGCGGAGCTATCAGCTGGAGTCAGTGTCTCATCTCCCTCTGTAGCCTTCCTGCTGCCTTACTGCTTTCTGAGGATCAAGAGCAAATCTAAGTGCAGGTAAAACGTACGCATCTTAGGCAAGTATTCTCTTTGTTACAGCTCCATTAGTCTGTTTTATTTATTTTTTTACACACATAATGTGAATTATAGAAGCTAAGAGACAGATATTGCGGTACTAAAATCATGGATAGAAACTTTCCCCAGGATGAATGTTAATTGCTTTGTGTCTGTTGGACATGTATATTGCCACCATGTTGACAGTTATAAGTCAGGGACTATTGCAAAGCAACAGTACAGTATATTTTAGTGGTCTGGTCACCTGGCACATTTATCTGCATCCTGCATATTTTATTAATCCTCCAGCATCTCCAAAATATTATCTATTTATCTATTTTAGTAAAATTATAAACACATAAAAACATTGTTGCTTCCCAAAATGAATGCCAATCCTTTTCCTGATACTTATTGCAATTTATATATCTGTACACATTTTTTAGGTTGTGCTACAGCATTTAGGTTATTTTCGGCCATATATTCTCAAAGTAAAAAACCTGGAATAACTAAAAGCATGGATACTTTGGGACTTCAGCAGGTGCACTTCTTTTGCTGCAAGTGCAGTAAATTAAAACATGAGTGGAACTCGTACCAGCAGCTACACCTGCAACGTTTCTTTCCATTCTTCATGCTTCGTCACTTAAAGGTTATCATACGTGGGATGAACATTTGGAGATAGTATCTGTGCAGTCGATCAACATTCTCTCTACTTCAAAAAAAAATATCTGTTTAGATATTCCTTACTGCACAAGCGGGGCAACAACTGTGTTTACACCACCCAGTGCCTGAAATAGCTCTCACTGTGTGGAGGCTGTCATTTTTATTGCTACAGATATTGTGTATTGTCACTTAATATTATGCTATGCACACCAGGGGATTGCGGTAGCGAGAGAGAGAAAAATATAAATTAAAGACAAATGAACTCCTTAACCTCTCAGCATAGAAACTCCACCAATGCATCAAATTGAACTATTAAAAGCTTCTGTGGCAGAGTAAAAGAAAGAGATTAAACAAAAAGCCAACATGAACTATGCACCAGGGGCTCGTGTGCAAGTTAATCCTCAGTTTGTTTATGATTTTTAAAATGTCAAAAAAGATGGGAAAATAAGAAGTTTGTAAAGAAATATCAATGATAGAGGGGATGATTGAGAAATAGGGGAAACAAAATAAGAAAAGATTTACTGGAAGAGGCAGCTCTCCTTAACTATCATCTGAGGCTAATTAGAAACAAATGAATTACCCAAGTTGAAAGCAGACACACAAATCAAATTAAACTAGTCTATATACAACGCTGACATGTCATATCAAGAAAACAATTGCAAATAATTGATCATAGGCGAGAGATAGTGAGAAATTATTATTACTCAAAACAATTAATGGCCCCCTTGTGCCTTTAAAACAAAATTGTTAGCCAAAGCTGTCTTATTTAATTTTTTTCCGCCAGCAGTAAAAATCCAGCACCGTTTCTGTGGCAACTGGATTTCAAAGCATCAGTGCTGAAAGCTAGACATCATGGGCAAATGAAGATTATGTAAGTCTGGTGCCCGGAAATCATTGCAAATTGAAGACTGGTGGGCAGAAAACAGAAACATTTAGAGCAGGATAAAAAAACAGTCCAATGGCATGGAGGGAAAAAACGGAAATGCTTGCTGCGGCAAAAACGTCCATGTGGACGTGACGCACACATAAAGGAAAACACGGCGTTCTATAACTTTGTACACACATTTGATTTATCTCTGTGGGGGTTGTGCCTAGATGACATCAAACCCCTCCTCCTCCTCCTCCATGCCCATCCCTCCTGTGGTCAGAGTGAGCCAGTCCTCCCACATATCACTCCCCTCCCTCCGCCGCCTCTGCCCTGTTTGCTCCTCACCCACTGGTAAACATTTCATCACTCCTCAAGGAGACCCATAAAACACAGTCACTGCTCAGCGGATGATGCACCAGGAACACACCAGCACATCTTTTTATTAATTTTTTTCTTTGCCTTTAAAGGGAAAGTGTGAATACATCGCCACACATTTAAAGGGAAAAGAAAAATATTCTGCATGAGCCTTTAATTTGTAAAGTAAGACAGGGTGTTCCCCGGAGCGCAACAGAGTTAGAGAGTTAGAGACGGAGTCGGAAAGAAAAGAAGGGAAATGTTATGTGGTTTTCTTGTTGCCTAGATACAGGAAAAAAAATGGTGGTCACCTCATCTTAATGTTGGGTATCTAATGCTTAAAAAATGAGCACAAACACGATAGTTCGATAGTTGTGTGATTACATCCATGCATGTTAAACAAAGCCACATTCCCGTATCGTTTCCTGAAGGCGTTCATCAAAATGGCGAGCACTGTAAAATTGCACACACACACAGATTAGTGCAACCTACCCAAACACACAATCCAATCTAACCCCCCAAGTCTCCCAATAGTGCACATTTGGAGTGGGAATCTGCTTGCGCGGCGCTCTCACTCAAGTGTGAAGTGCCGATTTCTTGCCGCCGAGCCCAGAGGAGAGAGGAGCTCATTACAAACTCTGAAAGATTTACGGGCTATTATAGAACAACTCCAACTGTTCATTTACTCAGATGTGCTTTTATTTGTTTACTTCTGTATTAAAGCACGGATTAAGTGATTAAAACTTAACAGAGTGAAGGTTGTCGTTCCTCTCGGCGGGGGTGGGAGAGGACTGCTGTGTACCTCTGAACCTCAGCTTGCAAGGAGAGGCGAGAATGGGATGCCGGAGCGAAAGCTTTATGGTGGGAGTAAAGCTTTGCCGAGAATGGAAAATCGTGTGCTAAACCGTTGAATTAGCATCTAAAGTGGCCGGTCTTAATTTCTCGCTGTCAAACGGAAATGGCAACAGTGATGAGGCGCGTGGAACCTCTCTGGAACCGACTTCTTACCTTACCTGCTTTGAAAACCGAAACGTTTGTCAGAATTCATCTTGAGCTGATCGCAGGCATCTGTTTTGGAAGCGGGGGGACAGAATTACGTGGTAATTTACTGGTACAAAATGAAAGTTTTGATAAACGGCTTCTTTTGTGTCCAAGGGGATGTCCATTTTCATTTTACGAAATTGTTTCTCAGTCATGCGTAAAGAAAAACAACTTCTAACCAGTCTTGTGGGACACCTGATCAAGGACTCTGGCTGATTGGAGACACGTGCTTTTATAAAGAAGGTTCAGACCACAGAGGATATATTTAGATGTGAAAAAAATGGGGGGGGAAAAGCTTTTACAATTACTAACCTCTGCAGAGAACGTGTCATTCCAATCTACTTGTAAAAATTAGATACACTTCTGTGCATTATAATGTCAAGATGATGCAAAATTCCATTCAGAATTCCATTAAACCCACGTAGAAAAATACACTTATGAGATTGGTGTTGTTTTCTTTTAGAGTGCGGCACCACCCAGCTGCTGTTGGGGCCAAAAGGGGTCACCGTCTATCGTCTGATGAAGATTTAGCTTTTTATTGGTTTAATATTTGCTTGTAAACCTCCTACTTGTGAAAAAATCCAGTCGTATATTGTCTCTTGAGTTCTACTTCAAACTCTCAACTCTAGTTGCTAAGTGGAGTGCAAACCATGAGAAGCACAAGGAAAAGTAAGTCTTGGCCTGGATATGCGCTGGTTGTGACAGAAACCCAGAAATATAGCCCCTTGCCCCAAGAGGCTTATCCGTCGTCAGACTGATAGCCGATGGGCTCTGAGATTGTTACATACGTAAACTGTCTTCAAAATCAACCTGTAACGTCGGAGTAGTTTTTTTAGGTTTAGTTTGGTTTAGGCAACAATATAATTTGTTGCGTAACTTACGTACGCTGGGTTAGTTAGTACGTCAGTTACATATGAGCAGGGTAAAATAAGTCATGTTGACTCGATTTCGCACGGGACACAAACAGCAGGTCTGTTTGACCCAACCATCCATAGATATAAAGCCTGATGCGTCTCACACAAATGACCGGCAAGAATGATGGCTATAAGTATGAAAGATCCAAGTCGCAGGAACCCAAAGAACCCCCTCTAATAAATTCAATGGCGAGGAGAAAAACCAAATCACATTGGAAAAAGAAGGATGGGTCGAGGGAGGAGGAAGGAGCGAGAAAGGTAGGAAGGGTGGGTAGAGAGAAACCTTATAACTCAGACCCGCTCTCCGAGGTAAGGTCTCTAAATTACAGTGAGATGTGGACAGCTTGTCAATGCCGAGGCCCAAGCCAGAGCTGTGGAGCAACACCATACACACAAACACAGGCCAGTGCTTTCAAACGGTTAGTCAGGGCCTCTCTATCTACCTACCTATTTTAGTTCTGTACACTCTTTGCTGACTCTAAACTGAAGTCTCCATGCGGTACCACCAAAGCGTGGCCTTCCACAAGCACACCTAACACCCACAGACATCTACTGGAGCAAAAAATTGGATGGTCTATCCAAATTCCACGCCGGCCACTCTCCCTTGTGGCTTACATAAGAGTTGACGATTTTTATGGTTCATCAAGCCTTCACCTTAGCTATTAATTTTCCACAGCCACAGTTGGATCAAATGTATTCATTTGTCTTAAAGATTTCATAGTCGGGGTGTACTGAAACATTACAGTGACTGTGTCGTCTCGCAAAATCAATTTCGTATGCAACCCTCTTTGTGTGGGTTCAATGAATGTCATTTTTTTCCCATTGAGGCAGCTTACATTAAATCAATGGGATGACCAGTGCAGACATTGTGTATCTGCTGCAAATTAAAATGGATATTAGCTGTGGATCAGATATTGTTTATCAGCATCGCTGAAGAGATATTTAAAATGGATTGAAATGGTGTTTTTGTTGACGTTGTCTAGCTCGTAAAGTTTATTTTAAAGTTCTGCATGAAGAACAGAAAGGAGACATTTCTAACTTTTTCTTTTTTTAAATGTACATATTGTTATCACACAACTTAGCAGCCAAAGAGACTATTTAAAATGTTAGGGCCCTTTGAATTTTGCGATGTTGACAACAAGTTCAAGGTAAAATAGACTGTGAAAAGTGGAATGTCGTGGAATTTGCACAAATAGGCCCTCTGAGACGGCTAGCATAGTTCTCACTACATGACTTTAGCCCTGATTTTCCTCCCGCTGATTGTTTTTGGAGCTTCCCAACAAAAGCCCCAGATCAGAGGCAAAGGGGCGTTGGCTAGGTGCTCGCTGTTCAAAGACTCAAGGCGAGATGGATCACCTAGCAGGCTAAATATCTGACCTGTTGGGGAGCTACAGCCAGAGCATACGACATGTGTTGGTGAGGAACTTTGGAGAGGGTTCACCTATTAGTCATCCAAAAACCTGAGGAAGTTAACACTAACAGCTACATTTAGAGCCCTTTATTTGACAAATAAGTAATGGAATGGGTTTAAATGTTTTTTCAATGTTGTGTTACCTCAAATACATTGATATTCATTCAATTTTGGATAATTTCTTGTGAATTGTTGAAATTGTTGAAATTGTATTCATCCGCCACATGACAAAACATGCTTGTATCATAAAACACAGAATTCAGCAAAATATAAACAGAAAAAAAGTGAATCTGGAAAAAATGTAAATGAATTTCATGTCACCCTAATAAAACGTGGTATTCGGTGTGTTCATAATCATATGAAGCCAACGTGGGCTTTGTATTTGGTGAATGAAATTATCAATTTTTATGTGAATTTGTGCTGCCGTGGCAAACTACAGCAGCCTTTTCAGTTACAGTTTTGGCTCGTCTTCTCAGAAGCTTCTGTCTTTACTTCCAGTGCATGCGTATGTTCTAGGTGCAATATCTATTATTTACCAATCATGGTCTTGTTAAAAAAATTATCTCCTAGTCCAACGCTGTATGCTGGAGCAAATAATTGGAACACGTAATTTAATACATGAATGACTCTGCTGCTGTGTTCAAAAAGACCATCAGGCCCCACTGTTTTGCTCGCAGGTATACATCTCTATTTGTTCAATAATTCAACCACTGAAATGCTTTATTTAGTAGACCCCCTTGGCTCCGTCTAATTCCAATGCCTGCCTTTGGAGCATGGAGAGAGTGTTCATAACGACAAAAAAACTCCCCACACCCAGGGTGGCGGCGCTGGTGACTCACATTAACCACATCCACATGTTTATGGAAAAAGACAAAGTGAGAATTGGCGAGCCGAGTTCATGCATCTCTGCCAAAGACATCCCAGCAGCTACGATTCATCACTTCCAGGCAGATCTGCAGAGGAAAAGGAATGGCGGTGGGCTGCGGGGCCCAGCCGTTTCTTCTGAAGTCAGCCATCAACCAGCTGGAAGACAGTCAATTAGCCTTACTCCCCCCCACCCCCCCCCCTCTCAGCGGGCTGCTAGTTCCCTCAGTGTCAATCAATGTAGATAGCTGTCAGTCACAAAGCTGAAAACGAAAATCCCGAAGAATCCCATAATACCCCCGCTGTGGCCCAAGGCAGTGTGAATGATTAGATGTGTTGAATCGGAGCGTCTGGTCCGAGGTCTGTTGGCTCCTTGCCTCACCCAGACGCCGCTATTCTGCATCCGCTCCCCACCCCCCCACTGTCTGCTCCCGTGCTCATTTACAGTCAGCTTGCTTTGTTTTTATGTGATGAAATCGCTCGGGCCCCGCCACAGGCTTCTGCGTTTCTGTCTGCTCGGTGTCCGAGCGCCCACAAGAGAGGAGGAGTTGGAGACGGATACCTGCTGAGTCGAGCAAAGCCGCTCCGTCGCCAGCCTGATGCACCATAAAGGACCATGAAGGACGCCCAGAACCTATTAGCGTGGGGATCAGACTCTGTTGTTTTGACGAACGAGAGGACAGGATAGAGAAATTCAAAGCGTGACTAGTTGGAAACAGTCTTGCTATGCAATGCTGTTCTTTGAAGAAGTTTTGAGCTTCAGGAAAAAGGATGTGGTAAATGAAAAATGTTTGATCCTGTTGCAAGGTGCAAGCTAGTTTTAGTCATGTTAGACACTAATGGAAAAAGTTATGAAACAGTCACTTAACTATTCTGGAAAAAAATTCAAAAAATTGTGCCCATGGATGCACGTTGGCATTATCTGAATGGGAATTAGGCCAATATATTTGAAAGGACATGCTTGTTATTTTCCAGCAGAACAGAACTTGAGATCCCTGCTGTGCAATGATTTAAAGCACATAGTGCTATAGACATTTTTCTACATTTGCCTAATATCTACATATGCAGCCAACTTAAATATTAAAAAGGTGACCACACATCAAAGCAAATCATGTTGCTGCTCAATTTGAGCAACTGTTCAAGTATGTGCACATTGAAGGGTTTGGATTCCGATTTTCCAAGTTCAATATGGTGAAACGCGTGCACAATCCGTGAATAGCTTTAGGGTTTATGCTTTTCAAAAAATAATAGGTAGAATACAATAAGGTGAGTTGAAAGTAGAGCCGAGAAAGCAAAAAAAAAAAATAAGGTAGGTGTAACTCTGCTGGCAGATTTGGGACAGGCGTGTGACCGGGTTCCAATCTATGAAATTGCCAGTAAAACTGGAAAAAGTGTCAAACTAAACCTGACAAAGAGGAACACGCCAGAAAATGGGACAGTGGTGTCCATGCACTTGCTTGGACTTGTCGCATTTCCCTTTCTGGAGAGGTCCTGGCTGTTCCAGACTTAGTGCCATGTACCCTAATAATACATGGCTTCACCCGGTATGTGGCGGGCAGAGGATTGGTGTTCACAGCATCAGGCTGCATCCCAATTTGTGTGAGCTATCCTCTTATTGAGGCCACATGACCAAGGTGTACAAGTGTCAGTGGTAGAGCAAAATTAAAACAAATTTGGTTTACAATGTTGTGGCAGACAACAACAGGACAAATACTGAGGAAAAAGGTCAACGTGATCTCACAGAAATACATGAAAACAACCACAACCTCTTAAAAGCGCATTACGTGAAGGTGGCATGTGATTCATTATAAGAACAAGAAATATTTTAACATTAAGTTCAGGGAAAATATCATGGTTGGTTGAATACATACCCCCTTTAGTTTGTGTATAAATAAAGGAAAACACATATTAGTAGGCCAATACTGCTTTAGATCCGACTATAAGTCTGTTTCCCTCTCCTCCCTCACTATTTTTTTTTTTATAAATAAAACCCAAATTTCCCAGCCCTGCTTCCATTAGGAAAATATGCAGGGATTTGTTCAGCTTAGCTACGATGGAACGTGGCAGGAAATCTAAATGAGCTGATAGAGAAAGATGGGAGACAGAGGGAGAGGAGGAAGAGTCAGGGATGTGGGACAAACCGCGGGCGATAGAGGAAGTAGCAAACCCCCACTCCAGCCAAACTCCTCAAGGCGTTTGAGCACCCACTCCCCAGCAGAGAACCTTAGCCTTAGCAACCTCCGTACAGTTACACAGAAAGCACCTGGGGAATAAGAGTGTCATGAGACCCTGAGGCAGCTGAGTGAGACCCTCCTCGCACAGGAGGTGATGTAAGGGAGGAGGGAAGGATGCAGGGAGAAGGATGCTTGAGAAAGCGGGTCATACGCATGCAAAATTCACACACGGCCGGAAAGGAAAGAATGAAGGGAAGTCGTGCGCTGCTCTGATTTCTCCAAAAACTAGATTCCATAGAAAGCTTTTCAGCATCCGTTTAAACAACCACATTATTCCCAAGTTTGTATGAATTAGTGTGATCAATGGAAATTGATTATTTCTTACCGGAGGGCAGGTAGGGAATACTAACTACTGTGTGTGAAGATTAGCATAGTTAGAATCATGGCATGGCAACAACAACAAAAATAAAAAAACACAGTGCCTTAAAATATGAAGGAATTACTTTTTATCCTGTAAAAGTACTTATCCCACTCAAAACACATTTTGATTGACAGTCTAGAGAATGTGACTTTATTTGAGCCCGAGAATCCGTTTTAAAAAAAAGACAGTCGAGAATTTCCATGATTTTAGATGTGGAATATTCCTACAGCAAACAAAATGTTCTCCCGCAGGCGAAAAGGGGTCGGCATCCCCGTACAACGAGAACAACTTACCAAGGGGCTCGTTAGACGCCCATCAAGTCTGAGCCTGTCATAACTGAGCAGCGTACACCTCTGCGGCGCTAGGGGCCCGGTGCGCAGTTCACCTCACACCTCGCTAATGGCCATCTGTGGTCATTATAGCCCACCGATGAGTCATGCCCACAATCCTGAATGTAGCCTCTGCTCCTCCAGGGTTTCTCTACCACCGCCGCTGTTGTTGCTTACTTTGGCTATTGTTATCAATGTTTGTTCTCGCGATCTACCCCCTCAAACACACCGCGCTGACCCACCGGTGCGCCTGCAGTCATGCAAGGCGTTGTTTATCTGCCAGCAAGATGGGTGAGACACATACACACATACACATGCCAAATATGGACTCTCTAATGGAAGATCCTCTCACGCTGTTTCTCCTTCGCAGAGTGTATCCCTTTCATTCTGGTTCAATCCCCCCGCTCTTACTCCACATCTCTTCTATTCAGCTCCTTCAATCTCTCTCTGTCTGCCTGCCCTCTCACCAGTATATCTGCCGGTGTCTGGGCCCAGCTGCGGATTAGATCACTGTGGCTAAACCTGTATTGGTGTTCCATCAGGCCGGAGAATGGTGGGCTGTTTCATCAAAAAACTCATTCCTCATGTGAGAGCTAATGCACTGTAGGGCGAAGTCTCGGCTGTGACAGGGCCCGGGATATGCGGATTCAGCTACTGCTGCCCCCAGATAAAACCCCAGCAGCAAAATAAAGCACAACCCATAAAGGGATGTAGTGGGGGGGATTTATCGGCCTGCAGCCCGGGCCAATGGTGACTTTATCTGTTTGCGTGCAGGGGCGGACAGCTACTTTTTCAATGTGTGACTACATGCTCTGCCGTGTGAGCATGCATTTATAGGAGTGTTTTTCCAAGCAGCGTTTTGCGTGCATGGATGATAGCGTCCAATCATGACTGAACAACTGTGTACGTGTGGATGCATTTCTTTTTTTGTCATCAAATTTGTGGTTTTAGTGACCAGTCGATGAGGTCACGAAAGGGCGGCGTGTCCTTCTCCTCCTCCCCGCTAGTGGGCAGCTCCCAGCAGGCTTTTTACTAACTATATAAAATCCAGCCACTTCCCCGTGGCTTCAGTAATTACACCCATGGGGGACAGAGGGTGAGGAGGAATACCAATGAGCGAGGAGACCGGCGTTGACTCTTGATTTAAATATGCGTGGACAAAGCCTCCGTCATGAGCCAAAAGGATGGAACCACTCACGGCCAATTTAATACAACAGCTTCTCCATATAAATACAATTACGCACTATTCAGCTGTGGGAGGTGGGCAAGGCAGAGAACACCCCTTGCGAGGAGAAAACTGGATGTCAAATTAAATTTGACAGACAGGACCATTTTTTTCTTTACTCATCTCTGTGCAGATTTCTCGATCCAGCCACCAAATTGACGATTGTGGCATGTGGCAGATTTCTTTTGGGCAGTTGAAGATACGGAGCGACGTTTGACGCGGTTGGCGACTGTGAGGATATATTGTAGTCAGTCATTTTCGGTTCAGGGGGGAACTATCTTCTTTTTCGGGGGGGTGGGGGGAGAAGCCAGAGAAAATTGATGAGACGGCAATCATACAGAGCGTCCATCTGGCTCTGCCAACTTCAAACGCCAAGGCCTTTTGGGAAAGTGAAAGACTCAGCCGAAGTCCTCTCAGACAGGCCATTATCTGGACCAGTTTCCCTAACCTTCAGGGCGGCGCTGTGATAGCTCCATCCCGAGGGGGAGATATGGAAGATAGACAGAAACGGAGATGAATAAAACTCAGAGAGAAAACAAGAAATCTACATCCCTCCTTTTGGCAAAGGCCGTACGGAGAACGAGTCCTATGTTTTCATTGATAAATGGCTGCGGAGCAAGCGGGCATTGTGCCTCGCTCTATCATCCGAACAACAGTATCTCTCTCAGGGAGTCCTTCCGCTTCCAAACCACCCCTACTGGCTTTAGCTGTGGACGGATCTGCCAAGCTTTCTCGCCTGTAGCCGCCAAACATGGAATTATGCATTGCTTGCTTGCTCTCTTGCTCATTTCCTTCCCTGCTTCCCCTTCCCTATCTCGCTCTCTCTCCTGTTGGTGGAATGAAGCCACTGACAGGCAGATAGGCAGATGGGGATCGACAGTGTTCCCCGGGCCGAAAGCTAATTGGGAGAGACTGGGAAAGGATTTGGCGCTGCTGAATAGTCCTGACATGATGGGGAAATCAATGCACACTTCCAGTGTATTTGCATCACGCCAGAAGTGAGAGACCACAGCCTTGATGTCGTCTCTGCTGGGAGTCATTAAGAGTTCTGTCTCAACTCTGACCCCTCAAACTGACAACCCGGCTCCAGACTGATCGAACCAAGCGTGGCTGGTACCGTGGGAGTCGGGGAGGTGATAGAACCACAGACTTCATGCATTTCTCATGACGGCCAAGTGCCCGCACTGACTATCCTTACATCTCTCCATACCAACCGTGACCAGAACATGACCAGAACTTTAATGGATTACTTTCACAACGTTTACATGAGGCGTGGATAAGACTTTAGATGTGTGATGTGCTGTCCAGATGTCTGTAGGCTGCAGCAAACCTGCTGCCAGTCCTTCAAGCCTCTTATTGTGCTTGAGAAGTTAATGCAGTTCATCAAGTTGTTGCACTAAAAGTATGAAAGGTGACCCGGAATAGTGTGAAGAATTTAAGTATTAAAAGTATTATTAGTAGGATTAATAGCACCCCTAGTGGTGAATAAAAGTGTCATAATAATAAAGTGTCAAAAATATGTTAAGAGTCACAATATATTTACTTATGGAATGTATTATATGTTTACAGTATGTTTACTTATAGAGGATATATGTTTACAATAGGTTTACTTGTAGAGGTCTTAAAACATAATCATTGAATGTATTAAACTAAAGGCATAGTTACTAAAGGTTCTGAGCCATGAGGCAGAGAGAGGGTGAGAGAGGCAGAGAGAGGAATTCTTGAGGACAGGCTCCAGATACCATATAAGGGAATAAGTAGAGAAGCAGAGACATCACCATGGACAGGAAGTGGACGCAGAGGAGCTGGACAGATGACCAAGAGAGCAGGAGGAGTCCGGACGACTTCAACCAAACACTGGGCTGATAACTGCCCGAAGCCAGGGGGGGGGCTATTGAATTTCGGCCAATCACAGAGGCTGATACTGGACATTTGAACTTTCGGACAGAGACTTTTAAATATAGGATAGTTCCAGAGGGTTTTTGCTTCAGTTCGCGCCGTTACCACTCTATAGTTGACTAGCTGGGCTGGCCTATTGGGTGGGGCGTGTGTGGACTCTGCCCCGCGGGACATATTGATATCGATAGAGTAATTCAGTTTGCAACTGTTCTAGCTTCTCTTGTTTATTAAATAGTTTTTGATTGTAAACCGGATCCAGTTCATTTTTGGTGTGACTTCGCTGCCGAAAGTTAGCAGCAGTGAAAGTCCAGCGGTCTGGCTCTCCCCTAAGTAGATCTAGCTTCAACAATAGTCAGCTATTTGAAGGAACAAAATGATGCGCTGAATGTCTGATTATACATAGAATTGCTTGGTTTCTGTCATTGAATCATAGCCTATTTGGGCATACATATCAGCCTATTAATAATACTGTGAATAACAATTTTAGCTTTCAATCAAGTGGGCGTGAATAAATCCCCACGTAGACTAAGTTGCAGTTTCCAAATTTGCAGGACTATCGGAGCAGCATCTTGGTCTCAGAAAAGCTAAATAACAACAAGGCTTCTGTTTCAAAATCTAAGGATGTAGAACTGTCAGAGTGCTAAATAGTTATTCGAATATATGAAAAATTCTCTAAAATCAGAAAGAGGCGTGTAGAAACACTACCATGAAAAGCCAGCAGGACAGAACGGTGTCTATCTATCGATCCAGAACAGTACTCTGGGAAGTGCCACATCCCTCACACTACCCATTATTCTGAAACAGCCAAGCAATAATCACATGACTTTGTTGATCCTATTCTTCTGGAAACGCCAAGGACACCATGATTCAACGATCAGTTGACGGTAGGAAAGCCTTGACCTATCAAATTTGACAATGTCAATACTTAGTCAGGGACACAAAAACTATAGTTGCAGTGTATACACAGAGAGTTCAAGTGTTTACATATTAACAAGTTTAAATGCTACCAGCAGCTTAGAGAATACCAATAAACTGCTGCAGTTCTTGCACCCTTTTTGTTTTTCTTCACATTTAGTACTGTTGTCCTGTAGCTTCCAATCAGTTTCTAATTCATGCCAGAGGGAAACCAGGAAGCAGTGGCGGCTGGTCCATAGAGGGCGCTAGGGCGCCGCCCCCCCTAGAGCTACAAAAAATAAAAATAAAAATAAAAATAAAAATAAAAATAAAAATAAAAATAAAAATATAAATAAAAATAAAATTTAAAATAAAAATAAACTATACAAATTGTCAATATTTGTGTTTTTGAAACATGGAATCACCCAGTAATATGTGTAAAATATGATATCTGCGGTAAATATATGCTTTTCCTGCTTGTCCTCTCTGCCTGTCTGCTCTTCCTCTCTGTGTGTGCACGTCTCAGCTGGCTGGGGCGCTGGAAAAACTGCCCCAAAGAGGCGGGTCTATAAAGCAGTTTAGCCAATGCTGAGTAAAGATATAAATGAGTGACATACAATTCAGCCAATCAGCGTCCTCAAATAGATTCAGCTTGGGGCAGTTTTTTTCCTGCCCCAAGCTGCGCGTTCTCGTCAGGAGAAGTCTCTACAGGAGAGCGCCAGTGTGAGCACTACTCCTCCAAGACCCGTTTGAGAGGAGAACTGAGAGGAGAAACTACTGAAAGAGCTGATCCCAGATCAGCCTGACCTCACAATCAGACAGCAGACTAGCAGGAAAGAGAAGCAGTACATGAAGCTTCTCTACTAGCTGTACACCAGACAGGTTTGACTCGCTGGATGACGTCATGATAATAACTTATTTATCTTTTTAAAACAACGGGGACAGAACCAGCATGGACAGTTAGGGAGTGAGGGACATGAAGCACCTGTCTGAGAAATGGATATATAGTTATATATATATATATCTATTATTATATATATATATATATATATATATATATATATATATATATATATTATTATATTATACAGAATATTATTATATGTTATATATATTACATTATACTGAATTCCCTGTGAGGGTGACTAAAATAAGATGTCCTGACGTGTTTGTGAAAGTGTTATTTACTGCTTTTTTTCGTGTTGGAATAAATGTTAAATATTTAACTGCAAAGTAGTAATGCGCGTTTGATACCTTAATTTGTTTGCATTAAATCATTCTGGGATGTTTGCTGAAATTGATTGGATGTGGCACAGCCCTACCAAGAACATTTTCCACCAGCCGCCACTGCCAGGAAGTATTGTTCATGTGGAGTTGATCAAAGTGTGGGGACCAGTAAATGCTGCTTAATACACATCTGTCTTCATCCATGTTCTTCCAGTTATTTGTGACTCAGCCCAGAACCTTTTTATTGTTTTTTCTTCATGCTAAAAACAATGTTTTACTTTGATCGACCCCATATTTCGCACTCAATAATATTTACATGGTTATGTAACAAATCCATCTAATAAAAGAAGTGATATTCTTTCAAACAGAAATCCATGCATGTATTGATTAAAAAAGAAACCGATCAACAAAGTGGCGACAGCAAAAAAAAAAGGGGGGGAAAAGGACAAAAATAGCTGATTGATTCTGGGAGTGAGTAATACTTTGGCCTTATTTCAGCCTCAAATTGATTGTTATAGAAAAACTCTACAGTCTAAAGTTTCTTGGCAATCTTTGCCTTTAATTGAAAATACGGTTTCACCAGCACCAAGTCCTGCAATGTCAAACAAACAGTCTCCTCTGTTGTGTGTTTCCACCGACTCGATATGAATAAATCACATTTGCAGGACTGGATTTTTAGAGGGACTTAAAAAGAAGCCTGACATTTGCATAATTATAATACTGTACTTCGTCAGAATCTTAATGAAGCTCTGTGGTCAAGATTTTTGATCACAGATGATTATGAATGTGCGGCTCGGATGGGAATCAATATGTGGAATATAAGTGCTTATCATCACTTCTCCATTTGTTCCAACCGTTGTTTTCCACTGGACCACACCATTCAAATCAACATCATTTGATTGCCTCACACTGTATATATATATATATATATATATATATTGTATATATATGATATCCAAGAAATGCTTCTGAAACCAAAACGTATTATTGAGATATAGCACCTAATAATGTGCTTCAGTGGAGGTGAAATGGACCTCGATTATAACTGTTGACCACAGTAAATACATCTTGAAAATGGCGCAGTGCTACTGTAGGTCTGTCGGGAAGTGACTCAATGCCAGAAAAAAAAAAAAAGCCCACCTGCAGCTCCCGAAATGAGAGATGGAGGAACATGACATAAACGTACTGCCTTAAAATCAGTAAGCCAACAGGGGACTGTCTCTCCCTGCATGGCACAGATTGTCCTCATCATTTTCCAACTGCGTGACAATGGAAAAGTGGCTCCTGATTTCGCTCAAACTCCTTTTCTTCTTCTTCTTTCCACGTCAGGTCTGATTGTGAGCAAGCCACCAACATCGGAACAATACCAACCACAAAAGACTTTGCGTGGTGCTTTATGCGAGATCTTATCTGAATCAGTGCCATCACTTACATCTTACCCCCCCGGTCGAAGCGCCTCACACAATTTCAGTGTTGGTTCACCCAAATTAGAACAGGAAACACATTTTCTTGCTTGCCTCCAGTGGTATCTACGAATGCAGGTAGGATTTGGATTTATCTGTTGAGGTTTTGAGATATTCGGCACTGTGAAATTACATTAGAACAATTCAACATCAATGTGTCTTTCCATAAACAGGTTACTGTCGATTATCTACTTGCTGTGAAGGTTTTTTCCCTTTTTCAACAACTGTCGACAGAAGAAAAGAAAAACATCATTGAAAGTAGGGATGCACTGATTATGAAATTCCTGGTCAATACTGATGTTTTGGTTGTTTTTGATGTTATTCATTCAACTTTTGATTCAAAAACCATTATATTATCTGTATAGTAATATTGTCACGATACCTGATCCTATTTGAGTCAGTATCGGCACAATATTCGATATCAGTGCATCCCTAGTGCTGCGTCAGCACTCGCTGGACTGACAAGCATGACGTTCCTTCCCACCCAGATTGCAGTGATTGTTTTTAAGAAGTTGTGTAAGCCATTGTATCACTGCTTGATGAACAAAACAGATAGATATCGGCCACTGCCATTGTCATCTTATTAGCCTATCGGCAGTCGACAAGGCGAACACTGGGCAGTACAGATGTTTGGCTGATAAATCGCTGCATCCCTAAATAACAGCGTGCTTTGTGGTTTATCTATAGTTTAGACACTGATTCTGTTGCAAGTGATTGTTTTTTTTAAATAAAGTATTTAAAAAAGTGTTTTTAGCACCACACATTTGTTATTTGTGATTCATATGAACAGACCCTTTACACACAAACACACTGTGATGATAACTGAGCAGGGGTTTAGGATGTTCTCTCTTTTTTTTTTTTTTTTTCCTGCAACACTTATTAAACCACTCGGATGAACTGAGTCACTGCTGTGTGTCAGTATGCAGCACGGTCTTATCCTGGATCACAGCGCTGATACATTTCATCCTGGGGATTTCACGGATAGCACGGGAAACGTCCTAAACCACGATGGGCTGTTGTTATCTTTATAGACAGCCATGGGGATCTTAACCTGTGCGCTCTTTGTTCTGTTGGACAAAGCGATATCTCCGGTGCCTCTTTTATTTATTCTTTTTTTCTCCAGCTCTTCCCAAAACACGAGCAAAACTTGGAGAGTACCTGAGTATCTGCGAATGGCAACCTGATTGCTGCCAAGATGTTAAACACAGATGTAACACATTAGCGACAGCACGACAGACTGTTAAATTCACTCTCGCTGCCGGCGTTTGATGTAGAACAAGCAGAGTGACGATCAAAAGGCCGCAGCTTGAAGTGAGCGGGATTAAACAGCAGCACGGAGACAACGATACGGAGAGCGATGTGACGACGGAGAGAGAGAAAGACGCAACACTGTTCACAGAGTGGACATAACATGGGTTCACTCACGTTCCGTGTAAAAAAAAAGGTCGAACGGCAGTCCTTAAAGACCTCATCCTACAGCTCAACACAAATCAGAAAGAAGGAGGGGGGGTGGGGGGGATTCCCAGTTGTCATGGAAACATCGTCCGTCCTGGTGACATTGCCCCCGATTGTGGCAGGCGCTTCCTTTACGACGACAGGTGAAATGAAAAACAGCCAATTCTCATTCTCTACCAGTCAGCCATTATGTATGAACCCTGCTCCCACACTCTCTATCTCTCATCCATTTCCCCGTCTCTTATTTCGCCTCTCCCATCTTAGGGAAGACAAACCTCCGTGTCTATCTCCCGCTCTCTCAAAGAAGAAAAAAAACAAACTCTGAGAAGTTGTTTATAGTGCGCAGACAGCTTCCTCCTGGGGTGCTGGTGTCCCAGAAAGCCTTGCAAATGTAGTGGGAGATTAGCTTTCTGAGATCCTCATCCCCCAGCCCACATCTTCCACCCCCCACCTCCCAAATACCGAAGAAATGAATGCAAATGTGCGAATGCTGCTCAACATTTGCTATGAAGTTATGCATTTGATACTATTTTCCTTTCCCATCTCTGTAGGGAACACTTTATGGAGAAATATTGGAGTACCCTGGAGGTATATGGAGAACAGCGTTCAGGTTGACAGGTGAAGCCCGTCACTGATGTTGTTTTGTAGGCCTATGCATTGCATATACTCTGCCTTTTTTCATTCATACACTATATGTGGCTGTGTGTCTATATGCACATAATAGAGTGGTGCAGGAATGAGTCCGAAAACCCCCCGGAAATGAGTCAGCATTTTTGCACTTTCCGGTTCCCTCTGCTTGAAGTCAATGGGTTATTTTAATAGGTTTTTGGTTAAATGCCTGAAATAAAGTCTTCAACTTTTTGTTCTACCATAAAAAAATACATCAGTAGATACCCCTCTTGTAAGTTTTGAAGCTTTTTAGTGTCTTAAAAAAGGCAGTTGCTAACAAGTGGCAAAATAAGACTACAAAAAATGCATCACGCCCACTCACATTAGCTTTTTACTTCGCACTATTGTATTCACACTTTAAAAATCAGAAAAAGTGATGTTGATTTGAGAAGATCATCTTGCTGAATCCAACATGTAAGTATCATAAACGTTTGTTTGCCACAGAGCTTATTGGAAAAATCACATTGGCTTTTTGTCAAGGGAACCAGTGCGGTGCTAACTCCCTGGGTTGGCCTGCAAAAATACATCATTCCTGCACCTTTATGCCTTGTGCGAGCATGTGGCAATTTAAATGTGTAAAAAAAAACACATGGCTGGCTTATGAATGCTGAATACAGGGGAACTAATACGGAATGAATTTGAAGTTAGAAAATCCACGTTACAGCTTAAAAAAAAAACATTGCAACTCATCTCACAACTTTTTTAATATGTTTTGAGGAATTTCAACTTCGTAATGAGCACAGTAGGAAACAAATTGACAAGGAGGAACAGATTTCCTCTCAAGTGAAAGAGGCGCAGCTGTCAGTTCCTGACTAGATTCAGCTGTTGCACATCTGAAGCTCAATTTGAAAGGGGCCGTGACAGGTGGAAGTGATCGCACCGCACTGACTGTTCAGGAACCTGGAAGAACTGTCAAAATGTTGCGTCTTCCTGTCTGCTGAAAATCTATCGGTAAGATCAATAACCATAATTTGCAGCATGTTCCTTGGTTTTTCTTTTTTTTTCTCCTGTTGAGTATTTTGATGGCTCTCATACTGTTTCAGTCATGTAGCGTTGCCATGCTCTTTGAAACAATCATCACTGCTACAAAATGCACGTTTCATTATTCTCTGATGAGCTAACTCAGGATTTCACACAAGACTTGTTACGACCTCTCACTCTTCTATGTGAGAGAGTGAACTACTGAAATTAGTGCAGATTATATATCCCTGCTAAGAACTAAATTAATCTCATTATTGTAATAAGTGTCTGTCTTTCAGAGGGAAGTGAATTCTTTTGACCCTGCGGAGGTGTGCGATTGCTCGGTCAAGATCCTGAAGTATGGTCCAGCATGGTATAGCGGGCATTACACAGATCAAGCCCTAAGTGGATCAGTTCATTCAGGAAAGTCACGGCAAGGGACGTGTTTACTGCTTGAGTGTCTACTTGTGGGTATTAAACCAAACCCCGTACGGAAAGTAGGCCATGCAAATGATGCCGAGGAGGCCCTGGGAAAGAGAGAGAGAGAGAGCTATAGAAATATAGACATAGAGAGAACCAAAAAAAAAAAAAACACAGAAGAAATGGGCCACACTTAACAGGCCAAAAAATAGTTTTTTTTGCACCAAAAATCTGATATTCTCAAAGAGGAGATGCAAAGCCTGTGAATCATGGCATCAAATATACAGGAAATGTGGGGGAAAGAAAAAACTGGAGCAGACTGAACAGCTTTACGCTCAGCGCTCGGGGACTGCGGCGGTTAAGTCTGCAGACTGCAGTGTGAGCAGTGAGTCACTATATGCACCAGTTAAGAGTGCAGAACCTTGAAAGCTCCTAGATCTCAGACCCACACGTCCTCGGAGTAACCTGAGATTACAGGCAGGGGTAAGGAGTTGGAGACGAACTCGCCAAGCCGCTACACGCTACAATCTACAAGAAGCTGACAACTCCGGCTTGTGTTTCTGGCAACGCTTGCTTCTTAGAAGGGATCACTCCCCGGAGCTGAACTGTGTGAGTTACACAAAGCTACAGCAGACTGCAGATGGTGTTCACGTCTCAATCGTAAACCTTTCAAGTTTCCTCCTGAAACCCCCCCCCCCCAAAAAATACCATCTGAAACAATCCCAAGGATTCTTTTTTTTTGGGGTGTTTTTATCTCATTTGAAAACCAAGTTCACTGCAAAATGCCACCAAAGCCTCATCTGATATGGTGGAAGGCAATCATGACCAAGGTTTGACATTTGAAACATTATTACAGGAGAGCACGGAGGAGAAAAAAAGGAATTTTCAGCTCCTGGAGTGTAAAAGACAACTTCACCTCAACCCTTTTCTGGTCTCTATTTCAGACTGTATCCTACCCCTGTGGAAATAAGAGGTCAGAAGTGAAAGTGAAGTAAAAAAAATATATATATATATTTATATAGATGGTGACGAGTAAAGAGACAGAAATAGAGCGAAATAAAAAAAAGAAACTGGCAAGTGTTCTGTGGATATGCAGCACGGATGAAAGATGACCTTGATCCATGAATAGCCAATCTTAAAAGGGGGAAACAGTGGGGGAAAATAATCCCTTGAGTTATTTATCATATAATGGTGGTCCATTGGCAGTGTGGCAGATCTCTCTCAGGTAATTATCACCTTCTGTTCTATCATATTTTTCACCAGCTTTTTTTATATACATGGAGTGAAGGTGGGGTAGCAGTATCAAACCCCATCCAACTCCATCAACTTCTTCTTAATACGCTGTCTTTCAGATACAATATTTTGGTCATTTATCATTAAATAAAAATTCGAATAGTATTTTTTTACAGAGATAAAAAAATTGTATCAAGATGAGCGTGTATTCAATGAAAGTGCATTAATGTGGTTAAAACATACCTCTGATTTGCTTAAAGAAAGCATGTCATTTTAGGAAATCATTTTTTTTATAACTTTTGCAGAGAGTTAGATGAGAAGATTGATACCAAAGATGAACAGGTTGCAGGGTAGGCATATCCAGAAAATGTTCCTACAGGTGCTGGACACATTCCTCTCTCATGTGGTTGTGATCTGCATGATTGAGAGTCAATCTAATGTCAAGTTGGCACTAATCGGAGCAGAGCTGAACGAGGCTGTCTGATACTCCCACATGGGGGATAGAGTCTCATATATATATATATATATATATATATATATATATCAGGAATTAAAAATCATCTGGAAAAGACAATTATCCTGGAAAATATTGTGAAGAAAAAACATAAACAAAACATCACCGTGTAAATTTGCCTATTTACATATTCAGCAGACACAGACCAGCGTTATGGGATGGACCGGTACTTATTACTACTTTATCATTTTAATTCCTGATTAAGTTTTGACTAATTTGTTGCTGCATAAAAAAAAAAAGGTTTACAGTTGAATTGTAATCCCTGGTAGGTTTGGAGATTTTTAACCAAGTTGCTGGTGTACGATTTATTTTTCTAATTATAAATAACATTTCCGGAAATGAATAACTACTTATGTGTTACATTTTGTTTTACACAGAAAGCAGTGTTTAAATCAAGACTGATGTCACAATTAGGCTTTGCCTCCTGTGTGTCTTTGTGTAGCTCCACACCCTCCTCACACACCTAATCAGTTTATTCAGTCACACCCACCTCGTCAGCTCAACTCCCCTCACCTGTTCCAGCCACTATTTAAACCCCAGTCACACACACACACTCACGACCAGATCATTGCTTTATGTCTACTCGCCCGTGTTTGCTCGTCCTGTTCCCCCGTCTGCCTGCCCCGTCTCGTTCCTGCTGTATTTTCCTTGTCTTGTGCTTGGACTCCCTGTTGTGTGCTGGTAACTATTCATGTTTGTTCAATAAATTCCCACTTCACTCAACTTCTGGTCTGCGTTTGAGTCCTCCATCATGCCCGGTGACAACTGATTCAAAGCGTGTTAAGTAAGCACTGGTATTGGATCAGTACTCGGTATCGGCCGATAACCCAAAGTACAGGTATCTGTATTGGGACTGAAAAAGCCCGAACGATGCTTTCCCATTCATTTGGTGTCATGTTTATGTCCGCCTGATGACTGCAAGTTGAATTTACTCTCCTATGAGCTCTGGTTTGCTCCCCACCACCTCGGGAGAAATGTATCTAGCATCTAGCTGTTTAGCCACTACATGTGGTACGGTCTGTCTTCTATTCTGTGCTGGGCAGGTATTGTCCAGTGGGTTTATCAGAGCTGCCGAGTAAGTGGTTACCCTCCATGGGTTCATCATTACATTACCTGTTATTTTATCAAATTTCAATATAGATATGTATAAAAAAATGATTGATGCAGCAATACAGTAAGAACTTAAAATAACACACATTTTCACTGCAAATTTATGGTTTAGGCACATAATTTTTAGCGTAACACTGATCACTAATAAATAAGGAACAGTTTGCTTTGCTGCAACATCAAATTATACGTTTGAAGTGGAGTACATTACTTTTCCCGCAAGAAAGATGAAGCAAACCCTGATGAGTTAATCATGCAGCTCATTACGGAGCCAGCGTGGTGCGTGAAAATGTCAACAGTTAGTCTTGATCAGTATTCACACAGTGCAGACATTTTGACTGGCCACGGCCACAAGTGGAAATAACTGCCTCATTGGGCACAGAGTGAGAGGGCCGGGGCCGTTAATGTCAGCATCTTTGAGCTCCGCAGCCCACGGTCACAGCTACTGCCCTGGCCTGTTTTCCCTGCCAAACTGGAGGGATGCATTCGCAGATTACCGCCGCGATTACTGCACGCAAAGGAGGCATGAGCGCGCGGGTGACCACCTGCATTGTGAGACGCGCCCGTGTATCTCTAAAAGACAATCCGGCTGCCGGCAATCTCTGCCGCCTACGGCTGGGCTTTTTTTTTTGGTTTGGCGGTCCTCTGGTGGCGACACACACAGCACAGATTGCCGTAGCTTTTGCCTGAGCTGCCCTCTGCAGTTTATCACCTCAGAACATATTGTCACCGTTCGGTCATGCCTGCAAAAGCACGGCAGTCCAGACAGAGCGGGAGTGGAAGGGAGGAAATAGACGGGGAAATGTGGATTGAGGGGAAAAAGAGCACTTTTCAGGAAGAGCGGAGGAAGGAAAGGGGAGCGTCAGACGGTGAGGGAGACTAATTAAGGAAGGCTGGATTAATTAGGCTTCCAGTGTGCCTGCCTCTCATACGCTCACTGAGCTTCATGCCAGCATACAGGCCCCAAACCACTTCCCAAAAGCCAGCCCATCTATTGTTCAACAGATTTACCATTCACTCACTGGAATGTCTGTTTCCACTATCACTGCAGGCCACCGTGGGGTTTAAGCCATGCTGTAAATCACAATAAAATGACCCTTAAAAAGGAAAGACACAACCTGGTGCTTGCCTGAGCGCATGCGATTTACTGCAAGCCACATGTGGTCAAAGAGGCTTTAATATGCTATAAAGTGAAATGTTTAGTAGTTGAGGTCCTTTTACTTTGTGATAAAGTGCTCATGATGCTACCTACTTAGGTTGCACTACTGCAAATATTTGTTTTTCAAGTAATATCCGACCATAATGGAGCCAATCTTAAGAGGAAACTATCTTGCAGTCCAAACAAAAGACAAATTAAAAGGGCCCTGCATTTTTTAGTAATGCAATTTTTCGATCTAACCAAGATCTTATGTCAGACATTATCCAATCACCATCACAAAGCAGTTTGTGGACACAAACGCATTCCTCATTCAGGTGATCTGGATCTGCATGACTGAAAGTCAATCTACTCTCAAATTGGCCCAATCAGAGCAGAGCTGAACAACGCCGTCTGCAACTCCCACCTATGACACTATGAACTACAAACATCAAGGTCAATATTAGGCTAGCAAATATTAAATATAAGATAAAAATGTAGTCTCCTACGGAAAAAAACTAATTGTTCTGGAAATGACTTCTTTAAAAAATGTCTAGAAAAAATAGATCAAAATAATATAAAAAAGTACAAAATACAAAAAGTAGGAAAAGAGTAATATGTAACTTTAATGGGATAATATATATATATATATACATTTAAGATTTTTGGGGGGTATTCATGCCTTAGTTGATTTTTTGATCCAGCACCAGTTTTTTGGGATGTGCAGACCCTACACCCTGTTCACTTCTTCTTTTTTTCCAATATAAATAATTCAAGTATTTTCTAGGAATGAGTTACTGAAATATTTAATATTGTGGACTTATGTCTAGTTCAAATACTTATCATTTCTCTTAACTGACTCCACTGACAGATTTTCCCTCTTTAAAAGAAAAGACAACTTAAATGAGTACATTTTAGACTTTGAGGCTTTCGCAGGGTCGGTTGAACTCCAAATGAATTAATATCTGGTATTTATTTCACATCTTGACACAGTACAACATTTTTTTTTTTTTTAATAAAAAGCTAGTGATCTTTCTCAACTTACATAATCACCTTTGTTTTTCTTCCCACTCACCCATTTGTTGCCCGGAGTAAATTAAATCAATATTAGTCCATGTCGAAAGAGACACTAACACTTCAACACCGTATTATTTAAAGTGGTGCTTTCAATGGTTCTTTCCTTCTTACGTGATTAAAATGGAATGACGAGGCTTAGCAGAAGAGTCTCCTCTTCAATCTCGACAGACACAGCCAGGGACAGCAAGTGTCCCCTTTACCCGGTGTTCCAATTAAGCCGGAATCTCAGCTGTCACAAAAGGAAGCAGAAAGCTCACTTAGTCAATATTGGAATTATATGCAGGAGGGGTGGTGGGACTAGTGCTCACGGTATTTTTTTAAGATTCTGGCGGTTTCACGTTATATCACGGTATTTTTTTCCTTGACTGTTTTTATATAGGTTTATAGTGGCTTACTCTACTGTCAGGAGTACATAGAATATAAAAACATTTTAATGTCATCATGTATAAAGGCTTTGCTTACTATAGGGTTTGCTCATTTGTTCGTATAATGTTGGGATAGCAGTTTGGCTGAAGTATTTTCGCCCCGGTAAGACATACCTTGAATCCAGTGTTTTAATCATTGCTCTGAGCCCGTCTTTCTCGACTGTCTGTAGCGGGACCATGTCCTTGCATAGCTGGATCGTTATTGCGTTCATAATGTCGCTCCACCGCTTGCTTTTCTTGTCATATGCAGTGCCTCGAGCAAATGCCTCTTCAAGCGATGTCTGACCCTTTGGCTTCACTGTTTCACTCGCACTAACATTACCGGTTATCGGTTGACGGCCTCGAATCCGACGGCACAGCGCCTCTCTTGTGCACAGACTCTATTGGTGCATCTCCGGTCTGTCTGTTCATCCTGCATCGCTCTTCTCTGTTCTTTAATGTAACGTTACTGTAGCGACGGAGCCTCTCCCAGCTGTTAGCAGACTGTTGTGCTAGCGGGCTAACTAGCGAGCTGTACCCAGCATGCCGTTCGGCGGTGAAATTTTATAAATGTACAATTATTAGTGTTACAAATTGTTTATTTGTCATAAACTGTTGTGTCGTGGTGTTTTGCCCTGTTAAAGAGCGTTAGTTGTGGGTTATTAATTGTTGTTATAAAGTTATAACCATGACTAGGGCTCCCTCTCAATACAGTTAAGACAACTAGCTCCAACCGTAGCGCCCTCCGTGGCGAACAATATATTTAGCTGCCTGTTGAAGAGTGACAGCAGAAAAATTCATATCATACGGGAAATTAAAACCGGTATACCGCCCAGCACTAGGTGGGATGAAGTTGAAAAAAGTGATAATTATTAATTGTATTAATGGCAATAATTCCACTCATATGATGGTGGATAAATCAGAGATGCAAATCAAATTAGTCATTGTCCATGATGAGGAACAAAAGCTGCTATTCCAAATTGGTCTGTACCTGTGAGATTGTATTTTCTCTTTTACTCATCTTTTAATATATTTTGGATGGAGGAGGAACATATGAATTTGCCTCTATAGTTTTAGGCTCTTCGCACTATAAAGCAAGGAATCTCTGTCTGTCCGATGTCTGTGTGACCATTGCATATCTCGAGAACCGTTCATCCGATCTTCTTCACACTTGGCGTCTGTATTGCTAGGGAGCCAAGGACGTGCAGTGTCCAAGTTGGGGCAATTTTGAACACGCGACACGCGCATCAGTGGGGGGCGAGGCTTCAGGAGTTTGCATGTGGTTTCCAGCGAGCCTTTACAGGCTGCGGCTCATTGACGGCAGTCGACTGCTGCTATCCAGATAACTTCGCTGGAGTCAACGAGAGGTGAGCTGGTTCCTCCACAACGCCACAAGCATTCATGTGGCCACTCGCCAAAAATGGCTACATGCTCCCAATGGCCACAAGCTCTGAACGGGCACGCCCCCTTGACAACGCTACTAGCAGCAATGCCAGGAGCCATGCGATGGACCCGTTAAGAGCAGGCACGCGCTCCCAAAGAGCCATGCCCCAAATGGGTACTGCACTAGTATAATGAATCCAAAGCCTCCCCTAAAAATAGCTCCCACCTTCGCTGTTGATGACAGAGACTCCAGTCTAGAATGCAATTTAAGCTTGCCTTTCTTTACCTATCCTTCACCTCATATCCTTGGCCCCCCATCTAGGGTGGAATATGATGGGATGAATATTCATTGTGGGTCCCGGCTTTGATGGGCCGCATGGAAAGGTTGAAGACGAGAAAAAAAAAAAAAAAAAGGTGTGTGGAGGGGGAGCTGGTGTCGCCATTTCTGGACTGATTGACACTCCAGCTCGCAGCAAGTAATTCATTCTGAGAGGGAGGCACAAGTGCCCCCTCTCCAACTCCCAGCGCAAGTTTATGATAATCCTAATAAATTATGATGCACTGCACAGACATTAAAAAATCTGATTGGCACTAAATCAAACAGGCTGTGCCTCTCAGGTCAGAGAGAGCTGAGAGAGCGACTGTGTGTGCGCTCTGCGCCACTCCAACTATCAATTTCTCTCCGTCCCCAATCCCACATCACTCCGGGTCCACCTGCCCATTTCTCTCTTCTCTCGCCTTTTGTCTACTCCTATCTTTTGGCTCAACTTGTAATTTTCCATTGCTTTGCTGTGTCTTTTTCTGTACCACACCTTTTTTTTATAAATATACAGTAGGTGACAGTGTAAAATGTTCCAGTACCTTGTGTTATTGTACCCTTTTCTGCATTTGTCACGATTCCCTGCATTGCTCTCTATTTTTATCATTTTTATCCCTTGCAGGTGATTTTATTTGCCGTTGAAAGGATAACCCGACTGACACCCACCACTTTAATCTGTGCACCCATGCACGCTGTGCTGATTATTCTGCCAGCATCACCTATAGCGGTCATAGGTCCAAAACATCAATTTGTTAACCCATTTATGGTTAGCCTGATGTTGATTACTGCCCTGCCCTGACCCTTATTATGATGAAAAAAAAAAACTCCACCTGCCTAGAAAAAAAAATCAGTTTAACTGTTTAATTTGTGGGCAGTTCACGTCTTTAAAAAAAATGGGACTGCATAATTGAATTATTACTGTTCAAGTACACAAGTACAGTAATGCTTCTCCTCTCCAAAAGTTGGAATCTCTCTTTATACACAAGGGCTCGGATGTGTCATAGCATTCAAGCCACATTGTCAAATCAGACACGCAGCAGTGAACAACTCAATTAATCAGAACAGAGTTGGAGGAGAGTGGCGGAGGTGATTAAAATGCTCAATATGCGTCGATTGTGATGCACTCTGGAATGCGTCCCGTTTTGAATGTCCCACGTTGCAAAGAGCGCAGTTTTCCGGCTTGGTGAGAGCACCCAGTAAATCATACTCCCCGGTGAATGTTTTAATGCTGAGGGTAGTGACCCCATCCATTCTGCTTGTTAATAGTTATAATCGGTGGCAAAATATCATCGGAGAATCATATCTCAAAGGCTGCGTATCAGGTAAGATAAATGGACGGAATGTAGGAAACACTCGCCGATGAAAAAGGCAGACTCTTGATGGGTTCGCCATGAAGGACAGACAGGTCGAAGAAGAACAGTTGCATTAGGGGCTGCAACTGATGATCATTTTTCATTTCTGATTCATCAGATATTTCATTAACAATGATATAAAACAGATCCTCATATTCATGCAGTTGTGCAACAGTTAGAAAGCACGAAAGCACAGACTTTTGCAAATGATTTTCAGTTTGCTTTTTTCTAAAATTCACAACGAGCGGTCGCACGAACAATAACTGCCCTTTTAGAGCCCGTAGAGCACAACAGTCATTCACTGTAGGAGTCATTACGAGGGTAACATAGGCAACGCGCTGTTCATTATCCATTATCTTGGATCAATTTATTGTTTTATACGTACAGGACAAAACTGACTAAACCGCTCAGATGGTGCATGATTGACATGATTGACACACTGACAGCAACTGCACCAAATGATTACAAAGAAGTTAGCTTTTAAGGGAAATATACTCCAACATTACCAAATATATTACGTACACAAGGCTGTATTACCAACCAGTCAAAATTAATGAATCTACCCCCGGGGCCCATTCTTAAAAAAAAAAAAAGAAGAAAAGCTGAACCAGAGATATTGTACTTTTTTATGCCTGTCATTCTTCTTCCTTGTCAAAACCGGGCACCTGTATTACCCACGATGCATCTCAAGTTTGATAGGATATGGGGCATTTCATGCCAGTTGCAGCAAGGGCATTCACAACTGCTGTATTTTAGTAGTCATCAACTATACCCCCAGAAATTAGTCGACCGGTCGATTAACTGTGGGAGATTATATTTTCTAAAAGGTCTGAAAACCCACCAGGGCTCTGTTGCAATCTGATTGGGCTAAACCTAGCAGCTTGTGTGAGCTGGCGATACTGTCTGACTGCAGAAACAACTCCACTTTCTTGCAGGGATAGCACGAAGCATCGCTGCTGCTTTAATACCGCACTGTGCCAAAACCATAGATGAGCTATTAGTCTAAAGAGATACACGGTGTTCAGTGTGAGCTGTCGACTACTCTGTAAAACCGCTAGTAGCAGCTAATGTAGTTTCCAGCCTCCAGCGTTTCCCAAACTTTTGCTCTGGGGATCCACTTTTTCAAAAATGACAAACCATCACGACCCATGAGAAGAGCCGATTTATGCGTAAAAGCATGTTTCCGACCATTTTTTACTTCCATTTCCACATCACCTTTTATTGTCTTGAATAGATAAACCAGCCATTGAGAAGAGATGCACGTTTTAATTTATTTTCTTTTATGCACGTGTAACAACAATTTTGAAAAACTTTGTAAATTAGTCCAAATATATGCATTTAGGGAGTTAACAGGCTTTTTTGTCGACATTAATACATTCTCCTGCGCCCCACCTTTGGGTTCCACCCCCCCAAACTTGTGAATGACCGGTTTATACAACTCTTTCCTCCACTCCAATTACACACATCAAAGTCTGTTTGTTTCTCGGGGAGTTCACCTTTATCACAAATTTATGGAAATATGAAACAGTCAAATACAAAACAAGTCAGTCTTAAAAACATGTGCAATTTGTTATCTAATCTTGAGGCCCCATCTTGTTTTAATTGCTGGTACTGTGCTTACATAAGATTAAAAATGTTTCCGCCCCCAGTAGATGGAGGGCTGGTTTGACTCTGTCTCATTCTCCATCGAGCATATGAAACATATTCAAATGCTGACCTTGAGAGCAATTTGCAATTATACGAATGTGGTCATTCCAAATAAATACTGTAATTACTGCGTGTACTCTTAAAAGATGTCCAAGGACTTTGTGGGGAAACAGATGTCGTGATATATAAAAAGGGCTCAGGTGGGTTTCTGCACTCGTCCTCATTTCATCATTTTATGATCATCATTATCTGTGATCTTCTCTTTCATGTTTCCAAGAGGCAGTCGATGAATGCAGAGAGGGGTCCGGATCCCTAAGTAGCCTCGCTAGCTTCATGGCACCATCAATCCCCAACGTAGCCATTGTCACTTTTGTCAATACAGAGCTTTTATTACCTTGCTAATTCAATAGAAAAGTGGGACCGTTATATTTTACGGTGAAATATGGTCTCCAAATATATGACTTGCAACATGGAGGGAGTAGATATTGCTAGAGTATGTGTATTCGAGAGCTCTAATACTTCCGTCTCCCTCCTTATCTTTCCCTTTTAAAAAAAAATATGTCTTTCTGTTTGTGTCGGAACACCACACATGACAAAAAAACAAAACAGTGTACAATAGGCTGGGACTTATTCTGCAGGCCAAGTGTTTATATTATGTTCCTTGCAGCTCGGACATGTGAGGCCAGAATACTAAAGTGAAGCCGTGGGAGAATAGAAGTCATCAATCATGAGAGGTGTGCATTTTCCTGCAGTGGAAGACAGCCTGAACTCCAGGCTGATGCAGCGAGGCCACAGCGTGGGACGCTGGAGGTTGACAGAGACAGGTAATTAACTAAAAATAATATGTGCTCGACATTGCCAAGCAAAAAAAAAAAAAAGGGCTGAAAAAGAAATAGGAGACACAATGGAATGAAACCTCCGAGAATAGCATAGCCGGAGAGAGATGAAGGTTGCTTTTGCATGCAGACGCAAGTGGATGCGGGCACATGCAGGTCCAACACCGGAGAAGGATCAAACTTGAAAGGCATGGGAAAGTTTCATTAGATTTTCGACATCAATATATTTCACTCACCCGCACCCCTTCATGTGAGTTCTTCATATACACAGCATAAAAGGCTGGCAGCTCATCACAGCGGCTTGGGGAAATGCGATGTCTGATTGCTCGCGCTCGCTACGACTCGCGTTGGACTGGCGTAACTTGTAGAAATGTGACTCTCGCGCAGCGCACAAGCGCTTTGATGATGTAAATAATGCACGTGACGCGATTGGTTTGAATGGGATGTAAAACTGAAGGAGCTAAATTATGCATTAATTTGAATTGATTAAACCAGCAAAGTGCTGGGAGCAGACCGAAATTGTTATGTATATAAATACTATATATATATATATACACACACATTACTTAAACCCTAGGATGGTTGTATGGTTTCACCCAACAGTTAAAAACCCAAAGATATTCAATCTGCATTTACATTAATTGTTGTTGATTACATTTCAGTCTATCAACTCTACTCAATTATCAACTAATTGACTTTGCACTGAAATAGCAATTTAAATGGAAATATCTCAGATCTGTCCAGTACGGACAGGAAACAATGTGTTTATCTGGGCCTGTATTGTGGAGTCTGTTCAACAGTGTTATTGAAATAGGCTGGTAGTTAATGCATTTGTACTTTTTCATCTCGGCTGTAATTTTTCCAATCCAAGTGGCACAATTAACCCAACAAGTTTGACACAATTTTGATCAAAAGTGCCCTTTAATTCTGAAAAACGCACACACCATCGCTGGTGCATAGCAGTCTTGATGTGACCACTGGGGGAAAACATGCCAATCTGCTGGGCCTTGCCTCCAACTTATTATCTTACTTCCAAAAAAAAAAAAGCCATCACCGATCAGAGGATGGACAGCTGTCCGCGGACAAAGGCCTGTGTGTCTTTGTGGACGGACGCCTGCCAATCTAGCTGTTGAGTCTGGATGACTGCCTGATTTCTGCTGGCTTTCTAACTGCCTCTCCTGTCCACCGATCCGTCCTGTTGAATGTGCTTCTCTGCCAGGTTCACTTGCCTACCTGTCTGACTCCACTTCAACCCCGAGCAGGTCTATCTCTTTCGCCTGTTGAATTTGCTGAACAGGGTAACTTGAATGCTGTCTGTACCAATAAGCGCACATGCGTCTTCTCACGTCTGGGGGAAACTGGAGACATTTTCTGAAGACTTCATACAGATACATAATGTCTTAAGATTGCATGTGTTTTAATACAATGCATTGCTACAATGTAAATATTTTATCATTTAAAATATGCTGAATTATTGTTTTATTTTTTATTTATTTGTACAGTTTAATCTAGTGGGTTCCTCCTTGCTCATCCTTTATTCAAGGAGATGTCTGGACCTTCATTTGTATGGTCGGCCAATAGCCACCAAAGACAGTATAAAAGAAGTGGACATCGTCAAAATGACGTCACCCATTGGACTGCGTTTTTTTCAGCATTTTGGCTGTCGCCATCTTGGTTTTTGGCCATCGCCATGTTTCTTTTTGACCGTCACCATCTTTGTATGTTGTCCGTCAACATCTTGTTTTTTGGCCGTCGCCATCTTGGTTTATTGCAACCAGAAGTGACACGAAAGGGCGGAGCTAAGTACAACCAGACGCTGAACAAGACATTTTTTAGGGAAACAAAATGTTTCAACATTCATGAACTAAAAAAACAGTGAAAGGGTTAAACGCCGTGGTAGCGACCTGTCAATCACAAGGTAGCCCTGCCCTAAAGCATACCCTGCTTAATGGTCTATTTGACTCTAAGGGGGACCATCATTTACATTATAGTGTATTTAAGAAGAATTAAAACTAGCGATTGAGACCATACACTCAAGTGAGAAGTAGAGTCATTTTCTCATAGACTTTCTTACTGTGTTACAAAAATGTAAACATTACTGTATCATACTACTTGAGCCAGTCTCAGAGCAGGTTTATTGTATGTAAGGCTGGTGACCTAATGTCTACAGATACGGTTACACGAAAGTCCATGAATAGGACCGATCGAGCTGTACATTTTCACATCCTAACAAGAGCTCCGTCAGTAACAGGAGATTTAAAGGGATGCCAATCACGCGCAGCGCGTCCATGCCCACACATTGCTGTGAAGACGTGTAATCAGTTAAGTGGAAACAGCTGAGAGGGTGTGCCGAGAACACATTGCATCGGTGACCCCTACCAAGGGGTCCCGAGATGATTTCTGGGTTAGGAAGTGAGAGAATTTTTTCACACAAAATCATTCCTTTTTTCCCCCTCTTTCCTCTATGTGAATGGTTTCATAGAGAGACATGAAAGCGCTATCGCAAGAGACATGAATGTCAGTGGAAAGATCATGTACTTTGTTCTTTAGTTATAGGAACGGTTACAAAAAAAAGCAGGCTGGATAACAGAAATCCTATTGGGACACAGATCTGTGGTCTTTTTATACTCCATTCACCCACAGAGAACAAGGCCTCTACCCTCTCTTTTCAGACTGTTCGTCTAATTACAGTAGTTGGTTAATTAGGACGCACTATAGAACTGGATAACGACTCTTCCAAGAAGCAATGAATTGAGAGTTTATTTCCTTGAAAGATGCAGTGTTGTAATTCTACGTACGTTTCTTGACACTGGGCCCTCGTGAAACGTATTAAACAGAAATATGAAAAAATGGACTTAGGCGAGCTTTAATATTTTCATCTGACAGCGGTGTTATGCAAGGATGACAGGCTAATTATACTTGACTCTTTGTCAAATCATAAAATGGCACATCTTTTTTTCTGGTAGGAGTGAACAAGTCTGCACAACTTTAGCAGAAGTGCTCTGACAACAAAACAAAAAAGAAAGATATGATTAAAAAAGCATATCACAGGCATGGCTCGGTCGCCTTTCACGTCTTAATTTTATGTCACTTTAGGCCTGAACAGATGCTCCTGCTGCAGGTCCATGAGTGACTACTCCTCCCTCATGCTTAGCTGATAAGTATTTTAATTTTGAGACTAATGCGCAAAGTGATAGTAAGGCTGTCTACTAATGAGGAAAAATGAGTGCTCCATTGCTCTGGATCCACACTAATGTCCAACCCTGTTTCCCTTCATTCCACACAGCTTCCGAGCAATTATCATTACAAACAAGACACCTACAATCAACTATGAAAAGAGTCAAATTGCTTTGTGAAATGGACGTGTTTTTTTTTGAGAAATATGCTAAAATTCAAAATCTTCATCTTTACCATCAAAAATAAGACTTGAAGCTGCAGTTGGTAACTCCTTTGAAAAAAAACATTTCAGAACATTTGCTCAAACTGTCACTATCCTGACAGTAGTACAAAGACATATAATCTGCCAACAATCTGGTTCCTGTGCCTCCTTTTAGTGCTTCTAATGGCGTTTTCCAGATTCCAACTGTGCCCAAAGGAAAACAACCAATCAGAGCCGAGCAGTCTGTATAACGCAGCTTCCAATCACTGCTTGCGTAGCAGGTGAATTCTGATCAAACTGTCAAACTAATTGATCGAACATGAATCGAGACTCTGTTACTGCTTTAGCCTATTTCTCTCCTTAGTGGACTGTTTAGCCAATTAGAACGTTTTCTACGGCCGGTGGAAATCTTGCAAATTTTTTTGGTGGATACTTGCAAATCCATTTAGGAGCACTAAAATGCAGATGAGGCGGAGGAACCAGATTTTTTTTTTCGGATTATCTGTCTCATGTACTAGACTCAGGAAAAATAGACTTAAAAAAAGAATAATTCTATATTATACTTTAATCACTCGTATTTTCCTACAACAAATAAGTCTCTTTTGAATCCAAATCTGATTTATTCCTTCTTGTTTTAATATGGAAAAGACATAAATGTGGAAAATTGTAAAAAGATTTGAGATGAGCATGGCTGACGAGCAGCGACCCTAACAGAGGCAGCAAGTCAGGAAGCTCAGCATTAACGATGCACAAGGGTTGCACGGTGGAAACTGGGGCGAAAAGAAAAGAGTCTTCCTTCTTTTCCAAGGTAATGTAATTGCTATATTGGTGATCTAACACCCTCATTAAGCATGGATCAAACGCCGGTGCAGAAAGCAGCGGCATGGAACCAGAGTGTGAAACAGACAGGATTAGCAGGATGAGAGAGATGTTCTCTCAAGCACAGTGCATGTTTGAAGTCTCCCACACGGCTAATTGTCGACTGAAGACACTAGCATCGAGAAGTTCAGCCTCCCCACTGAATTACAGATAGCTCGCTTGCCCTTGGCTCGCCTCCCAGTGTTTGTGTTGATTTTTTTCGGAGCAATTAACAATCTGACACCATGACCTTGCATCATGCAAAGAAGGGAGAGCGGCAGGGAGAGAAGAAAATGCCTCATACCTTAAGAAACAACTCCCACTGTGCGGTGACTCAGGTCAAGTTAGTAACAGCATGGTTAACTTTTTTACATTTTAGCAGAACAATGTGTGCACTTTTTCATTTCAGAGTGTTACATCATGGCCTTTGACTGACACAGAAGCGTCACATTTCAGTAGCTAAGTCTGCTGTGAAAGGCATCCAACAAACCCCACAAAATGCTTTCTCATAACATAAATCTTTGACAAATCTGCAAAAAATACACATAAGCAACAATCCGCACTATGGATATGAATCAAGTTAGCTATTACAGTTTGTAAGTGCCTCAATTCGCGTAAAAAGCATTGTCATTGTCACCTAACCAAACACATTTAATGCTGTTTTTTTTAACTCTGAAGAGAATCTTAATAGTTTTTATTTCAAGTAGTTTACACAAGACCTACATTGTAAGTAACCTGACCTGCCAGATGGTTTTGTTACACAGAACCATGCAATGGTAACATTGTACAATAAGTTTTGCTTTAATTCTGAGTACCAGGATGGAATATAAAGGGGAATGTCATCGGCATAAGTCCAAGCATTAGTGCTACAGCTAGCATGTATTTTGCTATTCATAGTAGAATGGTGTCTAGCATTCCCCATGTTTGCTCGGTAAACGACGTGCATGGCTATGGGAATTTGACAGTTGTAACGCTTTTTTAATAAAATATGTTAATAGAAGACCAACTACCAAGATCCTATTGGCCAAGAGCAATGTCTGGCAGTCTGTTGCCGTTTCATTGTATAACGTAGTGTACGTATTAAATAAGTCTGTTCCGCATGTGATTGGTTGATGCCTTTGTTCTCGTTGGGAACGCTCAGAGAAAAATATAATTTTTTCACCACGGAATATCCATGTTTTGTGTGAATGTATTCATGTCCAAAACAACGGTTTGATAAAATATATTTATTTGCAAAAAAAAAAAGAAGCCCCCCACTTTGTTAAGGCTGTAAGAGCCAATTAAAGCAAAGGTCAAAGTTTGGCATGTGTTCCATGAATACTGTAGCACAGTTAGCAGGTAGGTTCAAAGAGTTTGAGTAATTTCCCTCTTTGCTGTAGCGAGTTACAATTGTGACTGCAATGAGAACAACCTCAGCATTGTAAGACCTATTGAGTAAGTTGGTTAAAGGGCAGCACATTCAGGAGAAGAAGTAGGTGCAATATCATTTTTCTAGGTTTTCACATCCGATGAGTTTCTCAAAAATAGGCACAACATTAATTAATTCCAAAACAGCTAAATGCAGTGTGACATTACAGCAAGTGGATGAGATTGTAGTTTGGAAAAAGGTCAGCAGCAGTAACAAAGGAAGGGCTGAGGAGGTAGAGTCAAAAGAGGGGAAATAGCATGTCCTGCCGGCAGAAATGAGTTTCGGGACTTTTCAGAACAAGTTGGGTAAGATGAGACAGTACTGAGTCAATTAGGGCTAGAACTGCTGGGTAGATGGCAGAACAGGCTTGGCATATCACCAAAGCATTTATAAAGCTGATGAGCTGCTAGACAGATTGAGCAAAGTGAAAGGAAATGAGAGGAAGAAGAAAGGAATTGTTTTAAAAAGTCTTAACTTGTAGTGTGGCCAGGTTCGAGATGGAATACAGAAAAAAAAAATGCAAGGAACGGAAAAGTGATGTTGAGACATGAAAAGGAGACATGAGTGGCACAGATTCAAGATCAGGTCAAATGCACGGGTCGCATCGAGAGCACCGCTAGAAAGGAAAAAGATCAAAAGAAGATGGGGATGAAGTGATACAAATAATCCTCGCTGTGGGAAGGTTGAAGTGACATCGGAAAATGAGGATTGGCAATTCACTAGAAAGGCTACCGACCACGCATCCATGTCAGGGTTGGACCTGGGGGCTGATAAAGGACAATCTTGTGAAGAGGTCCACGGTGAGTTATGGTGATGGCAAGGAATCCAAATGATAGAAAAGGTATGAGTGACACACGCGAGGGAATAAACAATTCTAGCTCAGAGGAGATGAACAGGCCCCGAGCCGCCACGGCCTGGAGCCTGAAGGAGATGCAGCCGGGGATGTGAGGTGGTGGAGAGAGCAAGTGCAGGTGCTGCCGCCCCTTCTCGCTGTGTGATTTATGTCCACGCGAGAGCAGCGGAATGTAGGAACAAGATCGGAGCACATTCTGAGATGAACTTGGGACCGCTGACTGATAGTTCCCGTCCGCCCTCCGCAATGTTAGGGACGAGACAGAGGGACAGATAAGGCTGGAAAGAATGCATTCTCAAGGATATATCTCAAGAAACAAAATGGAGGAGAGCGGAGGGAGAGAAAAGGAAGCCGGGCCTTCACTCGCTTCTCCTCCACGTGTTCACACAAAGAGTTTAAACGCTTTACACGCAATATGGCTACATAGAGGCTGTAGCTGTAAGAGACCGGAGGCCAACATGCCACAGTGCTGACAGTAACAATCCCCTACAGGTGTATTGAATTAATTAGCAGATTGCAGAAAGAAGGGGAGGGAGGGACACACACAAGGTGGACAACTTGGAGCCCATACTGCTATTCTACTCCTCATGTATGCCCTGCATACAAATTTCAACTGGATGACAGGTCTGTCTTTCACTTTCACAAATGCTAAATCTAGAAATTCTGCTAAATATAAAAAAATATAAGACATTAATGTAATCATTTTCAACAACTCTGTTGCAGTGTTAAAAAAAGAAGACCAAAAGAAGGTAAAAATGTGGAGTACTTCAATACAACACATGTTGGCAACACCGCAGGGCTCCCTATTGCATCATGTGTTACTTTTTTTTAAGTAATTATTGATGCTTTGATTAGCTTTGTTCACATGTATTTTTATTGATATTTACAGAATGTTATGTTAACACACCTCACATTCATAAGGGTACAAAAAATAATTCAGCTAATGGCCTGATTTACATCACCTGTGTGTGCCGGATTCCCTCCTTAGCTTAGGGAGTCGGTAAATCAGAATTAATGAACCTACTGGAGATCATTTGATTTAATTGTGGTTCATGAGACTGTGTGTCAACTTTCTATTGGGAGCCTTACCATGTTGGCAATATATACATGTTTTACTGTGTACTTTTGTATAGAGAATGGCTCACTTCACTTACTCTCTCCTTTATCCACCTTTTCATTTAATTACTTGATCTACTCCTGATTTGCCCTGAATGATAAAACTTAAACTCTTTTCTTCTGGATCTTATTTCTTTGTTGATGATTTCTATACGCCAGTACCTCATTTTTCTGTGAGTTGTTACACTCTGCTGGCTCTGTAATGTTGATTTGGCCCTTGCCCCTCTTAGTATGGGTTAATTCCTGCTTTATGTTGCTCACAGATAAAAGATAAGAGAGACAGCTAAATTGCCAAGTTCAATCAAGTCAAGATAAAAGGCTAATGATAGACGCAATGATTTCAATGGTAAATTGCAGGCCTGCTTCTAGCTTACGCTGATGAAGAGGCTGCGAGGTTTGTGTGGGGTCCCTTAGAGAGAAAGCGAGGTCAGGTTGGGGGGCACCTTTTTATAGATACTTTCTATATGAGCAATATGAGTGTGAAAATATTCCGATCCAACTGGCATGGGGCATCGGGAATGAAAATTAGCCATTTTATCCCTTGTGACGTGACATAGAGGAAGGCAATCAATGCACTTTTTTGTTCGCCTTCACCTACCTTTCAATTGTTTGTATATTATCATGTAACTGTCGGCATTAGCAGTTCTCTACCAAACAATGGTAACATATGCTTGTTGTCTGTTGTTTAGTTCCCTGAGACACATTTAAATATGGCGTAAACACAGTGAGGATCCAGGGGTCCATATTGATTACTATTTTCAATTATGTTTTAATTACAACTATCTTCGTCTGACAAAGGATATCAAAATGTAATCCGTATCCATATAACTTTTTTCCCTTTTTCAGTAATTGAGAATATTCATCTTTATTGCAACTCATGCCTTTTTCCTATAGATAATAAAAATGCAATAATGTGAAAAGCACATAATTCAAATGGATGTTTGTACAGCATGAAGTACAGCCGTTGAAAATTAACTTACAGCATCCTGTTTTTTCCCCCTTCCATCCATCCAACATCACTTTCAATGGAGTCTAACATTCAAACATAAAACAGCACTGTAGGCTGCAAGGAGGCACCGAAAGCATATATGGGAGAGGGCAGGGCAAATAACAACAAAATGGCAGCTGTGATTGGTGGTCCCTTTTCACAGTCCTGCAAGTATAACATATTACCAGGCGACCTGGCTCCAGGAAAGCCAGACGGGCAGTAACAGAAATAGAAAATAATTTGAGGTATAGAGTCCTCCTCCTCTACCATGCTGTTTAAACCTCTGCATTTATAGTCATTCCTCCAGAGAGAGCCTGCCAGAAATTCATGTGATGGAAATGCCGAGGGAATCTTGGAACTAGACTTAGTATGAGTGGACTGGTAATGTGAAAATATATAGAGAGCTTAACCAAAATATGTCTTATGTCGCTTGGGTTACAGCTTCTTATGGTGGGCTACCTAATCATCCAGGTGGGCTTAGCCCTTTCTTTGCTCCCTGCTACAACTGTGCCGGTTAATCATTGATGATGAATACATTCCTCCAGAAGCTTTGATTAGATATAGCGTGGAAAACCTGGATAAACTAAGCAGTAGAATAAAATGTTTACAAAGAATGGTACAGTATGTCAGGTACACAAGAGTGTAGCAGCTGAAAGCAAAGGGAGAAAAGTAGTATTCCCACATTGCTGTAGTCTGTAAAAACTGTTTTGAAGAAATTCACTTGTCAGTGAACAAAACATTTCAAAGGAGTCCCACTCCTTTCGGGAGTATCAAACGCTACTTCTTTCTGTGTGTGTGTGTGTGTGTGTGTGTGTGTGTGTGTGTGTGTCTGTCTGTATGTCACAAAATGTGCATTTTTTTCCTATCCCTGTGTTAGTTAAATGGTGGATGGCCAGTGAAAGTATGCATTTCAGTTTGTGTGACTAATCGATCAGGCAGTGAGTAACTTCAGCAAGTCTGTGTGAAAATGAAGGAAACATCAGAAAAGGATGTGCTATTGGGGGACTATGAGCATTAAGTATTTTCCAACTGTCTTAGCCATAGCTATGTCAAGAAAAGTGTACAGTCATAAGCTCAGGGGAAGCTCTATTCAGTGACAAGAGTCTCTTTTAGCATTCACATCCAGTGTCCACAAGTGAATCTAACCACCATTCAGCTATTGTCCCTACACAATACTGCTCATCAAAGATTGAATAGTAGTAGAGCAAACACACAAAGCTCAAGGCCTGTGATACCCAAGCAAGAAAACAAGCAAACAAGTACCTAAACAAGCACAAATGTCTCATCATAAACAGCACTGCTGAGGCTCAAGATTATGCATAATAGGAAATGCAATCAGTCTAATTTATCTGTATGTCTGTACACTTTTTTTGCAGCAAAACAAACTCGGCAGAGATTAAGGTTTAAGCGAATATGCAAACAAGCGTCTGAAAACAGCAGATATCTTGTTATACACAAAGTGATGCTAAACCACTTCTGTAATAATCCATGTGTACATAGTGTGTACCTAACCTGCTGTGTAAGGCTAAGTAATCAAGTAGCAGATTTAATCATCTATCAAAGCAGTGTAAATAATTACCTCTGGTCGCAGCGCTGTGGACATAGTTTTGTTTAGGAGGAGTGGCGGTGGTGTGGGTCATACCTCGCATTCTCGGGAGCCTGAGATGGTATAGGTGCAGGGTCCGGTCCCATTCACAAGCACATCCATGGCCTCGGAGTTGGTGGGCTTGTAGTCCACATAGTACTCCTGAAGTGGAGAGCTCAGGGTGCGTTCCGTCTCTCTAGCTTTCTTGCGGCGTTTGCGGGCTGCTGCCGAATGCTCCTGCAGCTGCTTGACACTGCTAGGATAGCGCTTCCAAGACACGTAGATTACCAACAGGATCATCGCAACAGATAGAAAAAGGGCAACGCTTCCAGCCACAATCTTGTGAAAGGACACAGGCTCCATGTCTTGCTCTGGGGGAAGGGCCACAGGTGGGGTAACAGCTGACAATGTGGGACCCCTGATAGATCCCTCTCCTCTCTTTCCAGAACCAGTAGGTGAAGCCAGAATGGCTGGTCGGCGTTCAGTCTGTAAAGGGACTCTGGATGGGGTTGGAGGGATACTCACAGTGAGTGTTGTCGCTGGATTTGATTGACAAACGCCAAAAGCTTCGACAGCATCCATCACTTTCTCCCCCTGGGCTTTCTTGGGGGAGGCGCAGATCATTGTGGTCTCCTTTGCCCCTCTGAAGTTTCTCAGCCAGGCCACCAGAGGACACATGGCAGGGCCACAGTCCCATACATTCCCAGCTAAGCTTATCGTAGTCAACGAGATCCAGGCATCAACCACCTCCTGCGAGACATTGGTCAGCTTGTTGGAGTCCAGGTTGAGGGTCTGCAGGTTAGGTAGACATTGGTAAACAACAGCATCCACTTCCATCAGATCATTTCCAGACAGATCCAGTTTCTGGATGGAGGCCCAGGTCCAGGTGAGGCCCTGGTTCATTGAGCGAATTCGATTCCACTGCAAGTAAAGTGCCCGCAGATTATAGAGGCGAGGGAAGTGGGAGAAATTGATCTTTGAGAATTGGTTATGCTCCAAATGCAGCTCAGTGAGCTTGACTAGGCCTGAAAAGGCATTCCGAGTGATACTGCGCAAGCGGTTGTAACCCAGATCCAGGAACTCAAGATTTCTGCAATCTTGGAACAGACGCACTGGGACAATTTTTAGAGAATTTGAGCGTATGTGAAGGCTGAGAAGCTTCCGTAGGCCTTGGAACTGCCCAGGCTGCAAGGCTTGCAGCTTGTTGTACGACAGGTCCAGGTTACGCAAATTGGGGACAGGGTGGAATGTGGTATTGTGGAGCGAAATGATTTTGTTGGAACTCAGGATCAGCTCTTTGAGCCTGCGGACCCCCTGAAAGGCCATTCCATCCACAGAGGCAATGTAATTGTGGTCCAAGTAGAGCCAGATGAGGTGGTTGAGGCCTACAAACTGGCCTGCGCGAAGACTGGCAAGGCTGTTGTACCGTAAAGACAGGCCTTCACAGCCTCCTGAGAGGTTCTTGGGGACATCGCGAAAGGCGCTTGACTCACAATAGACAATTTTTCCATCACAGCGACAGCTCTTGGGGCATGCGCGCTCACTCAAAGATGGATTTGCCGCCAGCCACACCTGCATCAGGAGTTGGACCACTAACCAGCGACGCCGCAAAGCTGAGCCTACAGGAAGGGGAAGGGGAAGGGGGAGAGGAAAATGGCAAAGGAGAAAAAAAAGTTAAGCAGATGAGTTTATTACAGAAAGCCTAAACCAGCATTTATAATTATCCTTCGGTAAACAAATGCATGCTACAAACTGAGTAGCTTATTTTTTTCCTTGTGTTCAGTATTGTAAATGATGGTGTTCACCAACCGATGGTTGTTGTTTTCTCGAAAAGAAAATAAGAATATATTTCAACACATCCAGACCTGACTTATTGCCGATAAAAACTTGAGGCACAGCAAACTCTGCGGTTTTGCTTACCACCACTGAAGAGGTATCCAGAAACAGCATCAAATATAATGTGCTTTAACATTTGGATGAGTTTTTTATTATCATCACGTAAAAATATTGCTGGAAAAAATTAACTCTTTTGTGTTTTTAGCTCATATTCAGTGTAATGATTACTGTGTGAACACAGGACACTAACCCGTTTGCCAAAAGCGTAAAAAAGCAAGGGAAACTCACCAAAAAACATAACACTGAGCTGTGAAAGTCAAGAAAAATAAAGATAATAGCTTTTATATGCTAGATGTGATGGAAGCACTTTATAGTTCATTATATATTTACAGGCACTTTAATTTGCCTTTTGATAAGTTCACCTCATGCCCCTCTGATTTCTATTTCTTTGAGTTTTCCTTTTCTTGGAAACCCCCTACTTCCACTCAACTGTCACAGCAATGTTGTAAATCAACCTGTGAAATGTTCAGTCTCCAAGGTTGTAAAATACATTGTTAACACTTCCCCCCACACGGACCTTTGTTCACCATCCTTACGACACAACTATTGACACTTAGGTCCAGTCACATCCCATTCTAGAATTGAGGAGAATGCCCTTTACAGTAAGTCATCAAACCTGGTGCCTTCAAACCACCAGTGTCTGCAGCTATAGATATCTTTTACAAAACTCCACAACTTCTATATAGGTTGGGGCAAAGAAAGTCTTGCCTAAAGATAGACACCTCTTTAGCTTCAGTAGATGTAAAGGGAATTGTCATCTATAATAACCAAAGTACATCTCAGAAGCTTAGTTTTTGCTGTGAAATTCAAGTCTAAAAAACTTCTGGAAAACATCTTGTGACTCACCTACCCTGAAGAATTCCAAACCATTTTAACTATTTAATCTATGGATGAGGAGGTAAAAGGAAATAATATTCTTCACATACATTTTTATATTTTCAGGACAGGCACTATGGATTTTAAGTTTCAACAATCTGAATTTAGGGAATAAATGACAGCCTAGTAAATTTTACTTATAGCATACAACTGTCATCTCTGATATGGCCAGTTTTCATGGTGAATCTTATGGTCAGATGACTAGCGGGTAGTCTGAAGGGACAGCAGCTTGTCTGACACCAATTTGTTCCACATGACAGTGGAAATAATATTATCAAGAGAAGGCCGACAGCATGACTTGTTTGGACCCCGAGGGTTCGTGACTTGTGTCTAATCATGACCATGATCATTACTAGGATTTTACTGCGACTTAAAACTTTGGAGACTGACTTGTAAATTAGAATTGACTGTACGTTTTTATTGATTTATTTTAAAGCAGTAGGAGCTGTTATATACTTAGTAATATTGGTTCTTTTGAAAATTGAATTTTCCTACTTAATTAATGATCGAATAGTATAGTCAGTCTTATTTCAATCACAAAAACATTGTATAATCCGATGCAGAACATTGTGTGGATGCATTACCTCAAATGACATGCTCTTAGCTGTTTCAATTGATGTAATTTGCCCCTGCATGTTTACAATGAATACACACTGACAACCAGTGTTGAGGCGAAGCAACTTACAATTTGCTGAGTCATATCTTTATCTGTGTTTGTATTCAGTCAACCCATAAGCCATCATTGCACCAATGGCAGAGGCAGATAAGTCGTAAAAGGCAGCGTGTACAGAGCAAATTAACATTCAAGAGCTGGTGATTGTGCATACAATCCCGGAGGCGTTTTCAATTCAAAATTCCAGCCATTTCATGTATAACCAAAACCGAAGCAGCACAGGTTCAGCATGAATCATCGATTTTGCTTTCCACTGGTTCGGAAAGAAATCACTATAAACCCTATGGAATTACACAACTCATCTGTGCTGCAGAAAACAACTAACTGAATGCCAAAATTTGTCTGTGGAGAATTACTATTTTTCTATGATGTAAATGTCTTAAGTGTGTGTGTGTGTGTGTGTGTGTGTGTGTGTGTGTGTGTGTGTGTGTGTGTGTGTGTGTGTGTGTGTGTGTGTGTGTGTGTGTGTGTGTGTGTGTGTGTGTGTGTGTGTGTGTGTGTGTGTGTGTGTGTGTGTGTGTGTGTGTGTGTGTGTGTGTGTGTGTGTGTGTGTGTGTGTGTGTGTGTGTGTGTGTGTGTGTGTGTGTGTGTGTGTGTGTGTGTGTGTGTGTGTGTGTGTGTGTGTGTGTGTGTGTGTGTGTGTGTGTGTGTGTGTGTGTGTGTGTGTGTGTGTGTGTGTGTGTGTGTGTGTGTGTGTGTGTGTGTGTGTGTGTGTGTGTGGGCGTGTTTTACCTGTCCTGTGGGAACATTGCTCCGTTTAGACCGTCGCATTGTATGGACTAGCCTTGCTTTTGGGGATAAATTGCTTTTCCATAACGTAAGTCATTACATTTTATGGTGAAGACTTGCTTTAAGGTTAGGGTAAGTTTAGGTTTAGGTTAAGATTAGGGTAAGGGTGAGGAAAAAGCTGGTAGCTGTTATGGTTATGGTAAGTCTCCAGCAAATTAATGTAAGTCAATGTAATGTCCCTAAAAGTCATGGAAACATGATTGTGTGTGTGTGTGTGTGTGTGTGTGTGTGTGCAGCAGGGCTTCAAATACTATTTGAAAAGTGAAAAACAGTGGTCAGTAGCTCCCTGTGATATCATTCCTTGTTCTGAGGTGAGACAGAGTTGTTTCCATTAAAATCGTTCCCCTTTACAGAGCCACTAATGATGTGTCATTAAGATGCATTGATTTCCCCTTGAGGGAGTGGTATGGGGGGATTCACTACTTATATGTGTTCCTCAAGGCAATATCATCAAGTGTGGACTTTATTACCACTATCATAGTGATATTATATTAATATGTCACAATGGAAGTAGTCCACACTTTAAATAGCTTACATAATATGTTGGCACGCACCATGATGATTATTTTAACAGAAATGAGTGTGTTGCATTGAGGATGAGCTAAAAACATGGAATAACCGTTACAGTTGAGGCAATAAGCGCTATTTGGATTTTTCTAGTGTTTTCTGCAATCTTTGCAGGATTTGTCAGAAATAATTCCCTGACATAGAGTGGCTGAGAGGCATCATGGAGCATATGCTATCTAACATAGCCATTCCGCTCCTTGCCAAGCATCTGCTGATCCCATATGGGTATTGACTGAGAGTGTGACTGAGGGAGGGAGACACACTTACTGTTTGTTTTTCAGAGGAATCTTTCATCATTCCTTACAGATGGAGGGAACCATGGAACTGTACAGATAATTTGTGCTGGCTATTGATTATACCAGCAGATACATCAATCACGTTTCTTCATCTTGGATTCCAACAACTGTGATACATTCCCGTGAACGTTGCGGAGACAAAAGATGGCGATCACAAGACGCAGTACATCTGAGTGCAGCCAATTTGTTTGCTTTTTTACAGGGCAGGTTTCTGAATGTAGTTTCAACTAATTTGCCAACAACACTGTGCATCAAAGGCAAAAAAGGTAGAAACGGCAGACGAATGCCAATATAGAACAATGCCCGTGTGTAATGTTCCATGTGCATTTAAAGCAATTTTAATAGACTGGGGAACAGAATGTGTGGGCTGTTAAACATGAATGCATGCTTTCTAAATTTTGTGTCTGACTCGCAACTCCCAGGAGGCTGTAGAAACAGACCCCTATTGCTTTTATTTCCCATGTGCATAATAGGCTTGTTTTATTAGAAGTGACTCCGCCATCTCTTTCAGACTGAGCCTGCCTCACAAGACCACCCCCCCCCCACACACACACTGACACTGTATGCGGTTTAATGAGCGCCCTGTGCGCTAATGCCTCTGTAAGTCGTCTCCTTCCCTTCTACTCCTCTTATCTTATTCACAATGGAGCACAAGTCACCCTTTGAGCTGTCATTCGTGGGGTTTGTGTCTCCATTACATCTTACCTGATGCACCTCTCACCATTTCTGTTCTTATGCAGGATCTAGTGAGATGAATAATGTCTCCCTCATTCTGTTCTGTCCTTTTTGAAAATATGCTAGTTATTCACGTCCTTGAACCATGCTGCCATCAGGCTGTTGCTAGAATGTGATGCCTATTCTTTATGCATCTCCGCGGCCCTTTCGCTTCCCTTGCTGATTTCCATTTTCGCCCTCCAAACGTCTTTTTTCCTTGCCTCGATCAGATCCAGCTTTTAGGACACCTGTGATTCTCATTTTTTATGTGTCACCCTCTGCAGTTTATCTGTCTAGAGCTAATACGAATGGAAGAGTCAAAGCTCAAGTTTGTCTCAAGGCATGTTCGTAACGCTTAGTTGTGTAGCAGACGGCCTTGCTGTCCTCAGCACGGGAAGATAGCCGTTTTCTGCCTCTCAACCCTAACGCATGGAGAGAGTAAGTGCACTTTACTGCTGACCTAAAATAAAACCAAATGTAGCTTAATAACTTGGCAAATGGACTCGCTAACTGGTGCACACTAGTGGCTCATTGTTATCTGCTGCCTGTCATTGACAAAGCGGCTACCAGCCTCAGCCTTGACTGCACATAAAGGCTGGACAAGAGCCGAACACAGGGAAGGACGTCCCCGGACCAGCCTAAGTCATCCTATTAGTCTCCAATTATCTTTGAGATGATGGCAAGGCCTGCCAAGTTAGGCCCATCGCAACAGTGGTTGGGAAACAGTGTGTCCTGGCGTACCCGTCTTGTATTTGTAGCACTGATTAGGGTAGAATATGGAAATGCACTACAGGGAGTATTGTCATGAATACTGTGAACATACACATACACACACATACAGTATGACCAATCGACCTTCACTATTCACTGTACCGCAGTGGAGAAAGTCTCTTGCCCTATCTGAACTCTGCAGTAGGCCACTTTTCATTATGGTTAATTAACGCATTATAATGCTACATCTGCCAAAGTTTTCGAAACTGAAATTACTGTACAATCTAGGCTAATGCGGGTTGTCGATCGGATCGCATATCGATGATTTCTTTTTTCTACGCCGATATTAAAGCGATTTTAACTAACGTACTATCAGACCTAAGATGTTATTTTAAAAAATCTCTATAATCTGAGCATTTAGAGATGTTTCCGGTGGAATGGCATGTCCACCCACTGAGCGCAATTAATCAGCACGAGCTACAAGTGAATTTTAAATCCTTCATTATGAACCAGTTTGCCGTCTCTTTTCCATGGATATCCATATGCCCACTCAACAAATGTTGCTTTGCGCTCCATCAGAGTAGTTAACAATAGGGATGTGATTTGTATTGAGATATTAAAATAATATATTGATTGTAAAAGGAACAAGTATGTTGTGATATTGTCGCACTATGCCCAGACTCCCAGGCTTTTAAAAGGAAGCTTGTTTTATGAATAGAAATTTAAAAAAAAATGTCAATGTTTAAATGTTTTACATAAAATGTTCACACTCTTTTATCAATGTATATCCACGTAATGTATAGGAAGGTTATGATACTGTAAGTCTAGTTCAATAAACAGCCTTGGCCCTCGACTGAACTAAATGCATGCCTGTGATTGGAGAAGAGTACTATGCATGGACTCTAGTAGAGGGCGGAGCTTGTGTGAGTTGGAACCATAGACTGAATACAAGAAGTGGACATAATCACTGTGACGTCACTCATTGGTTTGTGATATGTAGTCATTTTGGGGTTTGTCATTTTGGCCTTTGCCATGTTGGTTTTGGGTCGCAGGTAGGCAACAAACTATTTAGTTAGGTTTAAGAAAAGATTGTCGTTTGGGTAAAAATAACTATGGAAGTTACGTGACATCTGGGTAAAACCCACATTATCCCCAAATACAAGATACTACATCTTTTTTGACACAAAGACAAAGTCTTCCATGATGGCATTTCACTGGCGTGCTGTGGCATAACACCCTCTCCCACTCCGCCCCCTGGCAATTGAGATTGCCTATTGGCGATCTCAAGTAACCCCAAATGGATGATATGAAAGTAGAAGTGATCACCCAACCCTTATCCCATCCAGTTTGGAGAACAAAAGGTAAATGAACAGTAACCAGGCAACAGCTTTCCTCCTGTTCAGGGCTCAATACAAACTAGGTTTTGACCTCATATGTCAAGGTTGTACATGACATTATTCTACCATGTCATCCTACAATAGCTCAGATACCCAACAAAAGAACAACATCCTGGTCAAGTTGAACTAATGAATCCATAGTGATGGGATTGCGTTCTTGACTGGGCAACACACTCCCGACAAAAGAGCAAAGAAACAATAAAAACATGCATAACTCTGAAAGTAGAAAATTGGCCTTGCTCTGGTTTTTCATTTGTGAGGATCACATTTGATTTCCCCACACTTCCTCAACGATCTGTTTTAGGGTTTAGATTAGCATTGTAACTGACTTCCTCCATGTAAACTGTGTTCTTGTAGAGAAAATAAAAAACAGTATATTTATATCCCTTTGACTGGGACTATTGCCTAACATTGCTGATGATTAGATTACATTAGTACACATATGAAATATTACTGGCAAACCTTTCCAGGGTGTAGATCAATGCATCCAGGCTCTAAAAACCTGGACAGGATCAGCATGTATATTGCAGGTTATGAAGGCTGGATCCCAAGCGCCTCACAAGCAATTGATTTTTTTTTCTTTCAAAATAAGTAAATGTAAATAAGAAAAGCCCCCATATCGCCCTCAAAGGGCCTTTTAATCTCCGGCCCTTGACTTGCTTTACCATGGCATTTCAACAATGCTACCTGTTGGATGCTTGAGGGCTAGAAGAATGTCATCTGTTGCCCATAACACTGAGTACTGTGAGCTCGCCGGACGAGCCACTGATGCAAAGAAACAATGTATCTGTTTTTATTTTGTATTATGCAGACAGCATGTGCGATGTCATTCAGGCCTCTGAATTCATCTTAAAGCTCTGCAACTGCCTCATTGGCTGTGGCTTTTTATTTATTTATTTAATTTTTACAATCCCTACCCTACTGTTCTCCTGCAAGGGGGATCTCTAATGATATGGCCCATGAAACATAAGTGCATTGCATGCTGCTAATGAAGAGCATCGCTGTCAGCTACACTGGCGGATGACTGAGATTACGGCGACGCATAATCATGAAATAATTGTGGGCAGCAGCGTGACGCCGTGTGGTCGACAAGAGTTGCAGTTTCGGGGGCTGGCCTGAACCCCTGGACTTGAAATACGTTGGGAGCAAAAATCTCTGCACGTCAACTATGCAGGGTTCTTTTGACATGCTCTGGTATTAAATTAAGGAACGGGGCCCCATAAACTGGACCTCTATGATTAACAATATATGGTTGCTTTGCAGCACACATAAATTACATCTCAGCTCCCACCGGCCCATACTGTATGGCTTTTCTGCGCTGTTGTAGCTTATATTGATGTGGTGCAGTAACCCGCCGTGGGTCGATACATCATGCGGCCTCGCAATTAATGGCACAGCACCACCAGTGAACTTGGCCATCTGTATACCAGTTAAGGATGGCTGAGGAGATTAGGGCAACCCCAGACAATGAAATCAGACCGAGACAATGCAAAAACAAAAGATGGAGGAGAAGAAGCTCAATGTTTGATTTGATTTGATTTCTTTCTGGAGGAAAGGCATTAATTACTACGACACAGCTAACAGTTAAATACCAAGAGAGGGACAGAGAGTGTGTGTGTGTGTGTGGGGGGGGGGGGGGGGGGCAGTGGTGGGCTACGAGTGTGCAACTGGCGCACGCGTAAAGGACACAGAACGGGGCGAAAAAATGGTTAATTCTCATTATATATGATTGCGAATAAGGTGGTTAAAACACGTGCACGCGCGCAGACAGATAAACAACATGATGCATTGCTGAAAGAGTGGGGTGTTTACACACACACGCCTGCAAACACACACAAACAGACGCAGAGTATATTGATAGATGGACGCGCAGTTTTCTGCTGGATTTTGGAGAGTCCCTCTCGGTGCCAGGTGCAGAACACGACGGCTGTCTCTGAATGAAAATCAGTCCGCTAAGCAAAAAAAAAGAAGAAAAAAACCTGCACGACCCCCGCGCCTTCAGCCCGCAAAGAGTTTCGGGGGAGGCGTCAGCACCGGGCTGAAACTGGACAATGGGGCTTCGTGCGCACAGATTAAGCCCAAATCAATGATTATGCAGGGCCACGCTTTATAAAGTTGACTGGCGTCCAGCGTTTGCCGTGATTAGCATTTCAGTCCACGCCAATGAGCCAGCGACTCTAACTAGTCATGGAAAAAAAAGAAAAAAAGGATAGACCTCATTTAGACACACGAGCTTATTTGCTCTGCTAGCGATTGTTGAACCAAATATTTTAGCGCACAGCGTTGTGAAATACAAATATAAGTATAGGCTCTAATAAGCCATACCAGCAAGAAATGGAGGAGAAAAACACATTGCAGCTCTGCGACTAACAGGCTACACACAGGCTTCAGCCACATCCTTCAAGATCCCCGAACCACTTCACAAAAGACACCAAAACCCCATATTAGACATTGCAAGAGTGCATTAAAAAAAAAAAAGAAGACCGTTTGTTGATGCACACATATGATTTAACCCAGGTTCCGCTCGGAAGAGACACAGAGGCGTCCTCGTGTTGTATTGTGAAAAAGGAGGACAGCAGGAGAATATATATATATTTTTGAATATGATGAAAGATGATAACACGAAACAGAACTCACCCATGTCCGCGTCTCTGTCAGCTCCAGCCTACAGGTTTTAATGGCTTCTGGTGCGCGACATCCGAGTCCGCATGACGCGCTCTCCACAGACAGGTACCGTCCTAATCCACTAGCCCGGTTTCTCCGCGCAGCCGCCGATTTCCAGAGCGCACCTGCCCTTTTTTTACTCTCCCGGACCTGGTTGTGCTATCCGGCTTAGTTCTGCATCTATAACCGCGCAGCGGAACCGGGGCGAATGTCATTTACTTCCAACTCCAGATTAAAAGAAATATCCGGTTTCAAAACTCCCTATCCATCTCTTCGCAGCGGGAGAATCGCTCTTTTTTTTTTTTTCAAATTACAGCCAAAAGAGTACTGCAGTAGGCGCAGACAATAACGGAGCCACGTCCAAGTGAATTGTGTCAGTCTTACACGAAAATCCTGTCGCAAAAGAAACTTCACAAATCGGGTGGTATGGTGCACACAGAAAAACCAACAAGACGTTATTTTCCAAAATGAGTCAAGCAGCCCTTAGATTCCTCAACCAAGTGAACCCCCGGCGTCTCTATCCTCGAGGATGCTCAGTCGGATCCGCGCATGGCGCACAGAAGGAACAAAAAGTAACGGTCGGCTGTCCACAAGTCTCTGCGAAACCGCCGTGAAAGGAGTCACACGGAACAATCACCCATCCGAATATCCATCTTTTTTTTAATTTTGGTCCAAATCCTCCTCTCGGTCTCGTCGGTCGCCGCTCGGTATTGGAATGCAGGCGTGACGCCGTGGTTAATCACGTCCGCGTGTCAATGCAACTTTGTCAGGCAGATTCGGAATGCCCTCTTCTGGCGAGACCGAGACCCGTGAACTCGTCTGAGGGTGCGACGTGTGTTAAAGGAGGGTGCTGCCACGGACTACACCGACACCCCCCCCCCCCCCATCACGGAGGAACCGAAAACCAAATATCACAAGCGACCCCTTCATTATTTTAACAGCCTCATGTGTTTATAAAAAACTTTTTCCAAAATCCAGTGTTAAGCATATGCGCAGGTAGATAGGAATTTATATATAATAAGGAATTAATTAGTTATCATTTCCTAAACATGGAATTGTGCTTAAGCGCGTGCGTGCGTGCGTGTGTGTGTGTGTGTTTTGTGCTCTTCTATATTTGTGAGGACCATTTTCGAGTGTGACACCTTCAGAGTGACATGTTGTTTGAGGGCAGAGAATGAGTTTCAGAATCCAGGTTAGATAAATGCTTGCAGGTTATTGTCGTTACGTCTGTGGTTAGAATCGATGAAATGCATTGTGTTGTAAAGAACATGCACAGGCCTGCGTGTGTGGGAACGAGGTCCATTGTGAGGGTAACCTACATACTGTGAACCAATACAGACGGCTCCAGGACGCTGTCCGTGGTGCTGAAATGTGACTGATTTTCGGAACTGCCCAGGGTTTCTGATTCCTAGTTTCTAACAGTGACATGTTCTAGGGAACGACCGGAACCAGAAGCCATGAACAGAATTCTACTTAACATTCTGCACCAACCCGGATTGGAAATGCAAACGGCACTTAATCGACAGCGGCCTCCCTCCGCGTCGCCCCCCAGCTGCCTTTTTAGAGCTTGGGTGTATTTAAGGAAGAAACGGGCAGCTGAATTTTTAATGTGGATTGCATCTGCACTGGTTGCTAATCTATGTTTCCCCTTTCTCTCAGACTTGAATACAGCTGGCCTCCTACTGGCTTCCACCCAACCATATCATCTATAAATAACTCTTAAATCAGGAATTATTTGGTAAATGCCAGAAGTGCTGGTACTTCACTTGGGTTTTTCAATTTTGCATATTTGAACTTTTCTGCATTTTAATAATAACTACTACTTATTTCTTCACTATCTTTGTATATATATATATATATTTACTGTAATTTCTCCAGAGAAAAAGTGGTACAACTGGGAGCCAACTACAAAATTAAAATGCCACTTAGTGAAATAATGATTTAATATTCTCAATGTACCAACAGTCACAGAGAGAACTTTTATTGTTTGCTACTCTAGTATATGCTCCAGCTACATGTTCGCACTTTTACTTTAGCAAATTTCTAAATGCAGAAACGGAGTAGTTTTCCATCATAGTACTTTTACTTCAATAAAGGATCTGAATACCACTTCCACCACTAACATTCTTGGAGCCCTTGCTAAATAGAACCTTCTGGGTGACGTATGTCTTTCCCTGTGGAAGGTCGGACTATTTAAATGAAAATGTCCCCCCATCGTTTTAAGCTAGCACAGAGGTTTCCACCCTGCGGCACCTCTTGCACTTATTCCCAGCTAATCACTTGGTATGTGACTGCCACCAAATGCCTCTCTTCACTTGATCTCATGGTATATTATATCCTCGCATACTAATCAGCACTGTAGATCAGCGTCGGTGAGACATGTCACATGAATGTCAATGACATCTCTCAGCTCTATCACGTCTTTTTACAGTCATCCTGTCCTGATGCATTAGCAATTTCCCATGCTACCGACCGGCCGCACCCATTCATCTGCTCGGTTACCTGTTTTCAATGCACCTCTCGGACGATTCTCCGGCAACGTCTTCAAATTCAGCATCTTGCTTCGTGGCTCAGCCTCAGCATCGGCTCCCATGCAATTTGTCTGATGACTTTACTCCTGGATGTGGTTCAACAAGCAGAGGCTATTCTGCTGACGGCGCTGAAACAATTAATACCCTGTGAAGTTATGGAGACAGAGACAGTGCCAGCCCACAGCAGTGATTTCTATCCTGAAGAAATATAACTGTGTGTAGTTTACTCTCACCTTTTTTTTTACTCTACCAATGAATTGCCTTTGCTTGTTGGTTTAAGTGTCTGTCAGGTAGGTCGTATTCAACATTTGCACAGGGGGGGGAAAGAAGAGTAATTTAGAGGTCTTGAACAGGAAATTCTCTTACGCTCTGCTCGCACGTAAAATGTTCTTTTTGTTTTTTATGACGATATTCAGCCGACTGTAGCCGGTCGCTGTCATGAGGGATTGTGTCCTCCCCGAACAAAATGTAGTTTTAAATGTGCAATATGTAATGTCTCGCCATCTGTTCTTAAGAAATAGGGGGGCAGTATCTTACCTCTTCTACTGGGTCCTAAGAATATCAATTTGCAGTCGTCAGTTATCAAAGGGCAGTAAGATAACAAAATTCAACTACATTTCTGAACCTCTGAGAGACGGTCAAAAAAACAGTTTACAATCTGCCAATGTATCCCTGATCCAATGGGTTGAATGATATCTCACGAGAAAGTTACTCCTCACTATTTTTTGCGTTTTCCTACGAAAGTTCAACAACATGTGTCACTTTTCGCGTGTTACATACACACAAAATAAACCTCCGTCTTTACAGGAAACAACTTATTTGGGTTTAGGCAACAGAACTACTTGGTTAAGTTTAGGAAAAGATAGTAAAAAAATACCAAGTTGGGTTAAGAAAACAAAACTACTCCGTCAGGTTTAGGAAAAGATCATGAAGTACTTAGATGGACAACAAAACTACAGTAGGGCCGTTACTTCAGTACGGGCGTTACGTGACAAATAAATCATCCTTGACTTATCGTTTCATGCACGAACAGCGGTCTCATGGGAGAAAGGCCAATTTTTACAACACTGCTGGGGTTTTTTGATTGGCTGAACTTGAGCTAGCTGTTGCCGGATGCTCTCCCTAGCAAGCAGCCTCCCGGCAGTGAGGAGGGAGGACGAGGCGAGACGGCTCAAGTAATTTTCTAATTTCTGCCACATTATGAAATGAATCACGTCAGCACAATACATTTACGTATTCTGCACAGACTGTTGCTTCTTCACATTCTTTTGATAATGTTGGTTAATTTCTTACTCACACGTTGCACCTTTTAAAGCCAATACTTGCCTAAACACTGTTCCCTGGTTGGAACTGTGTTTGTTGCCCGGCAACGTTCACATGTCGAACAATCTTCCAGGTCTCAAATGTTGAGGCTGTCAGTGATTTCTATAGCACTTCTCCTTGAGCTCTCTCAGAGACAAAAGTATAGTACACAGTGACTGAAAATACAGACAATCTTCTTTATTGCATGGAAGCAATTCATAAGCTCATAAGTAATGGCACTGGGAACCAAATAGAAGTGTGTGCATGGGCCCATCCATCCTGCATGCTGTCACTGACAAAGCATCATTTTGATGGATAAAAATAGCTTGAATAAGAGTAAAAAAATAACAGATACAATATAGATGGATGAACAGGCTGAAAATGTGTCTAAGACTAACCTGTATGGGTAAATGGATGGCCCTCACTGGTGCATGTATTCTGTCTAAGTGATTCTGACAACAGAAGATATTTTCAGGCTTTCTCCAGGGTGAGAGACAGCTCTGCACTGTCCTTCTCGTGTTCACATTAGACTGGGACTTGTTCTCTCTAGTGTTCTTTTTCTTTTTCCATTTCCTCTGATCTTAAGCCTGGCAGAATCATCTTAACCTGCCTCAAGGCAATTCTCAACCTGACATCGAGTTTCTCGGGTTCACAGATGAATGTGAATCATCGAGCAAATATCCAGGGACAGTTTATACAGCTAACACTGCGCCATACGAAAATACAACTTTTTCTTCTTCCCCTTTTCCTCCTATTTTTATTTTTTTTGGGTCATAAAGAAAGGTGTTTTTAGTCCAAAGAATGTTGTGATGCCAAGGTTGCCGCAGCAGATGCGGTAGTTGTAAATCTCTGTTTTTCGCAGGTCGCTTCCATTAACCTTTACCTCAAGCTGGGTTCCAATCTGGAGGGCTGTGTTCCACACACTGCGGCTCAGGTTGGGGCCAAGGTGTTTGGGTTTAGACGTGCTTGAAACCAGACGTATGCAAAGCACTTGGAGCATGTTAAACAAACAGGGTAAAGCACACAATTTGTATAGATCGCAGAGGGGAGGAGTAAGGTTTACGGTATGGTGTGAAAAGACTGGACCAGCGTGTACGTTTTAGCCCATATCCCACACTTTACATTGTGGCAAACCATTAAGACAATCACAGTGCTCTGTTTTAAATTGTGTATTTAGTCTAACATTTCAGTGATCAATTGGTTTACATCAATGTCTGTACAAAATTAAATTATATAAGCATGTTCTGGAAACAAGGTTGGGTTGTGGAATTCATCATGGTAAAGACTGAATTTCACTTATATTTTTTTGTTAGCTGTGCTGTAACACATTATTTAGGAACACATTACATTATTGCGATTACTTTACGAGTAGAGTAACACTTTTTCACTTCATAAATTTGGGGGTGGGCTTGTTTGCCACATTTTGGGATTAAATGGATGGTCGATATCAGTTTTGGTCTCTCTGAGTCCAGTGGAGAGACTGAACCTGGACTTGTTCGCTCAGCGCAGTAGCTGGAGCTACCGGCGAGAAATGTGATGCCGGTTCTTCTTCGTTGTAACATTCATCACTGGTAAGCCAGGAATCGTGTGTTTTTGTCCAGAGTTGTGGTGTTGTTTTAATTAGTACTGTGACTAATTATTTCTGCTTTTATCTTGTCATGCAAGGATAGTGAGACTAAATTGAAGGAATTGTTGATTTTCATACCATACAGAAAATATGGTGAGCTGTGAATGAATAACCACTAACCCGTTCTCTGACATCGGCGCACAGAGGCACTCTTTAGCGTCTGCATGAGAAGCGCGGGGCTTGCAACTACATTACCTTGTGGATTGCAATGTGAAGCAGGATGAGCAGAGGAAAAATTGTCTTGCTAAACTTTCTTTTAAGTATTTAAAATATGTTTTTTTCTGATGCAAAGATTCCCCAATGTTTTGCTTTCTTTAGTTCCCTTTGATCCTCATGATAAATTAGCCCATAGAAATGGAAATAATCACAAAATGCAATCTATTGGTTTTGTGCACCATCATGTCTTTCTGTTGATCAGGACGAAAATAATGACGAAGGAAAGTCAATTAGGATCTTTTTTAGTGGCGGACACACTAATTAAATGCATTCACGTGTCTAAGCAACAGGCAGAGCAAGTGACGTAGTGTTTAAATAAAAAAATAAACTAATGGCAGGCTGGAGGGGAGGTGGATTGGTCCAACAAACCCAAGACTTTCAGTCAGTTGGGAATTTACTTATTGAATGAATAGTTTCTTGAATCCAAAGAAACCTATACGGTCTGGATAATATGTGGAAAATATAAAACATAATAATTTGTCTTTGTGAAGATTTCCTGGTATAAATCAGTAGCAATTATCACATTTTCTGTGTTCTCCACCCACAGTAGAACTTGTTAGATTGCTGTTAAATCAACTGTGTATACTTAATTCGTTGCTCTTTTGCATTTCTCTTCATGTAAATATTAGCTTAGATTTCTTATTCATATTTCTGTAGCAGATCTTTTAAGGAGGTCTATGTGCGATATTGGAATTGAGGGACTGTGTTGTACAAAAGCCTGTACTTCCTGCCTTTGCTTCCCCTATCCTCAACACTTTTGCCAACACATGCATTCAAAACCAGCCAAAAAAATAATGTAAAATGTGCTTGATTTGTAATGAATAGCTACAATTTGTAAAAAAAAAATGTCTTTAATCATACAGACATGAAGATGAGTATGTGCCCCACTTCAAATATAATTTAAAAACGTACGATTATTTGTAGTTTGGAATAATTTCAAGCTGTATATCTGCTTTAACAGGATAACACATTCCTCAACACAAGATAATTGTTAGCCTTGTGTATTTGTGCCAGACGTGATAACACTGAAGATATACTTTTTTTCTGCTGATTAGACACATCTCTGTTGTGTAAGAGTGTGGCTTTCTTCCCTCAGTGTTTCTCACTATATATTTGTTCCCTCAACTGCTTGATTCCATGCCTGCTTCATGTGTTTTGTCTTGGCAAAGATGTCAGAGATAAGAGGTGGGCATCTGTGTATGGCAGTGCCTTGCCATCTGTCAACTGCCCACGGGGTCTCTGTGGACATAAGCTCACATGGGTGGAACATGGGTAGGCAGATAGTTTCCAGTTTGGTTCATGGGATATGCAAATCTAATTATTTTTTATTTTATTTTATTATATTGCAAGCATGACAAAAGAAAGCTATTATGTACTCAAATCACCCACGTTATATTTTTTATTGATATAAAATCAGAAATGGTGAACTTCCATAGCTGATGTGATCTCATGTTGGCAATATAAAATAGAGAAAATACCTTACAATATGTATTTCATTACCCCTATTACCTCTATACAGAGGACATTTTTACAACCATATGGGTAGAGACACAAGGGATGTCTGTTGATGCTCTTGCGAGACGGAATAATTTACATAATGTAAGATGATAAGGATCTATAAACCCAGCAGATCAATGAGGTCCAATTACAGGGCACTGGAGTTTCTTATCTGCTTCAGTTTAACTTTGTGCTGCCTGTGGTCCTCCACTTTCATTAAATCCCCAATGTGATTAGCCTGGCTGATTGGCACAAGTTGAAGATTATCACCGAACGCAATCGCTGTTTGCCTCCTTACTTTTGTGTTCAAAGACACAAGAAAAGCATCCTCAAGGACACACTTAATGCTGTTAGTGACAAAAAAGTATTCTGTTTCTGCGGAAGCAATATCATCGGGCTATTATCAAATCGTATCTCATTATTTTCCATAATTCCGGCAATGTTAATGGCTCTTTTACTTGTGACCTTCACTAAATGAACACATGCTGTATCCATGAAAAACGGGATCGTTGCTACATTTTTAGTTTTCTCCCCATCTTGCAGTTTTTTGGGAGGCTTTGGGAGGGGCTGTGAGCAGTGGGGCTGCACCTTTGTTAAAGTGCATTCACCTGTGAGAGAGTCAGAGCCATCCAAGGTTATTATATAGCCAGAAGGCGCTGGGAGGATAGAATATTTCGCAAACAGGCACACACACAAATACACACCTGCACAGATTTCCTCCCGAGTTTTTTTTCCTCTCTTTTTTATCTCCATTTGTTTTTTTTACAACTTATGTACATTCATATTTTTTATGTTTTCATCTGAGCCAAATGAACAGTGTTTGACATTTAAGTAGCAGAAAAAAAGACTTTTCACACTTTCCACCTAATTTATTGTTGGAAAGAGATGCCTGCACACAGTGTTTATGGTGTCATGGTGACACATTGGAGGCGCACAGATTAGCAAAGGCTCTGAAGAGCACTTCCATATGACTCAGCATGTTTGGCCAATTACTCAGCATGCTACCCGCTCCCTTTCCCCCCCGACACACCCACCTTGTGTCACATTCCAACAGGAATGGGGGCTCGTCAGACTCCGTCCCCTCGTCCCGCTCACAGCCCCTCATTCCTCTATTTTTGGCATTAGACATTCTGGGCACGTAGGCCTCAGCACAATGTAAATTATTCAGCCTGGCTTGCCAGAGGCTGGGAGCGAATCATAAATCGCAGATGGTCTCGGGCTATTTCATACGGGTGACCGTGGTTAAACACCAATGCACAGAATCATTTTGAAACCCACACAAATATAAGGTTTCATTACTTGTGGCTCGGCGAGAGAGTATTTCATTTTGAACTTGCGCGGTATGGCCTTTTTTTGGGGGGGTTAGTGCATATTGTTGTTGTGTCAAGTTTGCACCGTGTGCTTGCAGCATGTGGCATGTTCAGCACTTCCGATTTCTGGCTGGGCTGCACAGAAAATTCCTGCAGAGGTTCATTAACTGTCGATGAAAGAAGAATACTGTATGTCAGGCTTTTTTTAATGGCTTTGATATCGTCTTACCATCAAGCAAGAAAGCACCTGAATAAGGCTACTTACTACAATTTTCCTTACCGTTCTGTCTGTCTGTGTGTCTATCCATCCATCTATCTATCTCTCAATCCATTCGTCCGTCCGTAAACCATCCATCAATCCATCCATCCGTCCGTCCGTAAACCATCCATCAATCCATCCATCCGTCCGTCGGTAAACCATCCATCCAACTATCTTTCCATCCATCCATCAATCCATCCATCCAATTATCCAAGTATCTTTTGATCCATCCATCCAACTAACTCTCCATCCAACTATCTCTCCATCCATCCATCCATCCATCTCTCCATCCAAGTATCTTTTGATCCATCCTTCCATCCATCCAACTAACTATCCCTTGATCCATACATCCAACTAATCATCCCTATCCATCCATCCATCCAACTATCTCTCGATCTATCCATCCACCCATCTATCCATCTTAGTGTTTAAAACACTAAGTGCTTATAAAAAATACCAATATGCAAGCTGATAATGACAAGATCAGCTCCAGCATGCAAAATACAGGGCAACAAAAACTGTTACTCTGCAGGACCTCTAATATAGGAACCAAAACATGTACTATTATTCACACTTCAATTAGTGGTGTAAAGAAATATGATGTGTGTGCAAATCTTTCCAGATTTCTCAATATCTGCCATAAATTGACATTTGGCTCTGGTATTCTACGGTAAAGGAGGGAAGTGAGTAAATGCCTCTTCCTCTCTCAGTGCTGTTGTCTTTGACATTTCATGACATTTTACCGTAAAAATATAAACCCCATCTTCAAAGTGTGCTTTTTGCTGTTATATAATAACTGCCACCTCAGTGTTGTGGGAGACCCAGTATAATGAGGCTCTGTGAGATGTGTTACCTTGGGTGAAACAAACTTTTCTCTGTGTTTTATACAGTTCCTGACTTATAACCTGTCAGGCTGAAGATATGGTGCGACTTATTTTCCCTGGTTTGGCTGGTTGACTCTTTTGACAGAGTGAGGAGTGCCATGAAAAATAGGCGAAGGAAGCCGTTCTGGTGTCGGGCACAGATGCCAGAGCGAGGAGGCGCTCAGTAGGGCAGCATCCATGTTTAGTGAGGCAGTTTGCTGTTTAATTACACACTGTGGGAGTCACCTTCCTCAGACCTCGGAGTTCACAGGCTTAGGCCAAGGGCACAGCATACTGGCTTCTGTGACCTAGATTTGGATGGTATGGGAATACACAGATACTCACGCACACACAGAAAACAGTTTAGCCTACTTGAGAGCACACTTTATTTACTTTCATTCAATAAAGTGAAGGCTACTTAAACCTTTATCCATGCCTAAAGCTAATCTTTATCTTAAACCTGCAATGGCCATTTTTTGGGTCTCTTGCAGCCAGTGGAAACAAGCTCCTAACGCACACATCATCACATTTAAAGTTTTGAATGACAAATTGGAGCAAACAGATGCTTATTTATAGATACAGCAGAATTGGAGCAACATTATCATTCATTTGGAGTTGTGTATATGTCCAACTTGTAAATAAGTCCAGTAATCGCATTTTTTTTAGCTCTGTTTTGGTCTCCACTAACTCCTGAAGGAAATATCTGGCTCTTTCACAACTAAATGGCCACTAAATTAAGTCACTTAATAAGTCACTAACATTGTCTGCCATTTGGCGCTGGGCAGCGCTGCTTTATCTGAGCTTATTTTCTGAGCTTATTTTCTGAAAACAGCTGTCTGCTGCAGCTGGAAACGGCCAAGACGGTAAAGTCGTATGGCAGTAAAACCAAAACAAGTTTGTAGAGGCAAAAATGCTTGAGCTGAAACACAGCCATGATACATCCTTAATTAAAATGTTGATTCTAATTGCTTTGAGTTAAGGGCTGACCCCGAATAGTAGACTATTCGCCGATTCAATCTAAACCTGATTCGACTGCCAATCTCACAGTTGAATAGTTGCAGTGGTGAAAAAACATGGCAGTGAAAACAAAGGATAATTTCATTCGGGTAGACTAGGTTGGTCTATCCAAATTGGGCTATCCAAAGTTGCGAGACTATTGGAGCAGCATCTTGGCAATAGCCTCAGAAAGGCTAAATAACAACAACATAATTCAACTGTTGAAAAATCAAATAATACATTTATCAATCGGAGCATTTGCATTACAACAGAGCAGATTACAACTATATCAGTGTATGATTTAGTGCCATTTATATGTACCTGAAATACACTTTTGTAGAGAGTATGAAAGTGTAATCTAATCCAAATAAAAAAATCAAATAAATGTAAAAGTCATTTTTAATCTTTTAAAAAAGCTGTTCATAATATATGGACTTCTGTCAAAAAACGTCCCCGAATGTGGCCATAGACAGAAATGAACACACACACACAAACACACAAAGGCATGTGTATTTAAATCACTTTTGGGAACAATACATTGACTTACATTCATTTCCTGGAGACTTACCCTCAGCCTAACTACCACTTACAAAACCTTAAGCCTTAATCAAAAAACAGCTTTTTCCCTATGGGGACATGGCTTCCCCAATTGGACACGCCACCCCCAATGAACTGGTCTTTAGTTTGAAATGTGTCCCCAAAGGTTGCCTTAGTTAGGAACACACACAAACACAGGGAGAAACATCAGGAAGATTCACACTCGGCACACATAATGAAAATAATTTTCAAATTTCCACTAATGTCCACTCAACATTCGAGAAATGTTTACCTCAATCCTGAATGGGCTGCCTTGTCCTTGGCCTCTCGTGGTCATGTGTGGCGTATTTGTCATGGAGAGTGACCGTCTACTTTGTGAGCATGGTTCACATTTAATACATTTTTTCTTCCTTCACACAGCATCGTCACTCCCTTTGTCCCCCATTCACGCTAATTTCCACTCATGATTAGTCAAGGATAGAGAAACGATGGGGCTTTTCACACGTCACTAACAAGTCGAAGGCTCTCAACCCCACAAAGATTAAAGGCAGGCTCTTTTGTGCACTGCGGAGCGAAGACCAATAAATCCTTATTGATGCTCTCGCGAGGTAATTATCACAGGACCCGGAGGCAGAAATCAAATCACTGTGTGGTATTGACATTGTCGCTTGATACAAACAGGTATGTTGGATCAGGCCACTGGAGGAACCAGTGTGTCGGGTTTATCAGTCTGACTTATCAGTCCTTCATAGCTTGAAAATCTCACAATCCAATTGTATCCATCTCTTTAGGGTTTTGGCATATCTAGTGTGGCCAACTGGGAATAAAATAATGGTGGCCAATTTAATACAGAGTGCTGGTGATAATAGTGCACATTGTGACACAGCAGGAACACATCTAATTTTAAGAAATGTTTATTAAAAAAAAATTTCAATTAAAAAGAAAAATGCCAGTCATGACAAAGTAATAGGTACACATGGATAAGGACTGCTCCTGCAAGATGCAACTCTAAACTCACACACTGCCATGGTTTGAATAATATCTTGTCATTGAATTGTTTTACGGAAAAATAGATCTTTTTTTTCCCTGCACGCTTCGCTACTGCCGTGCAGCATTGCATGTAGCGACCTCGGCTATTTTCCTCTAATGCTATAGAATATTTGCAAAACCACAGCTGAGAGGTTTTTGACTGACAGCTTTCCACACAAATCCCAGCTTGACTGGGTTTGCCGGCATGGAAGTGGAGGAAAACAAGATAATCTCTGAGTGGCGTGAAGTATTGAGGGGTGGTAGAGGCAGGGGAAGATAAACAGCCAGAGAAAAAGAGAAATAGACACAGAGAGAGGGTTATTCAATTCTTCCCTCTTCTCTTTCTCGGGGTGTGTGGTGCGTCTGCTCGGTATGCGTTTCCGTGCCTTGCAGAAGGACCCGGTGTTTGTGTGTGCACACGCTGATGATTTTGACAGCCGGGCTGCATCAGCAAAAACAAGGCCTATAAATTGCAATGGTTTCAGATGCCTCATGTGAGTATTGACTGCTAATATCTTGGCTGGGCCTCTGTGGAATAGCACAACAAACCCAGACACAAAGAAATATCTGTTACTCAGGAAAACAAAAACAATGTAATTCTACAGGCGTAGAACATATATGTATGTTGTGTGAACACAACATACATATATACATTTGAATGCACACAAGCATGCAAACATTTACATCGCACATACAACTATGCTCTATGTGTACAGCATGGGTTCATGCAAATGTACTGTAGCCCTGATGCTTGCACCTACTGTATCCAAATGAAAGTCTTCCTCTTGCTGAATGTGACACTTAATATTCACCAATTCTGCACATTCACCAAGGCTCCCCTGACTCTGCGAAACAGGAAAACTTTAGGGAATGCTTCATAATAGGCATGTTCTGTAGATCCGTTAAAACACTTATGCAGTGTTTTAAATGCACAACACACAAATCAATCAGAGTGAAAAGAGCAACACAACAGCAGCAAAAGTTGCAATGGACATATTTTAAGTTATGACAGACTGGGGATCATGTGCTCTGGAGAATGTATTCTCAAAGGGAACCAAGTAACGATAAACATGATGTTTGCCACCAATTAACACAGCTTTGTGTTTGTTAGTTGGTTATTGATTTAGTCAGTTCAGTGTATTGAAAAAGCAATCAGTACTGTTGCAGTTGTGAGACATTTGTCAGACATGAACATAACTTTCACCAAATAAAAATTTGGACAGATAAAATATAATTCAGATGTTATCTGAATCTGTTTTCTTGATTTACAGAATAGGTCCAACATGTCCAACTATAATTACATTTCAGATGAAGGCTTTGGTATCTGTAAATAATACAATAATTATTTAACTGTAAGATAGTAGGCGATACACACGCCACAATGTGAATAAGCGCTGTTTAACATGGCGTCATACAAAACAGGGATTTCAACTCACTTAGCCAGGGGTGTCCATGCAAAATGTCAAATTAAAGGTCTTTTTAGTGAGCCGTTGTTCGGGCATACTCTCAAATATATTTCAAAGTCGAATCATTTATGTCCAATGTTTGGAGGTTACATTTACACATCACATTTTCCCACTGAAAGCTAATACCCCCTAATACCTCACCCCCAAATAACAGGTGCATATTCTGAAACAGGACACAACCAAGATTAATATAGTTGTGTATAAGTACAGAGTCCCACGTCTTTACACAGTTTGACTTTGTTCAACACCAATCTCAACGCTCTACCTGCCTAAATAACCAAAGCTTTTTACTTAAAATGAGATCCAAAATATAACCTAAATACTGACAACAATCTGAATGAAACATTAACAATCATGGTGTCGCTAGGCAGCCATCCAAATTCTGCAAGAACATGAATTCACACATGTTCTGCACTGAAACTAGGATTCACTCATATTGCACTGGAACAATTGTTCCCATGTTTTAGCCATTTTGAAATGCATTATTTTTGAGTCCAGCACATCGACCAATGCAATTCTAATCATGAAATAAATTAAATGGTGCTATGTCATCATAAGGCAAACAACACAATCCTCAAACACCGCACAGTGTATGCCACTTATCTACTGGCCCACTGTAAAGGAAAATGACAGACTGAAAAATCTGCTGCGGGCCAGTGCACGACGAAGGTGATGAAGTCTCAAAGACAGTCAGTAAAATGTATCTACCTACGACTCGAGTAAGTCCTAATCTTTGAGACTAGAGTCAGGTTAAGAGGCTGTAGATCCGATCCATGTTGCGGGGATCACGGCATTCCAAGACATCCATTAATGCTCATTAATGGGATTCTCACAGGCTTAGGGCTGGGGCTGATCTCTTCTAGCTATTGCTTTCTCATCGCATGCGGCTGGGCCAGCCGATGAGTAGATGATAAAGCAAGAATACTGCCAAGGTAGTTCATCAGAGGCTTGGCCAGGATCTGAAATCAGTTATTATTAGACAGAAATACATCCTGGAGTTCATTTCATCAAGTAAATTTGGAGTATTAGCGCAGGGATGTTTGATTTACTTCTGATCGTTTATTCTGCGAAGGGACACATTGGCACGGACTGCAAACACATTGATAGGACTTTGTAAACTCTTAGTGCCCCCCATCTATCTGCATGTATCTATGTTTCTATCTATCTAAATTCATATTTGCTGCTTTGCGAATCTGTGATATTCGAGCAAAATACAGTGGCTGCCCTATTTATGTGCGCGCCGTCCTAAAGCTGGTCATTAATTTTCATTAAGTGCTGTCAGTAAGGACCATTAACCAGGCTAGAGAATAATCACCTCCCCAGAGTGGTGACCCGTTTAGGGCGCAGGTAAGGGTTAACAGAAACAGCCCACCTTAGATGTACCAACAACACGCTGCTCGCAGCGCAGAACACAGTAAGCATTCTGTAATGAAGCATTTTACATCAATAACACCAAAGGGTAAACTACTCCCATGAAAAAGGGAAAAGATTAAAGCCCACAATTTCCGTTGACATATGTTGAGGTTTAAAAGTTTCCTTTTCAGACAAATGAAAGGATTTATGTCCCACTCAACGGTTATTATGTTTAGAGTTTTGCTTTTCAGTAACATAATTTGTATTGGATAAACGTGCCAATGTTGGAATACCCATTTTAGCATGTTGGAACATGTTAACGCCTATAGTCTGACCTTAATCTACTGGATACGAGCCTTATTACCTGAATGTCACACTACAGCAGGGATCTCTGGGATTATCAGAATTATGTGAGCATTTCATCTCAAATATATCGTTTGGGATTAAATATGTGTTCAGTGACGCTTTGAAGTGGGTGGAGGCTGTCTTTTGTATTAGCATTAGGGGTGCAACGGATCACAAACCTCACGGTTCGGTTCGGATCACGGTTCTTGAGTCACGGTTCTTGAGTCACGGTTCGGATCATTTTTCGGATCAACAAAGAAAAGGGGAGGAGACAAATATAACTTTGCTTTCCATTTATTAATTAAAGAACTTCAAGAACACTTAAAGCAAAGAACTTTGGGCTATAGTCTTACATGAAAAAAAAAATATTGAAGATGTCCAATTTGAAGTTGTCCAAGTTGAGACCCTCGTCCTTTGATCAATATTGAAAGAAAGAAACGGCCAGTGAGCTAGTTTACACCGTTTCAACTGAACTGAACTGCTAGGCAACAACTTGGGTCTGTGTTTACTTCCTGTCAGGTTATGTAATTCAAATACACAATAATGTTCACCATTACTGTGACATTATTTTCAAAAAGATGAGAATATCTCCATTGTCTGGGGAGAGGGTAGACCTTTCTGTGGTGACTGTTACTATTGGGCCTGTCTAGCTTCCACTCTGACGCTTCTGTCAGCACCTGCACCAGGTGTGTGTCTGTGTGACTCTCACAGAGGGGGCGTGTCTGCAGCTCCGGACTATGAATCTCCACTCCTCCGTGGTGAAAGCGGTCACAGTCTTTTCCTTGTCGTATGTCTTTCTCTTTAAATAATGCCTACATACCGTAACGGTTTTGTCCACCACCCTTATCCGTCATTATAAGTTACAGGGAAGACAAAATGCTCCCAAACTTGGGACTTAAATGACGCTGGGAGCTTCTCAATTTCCTCCGCTCGCCATGACTTTCGCCGTTAAATGCTTTTAACCTGCTCCGTTGACGTGAACACACTACTGCTTTATATCTGTTCACTGACACTTTGTATTGATATTCGGGGACTTGTTACTTGTAAAGGAACAGCAGCAGTAAAACGTTATTACACACTATGATGATTACACTGTAAAAAAAAAAAAAAGAATAGTCAATTGATCCACGGTTCACGAGTGATCCGAACCGTGAGGGGTGATCCGAACCGTGAGGGGTGATCCGAATGGATCACGGATCGACCCGTGATCCGTTACACCACTACTTAGCATCATATGTGAAGTTGGCTTAAACCCTTAGAATACTAGAACAACAACAGTGTTTTCCTGCATAATATCATGGATCTGGGGGAAAAGTAGTATGGATTAAAGTTAGTACTTATTTAAGGTAAAGGAAAGATGGTGGTTGATCTTCAGAACCGACAAAAATAAAAAACAACAAAACAAAATGAGTCACAGTAGTTCATGGAGATGACCAAATGTTTGTTTTGTTTTTGGTTGGTCCCCTGATTTTATAGAGTTTGTTGGAATAAAATGTACAAATATTCAGACACTTTAATTATCTGCAAACCAACCGATGGAAGGAAACGCAGCTCACATCGGTATTGATGAAGGATGTAGGTATGCCATGTATAGGTCTTTGGTGTTACCTATCCAATGTATACAAAAATGCAAACCAAGGTTTTTGACTTTCAGGTGTGAAAAAGCCCAGAGATAAAGTAACCCAGGTACTTGTATAACAATCAAAATTGAATACTGTGTACAGTATATGCATGCAGTATATTTGAACAGTAGAAATATGAACAAGGCATTCATGATTCTTGTCATTCCAATATCTGCCTGCATCATGTCAGCTGTGAGGGTTTCTATTAGCATGATAATACAACACCTTTAACCTTCAATCTTTGGATAGAAACCTGCCGTACCAATCTTGTTGCTACCTCTCTGTGTGGAATATCATGACTGTGTAAATATTTATCTCGTGGGTTTGAAACCCCGGTAATCTCCAGATGAGTTCATTGAAAACCCAGAGAGCCCGTCTGGGAGAAGAAAAGGTCATGTCCCAGTGAAAAAAAGAGAGTGGCATTTCCTAGTCACACTCTTGGAAAAACAGTCAAAGTGAATTGAAAACCCCCACCTTTCAAACAACCCTATCTCCTGAAGAATTCCATCCCCATACAACAAAACTGCATCCTCAATTATGTTTCCAGGGAAACATATTTTCTTTCAGCGGCAGTTTTAAAACACATGGTTAACTTTGTGAATTGACACAAAACTACTTAGCTAGGTTTAGGCTACACAACTACTTGGTTAGATTGAGTAAAATAATATGGTTTTGGTTCAGATAAAAATGTTTTTTAGGAACTTTTAGGAAACCAGTCTGCTCCGACATGTCAAGAGTTTTATTTCAATTGAAACAGAGGAAATTAGCATAAGATCAATTCGCAGATGATATTGTGAGTTCACTTTTTAAGAAAGATTGAGAAAACGCTACAGCCTGGTTAATATAGATCCCTTTTTTAGAAGTAATGTCTTTCAAGAGTGGTTTCATATTTCATCAGAAATGCCCATGTAACTGGTTAAAGGCTCTAAAAATAACATTTAACATATTGTTTTTGAGTAAAACCATGCTAAAAAAATTTGGATTACAGGATTTCATGTATTCCTTTACTCCATACAAAATGTACTGATAAGTCCTTGAGCTTCAACACAAATAATGCAAGTCCTCTTACCGTTTGTCAGTATAGGTTACTGAACATTAAAAGCATGTTTACAAATGTGTACATCTCCTAAGATTGCACTCTGATATAAACTGTTTATTTTTCAGTTGTTAGCACTGCATAGAAATCCTGCACCAAAAATTATAGGCTTTTTTTTTTAAATCACCCCAAAGCCGACAGCCCCCAGAACAGCAAATTTCACAACAGTAGTAAGAAACAGGCTGACAGCAAGACACGGAGAGAAATTCTAATGGTATTTACAGGGTGTTCATAAATGCAACTACTATTCTAAAAGGGTTTCATAAAGGACATTTCCACATGACGGGAACCTTCATTGACTGTAAAGGCTCTTTGGACATCAGAGATACATTTTCAGCAACAACACTAAGGCTCATAATAGACACGCGCTGGATACAAAGAAACTATTGCGGCACAAAATGTACTGTAGGTTGAATTAACAATCAACTGTAGCAGTGTCCTTCATCAATCAATGCAGGAAATGAATGCGGAGCACGCGCTCATTCTCAAAGGCACATTATGAGCAATCGACCATTTCCACGCCGGGCCTGAACTGTGACAAGTTTCTTCATAAACTCTTTGAAAAACAGTCAGAGAGAGGGGGGGAGAGAGAGCAAGGAAAGCTCAAGAAGCCAGTGGGAGCTAGCAGCAGATGTTTCACACCCAAGAGGGTAAACAGCATTTGTAGGGCATGAAATTGATTCAAAGCTTTTTGATGGGGAAAGAGGGGAAAGGAGGAAAGAAACATTTAGGTGAAAAAAAGAAAATCAGCTGTTAGTTCATTTCCGGCTAATGGAAAAAAAGAAAATGGGTACGATATGGTAAACGTATTTGTCTTTATTTGCATTAGTAAGGGTATTTCCTCCTGAATATTCAGCTCACTGAGCTCAGGCGAGTGCAGTGATGTAAGGGGATCCCAGCAGGTATCTCACCTCTCAGAGTCTAAAGACCTGAGGCGAGCTCTGTGACATACATATTGTGCATTTTTCTTTTTTTTCTTCTCTTTTTGTAAAACGCCTTTGGTTTGAGGGGAGGTGACATCTTCCTGGAGTAACATTGAGCTGTCAAGCCCGGGGCTGTGTGAGAATGAGTGCTACATCTGTTTCAATGCCTTTTTTCCCCCAGAAACCTTTTAATGGAACTAAATAAACACGACCATTTATTTGGGAGAGCATGGCTTTTCTTTTTTTTCTCTCTCTCATTACAAATTGAATACTGATTTAAAATACAGAATTAGAATAATCACTAAATTAAAACACAATAAAAACTTGCAATTAAATTCAAAATAGTGTGCTGTGGCTCATATCTATTCATGTAACACACACAATTGTTTTGTGCCAAATACTTAAATATTCCACACAAGTGTAAACTTAGCAATGACTGTCTTCCTGATGGCTTAAACAAGTCCAAAGCAGTTTTCTCAATATTCCTACCACTTAAATTCAACCTTTTTTTAATCTTTCCAGTGGATTCAGCAACAGCATTGACTTCAGAGGCCTGGAACACCGCAGGCTGCACCACAAGCTCTCCCTGGCCAAACACTTAGTTCTCTTCTCAGCAGTCCCTGTGTAATCCCAGATCAAAGGTCTCAGCAAATCAGGACAGATTCTCTTGGGTAACAGCCACAAGAGATCTATGAAGCTTCTTTTTTATCTGGCTCCCACAGGTTAGCTCCTTGGTAATCTCTATAAACAGATTCTACATTCACATGTAGAATATGTAGGCGATGGTACAGGATTTTAGGATCAAAAGCAATTTTATTTTGAGTGGTATTGACCAATAACTTCCGAGCAGGCTTTGGTTGCATGCAGGTAAACAGTCCATGTGGAGCGTAACAGACGCATTGGCTGAAGTGAAAACTTGGATCTTATCGGCTACCGTCTGACGATGATTGAGCTTATTATTAGTTTAAAATTAGCTTGTAAACTGACTACTTTAGAAACAATCCGGTCGTACAAGTCGTCTTCAGTCCCTAATCTCAAGTTGGAACCCCAGAAATATAGCCCCTTAGCCCCAGAGGGTTATCCGTCATCAGACCGATAGCTGATGGAAATTGCTATTCCCAAGCTTTTTGGTGTATAGAGAAATCAAAATATAGTTAAATATGGTTGCTTTTAGTTCCTCTATCACAAAATCAATATCAAGACGATGTAAACAAACCCACACATTCACTTTGCATCTAGATATATTGTAGAAGAGGTGACAAAACCAAAAAACAATGACAATGACAATGACAATGTTAACAAGCTAATGTCAAGCAGGTGTAATGTTCACCAGAATTCAATCTTATGAATCTCTTAACCACAATGAATGACATTACATTTAACGGTGTTTAAGGCATTTAATTAAAAACTGTAAAAACATGAAAATTCATCCCCAGGGGACCATGAGTGTAATACTTTTTTTTACTAATCCATCAAGTAGTTGAGATCGTTCACTCAACTCACTGATCAAAATGAGTTAAATTCTGCTATTGCAATAGTTGGCAGAATGGGTAAAATTCCCATTTATGTGTGTTTCGAGCATTTCCACATTAAATCCAGCCGATCCACCAACAGTAGAGTCGGTCTTATTTGAATTTGCCTTCAGTGTCAGGTGTGGATTAGAGGGTACAAACAGTTTGGTCGGCAGTTGAAAGATGTAAATGTGTGAGTGGGGAGAGAGCGGTGGCTGAGCAGACAGCTTCATTTTGGTTTCTCACTCTGTGGCTCTGAGCAGATGTACGGTGCAGGAGCTGTATTTCTTAACTCAGGGAAAGTAATGAGAGTCCTGCACAGGAAATCCTGAGCTTGCCAAACACACACACATATAGCACCAACCTACCACCATAGCTTGTTGTGTTGTAAATCATTGCCCTCTCGCTGGTCTATTAAGATATGGAAAGCTCCACATGGGATTTATACAGTCAATCTATTTTACTGGTGTATGGTCTCAGTGCTGCCATCAGGTTTGTTCCTTAAGTGCCTTATCAGTTAAATGCAGCTGTGATGGACCATGTGTTCCACTGCAAATGTGAGTGACTTTAGCATGAATAGAGAACTACAGTGTATTTACCGAATATACTATATAAGTGCATAATGTAGAATAAATATGCCAACACCCATTCTTCAGTGACTTGTGCAAAAAAAAATAAAAAATCATGTTCTAATGTAGATTAAAAAATATTGTTGAGCAAATTTGGTTGAAGTTTTTCTTAATTTGTTTGCTGTAAAACATTTTTCATATTTGTACAACTTCTGGACTTTTCATCAAGGAAAAGAGGGATGTTAATTTGCGAGGTGACCAAGAACAACAGCTGCTATTATAGGCACAGATATTTTCATGTACCTAATGTGAAATACAATTGTCGTACTCTCATCCACAAAGATAGATTTAAGAACACTTTCATGTACGGGGAGTCAATTTAATGTTTACTTGAATGAAAGAATGTAAAGCGTCACCAAGAATGCAGTCAGAAGCAAATGATTTCACCTTTCCTTTTCTGTTAGAGAGATGATATTTTCCACACTGCGTCACGCTGTAGCTGCAGCAATAAAGATTATGCCAGGGCCTGGGCAAAAAGCCTTCTACTCTCTGCTGTGCATTCATGAAATATACAATAAGAGTGAAAAAAAAGGTACCAAAGCTAAATCTCATTTCTTGAAAGGGTGTTGCCTCATGGGATTGTGTATTTGCAGTGCCTCCAAATTAACTGAATAAATCCAATGGAGCAGAAGCTCCCACAGATAGTTAGATTATATTAAATTGATTTAAACACCTGGCCATGATTACAAAGTTAAAGTTCTGACTTTAAAGAATTATGAGCCTAAATGTCTTTACCAGCAATTGAACGACTGAAAGTTTAGAATCAATGCCCATTTTATATAATAATAATAAAATAATCATGCTTAAACTGTTGCAACTGCATGGTTCAGGGAGCAAACTCAGAGTCCTTCGTGAATTCAAAGTTCAGTACTTTTTTATATATATATATATATTTAGACTCAATTTGGGATGAGAATGCAATTATAAGCCACCATGAACATTTTGAGGTTTGCATCAAAAAAGTACATTCCTAAAGTGAGCATTTCACAAAATCTTGCAGATATCACTGATTCAACAAATTAAGTCACCAGTGCACTTTTTGTCTTGCTTTACTGAAGCATGACATTAAAGTCACACACAAACACACATGCATTCCTACATTACCAAGAGTGGACTATCACATTACTCCAACCAAGTGAGGAGTTCTGCTTCTGGTCATTTTGATAAAACAAAAATATAATAAAACATTTACTTTTACGGTCCTTTCCCAGAATATTACTGCAAATGTGCTTTTTTATATATATATATATTTTTTTTTTAAGAAATTACCAATAGTAGAGTTGCATCCTTGAGTGATGTCTACCTATCAAAAGAGGGGATTTCCATTTACTGCAGTGAAACTGTCTGTACCAATCCTTTCACCTAATGATTGATTGTTTTCCACAAAGACTGACAGAGTGTAAAATGTATCATTTAACTTTAATGTTATCAATATTTTAACATTTCTTCATGGCGTTTATGTTAATCAGAAGTGTCTTGGCAGCATGCACTAAAATCAAGAACTGCAGTATTAGCAACAAAGTTTTCTTTATCTTTTAGTCTATTTAGAAAAAATCTAATCTTAAAATTACATTATAAAGATTATACATTATACAGTACATTATATTTTTCTCTTAGGGGAATCTATGTTATGCTGTTTCATTGTTGGTCAATTTTGAGTAAAATAATGATGTATGCATTTTAGAGGGCTCCCTTCATTATGTGGGTTATATCTTATTTTGTATTTACTCTTAATAACTTCGTTGAAAGCAGGAGAACTATATTTTTTAATCATAGGCAGGTTTTGAATTATGCTTTGATTACATTTTGTTGTGGCTCTTTGTGCATCGTCAGGGCATTAATTTATTTTTAAATTAAATAGGAAATGGTATTCTAATTGTAGATGTCTAATTTATTCTGACATTTATTTTTCATGGATAAAGCATTTACGCCTATTTCTGCAGGCCAGTAAACATTTTATTGAAGGTTCTGTGGCAAATTATTTATTTCTCTGCAGGCACAGAGCAGTAAATACAATCTTTACAACAACAAAAACTGATCAAACAAAATTTTTTGTCAAACTGTGTCACATAACAACACACAGATTTCGTATTTTTGTCTGTACTAGTGTATACGTGTGTGAGCATCACTCCATATTAACAGGGGGAAGTGCAATTTTGTTCAGGCTAAGAGGGGATACCAGTCATTCTGTACAATACAAGTGGGGACATTTCTTTTGGTTTAAAAGCAGAAAGTACAAAACAAAATTCTACATGTGAAGCCCTCTTTAAAGGTCTACATCCTGTTGTGCTGGTTCTGAGAGAGGATGTAGGTAAGTTAATCTGTACCCTGAATATGTCAATGCCCCTTTTTGTACAAGTAAATTAATTAACCTGTAAATGCCTGTTAAGACCAACTGCTGCTGAGTATCAATGTGTAATGTGTAATTCAATGCGTTTCTTCTACTTCACACAAACCTTCAGTTCCATCATAGCACTGCTGCACCATTAGACAGCCTTTAAATATGTTACACCATCTCTATTCAGCAATAAATGTACATCTTTATTTACAGATATTAGCATTCAGAAAAAAAAAAACATCAATCAAGATTCACTAAAATGTGCACTGGCAAATTATTTATTTCTCTCCGTAAAGACAGAACAGGAAACATTATCTTTATGAAAGCAACAAAAATGAACACTACATTACTCGTGTATAGTACAGAAAAAAACACTCACACCAGCTGTGGGATTGTTCACTGCTTTTTGGACATCTTCCTAATTTTCATCACTTTTTTTTAACCTGTCTTGAAGTAGGCATCTGATGTGCATTTGAGATATTCCTTTTTTATGTGACTCTTTCAGTTCAAGTTCATGAACACGGTTGCCAGGAGAAACTAAGTACTTACCTTTATTACAGTGTGTTATGTAACCATATTAAACAAACTGAAGGCTTACATAAACTCTGCTTCAAGATTAGACGATGTGACCAGCTAATCCATATAAAGGTACATTACCATTCACCACCCACTATTCCACGATTTTCAATATGGAGAACTTTTATGGACTGCTACTGTAGCATTGCGAAAATGAACATGAACATATAATATATATTTTAATATATACAGTAGAACTGAAAACTGAAAACAAGAACAAAGAGTAAGGCAGCAGCAGCAGTCAGTGAAGGACAGGACACGATGAAACAGGATAGGACCGAATGAAATGGGACAGAGCCCCGGGCACAAAGAGAACCTAAACGCCTATGAATAATGTTTAATGTTACTCATTCATATTGGCCAAGTTTTGAAGGATATGTATTACCATCAGTGACGGGCCGTGGATTTTATATCTGGGCCTTCAGTGCTGTCCTACCTTCCTTGTTTAATTACCTCCTAATAACCTCATTATGACACATCAATCCAGCAAACCTGCAGCGGATCCACGCATTCCACCACACAAGAGCAAGAGCCATTCAAATATTATTCATAAAAGCGACACGATTAGACAAACGAACAGTAGTAATGTTACTATGTAAACAAACACACGCAGTTTGTCACTTACCGAAACTTAAAGAGTTTAATCCCAGTACATCGTTTCAGTTCCAGTAAGAAGTCCTTCTCGATTCATGGAGGCAAGTGACAGTCGAGCCTCCCCAGTTGTATTTCGCCGGTCTGCTGCGGAAGGTTCGCAGCGGGGCTGGGTTCCCTCCTCCGCCGGCGCACCGGCCGGCGCAGACCGCACGCCGGGTTGCGGTTGTGGAGCTGTTTCCCTGCGAACGTGTTCGTTGAGTTGTAGATCCACTCGAGTCTCTCCAAAAGTACCGTAGCTTGTGTCCTGCCGTGCTATGGCATCCTCAGGTTAGCGTAGCGTAGCTCCAAACACCAGGAGCTCAGTTAAAATGAAACACATTCTTAGCCATAAAATGTGCAACGCTTCTCCGACGCCGTCAGCCAGAAATACTGTTCATACAAATCCTTTTCCTGGCTGAGTCAGGGCTGCCAGCTGTGGGGTTGACTGACCATTTCTTACGATGTCCAGCTTTTCCTGAAATGTCCTCCTTTCTTGAGAAAGGCGTTATCAGTAACTCCGCCACTAAATCCGTTTCTCTTCAGTCATTGACTTTTCAAAAAACAAAGCTAGGTAAAAAATAAATGAACTACACCAAGCAAAATCCTACAAATGTTATAATTTCTTCCATATCTTTCTATTTGAACTCTCACTACTCAGACTAAGCTCTGCTGGCAAGTTCAATTTCATTTCACTTTAGTCACGTGCTCGCCCACTGACCAATCACAGCACACTCTGCATCTCTCCGCAGAGCTGCACTAATGCTGACGTAGTTGTGGGCCCACTAGTATGGGGCTAGCAGGCTCTGACACTCAAAGAATACGCCCAACATGTCAAACTAAAGATCTGATTGGTTGAACACGATGACAATCAACAATATCGTCCCCATTCACTTAAACTACACGAGGGCCAAATCCCAATGTCCCCCCTAAACCCTAAGCCCTGAACCCTCAAGGACTTAATTAATTGACGTCACCTGGTAAGTGGGTGAGTGTGAGAGACTGTGAGGGCTTGAGATGGTGGAAATAGGAATGGGACAGCACTTTGCTGCAACATATCACGTTACCATGAAAACAACCAAAAATATGATGTGTAATTGTAGGTATTTATTTTATACTTTGTACTCCCTGATTTAAACGTCTTCAGGCTCTTTCCTCACAAGATGAGGTAATTTCATATAATCTATTTATTCGTTTTTGTCAAAACAAGCTTCAATGACAAAATAAAATATTTGATGAATAAATTAATAAATATTCTCTGATTTCATGTTTATTTTTTGTTCCATCTTTAACCCTTAATGTTTCTGTGTAAATGTAATACTCCAGGCTGAACACACGAGCCGTCCCCTTTGTTTACCTTTTTTTTACGTCTCCATGCGTCCACTGGTAACCCCGTGTTTAACGTCACATTGCAATGATTTGTGGGTAATTCCCTTAGGCTAAGTCAGCATACTATGCTGACTTACGGAAAGGGTTCATAAAGGGCTCAAAATGTCTGCGAGAGAGCCCTCAAACACTTGACGATTTGACAGTGGGACAGCCCTAAACCCTCACGGACTTCGCGGGAGCGCGCCTCAAAGTCCGTGAGTCTGTAAGGGAGGACATTGGGATTGGGCCATGGATGCAACTTGTGAGTCTCCAGGCCTCGGGCCTCTCTTCTTACCTAGAGACACAGAGGTGAAATCTGATTGGATAAAAGCTCTCCTTAAAACAAGCTGCACTGGAAGCCGAGCAACTGAGGAAGACAGTAGCTGTGCAATAAATTATTATTATATATATATATATTATTATTATAAATTATGATACATGTAGTGTATTTAAGAACAATTATAAATTATAAAATAGCTATAACTTTGTGATTCTGTTTAGGCCAGCAGAGAAGGCTTTGCAGGCCCTGACGGCCCGCCACTGAATACCATGCAGTGTTGTTTGCAGTGATGAATGGCAATTTTATTTTTGGAGGAATTAATGTGACATTACCAGTTAAAGGGATGTACAGCTGGATTGAACTATTAATCAAATTACCAATAGACATGCAATGAACTCGGGATTTATGGAGCCCTTGGTGGTCAGTTGCCTGCTGTGCTCAGTTATTAATCTGGTCATGGAGATATTGATGGCCTGCTGACTGCTTCAAGTCACTCCTGCTATTATTTACATTTTGGGGGAAATTGTCTTTATTTAAAAGTTAACAGCTGAGAGAGACTGAAAATATGTGGATGACATGCAATGAATTCAAAATGGTTTGCTTATTTAAATTAATTCAGTAAGAACATAATTCACAGGAGACAAGGTTGGCACACTAAAAACACCAGTCAGATCCATTAAGGCTTTTGCACAGTGCTTGCAAGGTGTGCTCACTGCATTTGCATTCCAGGGAGGTTTGTGCAAATTTGAAATGTCAGCAGAGGCTAACCTGCTGGATTTACTAAAACTGCAAATAATCAATATTTTGATATAAAGAAATGATTATGAATAGCTCGTAGAAACAGACTCACATATAATTAACATATACGTTTGTCACCAGTCACCTGTTTAATTTATGTTTTTCTTCCTTCCATCAATAATTATTATTTTAATAGAGACAAAGAACGTATAATTCAGACACTAAATACATTTTTTTAATCAGAAAAAAATAAATGACTTAGAAGAGACAGTGTTACATGCCAGATGAGAATACTCGTGTAACCATTTTCCCCAAAATACTGTTTGATTTTTAATTTGTTTTCCAGTTTAGAAAAGCCTCAGTAACCTGAGATATTATTTAACCACAACGGTGCTTGCATTTGTGCTCTAAATATTTTGATAATCCATTTTTCTTTGGGCTCTCTGCAGTCTACTCATTGGTTGGATTGGACAGGTTTACACTGTGATATGTCTATCCGATTGTAGTGGGAAACGCTCCTCAGAGAAGGAAGTGTAGGGTTGTGAATGCAGCCCTCAGGCTAGGCTCCTCCCCCCAATCAGTGCCAGCATTTAAAATGCACCAGTGGTCCTGGCCTCACTCTTTTTTGGCCCCTGTCCTGGTGCGGCTCATGGTGGGTTTCAAACAAATTCCTCCTGTTGTTGCCGTCTGACTACTTACCCCTTGTTTGAGGTGGTAAGTAGTCACAATCTTAACTTGTATTATTTTGCAGCATGGTGTGCACTTTTAATCTCTGTTTATCATTTGTAGGTTCACCTGCTGCTGTTTTGCTGCCTCCATTTTGTCTGCTTGTTTTGCTTCTGTTTTGGCTGTTTTTCCTTTGTTCTGCATGTTTTGGCTGTTTTGATAATTTTCATTGATTCCTTTAATAAATATTATGGTCATTTTTACGGAACACGTCTGTCCAAATATCGGTAACAAATCTGTGTGCCTTTAACAAATTCGACACCATATGTTAGGGTCATTAAGTTTATTGCCGGAGTGTAAGTCCCCAGGTGGTGTTGTTGGTTCCCTTTCATTCCCCCCCTCCCCCAAGGCCATGCTACACATAGTATTCAACTAATTTGCTGTGACCCAATTCCAGTAGCTATCCATTAACCTGTGTTGGGATCTGGCAGGAGTGTGTTTGGTTATCAGCAAATATTAAAAACTAAATGAACAATATAATTATTAATGTCAATAACAATATTAACAATTGTTATAATAACTGAGCATCACTCTGAGATCAGGGACCAATAACCAAACTATAAATTGAGTCTCAAGATTGGTGTTCACTCAAAATGTCAACAAAGTATTAATCCACATTCAGAGTGAACAGTGAAGGTTTGAATTTGAGCACAAGCCACAATATCCAGCTATTATCACAATACACATGCACAAAGTAATTGCAGAAAGCTGTTCTTTAATGTATAACTGAGTTTATTAAATTGCAATAATAATGATCAAGTCAAATAATATCCAAAGCTAACAACTATTATAAAATTATGAGCCTACTATCTAAAATCAACAATCTGTGGTGAGAGTGTGTGTGTGCATGTATGTGTGGGGGGAAAAGCAAGAAACTACTAGACAATGGCTGAATGTAATCTAAAACAAGGCCACGCCACATGGAACTACAAACAATATGGCAGTGGTAGATGGGACTATCAAAATGGAGGGGGGTAGTCTCGTACATGACCACGCCACACAAGACACAAAATGGCGAGAGACAATAGAGACCGCATTAACGTACACGTGTCTGAGATAGTTAGCTAAACCAGTATGTGTGTAACTATGTGCCTGTGTTTGTGAGGGACCAGGGTACGCATAAAGCTGGGAGAGCAGGTAAAGTGGAAAAAAATAGGGATTTTATTCACCCAAAATATGTACAATAGTATAAACATAATTAAACAGAACTTGGGTTAAACAACATAGTGAGTGCTCTTCTGATCAAGGGATACTAACCCCGCCATCTCCTACTGCAGAATACATACACAAGGCTGCCCAGCCCATAGTCAATCGCAGGGGTGTGAAGACACTCCTCCGCTGTGGCGCAGATGCAAAGGTTCCCGACAACACCCCTCTTGCTGCTGCAGAATGGCACGGTCCAATTAGCCAGGCTGCTCTACTTAGAGCGGTGTGATGCAGTGGCTCAGTCTTTTGCCAGGATGGTCGGCTGCAACACACTGACAGGAAAGTTAACAACTCAACTCCACACTACTCATATTATTCAGTTCATAATTGGTGACACAGGGTTAGTAAAAGAAGAGAAAAAAAAAGGCAGATCCTCACTGACGCTGTAAAATATAGGAACTTCTTCTCTATCACACAGAAACTCGACTGGCAAACTCAGATTCGGTTCTGGTCTTTCAAACTGATAGTTACAGTTCCCAACCTTACTCGTGGTGACTCATTTAAAGTAGAGGAAACAAAACCCCAAAACAGAACTCTCAAAACAAAGCTTTACCGCCGCGGTAAAATAGGGCAACCGTGACTCTACCACACAGAAGCTCGACTGGCGAACTTAGATTCGGCCAGCCGCGATTCTGGTTGCTTTTACTGATAAAGCCACAATTACCAACTTCATTCGCGGTGACTGATCTATCACAACACAGTATGAAATACACAGTAATCTCTGCACAGCAATCTCTGCACAGCACTAATGGAACTCTGCGGTTCGTGAACAAGCAAGGTAATAAACACACTATGCCCAGACACCAAGCCTCTTACTGTGAGATGACTTTGTCGTGGTCCTTGGTTAAAACTAGGCTGCAGAGCTTCAAGCTGTTGGCAATAAATGTGGCAGAGAGGCTCCTTCGGAAATTAAGGGAATTCTTCTTCCTTATGACCGACAAAATGTATACATTAACGGTGAAAGAACAGGGCATAGAAATTATCCGTTCTCTTCTTCAGGAAAAAAAAAAAGTCTGTTGTTCGGCTGGCGAAGTTTCAGACTACGACCTAGGGTTTCTTAAAAAGCAAAGGTTTTTCTCTACACCTCCTAGCACCAAGTTGAGGCGGATGGAAAGGCGGCGCGTCAGGGTGACGCTGTTTTTTATAGATAGGCCGGTTCTACGGCCTGACGTCACAGCATCAAATGAGATCTCAGCGCTGAGTTTTGGTTGAAAAATTCACACGTAGGTGAGATTTAACGTTTCCCGGGAGGTTGTAGTGAATCTTAACTCAAATGAGGATGCTGACTGCTCTGCAGGACCTGTAGGCCCAACCTTCTTTGTTCAGACCACATGGCGAAATTCCAACACCTATTTATATGGTGACATTTTAAGAGTAGCTTTCCTATAGCAACACAAATGTTAATATTCCAGCTTGTTGCAGGCATTGTTGTGCTCTTGATACTGAAACAGAATGTGTTCATATTCAAATATGCACACATTTAGGATCTTTGTCTCTTTCTACCCTTTCACTGTCTGGTTGAACCATTGTACAGTGTTTTGTTCTCCATGTACAAAACATTGCTTTTTTTTGCAAAGCCTTTTATATGAAACATTTATATACTGTGCGTGTGTGTATATGGCCCGCCATGCATTTTATACCTGGGCCTTCACTGCTGTCTTGCAGCTGAAACACCACCTAATAACCTTATGATGACGCCACAGCTACGGTTATTTGTTTCTAGGGGTGTAACATCACGTATTTGTATTAAACCGTTCGGTACGAGGCTTACAAACCAAACAATATGTTTGAATAATACTAGTGCATTTGGAAAATGCAGAAACTTAAATTGTGGTAAATGTAATGTTTTCAGTGGAGACAACGGTCTGTCTGTCTGTTTAGTTTCCGGGTCAGCGTCTGACCCCGGAAGCAAAACAAAACGCAGCTGAGGCACGTGTGTTCTGCGAGGGTATGCTAAACTAACTTAGTAAGGAAAACAACACGCACAAACTCGCGCTACATTCTCCACGCAGCGTTTAGGCAGCTGTTCCCTACTGATTCAAACAGGGCTAAGCAATCGCCACACAATCCCCATTTCTCCAGACCATAATTCTTGCTTTGTAAAAGAAAACAGCCCAAACAGATTCAATTATCCGGACCCTAAACCCACGCAGGACGGTATGCTTCGTAATTAATGGACAATGGATATGGTCAAAATCTATGTAATTAACACAATGACGAGCGCAAACTCGCACCAGTCACATTTATTTATAACAAAGCATGACAAAACAATCCAGCAAAACTCACACTAAGAGCAAGGGCCATTCAAATAGTATTTACATCAGGGAACAATATCCATAAATGACACAATAGGCAAAATTAACACACTGCAGATGTAAAGAAAACAAAAGCAGTTTCACTTACCAAATGCTGTTCTATTTAAATACAAAGTCCATCCTCCTCTCTTTGTTTACAAAGAGTTCAATAACGCGGCTGTGCACTACATCTGTGCGTTTCAGTTCCAGCAAGAGGTCCTTTTCAATTTTCAAGAGCACCGTGGCTTGTACGTGTCCCGCCGTACTTTGGTGTCGTGTAGCGGCCTTGCTCAGGCAGCTCAGGTTACCAAATCCAGCGTGGCTCCAAACACCAAGACGTTCAGTCGCAAATAACAGGCATTCTCAGCAATACAATTTGCAGCTCTTCTCCGACCCTGCCACTATTTGCCTTTTCTTTTTTTTTTTTTACTGTATTTCATTTCGACAATGTCCATTTGCTGATGTAGATCATGTGATGCAATTAAAAGCTCCTAGAGCAGCTACTAAATAGACTTTGTGGTGAGACTGCTGCTTGCAAGGTCAAAACTGAACTTTGAACCTCAGTTTCAATTCATAATTTAGTTTGCGTGGAATGATTTATTGGGACAATAGAGTTAGAAGAACTGTAACATAATGTGATAATATCATCATATTATGATGCATCTGAACGTTGATAGACAATAACATTGAGTTATTGCCCAGTCATATGTGACTCGTTGTAGTAGCATGATTAGCATCATTACCTGAAGAGAGTAGATCATCTTGACTGGTCTATGTCTCACCGGTGCATCTGCACCTCAGTATCTGATTCTATTCCCTCTTCCTGCTATTCTTCTGGTCATTTCCTGTCCCACCACGTTCTGCAGTCCCCTGAGGGAATAAACTGTCTTCAACCGAGCTTCTACACCTTACGTGACGCTCACAGGTGTTTTTTTCCTGCTGCTCGGTCCGGCTCCGAGGCAGAGAGCGCTCGCTGGACAGACTGGACGTGAATAGAGGCGCCAGGATGGGAGACATGCTTTCAAAGCTGCTAGATGATCTCGGCGAAAAATTCAGGAGTGCAAACAGAGACGGCGAAGGTGAAAGAGAGGGTGAGGAATTATTTGGCTCAGTAGAGGCAAAGTGGTGAGAATATGACGGTAGGTTTGGGGGGCCTTCTCGTTGATCCTTCAAGGTTTGGCTTAGAAGACGTTTTCTTGTTCTCTGTGAAGGCTTCACTCTCTGCTTTTGCTGCCTCCATCTTCAGGACTTGACTCTGACTCAGAGCTTCACCCAGAGCTTGAAGCTCCTCAACCAGCAGAGGCTCATCTTCATTGCACCCCTTGTTCTGGGTCTCACCAAAGCATCCATCTTAGATAAACTGAGCCTCATTCCTCCCGTCGCTGCCTTCTTTGATCCAGCCCGAACTGGTGACACTAACCCGACGTATGATCCCCTCCACCTCCTCAATCTTGCTCATTACACGCTGTGCTGCAGCCTTCTCCTCGTACCACCATTGAGAGGACTTATCCTCTACGCCTCCTGCCTTCTTTTCCTCATCTGCATCTCTTACTGCCTTGAAGATCTTGGCTTTTTGAGTATTCCTGGTACTGCCTTCTGTCTTCATAGTGGGGGAGATATATGTAGAGTACACATCATTGTCATATTCAGAGAGGTCTATGTCAGAGTCAGGGAGAGCACATTCTTCCTTCACTGAAAAGCCCTCTCTTTTTTGGTTGAAAGATGCAGACAAGGCATCAGGCAGCTTCACTCTCCACTTTGGCTTTAACTCCTGTTGACTCCGGTTTCTCTCCTCCAACGATGAAACTCTTTATTTTCCCACAACTCTCCTTCTCTGAGCGGCAGGAGTGCACATCATCGGCCCGACTTCCTCAAAGTCCCACACCCCAAAAGTAGGAGAGCTCGTCATGGTGAGTTTTGTCAACCTATTCACCTTGGGAGGCGCCTGTTGAGTTCCAGGTGTCGTCTTGAGGTTGTGCTGAAAGCCGCCAAAGTAAATGAGACCCTCAACTCTCCTTCTTTTCCGAGGAATCTGTAGTCTGGGGGATTTCGGTAAAGCATCCCGACTCTCTGTGTAACCATGAAGGTTCTGCTTATTCTTGGTACTCTGTTGGTTGCCCATGCTCATTGAAGTGATCGAGGCTTGCAGTCCGCCAGTAGCTCATCGGGGCTTATTTGGAGTTTATGTTGTTTTGGAAGCCTTCTGCATACCAAGACGGGGGTTTAAATTTATCCTGATGATGCTTCCACAGCACATACAGCTCTGCTCCCTTGGCACTAAGCGACACAAGGGGAACAGCTTGAGTTGAGGCAGCACAAGACCAGTGACTCTTTAACACCATGTTTATAGGGATAAAGTAGCATTTAGAAATCAAGTGATTGAAACCACACAGTACTATACAGCTCATAATTCATTTAGACCCATGATGTCGTCTGAGACAGGCACACCTCCACGCGGTTTGCGTGGTGTGTGTTTGCAATGGCATAATGTTAAATGCTATGGAGCAAAAGTGATCTCAAAATGGTCACAAATGTGTATTACATGAGCTACAAATGAAAAATAAGTAAGACTTAGTGATAGTCCTCTATCCCGTTGTGACTTGACGTTGTGTTGTATCTTCAGATGAGGTACATAGTGGAGACTCAGGGTCAGCCACCGGACACCATGCTCACCCTCGGATGCAAAACTGGCCTTTTTTTCCAGCAGGACCACAGCTCCACGAACAGTTCCTGGAAACTCAAGGTACCTGCCACTTCACCACTACTCTGACCTAACCGACTTGCTCTTTGACCTAGAATTTGTATCTGGTTAATTCTGTCCATGTTGCATTTCTAACATACTGTAGAATATTTGGGTCTGTCTGCCTATTTGTCCAAGTTTACTGTACTCTGATTGTCACACTAACAATAACTCTGTCTGTTCAGACACCAGAACAGTTCTTTAGGGAGAGTGGAATTCAGTCGCAGGAGACCAGGGTCATGGAGCTCAGCTCGCTGTATGATCTTGTGCTTGTAGGTGTTTGTTTGTTAATGACTTAAAAAAATATTTCTCAAGCATTCACTTCTGGAGGTGACTTATTAAGATACCCCTGACCTCTGTTGTTATTGTTTCTTCATTTTACAGATCCGGGCCATCGACAGTGAAACGATGGCTGATAAAGCTGCAGAATTGAGTGACGTGCTAGACTTTGTGGACCTCCTCAATGGGATGCTTCAGCTCGATGTTGCCAAGAGACTTACACCCTGTCAGGTGCTCAAGCATCAGTTCACCAGCATGCACAACATGGTCTGGATGTACCATCTCAGCTCCTAGTAAGTTAATGTTAAGATTTCATTGATGTGTGTAGAAGAGAACACGTTTTGTTTCTTACTTTATCTGAATGCGTTTGTTCATACACTTGGTAAAGGAAGTTTATTCATGTAATGCTTAATTTTTTGCAGTGTACGGTCCTGTTCTGAGTTAATGAACCCGACTACTGACAGTAGGAAAGCTGTGTGTGGGTCTCTGCAGCAGCCATCCTCTGCGACCGCCCATCCCATCCAGCAGAACCTTCCTTCTGCTTCTGCTGAGAGGAGCCAGTATTCTGGCAATCGCATGCAGGCTAGCACAGCTGTGAGCACCTGTGATGATACCTCAAGCAGCTACAGTTTGAAGAGGAAGATGGCCTATATGGACGACTCTGACTACAGTCATCAGAGAAAAAGGCTGAAAGAAACCGACCAAGCTCCACCCACCTGGAGCAGCTATTGCTTCTCCCCAACTGTAAAGCGGAAGATGGCAGATACGGACAACTCTGATGACCGTCATGAGAGAAGAAGGCTGAAAGAAACCGACCAAGCTCCACCCACCTGGAGCAGCTATTGCTTCTCCCCAACTGTAAAGCGGAAGATGGCAGATACGGACAACTCTGATGACCGTCATGAGAGAAGAAGGCTGAAAGAAACCGACCAAGCTCCACCCACCTGCAGCAGCCAAGTCCATGCCGACGATCGGAATGGACCGGAGGAGCGTCCCTGCTGAGCGTCACCGCCACCATGCACACACAGATGGTATTAGTACTTTTAGCGCAGTGTAGGATCTGAATATTTTTCCATCCACTAATTACTTATAAGTTATTTTAAGTTTGGGACCTCACTTGGCAAATAGTTAATATACAAACAGTGGTTCCTAACCCTGGCTCCAGAGCCCTTAACCCTAACCACTCTTTGTATATTAACTGTTTGCCAAGTGAGTTCCCAAACTTAAATCACTGACAAGTAATTACTGGATGAAAAAACATTCAGATCCTCCACTGCAGTAAAGGTACTAATACCATACTGATGAAACAATCCACAACGAATAAACGTCCTGCATTCAAAACCTTAGTCAAGTATGTTATAATCAGCAAGATGTACTTAAAGTCACTGTTTTACTATTTTATCTGATGTTTTAGGATATATATTGCTGCATTTACATGTATGCTGCATGTTTTTAACTCCTTTATATACTGTTGGTTAGTTTAATCTAAAGCAATGCATCATATTCTATAAGCTCATGTGTGTAGTGTCAGTACAGTACATTATTTACCTCTGAGATGTAGTGTAATCTGAAAATCGACCCCTAGCTTCTGGCCGGATATCAGTCTGACACAATCTAAAGACGAGGATTGTAACCAATTAAATTTAGTTATACAATGGTGACTGGGTCCGCCCACTTAGTGTCAAAAAGAAAAACTAAGAGTTTCACGAGCCTCACAGGCTGCAATTTTGCTCGTGCAAGCAGAGGTATTCTGCGTGATGTAAAAGCACTTGCCAAAGTTAAATATATTCGCAGCTGCTTGATTTGCACGCACGGGACCTCTACCATCGCGTGTGGAAGAGTGATTTGCCTTCATATTTATCTGCTTCTGACTTCTGTTCATTCTATACACGCGACATGAGTATGTGTCCTTTCGAGCCTCTGGAGCACTCCTCTCTGAAGGTGTTGTCATTCAAGGCAGCTTTGCCGCTTGCACTGAAATCAGCTTAGAGAGTGTGAACTAACCACCCTGATGGTGTCCTCAAATTGCTTGCTACTCGGTGGCGACCACAGCAGGGCTACCCTCAGACCAAATCGCTCAAGTGTTTCCAAGAACTTAAGGAGTTCTTTCATGAGGATTTATTCAGCTGGATGCTTTTTGTCTTCCACATTATGCAGGGAACAGGGAGGAAGATTTTCAACTGGTTTGCCCAGTTTGTGCTGATTGGCCAGCTATGCTGATGTAATATTTCAGTGGGCAAATGTGACGTTTTTTTTTTTTGCTGTGGGATTCTGTGGAAGTCACTTTCTCCAAAGATTTGAGTCCAAATGAATAACCGGCGAAGTTTAAACTCAACTTCTGTTGTCAATAAAAAAGCTTGAATTTTTGTCATGACAACCAATTTTTCAAACTTATAAGGTCACCTGTCTCCATGGCATTTGTTAATTTACTACATTTACTGAACCCTGCTATTTCTTGAAAGACTAACTGGAACAAATGCTATTTATTTAATTTACAAAGACTTGAATTTGCTCCAAACTTTTCAAGAAAGTTACAAGAATGTATTACAATGTCTAAAGTTGACAGGAAATTTAGAGCTACTGAACCACTAAATGAATATTGCAGTCACATGGTTTGGTAGACTTGAATGGTACAAGTCATTGCAGTACCCTTGTTTATTTTCTGGGGGATGGGGTGGGGTTGTTTAGTTATTGTTATATGTTTTGACATAATTGCATAATTTGTTTATCGATCTTATCTTAATAATCGAACCAGTCAGGCATCATAACAAAAGTTACCAGGTCTTTAAATAGAAATCCATTGCATCCCTGTTTCTGTTGAAAGATAGAGATGTGGTTGCAGCAGACTGACTTGACTTGTATAATAACGGATCGATAGACGGAGCAGCGACAGACTGGGGCCAAAGCAGTTACATGTATCGCTTTTCCATGAACCAGAAACACTGTGGATCTTTGGCTGGAGAAGCTACGACTGTCGAGCTAAAATTACAAATTGCCTAAAAGTCAATTTTTCAACCCTCCTCTGTCTCTGTTCTGTGTTTCTGTTTAGGCTTCAAGTCCTATTTTTCAGCATCACTGCATTTCGTCAGGTTCTCTGCTGCCTTAAATCATTTGTTCACAGTCTCACTAATTTTCCCATTTTTTTTTTACAAGGTTTTGAAAATGTAACTGACATTTTCACGGCCTGCGATCCAAAAATAGCAAGTTTATTTCACAATTTTGGGACACAGGCTCTTTGGAAATTGTATCCGTCAGCACAGCGCAAAGATTCATCGTCGTACTCTCCATGGTGCTCCAGAATGTGCTCAAAAAGCTCCTGCAGGGCAGCTCTCTTTTCAAAGACCGTGTTGACCAGTCTGGAGCTATATTGCCAGTGTTGGTGCCACACGAGGAAGACGCCGCTGCCTGTTTTTTATTAACTACCTTGCACCACCCTAGTCTGCCATTTTGACTTCTCACGATATTACTATATATATATATATATATATATATATACTGTATATTTGAAATTGAAAAAAAAGATTAAATCGAACAAACAATCGAGCAATGGTTACTGTGACAGCAAATTAATAGTGAACAGATTGGCTTCATTAAACTTGAATTTGAAGTTCAGTGAGCTGAACTTATTATCTTTTGACAAGACTTTTACAGTGAGCGTTTGCATTTCACTCAGTATTGACATCAGCCACTTCAACACACCTCAATTTGATCCTGTTAAGCTGCTCTACCCGCTGCTCCATCAGTCTATCAATATCAATGAAACTCGCCATGCACATTTTCTCTTTGACTAGAACATCTAACTCTTTGTTGATCTGTAAACAGTATGTATCCAAATGCTTTATTGCTTGTCTGCTAGTAAGGTAACCTAAAAGTATTTTATATATACCCACAAACCAACAATCACAAAGACCTATCTTTCCCGAATGAAGCAGGATGGAAAAGCACTTTTGTTTGTGGACAACTTTTGGGGAAATATGCATTTGAGTGAATCAATAGAGTAGAATGGAATTCAAATCAAATCACAAACGTGTTACAAACATCCCTGAGCAAACAGCATGCCATGTTGGAGCCATTGATCACAGTCCCACATGCTATGATGTAAACCTTGAGCAAGTTTCCCTTTGTTTTCTCCGTAGATGATAAACTGAGCTCAGGACAAACAGCAAAGAGCGTGAATCAATACCTCCATTTACAACATGAAAATTACCAGTGAAGAGAGAGAGAAGAAAAACAAGCCAATAATCTGCCCACTGTCATTCCCCTTGTGCAAGGGGAAATCAATCACTGGTAGAATTTCATACAATGTGCACCTTGGAAATCACAATCATTCATCACAAAAGGTACATCCCAGTAGTGGAGTAAGGTGGTAAACATACAAGCAGTAACTGCGCACGCACAAGGACTTTCTTTTTGTTTTGTTACTCTTTATTTACTTTCTGACGTGTGACTTTTCGGAAAGCAAAGAAACAAAACTGAGAAACACCTGCATTTCCTTTTTTGTGTGATATGTTCAATTTCAAGAGATTGTTATTTTGGGTTTTTATTGTAAGATGCAGCAGTGGGAATTTAATAGTGTTTTTTTTAAATTAGGCAACAATCTAATAAAAAAAAGCATCGATACAGAAATGAAAGTGATGGTTGGATTTAAACATTAGAGTTTGACTATAGCATGACTAATACGCAGCTGATTTGATCTTTTTTTCATCATTTTCTTTTACTGGGAAATTTGACAATAAATTGTGCTTGTTTATAGTTTATAGACATTCAAACGGAAATTAGTTAAATTTTTCTTATAAAATGGGTTTGTTAAAACTATGTACACAGTGTGTGTGTGTGCATATTTAAAACAATAACATGCAAATCTATGAATGTCAAATTGAATTAATAAAAAATCAAGACAGATTAGTGCATGCAATAATGGGCTTTAGTTCTTTAACATTTCAATTGACTTGTTTTAAAAAGGACAATAAAATAAAGCTGGGCAGACACTGTGCATTTCTGTTAATCGCATACATTGTGTTAACGCTGTACATTAATTGATAATTTGTATTAATCTCTTACATGGCGTTAACTCTGCACGTTAATTGACCATTTGCTAAGTCCGAACACAGTCAGGCCAATCATAGCGTAGCATCGGCCAGCTTTGACCACGGTCCTATAGCTATCCGGCTGTTTTTCCATAGACTCGCATGCAATTGTTTAAAATGTGTCATTTTCAGGTTGGTTTAGTGGGTTTGAAGCTAGTCATGGTTAAACATTGTTTAATAGTGATACTTGTTACCTGGAGAAGTTGGAAGAAGATATACATTTCTAAAACATTACGTTTCTACATAAAAAGTTGTGGGGCTGTCCTTACTTTCATTGTTTTCTATCTTGATCACAATTGTAGGTTATTGTACCAAAACAAGGAGGAGAACAACGATTTTAACTCCTTGAACCAGCTTGATAGAAACTGCATGGGTAGGACTGATGTTATGAATGACAGTCTTGAGAGAATATTAATCTTTAGCACATCAGCCCTTCCTCACTGAGACTTTGGCAAAGAAGACCATCTCTTTGTCATCTCGTACTTTCTTCAATAAACCTGGGACATTCAGTTCATAGATTTTGGAAATAGGCGCTATAATTTACTCCAGTTTATTTTGATGTATTGATAAGCCTTGGCACTGATGGAGTAGGCTGCAAAGGTTGACGTAAAGTTATTAAAATATTGCCTGTGCTTAAACTAGATTTAAAGTCAAAACATCCTATTTGAATCATGCCCTCTATTTTTTTGTTAGTTAAATATATGGTGAATGCCAGAGGTTGCAATGCTAAACAAAGAATACACAATCAGTTTTCACAGAAGACATGGCGTCATAATGATTTGATCCATTTTACTAGTTAGTTACCGACGTTCAACCAAGGTAAATCTTTGTCAATATAATAATCACTGTTTCCTGCACTTCATTATCCTTATAACCGGCTATCATTTGTATAAATATATATATATCTATATATAGATATATATGTTTATTTTTTATTGAGGCTATATCTGTGTCAAAGATTTATATTTATTGGTGAATAGAGATGGTGCAACATGTTTGAAGGCTGTCTAATGGTGCATCATTGCTATTATGGAACTGACAGTTTGCATAAAGGGAAAGGCAAACAACCAATGCTGAATTAATTTCACATTGATACTCAGCAGCAGTTGGTCTTTATGGGTATTTAAATCCCAATATTGTACATTTTCTATCCTTTTTTGTAGTATCAGAAATGACCAGAAAGAGATGTACTCACTTGATTGCAGTAGCATAGTCCACTGTTGGTAATATAGGAATGTGTATGTGTCTGTGTTTGTGAGACAGTGAGGAAGTAGAGATCTGATCTCGCTCTGGCCCTGTGCCCCATGACTCAGAGACATCCAGTATCAAGACTTTGCCTTTGGGATGAGTGCAGAGTCAGAAGAATAGATGTGGCACTTCAGCATCATGCACTTTCCACTCATCATGCTTCACTGCTATCTCTATTAGTTTCCCCTATGGGCATTGACCATGCTCCTGTCTGGTCCACGTATGTATGTACATGTGTAAGTGCCCACACACAGAATGAGACAGAGAGAAAGCGCACATTTCAAGGGCTATCCGTCTCACTGTTTCTTTAAGCAGTGGTCAGATCAGGTAGACAGCGAGAGAAAATGCGAAGTAAAAGAAAAGCGCTGCGTGTTAAAAGTTTGAGAATTTGAAAGTGTAATATGTATCCATATACAATTTAACAAAGTGTTTACGCTGGGGCAAAAGCGCAAAATAGCTGTAAAAGAAACAAATACGTATGTTGCGGACAATCACAGTAAGATAAAACTTCTTCCGGAAACTGTATGCATGACCTCCAGGCCACTAAATGTGCTGAGTGGACAAACCATTAAGTTACGGCCTGATGTCTTAATGAATTCACAGAGAGAAACGAAAAAATGCAGTATTCATTTTCATCATTCATCATTTAGACCACCAAAGACAGTTTATTGAATTATGACTCTTTAATGTTAAGGATCCTGCTATCTGATACTAAACTCAAAAAGTTAACACTGTTAATTTATGAAAAAAGAAAAAAATTGCCATTCAAATGTACATTAATTAATATGCCGTATTTAACTGATGCAAGTAATGCAGTTATGCTGTACATCAGGGGTCTTCAATTAAAATTCCAAAAGGTCCAGATTGAGAAAATCTCCTCGGGCAAAGGTCCGGAACATTACAATAATATCTAACTCGTGCCACTTAGTGCCATATATATATATATATATATATATATATATTCAAGAAGTCTAGTAGTAGTAACGTCTCTGTGTAGTCAACAACTGTCAAATCAAATAAAGAACAATTATTATTCTCAGTTTTCAAAATTGAACTGGATGGATTATAAATAATACATAGAAATACATAAATAAATGTTCTTCTCTCATTTCAAGTAAAATAATGGCTCCATCTAAAAATAAAATACACAAAAAAGAACTTTTGAAAAACTTATCTTAAAAGAAAGTGCTTGATTTTAGAAAGATGAGCCTTGTGGCTGAGGCTGCTGACAGGTATTTGCTTGATTTTTTCACATAACTCTTCTTTTTGTTTCCCCTCAAGTAAAGTTCCAGCTACTGCACTCATGCCCTCCTTGACAACCTCTCCATCAGTGAATGGCTTTTTATGTTGACCCAAAATCCAAGCAACTTTCAGGGAACATTCGTAAGCACGTCGTTGGGCAGTGAATGAATTTGTTAATATTCTGGTGGAACGTTCATATTGGGCTCTTAAATCGTTTATTTTCTGTGCCCTCAGTTCGGATTGGAGTGGGTATGTTTGGTCTCGTAGTGGCGTTTCACATTAGCGCTTTGAATAATGGCCACGGTATCTGAGCATATGAGACAGAGTGGTTTAGTAGCGCCAGCAGGAAGAATGAACAAATACGAGTCCGTCCATTCTTTGTTAAAGCTGTTTTCGAGGTCCACCTTTCTCTTTTTAGAGCACGCCATGTTAACTTTCTTCTCCGATTTACTCACTTCTCTCACTGCTTCTCTCTCACTGCTCTCGCTCCGTCTCCCGCCTGTCTGCGTAATCTCACTCGACTCACAATGCATTTTGGAATAAACATTCGATTGGCTGAGTAGCGTCACGTGAGATTATTTACAATGCATGTAATTGGTCGGTGTGTTTCCTGAACTGCTGAATGAGTGCCGTAAAGGCCAGAAAAGCTGCGCAGGTTAAAACAGAAGCGCTCCGCCAAAATGTATAATTCTCAATTATCCATCAATTATACGCCCGGGTCCGGATAGGACAGCGTCTGGGTCCGGATCCGGACCGCGGTCCGCCTATTGGCGACCCCTGCTGTACATGTTAAAACTCACAATTATAAACTGGAGAAATAATACTACAGACTGAAGTTTTATGTTCCATACCCTGCATTTCTTTATTGTGGCTCTAAAACACACACACGCACACATACCCAACAGTAAATGACATACTAAAAGATTTGTAATGCCATGGCATCTATCGCACCTATCTGCCAATGATGTAATCCCCCTGCCAACTAAAGTAGTGACTTCAAATGGCCTGTTTACTTGAAGAGTCTGTTGGACCAAGCCGCTGATGTCATACCAAAGTGCAAATGTTCTGATGTCTTACAAGTTGTGACGTGTTGACTTTTCAAAAATGTCACATTCATATTTTCAATAATCTTGTCTGGAGTCTGTGCCCTCACAAGAAGAACGACAGCCCTTGGTCGTTTGAGAAAGTGCCCCCCCGCCCCCCCAAACACACGCACTAAAACACGTGTTAACCTTCAAGTTACAAACCGCTTCTAGCCGCTGCTGTTTTTAAAGCATGGCCAGGATCTTTCCATAACTTTTACCATACATTATATATTTATTTACTACTGTAAAGCTTCACTTTTTAATTAAGTCAGTATAGGCTCTGTGTGGACTCGTACTTCCAATTTGTTGTGACCATGCTGACTAGTACACTAGTGGTAACGTAGCGACCTGCTGCGCATGTGTGGAGGGTGTCCTCCAAGCAGACAGAACTGTCCACAGATGTCCATGAATGCGTCCGTTTGGGAGTTAACCAAGACTTTAACCTGAACAAAGTAACTATCCCAACACAACCCACAACATTTCCCTTTTGCAGCAAAGTGCTTAATTAAACCCAAACCATATGATGATGCCGTCCCGATTGATAGAAGCATCAGATCAGAAAATGCCTCTATGAGAGAGCATGTATGTGCCTTGTTCCCACCTTCTCCTTGCCTCCTGTTTTCACACACTGTCAGCGTCTCTTCTAAACAAACACGGGATTTCTCACTGATGGTATTTGCTGAACAAACACAGTGGCTCCGACACTCAGCCTTTCAGTGGCCTGCCTTCTATTTTGTGTTTAACAGGGCAAGTTTGAGATATCCACTGCCCGCTGCGCCCGGGAATCTGGGCTGAGGAAACGGTTCACAAGGGCTCAGTAAGATAAGATGACACGCGGGATGGCGGAAAAAGAAAAGATGACAACTAAGATAGGATGTGGTGTGACAATGAATAATTGCATACAAAGGGATGTCAGAGCCTTCACAAATCTCGGTTGCATGCGCCTGTTGTACCATGACAGGTGTTATGGGACAATATTATCAACAAGGTCATTTTGTATATGAAGAAGATGATTCTGTTTTTATTGTTCCTGGTTTTTTTTCCGTCAAGAGCACTTCATGACAAATCAATTATATAGCATGTGATGTCTTGAGAGGTCGGGATCAGCTTGTGAAGCGTGGGTGCACAAATGAAGACGACAAGCGGGTGTGTTCTAATTCAAAATAATATATATTTAGATTCTTTAAGCAAAAGGTAAACTTAATTCCAGCCGAAAGCTCTGCCTGCCCTGCTGACTATGGGAATTGTAGTCTTTTACCCAGATGCCATGATGGGTTGTAGTCTTTGCTGCAACCACTGGGAGGGGATGTATCTCCCATTGATGACCCTCCCTCTCATGACATCACAAGCACCAAAAACATAAATCTAGACTTAATATTTAGAATGACATTTAGCATTATTATAATATAATTAAACAAAATGGTTAATTTCATTCCCCCACAAATGAATAGCCGTGCTGAGCTATGGATGTTTTTGTAATTCCAGTGAAAGAAATAATCCAACAAATCCATTTCTCTGTATTTCATTTTTATGCTCAGGTTTTAAAAATTGTCAGAATTCTTCCTGAAAATTGTATTACAAATTGGCTTTATACGTAGCTCCAGTGATTAACATGTTGCTAAGCAGGCATTGTTGCTAGCAACAGATGTAATCTGTTAGTGACAAACAGATGAAAAAAGGTTCCCTGTGGAGTTTTTCTATGTGTGGGTCATCATTTCAATTGTCACGAGGACACATTTGCATGAGCGGGAAAGGATACACAGGCCTGCCAATGGTTTTACGCCAGGGCTGCCAACTTTATAATTTAGTTTGGAGTGAGTTAGTAATATTACTGCTGATTTTCAGGGTCATCCTGCACAGGAATACAATAGCCTGTGAAGGAAAACATTTTCCTAATACAGTAACATATAGTGAAACTACTTCTGGTAATAGGCAGCAACATTGTTAGAAGTACTCCATTGCACACAAACCTAATAAGGAACTGTTTTATATCATTACGATTTAAATGAAAAGCAAGTTTTTCTGGCAGCTTCAAGTAGCGGTACTGTAACAGCACGAATACAAGTGGCGGCTGACTTTGTTGCAAACAATGTTGAATTTAAAATACTTGGCTTTGCAAATGTTTAATGACGAAGGAAAGGCATTGTACATGTTTTTCTGAATTAAAAGATACATACAATGTTGGATTGTTACTCACAAAAAACATAAATTTCAGTGTGAACACTCAAAAATATAGGCGACCAGCTACAACATTTTCAGAGTCAGCTTGTAAGCCCACAGTGAGTGTTCGGTATAAAAAATAGAGGTTGTGGGTATATTATTCCTGTAATTAAAAGGTCCTCAGAAACCAACCTGGTCTTTCCTATCCAACGAAACTACACTGTAAATTGCGTTTTGCAGGAACATATTTTCTGTTTCCGTTCGACTTATGACTAGTACCTTTCATCAACATTTGCCATGCAAAGAAGAGGTCGGGGTGGATGGGTGTGTCCAACAAACAAAGGACTTTAACCCAGGAGACCTCTGTCCATGTTTTCTGTGTGAAACCAAATGTGAAAAACGTATTTACCTAAACCTAAGCTTAATTGAGAGTGCGGTTTTGAAACGGCAAAAGCACGACGAGCGGTTAAAACACTATAAGATTGATATAGACATATGTAGAAATGGTGATATGAAACACATGTTTGGTTCCGGAAACATCGAGATTCAACTTATCCGTGGTTTGCTGAAACTTACAATGCAAAATTTGACGCTGCCCACCGGGTTGCAGTAGCTCAAATGGATCTAGATACAGATTCAGAGTGGTGCACTTGATTTATGGTCAGACTTTGTGCAGAATGAAAATGAATAATGGACAATGACATCATAAAAAAAGGTAGAAATATTTGTCTTTCACTGTCTGTTTGCTAGTTTTCCACTCAGGCCATCCATCCATTTACTATATGTTTTGTATCATTCACACAATCCAACATTTCAAAGATGTAACTATAATGCCACTTCTTTTACGAAATTATGCATAAATACAACCACTGTGGCACAGCAATGAACTCTCCATTTCTGCACAGTTCATATTTCATCCACTTACGTCCCCATTAAGCCTTTTTTTCTTTTTCACCTGGAGTTCCCGTCGAACTGACTTCAAATGTCAAACAAGGTAAACTCCTTTGGAAATGAGCTGAACTTCCTTGAGAGTGACAGTAGAGAAAGCCCTTTGAAACTGACGAAGCTAAATGTCATGATGAATAGATAAATACAGCCTGACTGCCTTCATTGCTCCATCAATCTCCCGTTCCTTTGATTTGCATCGAACAGCCCTTGTCAAAACGATAATCCTTTTATGTTTGTTCTCCTCATTGCAGTGCCATATGTGGCTTGTCATATTACCTTCGAGTGATGCTTCGCTCACTGTTTTTTTGTTTTTTCTTCTTCTCGTTTTATGCGAGGAAGTGTAAAGGAAGTAGATCTAAATAAGTGTAATGAAAAGAAGTCAGCCTAGGAGTTTTCATGTGTGACAAAACGATTATTCATAGTGTTTTTGCTTTCATCAGCATAGTTAAATTAACACATTTTGACTGATGTTAAGTTCCCATTTTATGTGCCGTTTTCTCAATCTGTCATGTGCTACATGCCATGAATCTACGTGCAGTAATTGTTTTTAACCCTTGGGAATAATCTTGTAACACTGTCTCTTTAAGTCGCAGACTGGAGTACATCCCCCCTTCTGATCAAAATGCATTAAACTTATATTGAGCTTTATGCGCTGTCCATTACCTCATTGGTTTCTGCTAGCCGTGCCCGACAGTGGTCACAGTGAGAGCTGACACAAATCATCTTTACAGTCTCCTGTAACTCGTCTGAGTTTGCAGGATGCCAGGTAGCCGCTTAAGAGATGTTTTGTGCAAATACACTGAAATTTTGAATTACAAATATGCTTGCTTGCACTTACGCCTCAATTTGTAATGTCGTATTCAGCCAAGCTGCTGCTTCCACTGTTGTACTTACTTTTAAAGCCCTAAATGGAGAGGGATGGGGAGAGTTGATCATGTTTATTAAGTCTGCTTGGCTTCTTGGGTGCTCCGCAGCAGCATACAGGAATGGTGTGGCGTGAAGCTGAGTAGATGTGAAATGTGTGCACAAGCTGTGGGCGAGATCCACTTCCTCCGTCTCCATGGAGATGACAGGGAGACAGGAAGGCCTTGCGCACGCCAGGCCGTCACTAATTCAAGATGGCAGCCACAGTCAGAGTAGCTGGCATCTAATGATAATGTGTCTGAGGAGGTCATCGCTGGTGACAACAGAGCAAAACATCTGTTTGTAGCAGCTTTGTGAAATACCTTGTATCATTTTCTGCTTGATAGAACTTTGTCCGCCGCCATCTGCCTGCAATGTAACATTTATCATTGACAGAGATTCGCAAAAAATGGACCATCTGCTTACGAGAGAAGGTCATTTGCCTCTATTTGTTCTGTATGACAATAGTGTCTCAATGCATTTGTCTACGGAAACTGTCCTCACCAGACAAAAGAACACCCCCGGCCTCTTAAAATTAGCTATATTTGCAATTATATTGGCAAAGTCATCCTGCTAAGGATGGGTGTGCAATAGGACCAAAAGCTCCTGAACTAATGGCCAATTATTTTGTCAAAATCTGTTTACATTTCAATAAAGCCAAAATCCTACGATCATTAGAATAATGACTGAGTTTCTCAGAGGTAAAAGAGGAAGTATGATTGTTTGTCAGATCATCAAACTCTCAGAAATCACCTATTTTCCAGGTGGAATAGGGCAGCTGTGTCCGACAATTTTTGTAATTTTTCCAAGCGGTTAGCGGTTCACTTCTCCCTTGCTGAATGTTTGTTTGGTGGCTTGTTCAACAAGCTAAGGTGGACTAAAGCTGTATGTTCATGTTTTGTAAGGGAGATAAGAAGGAGACTAGAAAAGCTAATGTGGTTGTTGTTCAAAGTCAAAGTTCAAAGTGGCTCTTGTGTTGATAGTAGAAATTGTCTCTTTTGGTTTTGGGTTTTTTCTCTCAAAGAAGAACACAGGACAAGTGATTTTAAGAGCAGATATGCATGCTACAGCAGGCAGAAGATAGTGTAAGTTAAGTTGGACTTGAAACAAAGTCGGATACAGACTTTGAAATGAGAAAACATCATTAGTAGCCTAAACTTTAAAGCCTCCGACCGCCCAATGGGAGATTCTGTGACAGAGAATGCACTCCATACAAGAAGCCCACTTTCACCAATTGGCATATGAATGACAACATTTTTTAAGTAATTTTGCGTGCAATAAGATCGTCTTTCTTGATTTTGTAAGGCATGCAGTCTGTACTGAGTGCAATATGAAAACATCCACGTCACTATAATATGCTCTCAACATGTGACCGAGTGTAAAATGTCCGAGAGGCAGCTCATGGTGGGAGAGTGGAGAGGTGTTTGACTCAAACAAACACACTTGTTATAAGGAGACCAGTGTCCCAAAGTGTTGCCATTTATTTATTTAAGTTACATTATTGATGTTTGTAACATGTTTTCCGTACATATGTTCTGTTGTGTATGTACATATTTTACTTAGTTCACGTAGTTATTTTAACCTCCACCATGATGTTTAACCTAACTAAACCTAAACCTAACTAAGTGGTCTGACGTAATACAACAGCGCAACAACTACGCCCCGCAAAAGAATACGTGAAGCTTACTCGACTCTCGCACACTAACCGGACACACATGCACATGCTCCGACTTGACGCACAGAACTTGACTCTGCTTCTTTTTGTTGCCGTCCTGGTATCCAAGAAGAGGAGAGACAATTGCCTGCATTAATCAAAGCTTTCACGAAAGACACTGAATCAAATTTGTCCAAAGGGTCCATTTAGTTCTACAAACAGACGTGAAGACAGTCTTGCTTCTGGCATGCTGTATGATTTATGGCGGGAAGTTGTCTCTCGCACTCACTACTCATATATATAAATAGATGTTTTGCAGTTTGAATAATGAAAACTGCTGGACATTAGTAAGCTTCTGTAATACATTTTAGCGACAATTGCACGTGACATTTTGACAATTTAGCTATTGAGGCTTTCGGGGGCTTTCACGATGTTAACCCCTAGGCCTATAAATGGCACGCTAAAAGCCTAAAATGCGCTCCATGACATGTGGAATGGTCAGGTAATCTCTTGCTAATCATATACCCTCCCATGAGATCTGGTTTAACCTGGCAACACACAAAACAGCAACACATAGACTGCACCGATTTACACTTGGATTTATCATGAATCATTGTTAAGATGCCTATATGGGCCGTTTTGTAAGCCACCGACAAAATAATCTAATTTCGGTAAGAGAGCTTGCTTGTCTTAATTTTACCACAAACCACTCTTTGTTGTTGTACAAACAGTGCAGATCTCTAATGCGCTGTAACCTGGATGGAGATAAATCTATAATAAAGGTTACGCAGTATGAAGTCTACGTCTCTGAACTGCAGGTCTGTGAATATCATGCAGATACTGACTAGGATTGGAACTAATTCAGAAAATGTGAGAAGCAAGATTCTATCACATTGCCGCCGTTTGACGGTTTGAAGTGCGACGTTCAGAGTCGGACACCCCGCTGTGAACCTGGCTCATCAACGACCTGTGTTGAATGATTGGCCAATGTGCTTTGATAAATGGGCTTTTCCACTCTCACATATGCACTGCCAACTGTTCTCCTTAAACTCTACTAGTCTTTGTCTCCTGACATCAAAAGGGTACAGTTTTCTCAATGAGACAACCGCAGTCAGTGTACGAGTTGCTTTGATCACCATGTGAATCCAGCAGGGAGTAAAGCCTGGCCCTCATGCTGCCTATCCCCATGTCAGAGAAGTGTATATTTATGTGCGTGACCTTAATAGCTGTGATTGGCTAACCTCCATTTAGCCCTCTTCCAGCATCCTGTCGATAAGTCGGGAGCGAAAAAAGATAATGGTTTGGCTGTTCTCATCTAAAGAGACCCAACACTGGGGGATAGAGGAATGGAAACGCTCTGTGAGTGACATATCTTTTACCAATCCCTTTAGTCAAAAAAGCGCTTTAACATGAGTCAGCAGAGTGCGTGACGAGCTTAGTCAATACTGAGCCAACATCGTTCACCACTAAGTGGTGGAGCCATGTTTTTTGATGCCGCTCTTATGAGGATGCACACGGTAGGTAGGGAAGATACCGTGGGAGGAGAGAGGACCGGAAATGACAAGGATGGAGGGATATTGCGAGAAAAATGTATAGAAGAAAGGCGGATAGAGGCACAGAGGAGTGGCTGATGATCTTCGTTCTGAACTCCAATGTCCTCTGTTAATCTAATAAAAAGAGTGAAAAAATAGAACAGACAATCTCGGATATAATCAACTCCTCATTTATATCACAAACCAAATCAAGGCTGAGGGTCTCTTATTCCCTTTCATTTAAAGATAAACTCAACACTGTGAATTTAATTAACTTCCAAATTACGTTGGTGGTCTCGCGAACATCTCCAAAATATATAACAGCGTCAACAGCTGTTCAAAGCTGCCAAGCCATTCCTTTACTTGTTCCATCTTCATTTTCTGGTTGAAATGGTTCGTACTGAAGTGTTAAAGAATGTTTGTCACAAGATGAAAAGTTTTCTCATTTTCATACCTGCAAACTCATAAGAGGTGAAAGAGGTGACAAGCCCGAAACCCTGTCGGGGGGGGGGGAGGGGTGCGGGTGCATGCTCCCCCGGGAGAATTTTATTTTAAATATGAGCTTTAAAATGTAGCATTCTGGTGTACTCAGAATAAAATTAAGTGATAAGACAATATTTACTTTAAGCAAAAAACTAATTTATTATTCAGTGATTAATCAGTATTTCAGCTCTAGTTGAACAGCTGGCTAGTTAGCTTTTGTTTTTTCAATCAATATTATTATTATTATTATTATCAACCTTTATTTAGACAAAAACCAAAAGTTTTAGTCATATAACAACAAAGATAGCAAGAGTAGCAAGAACCATCACCTATACAAAATAAAGTGATTCGTTTTCATTGAACCCTGTTACTGTATGGCTTAATATTAACTTCCACTGTTACTGTAAAGATGTTAGAATTGTGGCCTATCTTCTATTTGCAATTAATATGCATTCAATCCAGTTCAATTATTTAAATGAAAATGATAATCTACTCTGGCTAAAGTAGCTTATCAAGAGTAAAATAATAACTGTAATCTATACACACCTCTGCATTTATTACCCGCTGAAATGAAGGTACAGGCTCCTTAACCCTCTCTCTTATTACTTCAGGGCCCTTAGGAGCAACTGCACTTGGGACTGTTGGGGCTGGAAGTAGACTGGCTGTGGTCATTACAGTGAACAGTGTGTACAGTGTGATGAGAGGGCACGTGAGCCCTTGTTGCTGTAGTTTATCTCCTTGGAGCAGAGGCTGCATTTAGCATACCCTGCCTTATCAATGTATTTAAAATACTGTGACAGCGGGAAGCTGTACTGCTCTCCCTTCACGTCTGACCTCCACCTTTATCCAGGCCCAGCTCCACTCACATCTCAGCCCCGCGTCAAGCTGCGCTACGCAAACAGCCTCCTCTTCATTAAGCTGCATGTTTCATCACGTTACATTCTTTCCTCCTAAATCGAGATGATGACGAACGTTAACAGTCGATAAAGTTTTGCATGCAGTGGACATTAGCCTTAACCCAGCAAGTCTGAACGGTAACGGTACATAACGTAACTTAAACTGTAACGGAGGGAAATGAAGACGCTGTAGACATCTTAACGCTGATTGGACAAGACTCGACACGTCACATCAAAGATGTTTTATTGCGAATATCACGACATCACCTTTTCTCCTTGTCTGACTCCAATCTGAGAAACGCTGGCTGGCCAGTTGACCCCCCCCAAAAAAAAAAAACTCTACGGATCTACACGATTCATGTGGATGACATATTTTGATTCAAAACGGCGAATTTCACCAAAAAGCGACAAGTTTGCAGGTATGTATTTTGGAGTTACTTGGGCACCACCTTTGATGTGTGAGTCTCACTCAAACACCGACGCCGTCTTCATTTCCCTCTGTTACAGTTTAAGTTACGTTATGTACCGTTACCGTTCAGACTTGCTGGGTTAAGGCTTGCATGGAGGTTGCATTTGATAATCCTGAAGGCAAAGTTGTGGTTCACCAGTTAAGCACAAACCCTCCCTGTCTAACCCATTAATCAAGATGTAGAGAAACTGAAAAGCTGTATTTCTATTTTTTCATTGCCTAGTCATTACTATGCTAAATCAAATGTTTCAAACATCCCAACCATAAAAGACAAAATAACTCTCACCAAAGAGCTTTTGTAAGGTGAATGTGATCATCTGACAAAATGAGGTGTTGCTCGTGTTGAGGCCGTGTAACCGTGGAAATATAAGGTTCACTGTCATTTGAATTCCATTACTGCCATATGCTGTGACCAGATTTTGTTGAAAATATTGTTGAAGAAAATTGGAAATGCAATTTATGTCAGGACCCAGAATCGCAGATGTGCTCCTCCATGTTTATGAGCAACAGGAGCTGCAGGAGAAAAGAGACGGCGTGAGTGTGTCCCACAAGGATAGCCTCTCTGTTCTCTCTTCCTTTGTCTCTGTCTTCTATTCCTGCGCCCTCCATCTTTCTCGTGAATGCGTAACTCTCCTTCGCTCTGCGGAGAAGAATGGAGGAGCGAAGCACAGCAAGGAGGCCACACAGCGACATTTTTATCTGTGTTGTGCTGACTCGGCTGAACCCACCCTCTGAGAGGCTGATGAGGAGGAATGGCCTTGTGGAGCAGCCAACCGGGTGCATCCATAGCTGTCATCATCATCTGAATCCAGGACTGCTGAGTCTGCAACTTTGGCCTCCTACATGGTTGGAAAATGACCTGTCTTTGCCTGCCTGACACCCTCTCCGTCTACAGCAAAACAGCGCTCCGTCCAGAACAACACTACCCAGATCAACCCTGTCAGCACGGGTCAACGAGTTCTTTTTTTAATGTAAAGACTGACGTGCTTCCGGCCTTAAACCTGTGTCTTCATTTCTCATCCATGCCTGTGCTTGTGGCAGAGGACATATTCTTTCAGATAAGAGGAACAAGTCTTTTTTTTCCCCTTTTTCTTCTCTTTTGAGAACCTTTCCTACCCCTTCAAGCTGGAGAGCAGCAGGTGAGTATTTAGTGCCGAAGCCCAGGTTACGAGTCTTTTTTGAATATGTATATTTATGTTTTGTTTATTCGAACGCCAGAGAGCCAGGACCTGAAATCATTTGTAGGCATACACACCTTAAAAGACAGGGGGGGGGGAAAGCAACATTCTGCCGCTAATAATGTACATCTGTCTGTTAAGTCCATTAAAACTATAAGCGCTTGGACAATACTCATACTGGTGGAGAAATCAGCATTCTCAGTGAACACAGTGCCAAGCATGGTTTGCCTTTGGCTTTCTCCATGATAAAACCTCTAACCAGCTGAGAGATTAAGCCTCTCACCTGGCTGTTAGCCTATAAGCTCTTTAGTCCGCCTAATGACCCAAAACAGAACCACATACCTGACATTAAACCCCAATCAGCATTGCAAGAACTGTCACAATTTGAAGCAACAGTATCAAAGAATGGCCTTATCCCCATTGAGAAGGAGCTTGTCAAACAATGGCTTTATCTCCATTTACATTTTTTTCTATTAGCCCCTATGTTAGCCACATTAGCAAGAGCAAAAACAGCAGTTTTCTCAACATAGTCACACACAAATAACATAATATTAAACACAGCCCTGGACAAAATGCTATCTTGAGTGTAGCAGTATCTAACTGATTAGTCCACCGTGATATTCACTGCAAAGCGTGGTAGGCTGACTGCAGAGCAGCCGTGAGTCACATTTGCCTTGTCAGCTCCCAGCAGCTCTGGATGTCACTACTCTGGGGAGGGGTGCTACAACTTCCGGGCCAGACCAAACGTAACAGAGATCATCCTCCCAGTCTGCAAATCTGATTTAGAGTCACAATCATATCGCTGTCCCTTGTCAGATGCAGCCCGAGTACAGGTTCTGGAAACTCGGTAGTAGGCGAGATCAATCTGTAGAATAAGGAAAGAAAAATGGCTCAGAACCCAAACCAGTCTTCTAGAATTGACTGTTATATACATATATATATATAGAAAACCATTTATTTTTCCAGTGTTTTGAAAGAAACCTTGAAGGAAAGGATAGTGTAGGAAAGCAAATTGTATGCAGTATCAGTGAACACTTCATGATTATCATGAACCTCTTGTTACTTAGCAGATGCATTCATTGAAACCATTCTTTGTATCGCTGATAAAAAAAAGAGCCAAAATGTGCTTGCTATTGTAATTAGTTAATTTCATTAGTTCACATCTCCAGAAATTGGAGATTAAAAAGTAAATTCGCTCAGCAGAACCTGCTTGCATATTCAAAGATATATTAATGTTTGTCTGGTGATATTCAATAATTTTCTCATAGTCAACATTTCCTGTCTAGAGACTAAAACCAACATCCTGGCAGCCAAAGCCTAATTTAGCTTTTTCAATTGTGCCATTGACATCCGTTGTTTTCCAAATACTATCAAAAAAACATCAATGAGAAACAGTGTTACACTGGGTGCCCTTCATTACCACAAACACATGCTGTGTAGTTCATTTTGAGTCAATTCCAATTCCAGCGCTGCAAGAAGTCCCTAGCGTGCCAATACCGCAGCTGAAAATAGTGCACAACAAATGACTAAGTTGCTGGAGTTTGAGTAATGTTTGACACAAACTACAGTGTCCAGCTGAGTTAGGAATCTATTTAACCTTTATATTAATACACATTACTACATCTACAGACCTGTTGGAGGAGTCGGCATGTGTTGAGTAAAGGACTAACACACTGGTTGTTTCGCCGTTTTCAAAAGATTTCTTGTCAATAACAAAAAGTTAGAATAACACCAGACTTATCATTTAACTTTGACAGTATGTCATAAAAATAAAAAAAATATTCACAGTACATGTGTGCCATACATGGTCAGATCTGTCAATACACAAATTACTGTCATTAGACGGTACAAGGGAGCGGTTTCTTTTTTGAGATGGAGACCCATCACCCCCGCCAACATGAATAACAATCATCTGTCCAATCATTGCTTGGGGGCAGGGCGCTGGTTGGAAGATCCCTTTTACTGTCTGTTTGTACAGCTCCCTGCAGCACAGTCTACACAGTCAATCACAAATGTAACTAAGTGTACAATCAATAATTGTCTCTCTCAGGCTGGCTAGCCCACTAGAAACTGACTTAATGTGGGAGGATGTCAGCAATTACTGACATAAAATGGAAATACTTATAACGATGTGCTCACTGTATTTCTTTGTTTGATTTGTTTTTATTGAGGATTTTTAAATCTTCCATTTAAAGCAGTAGGTTTTCTGAAATATATTGTATATATTATATGTGCTATTTAATATTGAATCTATTGAATTATTGTGAAAACAATTGCTGATATATGAAGACACCTTTTTTTAATAAGCCATGAGTATAAGTAGATATGGCATTTATCCTTCACATAGTCCAAATAGATTAGCCACAAGTGTTTGCTGTAGCTTTTGGTCATTGTACCTCTCCATGAGCCTGATGAGCTGGGCTGAGTGTGCATTCACTACCACAGCTTTAGCTTTTCAGTACATGTTCATTGTGCAGTTGCCAGCACCTTTAGCTCTGAATTGCATGCTGTGCACAAAGCTTTCCCCTTGTCACTGAGGTATTTAACACACTGCTTGTCTGCTCTGAACCATCCTCGCTCCATTGCTGCAAAGCTCAAGGGTTACACACAGGGGAATTCATTGTTTTCTCCTCATTACTCAAAGATCATACTTGTGCTTTTGAATACTTTGTCTTGTTTACTACATTTGATTTGAAAAGAATGCTATAGGCTGCTTTGTCACTAACTGACAATGATTGTGTGCTGCGGTGCGTTCATTTGCTCTTTGAACAACTGTTTCTTGAGGCTTGGCTGCTGAATGGCAACTTTTTAAATTAAGTAAGCTGAAATCATGTGATTCTATCTCGTGGCATGACAATAAGTTATTCTTATTGTTTCCCAAGTTTTACTTTCTGACCACAGAAGCCAATAATAAACTTGAAAATACCTGAAAAAAATCACCACTGCTAGGGATTTGCGTTAGATCTAAATCTGAGTATGATAAGCTCAGCTCAGGCCCACAATTGTTGTATTATTTGCTTTTTTTTTTAAATACATTAGTTTCTCTGTCTGCTCTTGCACAGGTATCTCCAGACGTTTGCTTTTGATCCATGGTGCTTTGACAAACTCAGTTGGACCTAGTGTGTGGAAGCCTTAGCTTCCATCTGGTGTGGACCGCCGAGCTGGCTGCTACTTGAGATCTGTGGGGAAGCAGGAGGTAAAGTCATGTGGCTGCTTGCATTTTTTCGAATGTGTGTCTGTGTGTGTGTGTGTATGCACATTTGCAGTAATATTCTAGGAAATGTTTGTTTTCTATTGCATTTTTCTGTACAACATGTGTTTGGGTGATAACATAAGTGTATTCTGTTAAAAATTCAACTTTTTAAACTGCAGATGAAAAGCTACAGAATAAAGCTCATTGCATATCAGCTGGACAGTAAAAAGATGTGGAACTAAAATTCCATTAGAGGTCTGGCAAATATACAGTGCATATATGTATTGACAGCAGAAAAATAAAAATCTATGATTTGTGAATCCTTTGATTGCGGTTTGAGTGCTTTCTCCATATTTATGGGTAGCTGTCAGCACTCCCTGCCTTCAGTATTTTCTGCAGAACTGTAAATCAAATCCTGTCATGTTGGAACTCTTTGACAGAATGCTAAGTAAGTGAAAGGCTCTACATTGCATTGAACTGTGCTTCAATGGTTGCAGATATTATAAATATAACAGTCAGTATTGTGCACTTTTAAAGTCACCAAAGTCTCATAGATGCACAACCACATCATGTTTTCTTCAATGTCACTTAAAAGGTAACTCATTTATTATTCAGAAGAGCAAAACTATTGATTTTATGTTTTACTTTCAAACTAAGACAGAAATATTTGTATTAAATTGACCATACAGTTTTACTAGAGAGCCTCTACCAAACAATAGATATTTCCATTGTGATATAAATGTTTACAGAATAAGTATTTTTCAAAAAAATTGCATTAATGTTTCTCCGTAATTAAAATAAATTATAATAAAATGTAAATGGGATATATTTTGATGAGAGAAATATCTGAAACCCAAAAATGTAAACATTTTACATGAAACATAAATGTGAAATATTTCTGAAACAACCAGAAAAGACCTGCTCATCTGTGGGGTGGACCACCAGTTTAACAGTCTTTTATAATATTAGACATGTATTAATAATCACAGTCGTTTGGGCTATGAAAGCTCTTTTAGATGTTTTCTTTAAACCATCACTGACTTGTTTCCCTAGTATTTCCTATACACTTCAATCAAGATGCAACCTTTGGCTAAGATTAGCACCACACCCAGTGATCACAGTGAGATTAATAAATGCCTGGACAGTCATTGTGCTCACTTTAACAATATTGTCAGTATCACCTTTGATTTACATGATTATTTTCTGGTATAACTTAAAAAAATATATGATGACATAACATTATTTTTCAGAGAAAAACTTGGTAATCAATGGCAATATCCGATTGTTGAACAAAGCGTTTGTGATAGCATTAATAGACATTCATATCGGTAGAGCATTTACATTTGTATTATTATTGCAAAGTCATCAAATTAAGTAAAACAATATGGTTACCATAAAAAGGTTTCTTTCTGAAAATATATACAATACACCTAATTATTCAGCAACATATCACAAATAAAAACATGACGTTGACAAGACCTTCACCCTTTTCAGTTTTGATGGTCAGGTGTGGCTTACCTTGCACGGCAGCTGGATTCTCACGATGTTGCGAGATTAGGCGAGAATCGCTGGATCCGATACCACACAAAAATCCATCTAGTCAGACAAGTAATGCGTTTGTGAGCCAGAGCACGGACCAATCAGAGTCCTGTGAGGAGCTACTGGCAGCTACGACTGTGGCTTAGGGGTGTGAGATGACACGGAGAGGCGACAATGGCGGCTCGCGAAATAGGTTAGCTGTTGCAATAGCGTCAGTTATATTAGAACTGGAGAGGATTTCTTCATTGAAAGAAGAGCAAAGAACGGCACTGAAGGTTCACTTGCTGGAAAATATGTTTCTTTCCCAAATTAGTCTTCAAGATCTAAATGTAATTTTAATATTAGTTAAGTAGGTCTAGAACTATAATGTTCGACACAATGTACCAATAGACTTTCTTATTTTGCCCATTGCTTCCGCCTCTTAACATAAGTATTTGAGTACTGTAGAGGAATATTTATATTAATAAACATAGAGCAAACGAGACTGTAACTGAGTAACAAAGCAATTATGGGTTTCCCATACCCCTAAAATTACCAGAGATTTCCTGTCATCACTAAGTTTTATTCCTATTCCTTACAATAGATCGATTTACAATTAAGATAAATTATTCAGAGCTTTGCTTAAAGGAATAATTGCAGTGCTGTAAATGAGCTGGAAATGATATTGATCTCCGACTTCCCCCATTAATCCTTATCAATCCCTTCAATTACTCAGCAAATCCTTTCATAGCTGAAACAGATCCAGTGTCATGTGCAAAATATGATTTGGGCTTAGAGATGTTTTAATGCAAATTGCAAATTTGGACTAAAGTCAAATCATTAAAACATGAATATTCAATTGCAGTTTTCTTTTACTCACTGCTTTTTTACTTTTTTTTAATAATACTGACTATCACAACTTTAAAGTTTAATGGATTAAGAAGTGTTCATGAAGTTTGACAATTGATGTGTACAGGTATGCATTATTAAAAGGCAAGCTGTTGATGATATGGTGATTAAGCAGCATATTGTGTTTTTTTAAATCCTTGGTACTATCTCCCACAAACCTTATCCCCACAAGGCTCTACTGTTAACACCCTCAAGGAAAGAAAAAGTTTGTCCACCGTGGACATAATGACAAACCTTTGAGTCACCAAGCCTACTTTTTGAAAGATTTTTTTTTTTTCATTTTCCACACCGCTATCGTCAAAGTCTCGGAGCGCCATTTTCAATCTTTTACAAAAGTGTCTTTGAGGAAATTTGTAGCAGCGGCAGATAGCCCACATAGAACGGAGCCTTTGGCTTGGATTTCTCCAGAAAGAGAGATAAAGGCTTTGTCATTGTTTGTGTTACATTCACACACACAATATGCCATGGCGCATCTGCCGCTACAACGTCAAGGAAGTATGAACCTATTGCTCCTGACAAAAAATATACAAGCAAGGGCTGAGCAGCGGGGCGGATGCTGGGGAGGCATCACCTCAGATGTAGACGAAAAATAAAAAACATGACAGCCTAGGCCTGGGAGAACCCAGCGTAGAAGCCCAGCCAGCGAGCCCTCATCAGTTTCTATTATTGTGCCGTGCTTGCTGCGTGTTGTCACCAGTGTTTGGATCCCTCTGCAGGGTAATCAATGGCTCGGGTCAGAAAGGAGCAGACGAAAAGGCCAGCCAGATGAATGAAGGTGAGGGATTGGCTCTCTGACGCTGCCAGATCGAACTGGCTCAAGCGGTTATCAGCCTGCAGATATTGATATATTTCACCTGGGCGCAACTGACGTGAGATGCTTCACTGCGAGCGGCAGGCACACAGCGATTGTATGTCAGTGTAACTTTACGGACCACAGCACTAAAGATCTCAGATGATTAACATTACCTATGTGTCTCTAGAGCATAAGAATAGGCATGTATGTCTATTTTTATCATGTTTTAAAGGGGCTATATATGAGACAGGGAGATGGCTGAGCTGATGGCTTGAACTAATAGCGCTAGTAGCGCTAACAGCGGCAACGACGCAAACAGGGTTTACATTGAGGTGGAACCAGAGGCTAAATTAAGAATCCTGCAATGGGGAAGACCTGACCTGCCCAACTCTGGCTCTGATTCGCTGTTACTTGTTGCCTGTGTTGGTTGTGTTGGTAATGTTTAGGCATGAGGAATTAAGGTCTTTACACACTGGGGGCATTTTTTTCTTTATTTATTACTGTGCACGTAAATGTATTTTTTCAAACTGTTGTTTTTGCTATGAGTACTTTCTGGCAACAAGTGAATATCACATGGCGAAAAAGCCACATACATATTTTTTCAGAGCTTCTCGCACCACAAATAAAGGCATTAACAAATCCCTTTGTGCGGAACAGATCAATTAAAAATGTACAATAGTGCAACACAGAGGCTAAGAACTTATATCATTAAAAACTTACAAATTACAAATGATTAAACTTTATTATTCCTTTTAACCTTGTCAAAGGCACCACATACCAGATCCACCCCTCTGGTTTTCATATTTTGCAATAAAAGGCCTATATACACTGCCGACTGCACCAAAGAAAACTGAAATTCACTCAGAGTATTTTGCTCAATAAATATACAACAATTTGCCCTTTGACAGGCTGCTAGACTGCTCTGGGTCAACAGGTTCCAAGTAGTTGGTCCTCTGCCTGGACAAATCTAATTGAACGTCTTATTAAAAAGTGCTGCAAATGGTGTAAATTGGCATTGCTGCTGGTAGGTTTAATTTAGTTGCAAAAAACTAACAGGCAAGTAATTATCAGTTTTCGGTTGTTTATTAGTTACCCCCATGTTGAAAGGCCTTGAGATTGGTCAGGTCTCGGGTAGGAATATCAGGGTAAACCAACCAGAGGCTGAATAGGGCGGATCAGAGGCAGAGTAGGATGGGTATATCCTTCGCCATACGATTAAAAAATATCACAAACAGCGTTCCACTTATATGAGAGCAGTGTTAATTGGCAGCCATTAGGGACTCACATGCACTAACATGCACACATGGCTGGACCTGCTGTGGAAACAAATCACAGAGAAGCTTGGATTATAAGCAGAAACAGAGAGAGCGACTTCATTCCCTGCTCAAGACGCCATTATTCTGCTATATCTTTCTATAGCAGATAGTGGTGTGCTGCTGTATTATTGTTCTGAATGTCATGTATAGAACCTTTTACGCATCATACAATGGAACTAATCCAATTAACATTGTTTGCACTCAAGACATAGAGATTAAATTAAGCCTTGGATGAGTCAAAATATGCCCTCGGTATTTAACATAAAATTACTATTTATGAAATAAAAATGTTGACATCTCTATTTGCTCTGCAGCTATCAGGATTGGTGCCACACATTATTTTGAGGACCAGCTTGCAAACTCAATTTGTTCATTTTGAAAAGGTTGGGGGGGGGGGGGGTTGTACATATAGTTCTACTGTGTTTGGCAACAATATATTGAATGAGCTGTTGTGAATGATGTGATGTCAGTTAGAGTAGTGCTTGGGGACAGAAAACTGTAAACAAGTGGACACATGGTTGCTTATGATAAATGACAATCGTACAAAACCAATGACTCGAGACTCGTCTGGAACCAGTAGCCTTCCCTGACTGACCAGCCAAACAGGGATCTCAACAATAGAAGTGATGTCAGTGGAAATAATAATTTGTCCAACTTACTCACTTTATAAGAAAGTAAAATAATTAAAATTATCATTGATGCATATCAGACGAATAGACAAACTTGTTTTTCTGATTACTTTATTGCCACCCACAATGTTACTGTTTATGTATACTAATTACTTAATTGCATTTAGTCATCTTAGTTGGTCCAGTCTGTTAGGGATCATCACCCCGAATGGTAGCCACTTGCTACCGGCTGTATTTTAGTATAGAGGTGTCATCAAATTGCTGAAATTAGCAATATAATTGCTGTTTAGATGTTGCTATATAACACAGTGATTGGTTTTCGACTGTGAAATTGAGTTTTGGCCATTGAAAACCATGTTTTTTTGACACCACTTACATATTTTTAAAATAAAGATCAATACCCCAAACATTGAAATAGGTTTTGAAACAGGTTTTGCTTGCTGTAATCATTTCTCCTTTTAGCATAAGAGATGGGGGAGAGAATCCAACTTCTTTTTAAATGCAAATAAATGTATAATTCATCCACCATCACCTACATTAGAAGACATTTAGGAAGGGATCACTTTCAATGATATGTTAATTTGGATTATACTATAACAATACTAAGAAATTATATTATAACAATTTCAGTATAGTGACAAATGCTAAAATGTCGTGTAACAGTGTCAGTAAAGAAGTAAGTAGAGAAGAAACACAAAGCAACTGAATTCAGTAATTGTGGTAATGCAACAACAACAACAATATAGTGTTTGCCAACATTAGCCACCATAAGCTATCGGGTCATACTAAACCAAGTGAGGTAAAAAACACTTTCAAACGTATGACCAAGAGCAATAATTATACCAGCGTTTATATGGGCAATATAGACATGGACACATGACAATTGTTTTAAGTAAGACATGAACAATTGTAAACCTATCCTTTAAGTCAAGGAAATTGATTATTAAATTGTTAAACCTTGATACCTGCTTGGATCCCAATGCTGTATAGATAAGGATATTAAAATGCAACCATTTTAATAAAATAGTCCACCTCAGGCCAGCCCCACTGCCACTGTCTGTATCTCACTTGAATGTACTCACTGGTTGGAACTGAACAATATGATTAATAAATGAATACCGACTATTAAGCAGACTCAACATTTTGTCAGCTTTGCTTTCTCTCTCCCTCGGCGCTGATGGAAACAGAAAAAAGATGTAAGAGAAAGTGTGTTCAGAGGGTTGGAATTTGAATGGAACAAAAAGAAAAAAAAAAAAAAACAGGTGCATGAAAGTACACATTTTTTTATTTGTTTTCAGACGTACATTCTGCAGAAATAATTTTTTCCTGACTGAATACTGTTCTCCCACCTGTAAACGTGGGAGGAAGTCTAGCAGGGGTGGCCAGAGCTGTGATGGTGGGAGGCCGCAGTGGAGAAGAAGAGGGTAGGAGCAGATGGTAAAGAATTCTCGGTTTATTTCAGGAGTTCTGCCTTTACGGCTCATATACTTACTTAATTATAAGACAGAGGGGAGAGTGAAGCCCTGGAAGAAGTATTTAAAGAGGCAGGAAAATCTTCATCCACCCCACAAGGAGAGAGCAGCAATCACTGAAATGCCTTTATCATCTCCTCAACACCACTAACGAGGCCAAATATGAGTTATTAATATTAGTATTAGTAGTAATAGGTGTACTCAAAACTGAGTAGAATTGTACCTTTGTATGCTAAAAGATGTAAACTAAACATCTTTACGCAAATGTGAAACATTACACATAGAAAAAGTAAACATTAGATAAACATTAATCCATAATTTGAGGCTTGAATATTGAATTACAGTTCTGTGCTCTTAACATAAAACAATCCAAATTATGCCTGAAACGGCAATTAAACTCCCAAATAATGGCACTCAATTTAGTTTTTGACACTCCTGCGTTTGGATTATATGTTTACATTGGAGCTGTGCATTCAGACAAAAAAATTAAATGTAGACATACGGACAAAAGACAAATCCAACTCGTGTCTCATTCAGAACAATAATTATACATCTAGAAGTAGAACAATTCCAAAATGAAAGTGAACAAAATACAGCAGGAAAAATTACACTGTGGAGTAAAGTTCCAATCGGAATGACTTAATAACTGTTTTATTTCATATTTACACCCCCTCCATCTGCACTGCACTGGATGCTAAACACAATCACACAAAGAAGGGGAGTCCAGAAGCTGACAGGACGTTGAATAAGTACTAGGCAATGAGGAGGCAGCTCACTAACACCAGCCAACATTGGACCATCTGTGATATGAGGAGTCAAAGGTTGATATATGTGTAAGAGCAGAGGCATTTGATAGAACTGTTAAGGGAAAACATCCAATAAATCTGCCATGTTTCACCAGGAACTTCAGGCGGGATGCCTTAAAGCCAGCAACCTCCTTTTATCCGATGCAGACATTCATGCTTTAAGCGATGAATCCCTGCGATTTAATCATTTCTTTGACCTGCATGGGCAGAAAAGATGGAAGTGTGGGACAGTGGCAGATGCTGGAAGCTGCCCAAACTTTGCGCTCTCTTGAACCCTGTCAAATGCAGTTATTGCCTCAGATGAGCAATTTGATTATCATCGCCGGGTCCTCCTGTTCTACTCATGATAACAGCTCATCCTTTATTTTCTCCTCCAGAGAAGATACTGTTTGGTCGTTGGAAATGAAGGGAAGAGGCAGCCATGCTTCACAGACGCCATCTGCAATTTGATAAAGGCACAGCCGCTTTGCAGCTTCTTGGTTTGTTACCAGATGATTTAACATCTAACAGAGCTTGACTTGGAAAGACTGACATGTTGGCCACCATTGCTCTTACAAAGATGTGGCCTGGGCCAAGGGCTGATATAGATACAAAATATGCACTAACCGACAATATTGGTTATTTGTAACATAAACAGAAGTGTAGGGCTGGACCCAAATATTGAAAGATTTGGATATGTGTTAGTTAGGTAGGAGGAAAACAGCCTGCAATGTAATTTTACACTAGTAGGCTACTTATCTCTACTTTCTTTTGCTTGACGAAAAAAGATTTCCTAAAAACAAGTTCATTGTAGTTCATTGATCACAGATGGTGTCATTCTTTTGGATGGATAAAAAAAGACATGAGAACTGCATGAATGGGTCGCAAAATTTACTTGGCTGGCCGTTAATATACCCGGGCGGCCCACCCAAGTAAAGTCTATGTGTGGGAAACACTGCATGCCTGGCAACGAAGTTCTCATTCCAACTCGTCACACTTACGTTTGGGCAACAAAACCACTTGGTCAAGTTTCGAGGAGCTTAAAATAAGTATGTAAAGCCCCAGTTCCACCGAAAGCCGGACATACTACGGATGTCCCCGGAGACACTACGGATCAGATCCGGGGTCATCCGGGAGTTTAATCGTAGTGAAACCGTAGTCAGTCCGGAACGTTCCGTGCTGAACCGTAGTAAAACCGTGGCCATCAGTCCTGAACCGTTGGCCATCCGCGGCGTATCCGTGAAGATGAGCGGCTCGTCGGACGTACAACTAACATCCGGGGTGATCCGGGGACACCCGGGAATGGAGAGGGGGGCGGCGTTGATCGTAGCGCATCCGGGAAGAATAGTAGTAGGACCGGGATGAACCGTAGTAGGACCGGGATGAACCGTAGTAAGACCAGGATGAACCGTAGCATAACCGTGTTAATCCGGGATGAAACGGGAGCTAGTTGACACACTGGAGCACCCCGGATGGGTTTAATTTTCGGCGTGTTGTTGTCGTCTGAGGAAGATTCTTCTTCTCTTCTTTTCTTTTCTTCTTCTGCTGCTGCAGCAGCAGCTTTCTTCTTTGCAGCAGTCATCGCCTTCTTCTTGGGTTTAATTTTCGGCATGTTGTTGTCCTTTCAAATATTTTCGGAAGAGTGATTTTGTCTCTGAAAATCAGAACTATTTATACCCTGACGCTTCATCCGGGACGCATCCGTGATGCATCCGGGCCGTGTCCGCGGCTTATCCGTAGTTGAACCGTGGTCAAACCGTGCTCATCCGTGGTCAAACCGTGGCCATCCGGGATGAAACAGGCTTGAACAGGGGTGATTCATGGCGGAACCATAGTAGAACCGTAGTAGAACCGGGAAACATGTCAAATGTGTTGTCCCCGGTTCTCACCTCTTTTTATCCGAGGTGATCCGGGGACATCCGGCTTTCGGTGGAACTGGGGCTTAAACTAAGTAAAATGTAAATAATGTGATATAGGTACAGAAAACACAACTCAACAACACTTTGGTTTTGGAGACTGGTGTGCCAGTCTCCTGGTTGAAAGTCCTGTGGTTGTTTAACCCATCCACCTTCCCTACCCTTTTGGGGTTTTTATATTTTGTCTTTATACCACATCATCACACTCAGGGCGCATCTGCTATGATATATCTTCTCATGATGATGCAGATGGGTTTACATTGTAGGAGGAGCAGTTTGGGGTAAATTTAAGGACAGAACAAAACCATTCTACCTCTCAGTCGTCTCCTTATAGTACTTATAGTCCATGTTTGTCCTTCCAACTGGAATTCGATAAACTTTCTGAAACCACTGCATCTCCATCTCCTCCCTGTCCTCTCTCATCACCCAGGCTTCTCTGTGCTGAACATGCCGTCCTTGTATTTCTCTTGGCTGTCGGTGTCTTGAATCTGGACCTTCGTCCTCCAGGAGACAACAGCCTCTCGTCTCGTCTCGTCTCTCTCTCTTGAGTTCATGTTGTCCTCGTCTCTCTCCCCCTCTGTTTTATTTTTCTTCCTCCCATTTCTGTAAATGTTCTGTTTGAGCTTTGCCTCTTGTGGAATGTGTCGTCTTTCTTCTTTCCAGGTCTCCATGGTGGACAGGAGGTTGTGTGGCTGATGTCTTATCTGTTTTGCAACTCCAAGGTTGCCCTCCAAAATCCACATTCTTTTTACATTTACAATCTATCTCGTAATCCTGAATGTCTATACTGTCTTTTTACAATGTTCATCCATTCTGTAAACCCAACAATTATTACATGAGTCTCCTGAATGAGGATCCTGAGGTGTCTTCCAGTTTTGTTCCATGTTAAAAGTTTATTTTTCCTCATCTGACTTCTTTTACAGGACGACATTAGGTTACAAAAGTAGTTCTAGGAAATAAAACCACCTAGTTGGGTTTAGGGAGAAAAAAAACTAAAACTGCTCACTGGACCAGTATCTAGATTCGTAAGGAGAGGTAATGAACAATAATAGGACACCACAATGAGTAAACAGAACACAGTTAGGTTTAGAGCAAGATGATTGTAATAACATACATTTAATAGAACAACTTTTTCTGTTTGAAATGTCTTTTAAACTGGGTGCACCCTAGATAAAATAAAATGTTTCTCCTCCCAAAGGAAAAAGAATGTTCTGTTCAATTGTTCTCTGAGGCCTCTCCACTTAGTCCTACCACACTGATAGCAGGGAAGGTGAAGAATTTCAAGGATCCTTAATCCAGTTGTTCACATGGGTGGCTCGCCATCCCCCTCGTCAGGGAGAAAATCCAATCCAATCCAGTGAGGAGTCCAGAATCCAATCCAGGATTCAGGGGTATCCAAAAAACCTAGCCGAGAAAAGAAAAGAATAAAACGAGGGTCCAGTGTTCTCAGGGTCTTTCAATATCCGATTGAACTATGACTTATTCAATTAGTTTAACCATAAAACAAAAGTAACGTGTAGTATGTCATTTCAGTGTCTCAGACGTTCTTTCTCCGTACTCCGCTTGCCGCCAGGTCAGACTGCGTCTCTCTAGTCTGAGTGAAGGAGGCGGGACTTGCGCCGTTTTGCACCTACGGCAATCACTTACTCAGTCTTGAACCAATAACTGAATAAAATGAAGGGGGATACAATAAAAAATGTAATTTCCTAAATATTATATTAACTATTTTCCAAATGGGTTACATTATGGTTTAGGACAACCAACAAGAATGTTTATGCAACAAACACACAACAACACGAGATCTCGGACACCGTTCTCATGGTTAAAAGTCCTGTGGGTTTTTCATTGTTGTAATGTTTTGAAACAGTTACCTTAAGTACCAAAATGACATTGAATCTGAAATCCTTAAAAAATGAAAAAAAATATTGAAAGAATAGATGAAGTTGGTATCTGGTGCTATGAACCGGTGCCTATACTGCACGTATAGGCCATATTCCAAGAAGTGACATCGAGCCTATTTACTCATTGTGAAGGTTGTTATTTGCTATCCATGTTCAATATTCTGCAAGGCTGATAGACACAGAAGTGCCAGCAGGTCTTTGGGTTACACAAACACTTTGCAGGTTCAAGGAGGCTTGGGTCAAGGGCCCAGGGGGCAATAGAGGACAAATATTGATGCAAGCAAACGACAGACTGGGAGAAGGTGTGGTAGGCTTTGAAGAACAGGGAGGCAAGTCAGCATGCATAATGCTGAACAAGGGTTGTGCAAGCAGTGAGGATTGGCACGTTGTTTGGGAGCTGCTTGGCCTGGTTCTGCTGTTTTAAGCCCTCTTCACACACTCAGCGACAGAATCACTTTGCTCTAAATGTTGTTTTCAGAAGGAGAAAGTAAGGACGCCAAACCTTGCTGTAGTGTTCCTTGGGCGTTTTGCACTGGTCTGATTGTACACCTGCTATGACCAACCAGTTTTATATCTGATATTATTTGGCAGTGGGATTAGAGCTGATGGTAATGTAACCTGAATGTAATGGACAAAAAGTTGTACACTACCACCTTCTATATAATGGTCTTGCTAGAACGACTAGATTGTGATTAACGCAAGAGCATGATCATGTGGCAACCTCCAGTTCTAAAAAGCGAAGCCAATGTCGAAGTGACTCAAACTTGCATTCTCTCAAATGACCATCAGGGGGCGACACCTCCGGTTGCAAAAATAAGTCTGATAGTATGAAAGTCTATGAGAAAATGTCACCGATCACACAGAGCTACCTTAAGACTGAACCTAATTGCTTGTGTAACGGGCCTAGAAACCGATGTTGTTCGAGAGCTGTTGAACAGTTTTCTCAACTATGCCATGCTTGCCCTGTAGCTTGTCAATTTGTCCTCCAGTGTCACTCTAATCATTGATAATCCCTCATCAAGGGAGTTAAATTTTGCCTGGTGGTGACCTCAACTGAAAGGCCAGAAACCTGGTCAATCTCTGCTTGAGTCGTCATGATTCCTGAGTCCTGCTGTAACCAGAGTAAAACGTTGGCCCAAGTACAGAAAATCCACAGAGACAGTTAGTTCAACAAATTATTTACTGAAGGCCAAACAGCAGGGTACAGAGGGAAAACAACAAACACTACTGCCAATGCAAGACTTATTATGGCTCTGCATTAACACATGCAGCAGCAAAACCAGTCACCGACCTAACTACACATGAATTTGACATTTACTGAGGAAGTGATCAGACAAGGCTTTTGTCTTTTTTTTTTTACTTTTCTCTGAATTAGTTTGGAAAGCTGAGCACATGCTGTTAAATAAGGTGCATAGCTGGTGCCAACATCAGCTGGCTACATACCACAATAACAAAAACTAGTCAATTGACGTGCATGCATTCAGAATCCGGAAGCAGCTTTGATAAAAGAGGAGGCACCAACTCTCACCAGTGGTAAAACAAAAGATCAAGGTCAACAGCAAACCAAACGCATAATGTAGCCTTGTGAAATGAAATACTTAGATGATACATGATGCAGTACGATTTAGATGTAGTGCAATGACACTGTATGAAGTTTCGATGCAAGGATATAGATTCAGCACATCCATCTGGAGCTCAAGCCTAATGAGCATCGCTGTTTAGTAAATGACGTACAAAGCAAATGATCAAAAACAAAACAAGCTGATTTGTCTTTCTGAATGTATTTAATTGTAGTTTTGTCAGTTTGAATGCATGGAGGCTTTGTTGTGTTGCTTGATGTGCAAATTAACTAATTATTTCATGTGTAGTGTCGAGGTGGTCTTGCTTGAAGCTCTATGTGATTTGAAAGCATTTTGTTTTGTGCAAGCACAACTGAACTACTGTCTAGTATTACATATTATGTGAATAATTTAGAGTGACTTTCAGCTAAGTATAAGTAAGCCACCTCATCGCCGTAAGGTAACCCTGTTCCTGACACTATGTATTTATTTATTTTTTTCCCTCACTGACTCACAACTGCTGTTAATATAAAATAATATGCTTTTTTGTTTGCCAGCAGGCACAATCAGTGATAGTACACAGAGGATCCCTAAACCCCCCCCTACTCATACTGAAGTGAACATAGCCTCTGGTCTCTCTCGCATCTCCAGTCTACGTCAGATAGCTCCCTAAAACTGCTGAGCCTGACTGCCTGGGACAATTACTGTAAGTTAACAATGAAAAGGAATGGCTGCCTAAAGGAAATGCAGATGATGTGCTGAAGGACGGAAGAAAAGAAAATAGATAGCAAGGGAGAGGAGGAAGATAAAAATAGGACTTGTTGGGAAGATAGAATAATTCATAGTACTACTCATGGAGAAGTACTTTAACTCCGAAGTACTTAAACTCACCTTTTGTAGCAAAGTTTAACATGGATATTCCTTCTTGGTTAAAGGCTTTCTTCAAGCGTTCACACTATTTAGTTCACCTCAAGCTCCACTAATCAGTATGTTTTTGTATTTATTGAAGCAATGTATCCATTGGCTACCTGGAACATCATCACAACATCATTACTGCTGCCCCACAATGCTGTTCAGCTTGTTTTAGCTTAGTCTTTTGTTTTTGTGGAACATGAATTGTTTGGTTCACTGTCAGCACTGTTATCGACACTGTGACAGTAGAAGGTTTCAGCAAACAAGCTCTAAAAAACCCAATGTGTGCTACCTGCTGCGATTTAAAAATGCCATCCGCACAAATAACGTTGATCATGCTGTTGCATGACAATATGTGCAATCGGGACATGGCGTCTCCAACACAATGAAAGCCACAGTGTTAGATGTTGTTAAACTACAACGCAAGACATTTTAGATTGAACTTCTGAAAGAAACAAAATACCACACCTTCGAAGGTGAGATAGACTTTCCTCCATTTTTGTGAAACATCACTTCAAGAATTATATTAAAACTGTTATTTTACATAAGTAACCATTGATGGTGAACGTGTTTTTAGTCGATATGTGTCTGAAGTCAGGAACAGAAACATTTATAAAATATATGACCACAGGCATTATATAAAAACTGTATTTTAATAGGAAATGTTAATGAAGTTCAAGGCAATTTTGTAGCCAGTATGTTTTCGTCATTAAATGTGGATCAGGGTATAGTTGTAGATTAAGTCAAATTGTGTTTTTTTTATCATTTACATTTATTCCTGCCCTCATCTCTTATCTTTCATTCAATTCCTTACGAATCCCCTTGCCTCCCCCTTTTTTTTTTATAAATCTCCCCTCTAGTTGATGATGCATCACTTCCTAACTTTAGACCAATAGCATTGCACACTGATATAAAACCATCATCCCACTCTACTGATTAGTGTAACAAAATAAAGGTGTGCAAGCTGCTGCTGACAATGACCCTGATGAAGACCTGTGTAGGTCGTTGGCCATTTCGTTTTACATTTTATTTTTGAAGGAGACTTGCATTTTATACTTTTCTGGAGAACTTCACAAAAAGCACAGTACACCTGAAGGATCAAAAGAGCACCTGTATGGGATTACCACAAAGACCCAGCAGTGCTTCTGCTCTGCACTTTTATACGTATACTTTGTTTACTTAATTTCAATCCTCACATATATACAGGTACATAAAGGAAATGTGTCCTCTGCATTCAGTGGGCTGCTGTGAAGCGCTCAGGGAGCAGCTTGGGGTTCAGTGTCTCGTTCAAGGACTCGTGGACATGTGGACAGGAGGAGCCGGGATTAGACAAAACACAATTACTAAAAGTGGGGGGAAAGTCACATATGACTATAAAACTAAATAAGATTATTTACCCTATAGTCTTCATATTCAAGGATGGCATATGAACTGTGCACAGTATATCCCAGTTTTTAAATTAGCTGGATATGGATGGATCACAATGGATAAACAATATATATATATATATATATATATGTATTAGACAAATATTGTGTGACTTTTCAAACAAAAGGAGTTATTCTTAATATTGTATGCTCGTTTTACAGATGTTAATGGGGGTGATATTTCCATTTTTGCAATAGAGATTGTTTTTGGATTATATTTGACATCAATGGATGCCTAATCTTGGACGTATTAATAATTAAATCATTGTATAATGCAGCCTTTAAAGTGTCATTTAATTTGCATAGTTCGCTCTCATTGTTGAATTATTTTGATTTGAATTATCATAATTCATTTGAAAGTTGTTGTTTTTTTCTGTTAAACGGATTTGAAGTGATGTGCTTTGCGGGCATATTTAACAGGTGGTGAAGAAATTACAGAGTGAATCAATTTCACAGAGATAATTATATCAGAAAGATGAAAAGTCAGCCACCGTAAAGCAACCTCTGCTTTTCCCACGCGTGCATTCAGTTGAAAAGTCAAATTAATTGTGTGAAAGACCGCAGCATCAACATTGATACTTCAATTTAATCCGCATCAGTCAGAAAAATCATCTTAGCTAAAGTTGATTATGTGCCGCTGTATTACCGAAATTCAAAGTGAAATGTAATTACGTCCAAAATGCTATGGATCCCTTGTAATTTCTTCATTACACTAAAATATGCACAGCCCCCATTTCACAGTTTACAGCTTCCTCAACAATTTATTTCCTCACTGTCCTTTACAAGTGTCATAACTGCTTTTAATTAGACTCCTTTAATCATAAACTGGAAGTTAATTTAAATCTGCTTTTGGAATAAAATCTGAGCGTTTGTCTGTCCTTCAACTGTTTTGCCACTTCCCCAAACCAGCCGTAACAGGTCGCAGCTGGGCAAGTGCAGGCAAGACCGGCAACTGATATATAACCCCGGACATCCAGCATGAGCAGATTATACATAATTCCAGTGTGAATGGATGGTCGTGTCTTCTATAAGTCACAGCTATGGCTCTCTATTCTTCTGCAGTTGATTCACAATGGAGGTCAGTAGAGAAATCATACGAAACAAACACACTGAGAGTGTCTTCATACAAACGCAGCAGCGGGAGAGAGAGAGACCATTTGTTTCCTCAAGAACTGGACTCAAATAATATGTATTATGTGAAGCAGACATTCCACACTGTGCTGGATGTACTTCTCTCTTAGGAATTCAACAAGATGTACGGGGGGGAGCGCTTTGTGAGCAGAAAATAACTACTTTCTCTTTTTTTATGATTTAATATCATCCAAGAGTGCTTCTTCCAGTCCTTATGGTACAATTAGGTTGCTCTAAATTGAAATGGATGAAGGTCTTTTTGTAGTTATATAGCAATGCACTATATATTATATATTAAAATCATTCCTTTACATGAGGCAGATTTGTGTTATATTAAAATAGCAGGCTACTTTGAGGAGAACTACATGCTATCATGTACAGTATAATCAGATGCAACTGTGTTGTGGTTGCAACTGTTCAGGCTATCGCAGAGAAATAATGCAAAATGTTCAATAAGGAGAAATGCAAAAGATGCAATGCAGCGACGGAGAAAGGTCATCTCCGAGACACTGAGGATCCACAAATTCAGACACTGCAAGAGAAAGAGATACCAGGAGCAAGTGCGCTGCCCTTATCTGTAGGAGCTCAAATTCCGCTCCATTATTTATCAAGCTCAGCATACATAACAGTTACTCACCAAGATATGTCAGGTCAGTGCTCCCTTTAACTTCAGACCGAATGCTCACAGTGGCTCGCTCTCTGTCAGGACTACAGTGAGCCACTCGCTGCACAGAACTATTTCTCTGTCTCTATGTCCATTCTGTAGTCGGCAGTCTGTGGCATCTGCATGCGCATGCTCTCATTTATAAACCCAGTGACACTCCAATACAAAAACATCTGTTTTACCTCAAATCTGTGTATTAGCTGTCTCGACCTTCAATATCAAAAACCCCGCAATGCAGACAGCATGCTTGCAATAACAAATGTCATCATTGCTGCCACACTTTATCGTGGGGTCAAAGGGTCTAGATTAACAATGGAGAGCTTTCTTTGCCCCGAATGCTTGCTCTCTGGTTTTTCACTGAGTTTGACAAGATAAGTGTTCATGCTCAACACAATGCATTCCACAGTGTCTACAATTACATTTTATTCTTGCTGGTGGTGAAGCCTTAAGATTGCTCTGTCATTATGGTACACAGCGAGATATTCTGGCTGCTACTGATCAGATTGCTGTGGCATTTACTAATCATGGTTCCCCAACTTTCCGTTCATTACACTGGTAGCTTGATGTTGAGGAGGTGCATGATGCACAAAGGATAACATTGTCTATTTTCGGTGATGAGGCCAACATCTACACTTAGATACTGGAAATAGGAATATATAATGGCCATATTGTACGATGGAATTTACTGAGCACATCCATGCTTTTCCAGGGATAAACACTTTCCATGTGCGACAATAGTCAATGGTCAAGTTACCAACTTACCAACTAAGAGCACATGCCTCCTAAAGTGGACCATCCCAATACTGTCCTTTAAATGAAAATAAGTGCACCAGTTGTGCCGGAAAATACCCCGTCGTGGAGTGTCATGACCATGGACTGTATATAAGAAGTAGACGTAGACGTCATTGTGACGTCACCCATTGGTTTGTTGACTGCCATTTTGAAGCCTTGAGTTTTTCGCTGTCGCCATCTTGGATTACGGTCGTCGCAATCTTGACATTTTGCAACCAGTGAACATAAGAGAGACGTGGTATACAGCTCTGGTAGGGGATACAACCTGTCAAATCACAAGGTAGCCACACCGTAAAGCATACCCTAGCGATTGTACTTCTATACAATCAGACTTTTTTTATGCAACCAGAGGAGTCTCCCCCTGATGGCCATTAGAAAGAATGCGAGTTTAAGACACTTCCGCATTGGCTTCACTCTTCAGAACCGGAGGTATCACTTGGTCATAACTGACGCTTTGTCACGCCCCCTCGGCGCCTGAAACCGTCGCACAAGTCACCCTTTAGCGTCTGTATGAAATGCACCGGGCTTTCAAGTTAATGCTATATAAACCTATTCGCGTCATTATTAGATGCTGAAAGTGTTTTGTTTCAATTCACAAAATTAACTATATGTTAACTTGAGCACAAAAAAATGTATGCCAAGAGATCCGACAAAGCGTCAGTATATAATAAATTGAGATGAAAATGTCATATATTTACGTTTAAGTGACAAAGCCGACTAGCAGCTGTAGTAAAGGAGGACGTAGTTTGACATTATTATAAAGCCAAAATATACTGAACTTTTTCAAGATAAAAGTGTCACGGGGTGTGGTGGTGGACCCAAACGCAGACATGACCAGGGACTGCTGAGTGAAACAACTGGGTTTAATGCAAGGTGGACACAAAGGGAAACTTGACAGGGAACAACGGGGAGATACAAGGACGAGAAGACGAGGGTGAAAATCAGGCAGGACGAGGCAGGGCAGGCAGACTGGGGAACCGGGAGGATGAACCAAACTGCAGGCAGAGGAAGACAAGGTGAGAATAACGGAAACAGAACTCAGAATGAAACACACTGAGCGGCCGAGAACAAACAGGATACCGAGCAGGTTGAAACGATAATGAAATAAATTGCTCCCATAGCTGTGCCTACGGTGTATGAATGTGATAGAATCTGAATTGTAAGTCGCTTTGGATAAAAGCGTCTGCTAAATGACTGTAATGTAATATATTGCTGGGTGATGAGTAGATTGAAGGCAGCTGGGTGGACTGGGCAGGTGAGTTGAATGAGTGTAATCGGGAGGGAGCCGGGAGGGGACCAGGGCGGAGCCACACACAGACACAGAAACACAGGAGGCAAAGCCTAATCGTGACAAAAAGTTTGTGTGGAAAAAAAAGCAAAAGAGTATCTCTAAAAAGTGATGGATCATTCTGCCCTTATTTCTCCTGGAACAAGAAGAAAATGTTCACCGTGACAATACATTATCTGATGTCCTGCTATCAGTTATCTTAAACTTGAACAAAATGCAGCCCTATATAAAACGTGTGTGTGCCTCTAAATGACAAAGAGGGCCAGACAGAGAGAATATAAATCTGCATGACTCTTCATCCCAAGATAATACATTTTAAACATGGATTGCTTTATTTGCCTATTGAAAAGTGCACACATTTGGTTGGTATTTACAATACCAACGACTTTCACTGTGGTCTATTACCCCTGAATTGATATGGACCGAGTAAGCTGGGCAGAGTCATTAAATAAAGAAAAAGTCATTAAGCTAAATTAGCTAGCTGCTGTAAATATAATCAAATGAAATGCCACAACAGGGGGGTACCTCTCACACAAAATAAATATGCCAGATAATGACTGGGCTAATGTTTTGCTGCACATGCAACTCATACATTGTTAACTAATGACATTTGCACACCATAGAGTGATTAACGACATCTATGGCAATGAAGTGTTTGTTATGTTTGTGTTTATTCTTTTTGTCCTTTGTGTGTGCACATTAGCGGAGGGTGGGGGGGTAGGATTTCCACTCTAAATGGCAGTCTGATAAGTCACCACGGTGAACCCTGCAGTCCAACTGTAGATGAATCAACACAATTAAAGCGAGACACGGATGGTTGGGGAGCACTTCCTGTGAAAGGCGAGTCGTGCCGACTCTTTAGTAATGCATGCTTTTAACTCGAGACGTTTGGACCCCTCTTAAGTGTGGCATACATATTGCCCAGGAATCTACTGTTCAAGCATAAAACGCCTATCTAAGTGAATTTGATTTGCACTTAGTTGGGATAATCAAGTTTAGCCGCTCTCCACGGCAACACTAAAAAATGCATGTTAACCGCTACAGAATGTTAACCGCATTAGCGCTAATGGATGAAATGGAAAAAAGTCACTTTTTTGAAATATAATTTGTCTATGGTACATTGAAATGTAACTCTTCTGGCCCAAACAATGTTGGCATATAATCTAGCATCACACAGTTACTTATTTGCAGTGGCGGGCCATGCATTTTATACCTGGGCCTTCACTGCTGTCCTGCAACTGAAACACAGCTACGGTTATTATTTGTTTTGTGTAAAAATTAAGCCAACACCTGTAAATACACTAACTGCAGAGAATACGCCGAGAGTGCGTCTCCTCTCTGCTCTGACTGCAGCTTGAGGCTTCTGTGAGAGTACCCGCCTGTGTGTGCTTTTGGGCGGTGGAGGGGCTCACGGCAGCACCTACTGCTCGTTCACGGCAGTAACTGTAGAACGTACGTGCTTTAACATTATCGAGCCAAAACACCAGCAAAGTCTCCAACACCAGAAAAAGTCGTTAGATTTGTCGCTAGTAGCTTTTGACAAAAAAAGTTGCCATGAGGGTTTGAAAAGTCGCCAGATTTAGCGAGAAAGTCCGCAAGTTGGCAACACTGGCACCGGCTAAATATGTCCCCAGAGCAACATAGGACGTAACAATGGTTCCTATCGCATATAAAACCAAACAAAAATCGGTAGCACTTTATAATAACTACACACTATGAAGCATTAGTTAAGCATGAGTAAACACTTAATTCATCATTTATAAAGCATTGTTTCTACATTAATAATTCATTAGTATGCAGTTCATAACAGTTATAAATGTTTTATTCTTGATTAATAAGCTCGTCTATGTGTTTCATTATTGTGTTTTCATACTTTATAAATGATGGGTTCCCCATTTGTAAATGAAGTATTATATATTTTACAAAACAATAATTAAGGAGTTGTAGATGATTAATAAGTTAATTTATAAAGTGTTAGTAAATGATTAATAACTTATTTAGATGTACATTATTCATGCATTTATATATATATATATAATGATTTAGATATGCACTAATGGTTAGGGACTATGCTAATATATGCTTTATAAATGCGTATTAATACTGCAATTCATGATTAATTAATGATTTATTAAGGTAGTTACTAGTCCTTAGTAAAGTATTTTGTGTGAGCTCATCTAAAGTGAGGACTATCTATGCCTTATAAAGCATTTATTAAGTATTTTGTGTGACCTCATCTAAAGTGAGGACTATTTATGCCTTATAAAGCATTTATAAATGACATTGAAAGGCCAGCAGTGCCTCAAAACCCATAGTTTTTTAACAGAAAAGGCAAATAGACACAACACAAAGTGATCAAGAACATATCAATATTTATTGCAAGATGCAAACAATATACTATTAAATACAAACCTCTCAGGCATTCATTCATGTAAGAAACAAACAGACAAAGACATTCTCCTTCAGGAGAACATGGCTGGATATAAAACATTTGTAAATATACAACTGGAGCTAACTTCGACTGTGGTTGAATGGTGATATTTGTCATTAAACATTATTATAATTGAACATTAGAATGGCACATTATCCAGTAATTTTCCTATATTGACATATACTATTATACGTATTGCTATCAAGCAGCGTAATCAGGCAAATGTGTGTATCATTATTTTACCTGAATTCTACAAAAGCCATAAACCATTTCCATTCTGTATTCGTGTCTATGCATGTGTACGTCACCTTGTGATTGACAAAAACATGTGTAAATATTACACAGTTGGGTGTGCTACAATTTACCACATGCAACGCGATTTGTGATGTATATTTTTTCCCTGTAATCAGTTTGAGATTCGATGAAGTGTGGAACACTGATTGCATTGATTGCTTTGAATCAGTTATTCCGGTATTTTCACCTGTGTTTAATAACAGCTGCTCATTCCAAGTGCCAAAGACTCAAATGAGGCTGTGTAATGTCGCCATAGCAACCATCTGTTTGACTCCAATACCTCTTTGTTATAATGCAGAAGAGGGGGAGGATTAAAACTAGAGTGACTCCAGGCGGGCATGACTTCTTTTGTTCAGGTCTCACCACATTATGCACAAAGGGGTGCCATCTTTGTTTGCTTTAACCTTGTAGACATTCTATGACAAATCTCATAGTGAACAGACTGTGACACAAACCTAGCACTTTCCTCTGTGGGTTGGGTATTTAGTAACTGATCATGCAGTCAAAATATGGCACCATGATAGATCACAGCATTAAAGTTTACATCTACTCGCTCCTGTGGTGTATTATTATAGTTTCTGAGCTAATGCAATGCTGATTATCTTTCCCTGTGGACAAAAAATGGTGGTGTTCCAAGCACGGCAATGAGAGGCCCTTTAGAAAACCTCATTTATTTAAATGAATTTATTTTTCAATAAAGCTGATTCTGATTTTACTGCATCAGGGTCCGGGCCCAGCAATAGGGCCCTGGACCTACAGCAGCGTGGTGTCGGCGTTGGTTCCCAGTGAGGCGGCGCTCTGTTCCTGGCCTGAAGTGGAGCAGCTGCTGCCGGGAGCAGATCGCTCCACTTCCCGCCGGAGCTTCCGACTGAAGTTGGCAGGGAGGCCAGATCTGGTTTTAATAAAAGTTTAAAAATGCCATGCCGCTCTCATCTCTAAAATGAGAGTTCATGATTTCCAGGTGAAAGTCTCATCAATATTTCCACGGTCTGAATAGCTCCAATGGCAAAGAATATATCGGTGATGTGATCTACATACTGACAGCAACCTCAGGGTCAGGGTCATACTGTATGCGTCAATCAGCAATTGGCATATTTGACCATCTGACCTACTCAGACCAAGTCCAGATGGACCAAACAGAATGTTGATAAAGAAGGATTTGTTCTTTAATTTTATTTGTATTCTTACTCTGGAATGGCAAATACAGAATGTGTATGTCTATGGCAAATAAAACGCAAGGAAAGGTAAAAGTCTAAATATTGAAAGGCACCATTGATGGTTAGTCATATCAAATGCAATACAATTTTAATCTTGCTGTATTTTCCAATGTGCACGTAACTCAAAGGTAGAAACAGGCTGGATCAAGAGTGTATCTTGAGGCAAATGATATCTCGCATTTAGAAAACTGGCTACATGGAGCAATATGAGCACCTGCCAACAAATACACCCTCATCTTTGGAGTCAAACAGCGCTATCTTGAGAGGAACATACTTGAGTTGAAACTGAAGGAGGCAGACAAGTCTTATGGTAAAACTAAATAAATAGAAGGTTCATGTTGGGTCTGTTTCCCTGACAGTCTGGGGGACAGGCCTGGCTCTCGATCTCATCCTTCACTGGGGGGTATGTGACAGGAGAGAAGAGAGGGGGAAACAGACAGCCCTCAGAGGCAGGTCTCTCCGCGGCGTTCTTCTAGAAAGGTCACTTGTGCTTTGAGATAAATAAAACAACACCTGGCTCTTAGAGGAGCTGCTGGCTCCATGCCAATTCCTGCGGAGAGACAGAGGTCCCAGGTGCCAAGCACAGCAACCACTTTGAGCTGCCTGAGGCTGAACATTACACCCTTTATCCTTAGGATGTGCTCACTCCACACACACACACACAGACCAAACACCTGACAATAGCTTATTTTTGTCTTTGCTCTAAGTGAAAACATAATAAAAAACACATTATGATGGTGTATGCCAGTGGTTCTCAAACATTTTCGGTCATGCCCCACTTTGGAGGAAGAAAAATATTCATGCCCCACTGCCCCAACAAAATTGTAACAAAATGGTCAATGTTGAACTTTTATTGAAATAACAACATTTTGTGACTCCTCCATCTGTGCTTTTTCAAATAATAGAATAAAGAAAATTGCAATCACTTTCAAGTAAACCAGATTGCTCCATCAGACAAAAACAAATACATTGTGCAATCACTTTGTTAGAACAATGCAAATAAAGTTCTATCTGTGCAAAAAAGAACTAATATTTGGCAAAAAATAGCATATTATGGCTGCAATTAACCTGTTTTGCACTGCATATCTTATATATATATATATATAACAATAAAGTGCAACCTGTGAAAAACTAAACAAAACAAGTTCAAATATTTGGCAATAAAGAGTTTTACTGAGTTTTACACTGCATATCTTTTCAAAACAACAATAACGTGCAACCTGTGCAAAAGTAAACAAAATTAGTGCAGATATGTGTGCACCATCAAGTTGTATCAGTATTAGCGGCTGCAATGAGCCTGCTTTCCACTACAAATCTTTTTTGTCGTCGGGGTTGCAGACTTGATACGACCACTCTCAATTCATGCTCAATGTTGAGCTTAGATCTGTATTTTGTTTTGAAGGGGCAACAGCAGAAAAGCCGATCTCACAGACGTAGGATGTGGCGAAGGGAAGCTACACATGCGAGTCGCCAAGAATCTTGGCCGTCGCGCATGCGCAAGTGTAACCTGTTAACGGCGTAACGTAAACATTTACACGAAAGTACAGGCATTTTGCCATGTATTTATGAATGACTCAGTTTTATGTCTGTGTACTTTGTAGTTTTGTTCTTGAAATAAAAAAATTCTGCATTTCCCCCTGTGCCCCACCTGTAACACCACTGCGCCACACTAGAGGGGCGCACCCCACAGTTTGAGAAATACTGGTGTATGCCATTAAATAAAAAGTTATGCACTCAGAAAAATGATTCGTATTTGTCACCTCTAGAACTTTCTATCAATGCAAAACATGAGGAAAAAAAACTTTGCACGTCTCCGATATTTGTCCTTGCAAAGATATGCATCAAGCACATCACCAATGGTGCAATACCTTCTCCATAATTGCCATAAGGAATTCTTTCAGCTGACAAAATGATTGCAGTATCGCTCTGAAAATGGACGGATCCAAGAAAACGTAGGGCGACAGGAAAAAATTAAAAAGAGCGTTAGACTCATTAGTGCAGTTTTCTTTAGTGTCAACACGGTAGATGATACTTCTCGTCTCAATTTCCTCATCTCCTAGTTTGACAATCTCTATATGATGTTCTTAGTGACGCTTCAGACACCACAGAGATCCGTCTCCGGTCACCTCTGCCTCATCACCTCGCCTGTGCACGTAAGTAAGTAAGATAGACTTTATTGTCCCGAAGGAAATTTGCCTTGGACACATACAGTATCTGCTGTTAAAAAAAGAACATAGTGCATACATACAGTACATACACAGACTGTCTCCAGTCCACATGCACGCACACACAGTACCTACAGTACATGCACAGACTGCCACCAGCCAACAAATAAATTGCACACTGCCTATCGTACAACACACCTGTAGTCATCGTAATAGTGTACATAATATGTACAGTAAGAGTAGAGCAGCCTCATCAACATAGAATCATCATAGAAAGTACATGTGTACAGTTAAGATAAAAATGTGTGTTACAGGGGTTAGGCTCTGGCTAGCTTGCCAATTAGGGCTTTGATGGACAGGGGGACAAAGGAGTTCTTAAAGCGGTTGAGCCTGCACTGGGGGACTCTGAAGCGTCTGTCTGAGGGAAGAAGCTGGTGGAGGACATGGGAGGGGTGTGAAATAATCTTCTGGGCCTGTCTGATAGTTTCATCAAAGTCAGCCTTGAGTGTGGGATGCTGTTTGACTCCCATGATTTTCATGGCTCTTTGTGTTCGCCGGGTAATCTGGGCTTTCAGCTGTACGCTGAGGTTGCCAAACCAGGCTGAGATGCCAAACCGCAGAATGTTCTCAACTACAGCGTGGTAGAGGAGGAGCAACACTTTCTGGTTGACACCAAAGACCCTCAGCCTACAAAGGAAGTGTAGCTGCTGTTGGAACCTAGTGCAGACATTTTCTACCTGTTGTAACTCTGTTGTCAATGTGTATGCCCAGGTATCTGTAAGAGTCAACCTGTGCTATGTTCTGGTCATGGATAACCACTGGTGAGTGGTCTTCAATGTATTTGGGGTTGAATACTTTCTTGACGTTGAGGATGAGGAAGTGTTTGTCGCACCACTGGACAAAGTTCTGAATCTCATGTTTGTATACAGCTGTATCTGATGTGTCAGACATGAGACCCAGGATGGCTGTATCATCAGAAAACTTGATCATGTAGTTGTTAGCAATGTTGCATGTGCATTCATTAATGTACAGGGTGAACAGGACTGGTGAACTGACGCACCCTTCGGGGTGCCGGTGCTGATGGTCAAGGGTTCAGACAAGGTCCTGTTCACCCTGACCTGCTGCGTATGGTTGGTGAGGAATAAGTATTACCACTTAGTAGAGAAGGGGTTGACATTCATCAGCTGCAGTGTTTTCAGGAGAACATGAGGCTGTAGGGAGTTAAAGGCTGAACTGAAATCTACAAACAACAGTCTAGCATAAGCCCTCGGATTCTCAAGGTGTTTAGTCACTAGATGCACTATACTGTTGGTTGCATCATCAGTGCCTCTCTGCTGTGTGTATGCGAACTGATTAGGGATCTAGCTGTGGGCCTACATCCAGCCGTAGTTTGCTCACCATGAACTTCTCCATACACTTCATCACAACAGAGGTTAGAGCAATAGGTCTAAAATCATCATTCTCCTGTGGACAGGGTTTCTTGTTGACAGGTGTGACGATTGCCTTTTTCCATTGTGTTGGTACAGTGTGATAATCTAGGGACCTTTGGAAAATGGGGCACCAGGCAGGTGTCAATTCATCTGCACATGTTTTTAATAGAAAAGCAGACATACCATCTGGACCTGTGGCCTTGTTGACATTGATTTGCTTAAGGACCTTGTTAACAGATTCATGGTCAATCTCTAGCCTGTCAACATCAACAGTAGCAATACCATCAAGCACCATGTCACATTAAGCAGAGAAGTCACAATTGTCAAACCGCTTGTAGAAACCATTCAGCTTATTTGCTTTAGCCAGTTCATCTACAACAGTGGTTCTCAACTGGTCTGGCTGCGGGACCCACCATCACCCCTTAATGACAAGCCGCGACCCAAATTTTCCACTTCTAAAATTTCTTTAATGAAAAGATGGTGCAGTTTGAACCTGAGCTGAAAATGTCCTCTGCAGTCGTAGTATAGGGAGCTCTCTTGTGCAGAGAAATTGTTCCTGTCAGTCCCCGTCCCACACACGTTTCACATAAACGAGTAAAACGGCTTCATGCTTTCTTGTGCCAGAACCTCGCTGCACAAAACACACTGAGGTTTTTGCCCTCTTTTGTCCTCAATGTAAGAAAATCCATATCTCATGTAGTCGGTGTCGTACTTGCGTTTCACCATGCTCAATTAGCACATGAAAACAAACTTTGTGGGTGTTCTTCTATACTGTGAAATGGTGGGTGTATATTAGCATTACAAGGCATTAACGGCAAAATACTGTTAAGGAGTGTGAATAACTCCTCTGCATAAAAAAATCCCCTTCAAAATAAAAGCACAGGTTTTTTGTTGTTTTGTTTTTTTCCAGGCAAAGGCCCGTGTCGCGGACCCGTTTTCAGTGGGTCGTAGGATGTAGTTTGGATGTAGCCTGACACTCCAACCACGGAAGAAAAACATTCTACGCTGGTGAGCCACGTTTGTTCTAGGAGAGGCACGCTATGCTAAACTAGCTTAGCAGGAAAACCAACAGCAGCACACACGCTACAAACTCTCCCCGCAGCGTTTGGGTAGCTGTTCCCTACTGATTCAAACAGGGCTAAAGTAATCGCCACAGCAATTGTTACATTTATAGCCGCTGGTATGAGACCCTACTCTGGAGTGGAAAGCCAGGCTGTACAAACATGCTTAATGCTATTGAGCCCTGTGACTACTCAGTCACGAGCCCATTTCTCCAGACCATAATTCCTGCTTCGTAAAAGAAAACAAAAGCCCAAACAGAGAATCAAATCAGACACGACCCCTTGAGTCTCACCAGCGAGGATTTGGCATTTCTGCTTTTTTGCTGTATTGAAATTGTACCGAACCGTGGCACCACTGTATCGTATTGAACCGAACCAAGAATTTTGTGAACCGTTACACCCCTAATATATATATATATATATATATATATATATATATGTTATAAATTACATGTGTATGAGGCTAGAACAGTGAAAAGCATCTATTTTGCAATTTGCCTTAACTTTGAGTCCTGTTTTGAATTCCAATCAATATAAGTATAAGGTAGCTACTGCATGGTGCAGGAAAACAAATCCCAAAACACTACAAAGGTTTATTTATTCTTTTGGACTTGTTCAAAGAACCAGTTAAAAACTTGCAACATTACAAAAAATACAGCTACTGGCCTACCTGAACCAGCACAAAGCCTCAACTCCTTATTCAGTGTTGAATGGCTTTCAAACCTTTGAAGAATCCCTCTGATTTAGCGTTTCTTTGAGTTCATCCTCTTCAGTTACACTGCAGTCTCCATCACCAACCAAGGACGTGCACAAGGACGGGTTGAAGTTGCCCTAGCAACAGCCCGTTTGCCCTCCTTGGCTGAGCTGCCACCCCCGCCAGACCTTGAAGACCCCACCCTTCAGGTTTACGGTCAACGAGTACAGCAACGGAGAGAGTGTTGGTATAAGACGAGGACGGTGTGTCAGCGTTGCTCCACCGTCGTAGGGGCTGTGAATAGAAACACATCCAACCTTTAACAACATTCTACCGGGTGTACTGATCACCGGGAAGAGGACAGAAAAAAATCCCAGCTGCTTTCAAGCAGCCTTCAGATGCAAAAGCACGATAAAACAATTACAGAAATAATTGGCATTCATTGGCATACTGAATGAGCCAAGGTGGGACTATTTAAAGCACTCCCCCCTCATGCACAAGTTTTATTTTTCTATTTAGCATTTTCAATTTCATTGCATGGCCTTTTGGGAAAGTTCAGTTTAACAGAGAAGTGTTTGAATTGTTCCTTATGTTTGTAATGAAAATAGTTTACCAAAGTTGCCAGTAAGCTACCTCAGTCCCCGGCAGGAGGATTGCTTCTGCCTTTGATACCTGCACCACTGGCGTATTAGCAAAGCTTGTCGGTGAAGCTGTCTGAATAAGCAAACAGCTTCTCGCGAAACAGTGATATTTTACGTCCATCAGACATTTATTATTTATGCCTCTATTATGTGTTCAGGTTTTCCTGACTAACTGGAATGACATTTCTTAACTTGTTTTAGAAAAAAGTCTTTGCTTGGATATTGTCACTAAGGATTACATCTAAAATGTCAGGTCCTCAGTAGTAGTTCTGGGACGGAGGAGGTTTAGAGTTAAAAGCGGGAAGTACACTGATCATTAGATCGACGGATTGATCCCCGGCTCCTTCAATCCGCACGTCAAAGTGTCCTTGAGCTAGATACTCGTTCCGAAGGCTGCACCATCAACTGCGTGAGTGAATGTGAATTTCTCAAGAACCAAATAGGCAGGAGGCCTCTGCCATGTTGGTGTGAATGTTGACATGTAGTGTACGGCGCCTCGAGTGGTTGGAAGACTAGACAGGAGTTTTATAAATACAAGTCCATTGACCATTTTAAATTCTAAAAAGAATACAGACAACGGAAGCAATTAAAAAGTCACTAAATGAGTCAGTTTTAGTGGGTTATATATCGTATGAGACGGCAATTTTGTTTCAATTCCACAGACCTTGTCTCATTTTTGTGGCGCTTACTGTGAGACAAACTGAGGCATGACAAAATAAGCAGGAGAGAAAAAAAAGTCGAGAGCGAATGAGGAGAGGAGAGCTGCAGATAGAAGGAGGTCAGACACGTGAATTCAATTCAGCTGCTCTGTCAACCCCGTCATTGGAGCCAACATGCATGCAGAGGCATCGTTCCTTCTTACACAATCATTATTCTGGACAAGGCAAAAGGCATTCAGGTAAAAGAAAAATCAACAGCGTGCAATGCAATGAATGAAGAACATGAAACAAAAAACGATAATAGCAAGCAGAGGGTGACCCGGCAGAATGGATCACGAAGGACAGCGTTTGTGTGTGGGTGTAGAGGGGATTGTGTGTGCATTGGAAGGAGAATATGAGCGTGTGTATTATGTAACCACAAATAATGATTTGCTTGTAAATCAGGTTCATCATATATTGATGAGGCCTAGTATTATTAGAGAGCTCCAGGCTTTTTTTCCCCTTCTTTTTTTAAAGGTTTCTTGAAATTAAATGGGAGGTTTTCTTTTCTCTTTATGGGTAATACTTTTTGATTTTACCATAGCCGTGAAATAATTAAACAATATTCCGGACATGACACATATTTAAAAGCAAGTATAGAAGCCGAAGGTAGCAGAGGAAGTCAAGGACGACGAAGAGGGACATGTTTTATTCTTTGAGCCAGGCTGAACACAGAACGTTACAGCCTTATTGCAGGGCAGAGATCTGCCGAGAAGTTGACGATGTCGTTGTAAACCGACAGCCGCATAAACACACACACCTCAGAGCAATTATGCCTTCTGCTATCTCGGTAGACCTACGGGTTTTACATGGCGGGTGGTGCGAGGAGGAATCTGCTCCCTGAAGTGTTGCCCGGGCAGCCCTCCCTTACATGCTTTATTTCCTTCCTGTGCACCGGGTTTATTAGATGCACTGAGCTACATCCAATACAACCGGGCTGCAATAAATCCTGCCTTCATGAGTCTTTTCATATCCAGTTCTTTTGTTGACACTGTGTCACAGAGGTGTTGATACAATTCTGTGGTGGACTCTGCGGAGGCTGTTGACCAATGTGGTGGACGGTTACTTTCCTGAGAAGGCTTACGAAATCACATATGGGGCAAATAACGGACATTACCAATGTATATACTGACACGGGGCCAGGAAGCTATGCAGACCCACTCCCCACACGCTAAAGATGGAAATGTGTCCGTCAACAGCAGGGGAACCTCTGGTCTGAACCAAACTTTTCCACAGTCGCGAGGCAAAACACTAAAAAGCCATCTCTCTTCTTGCTTTGGTCCAGACCATAGCCTGCCGCTTCAGGTCAGAAGACCTAAGAGATAAGGTGGAAACTTGCAGGGGTTAAACGATCCAAGACAAACGGTATGAAGAGACAAGTTCCTTCAAAGCACACAGTGGGGTCTTAAAATCTATTCTGAAATGCTCCAAGGCCATTTAAACAACTGTCTCTTTAGTCTTGAGAAGTTTTGCTATACCCAAAACATGCATTTCGAAGTTGTCACGGTTGGGCTTTGTCTTTCGGCCTTGTTCCTCCCCGTGGCCTCCTCGCATCTCCAGTGTTTATCCCTCGTGTTGACCCTCTCCGTCCCATGGATTGTGACCTTGCCCTTTTTTGTGACTTTGCCTTCATTTTCAGTTTGGATTTGTTCGCGCTCCCTGTTGGAGTTGTTTTTGGTTCCTGTTTTTGACTGCTTAGTGCCCAGTAAAAGCCTTGCATTCCACCTCACCTTGTTTCCTGTGTCTGCGCCTGAGTCTCTGCTCTACACCTAAACCCACACAGAGAACCGTGAACCCTCACAGAAGTGTTGCATTAGAAAAGCTAGAAAAGTTTTTACACTAGCTTTAGGTGTTTTTTGTGCACTTGAAACAAATTCCACTCGTAGATGAGTTAGATGGACAAGCAGACTTGTTTCGTTTCTGATTCACAACCTCTACTTCCTTGTATACTCTGTATACAGGCAACTTCTGTCCTAACTACGCTAAAACCAAGTTAATAATCGCCTTTCTCTACTTTTGCGTCATTTCAAAAGTTCGCTCTAAATGTGCTTGACAATTAAATGGAAACACACTAGTAAGGTTTGAAGTGGGGATAGACAACCAAGCTTTGATGTGTTTGACACATTGCACATGTATTAAAAAAATAGAAGAAAGAAAATAAGGTAAGTGCTTGGATATGTTGGAAAACTTAAATGTGCACCAACTAAATTACTTCCTCTTCCTTTACTCAGAACTAGTTGCAATCAAACATGCTGGAAACACACTTGTCTTCAAGGGTTTCTAATTGCAGCAGAAACTACCGCTGCTGCTGCTAATTAGTCTCATTCGACTGTACTAAGTTTGCTGAATGTGAAGGGGTAGATGCCACCGGTTGTTTGTGAAGTGTCTTTTTGGTTTCTTTGTCATCATCAGATGACTTTACCTGAGTTTTATGGAATGGTAAGTGTCTGTAGTTGATTGAATCGCCCCTGTAGTTTAATGAGACACTCAGTCTATTTAAGCTCAAACTTGGATGAGCGAATGGTATCCTAACATATCCTGTTTGCTTTTTTTATGCACTTCAATCACTGAAGAAATTTAATTAAACCAAAGCAGTTTGAAAATTGACATTGTATGTTACTGCTTCATCATGAACTTAGGTTTGGATTTATCCAAAAGTGTGATAGAATTTAATTTCCTCAGTGCAGGATAAGGGATCTGACTGAAATAAAATGGAGAAATGTATTTTTAACATTATTTAATATATAATGACAGGGATTAAACATTAGTTTTCCATGCCGTGCCTTAAACTCATAGGTATGTTCTTCATTTCATTATTTCCACCATGTCTCACAGTTATGCATTTTTATTTTTATTCAGTTATGATGGAAAGTGATGTCAAATTAAAGATTGTAATCTAAAATTGCAGTGCAGGTTGCTGTAAAGGTTAGTTCTTGATTCTGACAGTTTATCCGTTTAATGCACTCAGTGATAGCAATGGCACACAGATGTCTCCTTACTGAGACAATATAGTGAAAACCAAGGGAATGGCTAACTGTGAAAAACCAGTGCTCCATCTAATCGAGCCCCGGCACATAACATACAATAATACTGTAACGCTGGCCCTGTCCTGGTGAGGAAAAAAAACAAAACAGCCACAGCAGCTGCAAGAGAAACAGAAGAAGGAGTAATAGGTAAGTCAATGAGGTCATAGTCCCAGCTGGTTCACTTGGGATCCAGCATGCTGTTCTGGAGAGCATTTTCACCTATTTGTGGGAAACAGCACTAACAATCGTGAGACATTCTTTTTTATTTTAATTTTCCAAAACCGACAAATATCCCTCACGATGATGCATTTGGGCCAGGGAAGGCTAACGCCAACACAAGCAGTGTAATTGGGACGGTTTTATTTCAATTTGCCTGCTTTGATAGATGGTGCGCACAGAATGCTTCTTGTACTGCGCTGTGGTTTCTGAAGAGGAAAAAAAGTAACTAGGTGTTGAAATGATCACACCCTGAGGTTTATTAACACGCACAGTACCCCCGAAAGAATTGCATCATAAATAATACAGCTGAATTCTAGCTATATGCAACTTTTAGCTATTGCCTTCCAGTTGTTTCTGATTTATGGCAGGATCCAGCACCGGGGCCTCTGCCCCTGCTGAAAAACATAAGCTTTCATATAATAACTCACAGGAAACTTAACAGAGATCTACGATGCTAAGGGGACACTAATGCTACTCCAAGGTACACACTTGCTCTCTACCAGTGCTGCAGTTGTTACAAATTTGCATGCCATAAACAACACTTTGTTGGTCCAACCACTCGTATAAAGAATGTGCTACGATAGGTTTTGGGTAAGGGAAGATACAGAGCCAAACTGACTTCTTAATTCTCTAAGCTGCCAGACTTAAAATTCCAACACTAATTGAAGTCCCACTTGCCTGACGTGTGCCTAGATCTAATGTGGCGTGGTTGCATAGTGGAAAGTTTAGCTGCAGAGTCGCCCTGCAAGTATTGAGAGGATGAGAGGAAGCAGCACGTATTGTTTGGGGAATAACTTAATTGTCGCTTTTCTAAACAGCCGTTATATGCTTTTTTTCCCTTTCATCACTGTATTATGCACCTATCTTACGCCAAGCAATTGGCAACATGTGAGCAGCGGGGGTTTAGTGTTGTGTCATGTACACTTGGATTGGAGACCCTGCTCTCGATTGACAGTGATTGGGTACATTAAACATCTTTCTAAATCCCATAAAACTTGTTTATTGTGTCAGTTTATTGCGAGGAACACTAATTTGTATCGTGCCAGTGTGTTAGGAGCGCTGCACTTAACAATATGTATTTGCCTTACATGTCTTTATCCTGTGGGACTAATTCTGGAACAAATATGGAGGATGCTAGAGAGGACAGTAGCCACAGGCAGATAAGAGGAACGACGGGAGGGAGAGCAAACTTTCTCTCTTTCATACCACTTTTAACCCACTTAAAATAGGAAATGGACTCCTTTCCCATTGCCAGAAGACAAGAATGCCTTTTGTCCCACCGGAAAACAGCAAAACAGTGAAAATGTTGCAGTGGTAACTTTTTTTTAATTACCTGTTCCTAATTTAGTCTCACTTTCCATCCCTCAAACCAGAGTTGGTAATTCTTGGAACATTGGAAAGACTAACCAAGACAGTTTGAGTTTTATTTTGTTTCCGTTCAGGTTGTTTTACAATGATCAGCGAGGTAAAGCGACTGTTGTTTGACTGGAGTCTGGTTGCTTTGAGAAGAGCCATATTAACTGTCTGTTTTTTAAGGTTAGTGAATTATAATAATTGTCCAAATGCTTGTTTATTTGATCCATTAATCTATGTAATCACCTCAATCAGCATCTGCTTTAGAACAAAGCAGCTCAGTAGCTAGGCAACATTGGATTACATGCGAAAGCTACCGTCTCACATCATCAGAAGGGACGAGAGGGGCTTGGGATTGACCTCCCGCAATTAATGGGCGACACGTTTAGGGTATTAATCACACATGAGGTTTAAAGAACACCGGAGGTGAGACTCGAACCATGGTCTCCGGTCCGGTGTCAAAGTCAAATGCGTGCAACATTAAACCTTCCATGACTTTTTTTTTAAGAGCCAAATTAATTCATGCATACTTGCAAAAAAGCAAAGATTAAAGCCCGGTGGCGTAGTGACTATTTGCAATTTCTCACCGACTGGACAGGAAGTTAAAATGGATAAAACACATGATCACATCTGTATGTCTGTTGAGTGGCAGCAAACAATATGATTTCTAACATGCTAATCACAGTTTGATATAAACAACATGTAGATTGCTTGACATCACTTTACACCTCCACCTCTTTCTATTACATGCAGGACAAACACTTCCATGAGGAGTTTTTTTGTTGGTGGTGCCGAGGCAAACCACACAGAGCGCATCAATCAACTCCACCCTCTCTGAATCCAACAGTGACTTCATATTTCACATCATGGAGGAGTCTCTGTATTCTGCATCCGCAGTGACTTCTGTGATTTCCCCTGACAATCCACAGTGCATAGCGGAGAGGAAACCATGTGATTAGCAAAGACTTGGGGGCTGAACCTCAATTTGAGGGAGACAAGGAGTAGTGCGTGTGTGTGTGTGTGTGTGTGTGTACAAAAATCTTCGAATCAAACAACTTCAATTTATGCTTGGATTTTTCTGGATTGCAGAGTACAAATATGTGCACTGGCAGTGTGTAGAGCTAACATGTTTAGCATCAGATATGGAGTAATGTGTGGAGGCTGAGACGAGAATTGTTTCATCAAGCGTTGTTGTGATACAGCACATAAACATTCTTATTAGCCACCGTGAAAGGAGCTCAGACATCTGTTTTCTTTTTGGCAAGAGATTAATACTATTTGTTAATAATATCTGATGATTACAAGCCGTGTCACTGGACAAAAACATGAACCCACCACCTAGAATGAAATAAAAGTGGGAAAACTGAGCCGTAGATTGAAGTAAAATGAGGAGTTCTTGTTGTCAAAGGTAAGATACAAGATGAGGGTTCTGTTTTGGGGCGAGGGTCAGGTGGTTCTTCTGAGGGGGAAGGGTCATGGATCGGGGGTCATGTAGCGTTATGACGGCTGTGTCCGACTGGGTCAGCACGGAGATAAAGCGTTTGCTTTGTCCGTACAGGACGGTGCAGTCCAGCTATGACGTTTTAGTGTGCGACTCCAGAGGGAGCCCCAGTGGAGCAGAGCTGTGTTCAGGGCCCCTTGGCAGAATCCCAAAGTTTCTGCATGGTTGATATAGGGCCAGGCTATCTGCTGTGACAACTTCTTATTAAAATCTAATGTGTTTGTCCTTTTCTCCACTCCCCACACTCATCTCTTCTGTTTCTCCCCCTGTTCTCTCCCTCCACCTCGACTACACGGGAGTTGGGGGAAGAGGACATAAATTCAGCGAGCCGCCCCTAGGCAAGGTCTTCATCAGAAGCTCATTTCTCATCATTTTACCTAAAGTCAGCAGTCTGCCTGTGTAATTACGCCGGGTTTTAGTGAATGTATCTCAAGGAACCCCCCCCTCCCATGCCCCGCTCTCCATTGTCGAGTTATTTTGCACAATAAGTGGTTTCGGGGGAGAAGAATCACTCGGGTGATCTGTGACAGAGGAACGGTCGCTGCAGAGAATGAGAGAGCGAGAAGAAAAATGGTCTCCACTGCATTAAACATGAAATAGTGTCATTATGTAAAATTGTAATAAATTATTAAAGCGGCATATACGTCTTCTGTGTGAAATACGCTTTAAATACTGCATGTCCGACAAAACCCATGCATTTGTCTCTACAACGCAACACATCTTTAGTTTTTTTCTTTCAAAGAGAAGACACTTATGTGTTTGACACATTTTTTAATTTTTGTTTTTATTGACAAATTGGAAATAACATGTATCTTCATAAGAATTCAATTGAAATGCATGCATGAGTCCCTCTGGATTTGATGACTTTGCCCTTGCCCTTTGTCCTTGTTTCATTAGTAATTACGCGGCCACTGAAATATTAATTTAGTATTTTTAACTAGCAGCCATTAGAGCTACGGGTTATAATGTTCCATCGAGGAGGTCAAATCAATTGAACAAATACTGATGGTGACCAAGACGGTGGTAAATACAGTTTGTTTGACTGAATCTGCCCTTGCTATAAAGCCTGTGTGTGTGTGTGTGTGTGTGTGTGTGTGTGTGTGTGTGTGTGTGTGTGTGTGTGTGTGTGTGTGTGTGTGTGTGTTGAGGTGTGACTTTGCAGTGATTGATGTCCTGCGTCCCCACTCTGTGAGAGGGAGATAATACTGGAGGCTGTGGCCTTTGTGTTCTCAGTTTGTGTTAATGCCTGCACCTATCAAGAGATTTTAAAAGTGCCTAAAGAACCACGTTATTCGGGGTCTGTTCATGGATTGGCAATTATTTATCCACCAATGTTTATTTGCTGTGTCTTTGAAATCATATTTGGCAGTTATTTTATGTATATATCGTCATAAAATGTATGCATTAGTCTTCATTGTATATCACATGCTCTCTATTGTCCATATTTTTTTCAAGCTTGGCTTTTACTGTGTCTCAGGTGGTCCTGCTGCTAACCGAATTTCCCTCTTAGGAAAGATGAAGGTCAACTCAGTCGTGACTCATGTACAGATAATTTCAACTTTATTATGGAGGCATATTCTGCATATTCTTCCATGCACTGAGGTCAAGTGCATTTCCCAGGTGCAGCAAAAGTGCAGCACAAATGCAAATCGATACCATAAATTGAATTCCACTGGATTCATTCCACAAATGAATGGGAATATTCGCCAATAACTATCTTGCATGGACAAATCTGCCTTGGCTTTTTTTTTTTTTTGACTATTGAAAGACAAAGCATAGTTTCTCCTCTCAGTCTTTGTCCCACAGTGCCAGAATGCAGCAGAAAAAAAGAAGAAAACTAAAATCTCCACAGACCAGCCCAGCTTGAGAAGTGAGCGTGTGGTTTTTCTTATTTTTTTATTCTGGTTGTAAATTTTCTTAGCACTTCCTCCAACTGAGAGCAAGCCTTTCTGCTTACCTGACAAATGTGAAAGAGAGGAAAAAAAACAGGCATTGTACACTACACAGCAACACAATTCACATCAACAAAACAGAACACCTCCCCAGCCTCCCCACAGGAGTAGGAGAGGAGAAAACCAAACTTTATCTCTGACAAACTCTCTCTAACACTCCAACACTCTATAGTAAACTCGAGCTGGAGCTCCAGAGCATATCGTCATGCAATTCCTATGAGTATGTTCTATTACGTAAGGCTGGAAATCTGTTTTGTGACTAAAAGAAGTTGACCTTTTAAACGTATAATTCCACCACACTCGCTTTGAGAAATTAAGTTCTCTGATGCCCCTTGCAAGTTGGTGCAGGTATTATTTTTTAATTCATTATATTTAATTTTGACATACAGTCCACAATTTGTATTTAAGTTGCAATCCTTAAAACTTCAGACGTGTTTGGTTTGGCGACACCCTGTTCCATTATATGAGGATACGTTGACTGTACGGTGGTAACAGTCAACGTATCCTCATATAACAGTTCATATGATGTCTTGAGAGAAGTTACTCCTCATTTTTTGTGCTTTATCCTACGAAAGTTAAATATTTAAAAAAATTTCCAACACGAAAAAAAGCAGTAAATAACACTTTGACAAACACGTCAGGAAATCTTACTTATGTCACTCTCACAAGCAATTCAGTATAATATATAATATATGTTTTATATTATAATATTTAGTATAACACACACACACACATATATATATATATATATATATAATATAATAGAACATGTTATTTATTGAGAAGCCCCTATGGACCTTGTTTGTTGGGGAAACCAATAGGGAGGTAAAGATAGTAAACATGAAGTGCAATTAGTAATAATGGTGTTAAATAAAGCTATGATGAGTTTTCACTGTTAATTTACCATCTCAATGAAATGTTGATGCCTCCATGACCAAGTTAAGCAAATGAGACTAAGGATAACTATGTACAAGAAAAGTTGTTCACTTTGCCTAATATGTAGCTTGACAGAGTTCTCCATGTGTGCCTTGGTGTTCTCATGTTTCCTTACTTTCTCAGACAGGTGCTTCATGTCCCTCACTCCCGCCCCAGCGCTGCTGAGATATGCAGACAGCCGGAGAGGACGTGCAGGAAAAGCATATATTTTGCGCAGATATATTTTACACATATAGGTGCATTCTATATTTCAAAAACACAAATATTAACAATTTGTATAATTTATTATTTACTTTAAAAAAATGTTGTGGCTGAAGGTGGGGGGGGCGGCACCATAGCGCCCTCTATTGGCCAGCCACCAAAGCTCTGAAATGTTACATATATGTCACATTAGTTGTTTACGTATAGATGATTTCCTCATTTGAAAACGAATCAACTTGATCTATATTACGCTTGGTAACAAATATGCTTTTTTATTTGCATTTACACAACGCATATCAAAAGTATAACTTTTATGGTTAGATTTAACCAAAAAATCTTTTTCAGATTTGTTTTACAAGACAAAAATGTCTTCTCCTTGGATGATCTTCAGTGCATCCTGAACACTGTATCGTCCTTTATAATCCACACTGCAAAAGAAATAATGGAATTACTTTGAAATAAACCCAAAATAGGAATAAATTAAATCTAGTTTGTTTGTTTGTTTTATTTACTGACATGTACATTTTTCTTTCATAATGCTTTCATAATTAATTTGACTAATGATTTAATCATTTAGACATTTCTTTTGTTTAAATGTCTTTTGAATTCAACAAAAGAACAATTGAATCAGCTAAATCAATTGAGCAGCTCATTACTATTTTCCTTATCAAATATGTCACATTGTTTTTTCTGAGACAATTATAAGTTTAAAAGCTCAATGTGACATATCTGTCGCAACAATATCTTCATCATTTTTTATACATAAATTTGTTTGTGAAATATGGTTAGAACAGTTTAGATGTAATGTAGGACACGGTATAAAGCATTAGAATTGTTAAATGTGTTGAAACTTACCTTGAGCAACAAAAACAAGCTTTATCTTTTAACCCAAGTCAACGTGCAGTATCCGGCTCAAAGTCAACCAGACAGCCCTCAAACATGTGCTGACTTCAGCATGGAAGAGTCCTGAGTCCTGTGTCAAAAGTTGGAACTGGCCACAAAGGCAGCGGAGAAATAAAAGTGAAGAAGGAAGAAAGGACAGCGAAAGAGAAAGAGAACTAATGAAGGAAAGAATAATTAAAGACCAGAAAAGGGAGCAAATAATGAAGGCAATAACGGCAAAGGTGACGCATACAAAATTAACGGACGAAAAATTGTAGACTTAGAAAGTTAAAAGGTGCAAGAACTGCAATTATTTCCCAATGCAGGCAGAGGAGGAGAAGAAGAGGACTGAATGTTGAATGCCTCATTACAGGAAGGGAAAATTAAGTTCCCTTCAGGCTTCGGTCTCAGTGGTGAGCAGACACAGAAAAGTACTTTCCCTTTTCACTTCAGAATATTCGGTTTCGGGAGAATGCAGCATACTGCTTTCCTGCAAAGCTGAAGTATGTCAGCACACAATGACTACACTGAGCACTCTGTTCAGTTCGACCGTTACTGAAGGAGATTTGTTGACGTGTTTAATAAAGTGAGAAATCAAGATGATGGAACAGTATTTGACACGTTGTTCACTATATTTATACATTGCGTTATGGATTATGATTTTAACTGTAAATGAGATGAGCAACTACTACGGAGATATAGTTTTATTTCGCACCAAATTACAAAACAATTAGCACAACTGAAATGAACGTATTCTAACTGTCTTCTGCTGCGTTGATTGTAATTTTGGTTTATTTGGGGCCTCGACCTCCACACTGATCACGCCGGCAGAAGAAGGTCTTGTTACATCATGGCCTGAAGTGGCATCTAATATGCATAATCACACAATCTGCACATACTGTGTGTGGAAGTATAACCTCTTTGCCCTCTGCCTGTGATATCTGAATTAGCATTGCAATGTCAAATTATCCTTTAAATTTGCGCTCTAATGGGGATTGAAGCTCAGAGGGGGAAGTCCAGTTATGCTGTTAGTGTAACAGGTCAGCCAAGAAAGAACTGCCACAACTATCATTATCCGCCCCGCTGAGCAGTTGTAGTGTGTTGCGGGACACAATGCTCTGTTACAAGCCTGACTGACTGTTGGCCAGATTTAAACCAGCTCCTCAGTTGTCTGTGTGTGTGTTCCAATACAACAGAGTTGATATATGTTTGTTTTTCTTTTCATCTGCCATGTTTCTTTTCAGGAAAAAACTCAAAAGGAGTAAAAGTCACCAAATTGGGAGTATAGTTATTCTACTTTTCATTATTTAAAATTTGATATGGAAAGCACAGCATATGAGAGCGCTATCTTGAAAAAAACACGCTGAGATTTTTCTTCATCGACCAGTGACGACAAAGACAAAATTCAGAGTCACATACACTTCTTGTCCTTTTTATAGCTCATAGACAGTTTCATAACTTTACGAGGTGAGAGTAACACCAGTTCAGTCAGCCAACCCGCATTGAACGGAATTATTTTAATTGTAAATTTGGCATCTTGGTTTTGGCTTCGTTGCTACTTGCTAGTGTGCGCCAAGCTCACCACAGTGGATAATTGTTATCATAAAAAAAATAAAAAATACTAGGGTCTACTCAGAAGGCGTTCAGCTGTGTATTTCAGTCATCTGTCTCTCGTACAAACGACTGAACAAACGCTCCTATTTAATCAATCCAACTGTCTACATAGGCTCGCATTTCACTCCCACTATACGCCAGTAACTGAGCTTCAAGTACTTCCTTCTGCTGCACATTCGTAACAACAATGTTGGGCTCCGAGAGCTGGTGAACCACTAATGGGCCTGAACGCATCCTGCATGGACACGGATGGAGCACTGAAAGCTGCAGCTGCTGCTATGCTGACGCTACGCTTCCCGTATGCATGGCGTTAGAATGAAAGGCTAGATGCTGGTGTGGAGGTGGGTCCATATGAGGAGCAGCAGTATATACAAAGGCGACACCTTCTCGGTTCCAACTTTACAAACATCGACGCTTGTTCAGTGCTGCTGACCTTCAAACTAAGACGCTCTACGTACTCCTCTAGCTCCGGTCTTCGACACGTGAGGAATGGCGTGTTAATATGCGCTCATGACATGAATGGTGTTCTTTTTAAAGAAAACTTCCGTCTTCACAGGAAGTTAGGTTTAGGCAAGGATGGGAGGTGGATGGGTCAAACGAACACGGGACATTGTTTGACCCATCCACTCTTTATAGTATGTCAGTTGCTCTAGTTTAATAATGACGCAGTTGGGATTACATTTGAGTTACTTAAAAGCCTGGTGCGTCGGTATCATAAGGCGAGGGGCACTGACAGCATTCAACGAGTTGCGAGTGAGATTGGGTTGCCAGAGGAGCAGTGCAGCAGCAACAGCGTGGCAGTCAGAGTATAAGAGTCAGTAGAGCATTGAAAGCAGCATGACTCAAGTTTTCGGAAAAACAAAGCAAAGCTAGTTAAGAAAATATGCCAACTCACATCTCCAGCATCATATTGCATGAGCACAACCAAAAGCTCAGCCAATAGGTAGATGTACAAGGCTGCGTGTAGCTTCATTTGTCCTCGACATCTGAACACCAGTAACAGATGTAGCATGTATTAAAGTGTATTCCTCAGTTTTAAAGCACAACTGCCAACAAACACCGTGAAAGAAACTGAAACTAAACTGAGAAATTACAGAACTCCGCACAAGATGCAAACACATTTGGTGAAGCAAAGCAGGGATCCCCGGCAGATTTTCTGGATTCTCAACACACACACACACACACACACACACACACACAGGAAAACTCAATCTTTAGCCTCAAAATGGAGACTGTTACCGACAGCCGATAATAGCTGACAAACTGATTTGAGGAATGCTGGCAGAGGCGGTGGAAGCACATGCAAACATGATCAACTTGCTGGCAGGTACCTTGCTTATGAGCTGCAGCAGTCGTTTGCAAATAAGAAGGAGCAGCAGAAGCATTGCAGGACGACCACCACAGGGAAAGCTGTGAGTGCAGCAGACGACCCAAATAGTTAAAACAATGTCTGCTACAGCACCAATCATCAGCTTGAACAGAGATGACAGTAGGAGGGGAAAAAAAGCCTTTTCCACTGTTTTCCACAGCTGCAATTCATCTATTATACTACTAGGGTGTAATTTGGTCACACTTGAGAATTCGCCATCTGTAATCATTTCAATTTGTCAGAAAAAATGAAGAAATCACTTCGGTTGGGTTACACGAACATGACATCTGACTAGGGTGGATCTATCTTCGGATTTGAATGAGGCTTCGGCGAATGCGGCATTTCCTTGTGGCTTCAATGGGGCTGATGGAATGTCACACAATAGCGGGGGGGGGGGGGGGGGGGGCATGAAGTGAAATTGTGTGAGAGGCAGGCTACATACTCGGAGAAAGAGGGAAGGGATGAAAAGAAAGACCCAGGATCTGTTTTGGAAGATGCTAATAGAATCTCACATTGTGAATGAGCGGAGGGGACAGTAACCGAATGAGAATTCCAGCATTGACCCTGACACACAAAGCCCTTGTGGGACAAAAGACAGGGAGAAATATAACTCGATCCAAAAAAAAGGAGGAAATTAAAAAGTCATTCTCGCAGGGTTGTGAAGTGCAAGGTTTTTATAAGCCCCTGTCACGTACTCCCAATAGGCATAACCCCATTTTCATGTACAACTAATTTAATCAAGGTGACTTCTCCTTCCCGCCTCTCTAAAGGCGAGGGTTTGCCGTTCCCTTGTGCCCACAAGCCAACATATGCTAAGATTTGTGTCTGCGGTTCATCCCCCATCGAAGCGGCACAATCTAATCTGCACTGTGGATAGCCTCTCCTCGCCCATATTCTCCTGAGGAGCCTTGTTGTTTTTAATGACTGCCCAAAAAGTTTTCCTCTGCCATGTCCAATATTTCCTTTTTTTTGAAGGTCAGAGAATTACTTTGTAGTTGGACTGAATCTCTCTATTACAGCAGTTAAGAATAGAGGTACTACTGTTGAAAATAACTATTGAAATCATTGCAAACACACATGGACGGACACAGAAAGACATTTTTCTTTCTCGTCTCAAAATCAAGCTATGTCATCCATATTAACAATCAGAACCCATGCATAAATCATCTATCACTTCATCCGTTCATCAGATTTTCATGTTGTGTTTTCCCGTTCAGATCTTCAAAGGCCTATTTAAAGACACAAATAAGCTGTGACAGAGAAGAAAGAGAGCAAAAAGCGAAAAATCAAAGTCTGCGGCGGTGTCAGTGGATGCCGTGCTGGGGTTTGTGGTTTTGCACAATTGGCTTGGTAAACAGCTGCTCCACACACATCAAAGAACCAGCAGCACCAGGGTAAAGAATGCTTGAGTGAAGAAGTGCGAGGATCCGTTCCTTTATCCCGAACTTACTCCGCCAACTAATGCAAAAGTTATGGCAGATTTATGAGCCAGCAACGGATGCCCTTCTACACGATAAGTATGAGTGTATGTATTGATTTTATGCTTGGGTGGAAATCAAAATGGATTCCTGTGCGGTGCTGAAACCCAGGCACATAGGATTGTGATTTATGAAGCTGATGTCAGGTTACCGGGGTCACATGTCTCTGCAGTCCAACATGCTAAAAATGCACAGATGACCAAATGAATCAGCTTCAAATTTGTTAGCATTGCTACGGATAGTAATGTTGGTCACATTTGTCCAATAATTTGGTTTACAACTTAATACCTCACGAAACTAATGACTTTACCATGAGCCTGCACTGTACTTTGTGTTTAGTGCTAATTACAGTAGTACATTTTAGCATGCTAACACACTACACAAGAACGGTGCTCATGGATAACAGTATACCTGCTAAACATCAGCATGTAAGCATTGTCATTATGAGCATGTTAGCATTTAGCATTGGTTTGTGTACTGCGCTTTTGAAGCCTCGAGCTAGGCATTTTGGCCTTCGCCATCTTGTTCTTTTTTTTAAGAGTACAACCTAACGCTGAACAAGACATTTTTAGAGCGTCCAAAATATTATCAATTCAGAACTGAAAACACACGGTGAAAGGGTTTAAGACTAATTCCAGACTGCGACAACGCCATGGTAGCGACCTGTTAATCACCAGGTAGCCACGCCCGAAAGCATACTCTGCTTTATGGTCTATTTGACTCTAAATGGGACCATCATTTTCTAAATGCACATCATGGTGTATTAAAGAAGACTTGAAACTAGTGATTGAGACCATTAACTCATGTTTACAATGTTTACTGAGGTAATAGATCCAGTGAAAAGTGGGTCATTTTTGCAACCAGAGTAGCCGCCCCCTGCTGGCCATTAGAAATAATGCTAGTTCAAGGCACGTCCGCACCCCTTTTCAGAACCGGAGTTTGCAGCCTGGTGCCTTTACAGCCTCGCAGAGCTGCTAGCATGGCTGTAGATAATAATGTGTAGCCCTTCTTTGAAAGGCCAAATTATTAATTGTAACATCACCTTAGTTGTCACTCTTAAGAGAGGACTCTACCATAATGTATTGCTCCGTGTCAAAATGTTGAAAAGGTTAACAATGGAATAACTCCCTGCCTATTTACATTTGTAAAGACATTCAAGGGTGAGACTTCATATTTCTACAGAAAGGTTACTTTTTTTATCTAAGAAGAAAGAAATTGGCCCAGTGGAACATCTGTCTCTGAGGGACATTTTTTTTTTTTTTCCGTCTTGTCAGACCTCATGAATATTAACCGTGGGTTAATTGGCACAAAAACACAGAAGTAGCTTCTTTGGTTTCTTTCAACCCCTAGAACATTTACTTCTTCAGTTCAGTATGTCTGAGTAGGTTGATACATGCATGCATGCATAATATACAGCTGGTAAACACAGGTCTCATGGGTGTTTTATCTGTGGAGTACATATGTACTGCACTATATTCATTTTATTTGTCCATTGCAAGTGTTACCCTCATGTTTGCAGTATGACAGATCTTTTAAACTCTTTGTTTGAAGGCAAAAAAAAGCAACTACAATATGTTTAGTTTTCTTGCATGAAAAGATCAGTGTTTTATCCGTGGATGACGGAACACGATGAAATGCATTGCAGCGTGAACCATAAAATACAGTAGTGCTGGAGAGCCCTTCTCCAGAAGCAGTATTTTTTCAAGGCATTTGGATAAAGAGTTAAGGTCATCATGAGGGTTTGGATTTCACATCAACAACAAACAGCACCATGGAGTCCACTTCTCAAGTTTTTGGAGTTTAGTTTTTGAGCAATTTCACACCGTTTTCCCCTGTATTTAGAGGTGAATTTCAAATATATGACGGAGGGTTCATTCGTTTTCAAATAACGTTTTTAATAGTTTCAGTACATCAAGAGCCAGCCTGCTCCCATGGTCACCTCATCTCTCGTCCCTTGGCGACACTTTGTCAGATACCATGACACAGGGTAGACTGCCGGATGGAGTGGATAAAAATGAATAAATTATGCGCATGGAATCACAGGCACAACCCGTCTTTACTCTTCGTGCTTCCTCCCAGAGGAAGGTGGAGGACGAGTTGTGAGCTTTCAAATTCCAAGCTTCTGACGCTCTGATGCAGTTTCACCTCGAGGGACCTTATTAGTAGATGGGTCACTACACACTGCACCCCTAACAAAACACACTCCTGTGCCAGAGCCTGTCTTGATTAATTATCAACAGAGGCCACATCCAGCTGCCACGGGCAGGAAGAGAGACAGAGTCAAAGAAAGAGAACATAACTACTGCTGCTAATGCTGCTGTTTGTATAGCGCCTCTCAAAAAACAATGTTACAAGTTGCTCAACATAAAAAAAAAATCGAAATGCCAAAGTAGCTATTCAGTTTGATGTGCATTTATTCAAATAGTCTTTTGCACCTAATCTCTATGTCAATCCTCCTGCTTCCAAAATCCAGCTGCTGCGTGGCCATCCTAATAATGCACATGCAAATTATTCAAGGCAGAGTCTCGATAATCCTCATTCTGATAATATTCGTATCTGCTCGTTGAACGAAACACATCAGAGGGATATGTGCGCTCCATCTGTATTTGGAGCGAAGAGCAGCACATTGAGGTCGGGTAAAGAAAGCACTGGATCTATCAAAAGAAGCATGACACCTTCATTGCTGAATCCACGTACAATTGCCCCTTTTTCGAGCGAAACTCTTTCTGACTCCCAGCAACAGTCTGCGTTTGTTTCTGCTTCTCGGTCGGAACCTTTCTCCCTATTTGAGCTCAAACCTGATTCTGTCTCTATCTAAGATCGACCCTCAATCTGGCTCTGTCTGAACCGGTTCACGATCATGTAACCCGCTGTCTGTACCTGAGGCTGTCCCGCTCCGACCTTTCCCTGTAGTCAGGTCCTTTTAGTCACAGTGTCCCTGCTCCCAGAGTCTGTATCTGCCTCTCAGACAGGGTCGTCGGAGCATAGACAACTTCACCCCCCTCGCACCATTATGTAACTCAAATCAAGCAGGCTGCCGCACTACTGACACTGTGCCAGCGGTGGCCGTGTCGGTGAGGCTGAGCTTTCTATTGAAGAGGCTTGAGAGCTGCGATCAGTAAACAGCTGTTTCAGCGCTCCTCCCTTTGCAGATTCTGAATCGTTTTTGTGAGTACTGTGATGAATGTATTCTTCAAACGGAAGCCTTTTGTTATTATTTAGCCTTTCTGAGCATATTCATCCTGGAACCGGGGCCTGTATTTGTCAGGACTGTGTGTGCTATCCAGCACCTTGGAGAGCGCCGCGGTGCACAGTCCTGACAGTAGTATCGCTGTGGGGATAAATGGATAAAGCCTCTCTCTGCGTTATGTGAAATTACATTCTTTTGCAGTTTCAAAGAGTGATGGGACTTTACTGAAATGGTTTCAGGTGGGTTATATTTTCCATCTCATGTCACATTAATTGTGGCATTTGATTGATCCTGTCGATAGCACCCCTACTTCCAACTTCTCGTCTCTCACACTGAGCCTGACTCTTCACTGCCTGGGCAACAAACACCAGAAAAAGCCATCCCAGCCATATCCCAGCCCCAGTGGTTCTCCTGTTGGTAGTGAAAAAAAAGGCCTTGTATGAGATGGATCGCCCTCCTCCGTGTGAACACCAGGAGAGCCCTGAGTCCTCCATTCAGCAGTCGGTATCCCCAGGTGGAGCTGCTGACCCAGCTTGACATCCTCTTTGCCTCAGGCTGCGCTGTCAACTTCCTTCAATCCCTCCCTCTAACTCTGCCTCCTGACCGGTCTCTCTCACTTTCACTCTCTCTCTCTCACTCTCACTCTAACTCTAACTCTAATAAGTAACTCCATTGCCAGAAACAATATGGCCAAATCAGCTGTCATATATGGTTTTCCATACATCGCCATTTCGACGAATTTCCCTTGCTCTCTTGAGCGAGATCGTAACATTATTGTTCATGTTGGCATTAATGTTACATCAAACAGAACCACTATGGTTATGAAAATATAGCAAATCTTACAAATAATTAGTTTGTTATTATTTGAGAAACTTTACTCATTTTGTTTAATCATAATATAACTTAGATTTTTCAATATCATTTTTTTAAGTCTTCATTTAATTGACATTTTGGAACATTCTATTCACATTGGCAGTCAGAAAACTAAAATAACTTGATTTCTGGCTGCACATTAGGCTTGCATCAAGCAACTTTTCCGACAAAAGTCCAGCAATATGTTTAATGTTCTGCTCGTTACATGCATACAATCTTTTCAAAATAAACTTCTGTCTTCACAGGAAACAACTTAGTTTTAGGCAACAGAACTCCTTACTTAGGTTGAGGAAAAGATCGTGGTTTGGGTTAAAATAACTACGTAAGTGCTACTACTTGTGTACGGAAGTTACGTGACAAATAATTCAACGTTGACCTATCATTTCGCACGGGGCACTAACAGCGGTCATTTTTTTGTTTGACCTATCCACCTCATGTGTTGGTTTTACGGGTCTTAATACTTCCTAGTTCATGATTACATGAATTACATACAAATACGAATTACAGCACATCAATGTCTGAAGATACAGCTACGAACACTGTATGACAACAGCATGGCTAGAAATGAGCACAATGAAACACCAAAATTGTTGAATTCCAGCACCCCAGCTGATATTTCACTTTCTCTATACCAACCCACTTGATTCGGACTTCCGTCCCTTACATTTTAGGCATACCAACATACTTCTCTTCAGAGACTATAACAAAACCGTGGATGAATTTTGCTGCGTCACCTTCGTGATCAGGCCTTGACTATGCAGCAGCCTTTTCCGAGAACGCTTCTCATCCCAAAATGAAAGCTCTAGCAATCTATTGTTCAGAAAGACAGCAGGCTGCAAATGGCCATGGCTATTGTTATTCATGAAATAAAAGACTCCTGCACTCTCTCAGAACCAGAATAGGACACACTATCAAAGAAGCAGCAGATTTACAAAAAGGTCAATGAAATCCTTTTTTCCAAGAGTCCTGAGGCTTTAAAGTCCAGGTGGCAACTGTAATCAGATTTTTCAATGCAAGCACAGCATGAGTTGTTTCCCATGCAACGGTAATAGGTGATGTTTACTTCGACGGCGTGTTAGAGGTGTGCTGGTGGTGTTGATGTGTATCACACTTGTATTTTTCTTCCCTTTTACGTCCAGCAGCTGTATTCCGTGTATATGTGTTGCAAAGCTTGTGGTCTCCAAATGCATTAAGCAGAGCTTAAACGCTGTAAGAATGTATGTGAATTTCTTCTTCTCTTTCATAATTATTGAGAAGTGTTTTCAAAGAAAGCACAGACAAGATGATAGAATTACCGAAGGACAAGACTGCACTGTTACATTCACACACATCGATTTATTTCATCCTTGTTGCACAGAGACATGAAGAAAAGAAGATGGAGACTGCAGTCAGCGCTGACACTTTCATAGATACAGCCTTGAAAGCATGAAAAGGCTTATCATTTAGGCTTATCTTGATTGGCTAAGCACTTATATTCCGATTCTGAGTGAGTGGATGTGTAAAGATTAGCCTATCTACAGGGCTCCTTTAGAGTGCAAAGAGTGTGTGAAATTAAAATGGAGAAACACATTTTATGTCTTTTGTACTTCTGCAAAACTGATCTGAACTTTTGGGAGGAAGCTCGGTGTGAAAAGTATGCATCACTGCCCTGATTATACTGCACAGGAGTGGAGACAACGGAACTTGAACTTCTTTGCAAGCTACGCTGCTGTGCCGTATCGAAATTGGCTAAGCGCTCCATCTCAATTGGATTTCCTCTGAGAGCTTTGCTATATGCTTATGGCAACAGATAGATATGCTTTTATTTTTTTGTTTTTTTTCCCCCCCTGAAACCTTTCAATTTTATTTTCCCAAAAGTATTGTCATTTACAATGACGTATTTGATCCCAAAATACACGATTGCCAGGCAAAAAGGAGCCATTATGTGCTGAGGTTGCTTATATATGCACTCTGTATGCATGCTTAGATAGAGCCTGACCTAAGCCATTAACTTCCTCTCCGGAGGACAGCTCTGCGAGATAGAGGCTGGCTGATGCTAAAGTAGGTCTGAATTAAATTGGAGGCTCTGAGACACGCCGTGACAGACAGGACAGTCTACATCAGGTGAAATTGTGGGAAGCATCCCTCCAGGACCCACGCAGCTGCCTCGGGCAATAAAAAGATTAATAATTGAATAAATATACATGCATAATGGAAAGGCCATTAGTTTCAATAGAAGTGATTAAATTATTCACAAGAAACAGTAGGGAAGAAAAGGCAGGAGTTGAAGTAAACTATGAAGTCCTAGTTCTATAGTTTGTAATGTTGCCAAACTACAGCTTTGCGTGCATTAGTATAGGGGGAATTGCCTCGTGGAATTTGAAAGTGCGCGTTCGTAATTCCAATGTGACGCGCTACAATAAAACGAGAGCAGTTGTGTTCGAAGACACAGATCATTCGGTTTCTATATGAATTAACAAACCGTTCTTATGTTAAAATGGATGAAAGAAAACTTTCCTAGTATACACTTCCTATTTATAATTCAAAATAGAGCCTGTGCAAGAGCTTGTCGCCAGTGAGGACGACAAGGATTATGAAGAGACATGAGACTTGAACAATATGCCTATGAAAATTTGTTAGAAAAGCTAGGCTGTAGCTAACGTTAGGAGTTAGTGAAAATGTAAACCATTAGCAAAGCGAAACTTTTCATCAAATTGCATGGTGTTAGAACCGGGAGTTTTATAACCTGATACCGGGCTCACTACTAACTCGGCTCTCTTATAAAAGGTTGATAAGCTGGGGAGTCGAGGAAACTCTCTTGGCTTCGCTCACTACCGTAACTCCTGACGTCTACCCTGCTTCCTCCGGTAACTTGCACTAGGCCGAGAGGCCCTCTGGCCGAGTGCAGCTATCAGTCGCGTCAGTTAATGGTAGCTTTCCTCTAATGGATCTAGACTCTTGGTAAATGCCAAGATAGGTTTTAACAGCTAGGATTTAGCTATACAGGATTGTTTAGTGGACTAGGAACTAGGATAACCATTTAGCACTCTATTGTTGTTATGCACACAATAACACTTTAACTTTTTACAACCATGAGTACTCTTTACTACTTGGTGAATGAAATCTCAGAGATATTTACTTTAAATGTAGTTTAGATATTCCCTGCAGGATAATTGGCAAGAGCATAGCAACAGCTCACACAAATAATACTACTCTACTTCAATTCATTACGATCTGATTATAATCTTTATACTCCTACTGTGCCGAGGCTGGGTGGGAGAGTGATAAATCCTTTGTGGCTTCAAGAGAGGAGGCCTGGTCGGGCCTCAACTCCTCTTGCAAGGGACAACAAAGTTCGTTCAGCTGTCCTTCGGGCTCAATACTAAGTCAAAAAGTAGCTTCCTCTGTTATGTTTCAAGCAGGGGGGAGAGGAAAATCTCCGTCTGCCAATCCTTGCTCACGAACGGCATTCTCCTTGCCGTGAACAGAGACGGATTCCTCCGATGCTTCTATCGAACAATGTCCAGTGGTCTCATCCTGCGTCAAATCCCCACTGCCAGGAGTCAGTGGGGACTCCTGTCAGAGTGTCTCGTTCTCTGCTAAGTTACTCTATATATTACCCTGTCAGGCCACACACCCCTTCCCCCAAGCTCTCTCACCCCCGGCACATGACTTAGTTATAGTATTGAGTTTTACACAACAACATTGCGATTTAACAGGATACATATTCCTTATTTGGTTAATCGGAACATTACTTAATTGGAAGCTAAAAACATTAGCTGAATTTCAGGAGCAGGGCCACACCTCAGCCACTCCCCCACTTCCGGCCACATTCCTATATAGACCCACCCACACTAAACCTCGGCTTGCTCACGCCCCCCAGCTGCAGCTACAACAACCACACTTGCTCCTACAACACAGCAGCCGCAACAACCACAGCTGCTGCAACAACTTCATCAGCCACAACAACCACAGGTGGCCCAACAACAACTACAGCAGCCACAACAACCACACCTGCTCCCATAACAACTCCAGCAGCCGCAACAACTGCACCAGCTACAACAACCCCAGCTGCAGCCGCAAACAACCACAGCTGCTCCTACAACTACTTCAGCAGCCGCAACGACCACAGCTGCCTCAACAACTACAGCAGCCGCAACAATGACCACAGCTGCCCCAACAACTACACCAGCCGCAACAACGACCACAGCTGCCTCAACAACTACAGCAGCCGCAACAATGACCACAGCTGCCTCAACAACTACAGCAGCCGCAATAATGACCACAGCTGCCGCAACAACAACTGCACCAGCAGCCGCAACAAGAGAGAGAAAGAAGAGAAGGCGTTATACGACATCCAAACCAAAATGGAACCATTAATCTACCGTGCCGTTCGTCTCGACCTGACTCGAATCCAATCCTCCGCTCATCCAATTCGTGCCTTCGCTGCTACATAACGCATACACGCATAAATATAACCTACGCAGCGTGGCTATGTAAACCGACACGACGATACAGAAACACACGGCGCCCGCAGCAATTCGTGGTCATCCCCGGACACCTGGCACCGGGATGCCAGTGCCCACCGCCTGCTATCTACAGCAACCACAGCAAGTCGCCTTAGCCAAGGAACCCGGCAGTGATGCCAGTACACCCCCCGCCGTTTACCTTCAGCGACCACAGCAAGTTGCCTAGCCAGGACACCTGGCACCGGGATGCCAGTGCCCCCCGCCACCTAACTCCAGCAAGAAAAAAGACAAGACAAGAGAAGAGAGAAAGGAAAAAGAAGAGTAGAGACAGAAAGGGAAAGCAAAAACAGAGAAGAGAGAAAGAGAGAGGAAAAAGCGACCACAGCAAGTTGCCTAGCCAGTGCCCCCCACCGCCTACCTCCAGCAACCACAGCAAGTCGCCTTAGCCAAGGAACCCGGCAGTGATGCCAGTGCCCCACGCCGTCTACTTTCAGCGACGGACCCACACAATGATGCCGCTCCCCCTGCCGTTTTGGGGGGTTTCAATGACGTTTTGCCATAGATCAGCCCTCGGACCTCGCAAGCAATGCAAGTTGCTTTTTCCTCCATGCTACCAAACCCGACCAATAGTAGCCGCAGCCATCACGCGGGGCTGCGATCAGGCCAGCTAGTCCATATCTTAACTCCTGACAACCTAGCGGTCGTTTATCCAATCACCAAAGGACGCGGGGACACCCATCCGTCGAGGGTGCGTTCTCGATGCAGCCCACGTCCGGGCCACCACAATGCCGTGGCTTCTTACTTCCCATCCCAGAAGTCCAGAAGCTCCGCCCCCCTGCAGACACCTGTCCGACATCGAGAGAAGAGATAGAAGAAGAAGCGTTCCCTTCCTTCGACGCGGCCTCCCTATGCAGCTTCACCTACCATGCCCATCCTATATCTAGGTTTACCTCAGCGGCATCAACTTCTTCGCGAAACTACTCACTGTCTCCCCCTGCTCCCCCACAACGTTCTCTCAGTCATCTCCAAAGGCCTCCACCGCCGAACGCCTCCGCCGACTCCTCGCGGTCTTCCGCTAACCTCCGATCTCGTTCCTCGCTGCGTCGCCACCCTCCGCTCCATCGCCTTCCCGTCCACCCGGCACGCACCCTAGAATCCATGTTCCACTTGCTTCTTCGGCTTCCTGCGATGCTAAGAATTCACGTCTCATCCAGCCAGTCTAACCCTAGTCTCCACCACGCCTACCAAATCTACACTCGCCACAGCTCCAACGACCTGCGCACGGGCAGGGAGCCTTGCTTCCTTGGGAGGGCTTCTTGGGGGTCTGCAAGGCCCGAAAGCCGCAGTGGACCCTCAACCTAGCCTTTCCCCAAACCGCTTCATCCAGGCTAAATCTCCACCAACCATTCCCCAACGCTGAGACAAAACCGCCGCTGAGGCGGCACCCTAGCTAGTTAATTTCTTCTTCTCTCACAGACATAGATCTGAACCGGAAGGACACACTTCCTTATATGGTCAATGGTAGCACACTCGCTGTCTCAGGGCCCTGTCACACTATTGCGTATCGTACTAACGTATGCGAGCGTATGAAAAATATCACTCATATGCCGGTATACGGTGACATATGCTAGGGGTACGTTAGGCATAGGTTGTATACGTTTCAAGCACGGTCGCATACGGTCGCATATGCTGGCATACGGCGAGGCAGAAAAGTTTTTTTAAGCATGCATAAAAATGTTGTGCGTGTGCGGACGTATGGTTTATACGCTAAGCATACGATCGGCATACGCTGAATACGCGAGAGTTACTTCAGAGGTACGTTACTCATAGGTGGAGTGCGCTGGTCATATGCCGACACACGCTGACATACGCTGGCATGAAGGTGTACCGTACAGCCAGCGCATTGACAGCGCATGAGTCACGTACTTCTAACATATGCCTGACGAATGAGTAACGTATTTAACTTACAACTAGCGTTTGATTGACATATGGCCAGCGTATGGCCAGTGTACTGCCAGCGTTTTGAGAAAGTGTATATATATACTCCCATTTCGAGCTCTTCTTCAGTTCTTCGTGGACCTACAACGAGAGAGGATGGAGGTAGCTCTTCTCCAACACGCATGCGCAGTTCGTACGCTGGTCATATGCTGGTCTTACGCTGGCCATTCGCTGTCCATACGCTGGCGATACGCTACTCATACGCTTCTCATAGGTTCAATACGGTAAGTATACGAAACCTTCGGTATTTTCAAGGTGTTTTTGTGCGTATGAAAGTTTTTCGGGAAATTTGCATACGCAACTCATACGTTTTTCTCATACGCAATAGTGTGACAGGGCCTTCATCAAGAGAGACAGAGAGACCTGTTACCCCATCCTGACATATGCAGCAGCACTTCCTCTTTTTGACTCAACCGTCAAAACCGCCCCAACGTCCTGCTCTTATGAGGACTCATACAACAGTTTTCAAGCACACACACCCAGTATGATCTCCAAACAACGAACTTTCACACATTCACTGTAATTGGCGCCCGTCTGCTCCGTCTTCTCAGAGTGCCAACAAAACAACAAAGACCGATCTTTCATCCAGGAGGCCGCTGCTCCTTCCCCATGTGAAACAAGAAGTCAACATTGATTTATTTGTTATGTAACTTGTGTACTTTGGTAAGGGCACAAAAATATATGAATACTGGTGGTAGTAGATCACCAGGGTACGGATGAACATCTTTTCCAGCTCTAGTCTTCTCCATCACTTCCCTTTCCCACAAAGTCCCTGTCATTCATCAACTTAACATCTCCACGTCACCCTCTCTACCCACGTGACGGTATTTTACACCAAAGCTATTTCTTCTTTTATGGTTTAGTCATGTAATAAGACTGGATGTAGTTACACTAGTCTTTCGCTTGTGGGGAAATGTTGTTAAACTTCTCTACTCAATGACGTTCAACAGGGACGTTACATCCTCCGCCTCCTAGTTTTACTCTGGAAGGCTGATGTCTAGACAGCGTCCAGACTCAGGGGGGTTGCTGTTCTCTCTTCCGTCTTAATGTCGGCCCACGCTTAATGAAATGCTTCACATCTGTGGGGAGCGATTGCCAATGTCTGTCGCTAACCTCAGTCGATATTGTTATGCGCTTTCACTGACCTCCCCTTATTGAAAAGCTCTTTCTTTGGTCTCCATAAAAAGAGAAAAGCCTTCATGGACACTGCCTTTTATTTCATCTCCTCTGTGAAACATTTGTCAAATGTTAATTTAATAACTGTGAAAAAAAACTAAAAACTCTTTTATTTTTTTGGATTTGATTCCGCTCATGGGTTGTTATCTTTGTTAATGTGCAAGATGTAAACGCTGCTTGTTCATTTAAATGAGAACATTTGTTTAAGTCCTCTCTAATTTATCACTTACGTATTAATCACTCACTAAAATAAGAAGCCATGGGGATTCCTAGAGGCGAGGTAAGATAAAATAAGGCTTTGGGACGCCTCGGCTACTAATCAAATGGTTGGGCCTAACTAAGGGAACCGGTTCAGTCGGCGTAATGATTTGCTCTGCTGTGCTGTTGTGACTATAAGTACTTTTAACTGTCTGCCTGTAATTAGCTACCCATGGTGTACCTTGCCATCTCATACTCTCTCAGTGGCTCTCCTCTGTACGGTATTGAACCAGCAACAACACTCCTGGCAAAAATGTGGAATCATTCATGGGCTCCATCACAATCAATGGGAGTAACTGATCTAGTTGCGGGGCAGCACTGAAATTAGCAGTCTGTCACACACATGTAATTGAATACAACACGTGTGTTGGCTGCTGAGCTCGAAAGGGGCAAAACAAAAGCTGTAAAATGCTTTTGGGGTTTCCACCACAGCACCTTGTGGGAATCTCTAATTCCAAACAAATCCGCACCAGGAAGTGTAACGGCAGCAGAGAATCTTGCCTCTTCTGTGCGCCACCCGCCGTGTAACCATTAGGGCAGCGTAGCCTCCCGAGGTCGGGGCTCCAGTAGGGAGATGCTTGCGAGGGCGAGGGACTGAGTCATCAGAGACTCCGACAGCTCGAGTGTGGGCGCACCGTGGAAAAGTTCAGAGGCATCCCATGTGTCCTCCCGAGGGTGGTGGACGGAGGTCTTGAGGGACAGATTCTCCGCGCAGTGTTCAGCGTGTCTGATCTCAGCGGGGAGACCTTGTACAAACACGTGTCTGTCTGCGGGGGGGCAGGCGGGGGAGACGGGGAAAACAGCAGATGCAAGTCATCATTATGCTGAGAGTGGCGTATGGTGATGAGGAACGGAGACAAAAGAGCCAGCGATTATCCGGACCACCCATGCTCGTCGTATTTCGATGCGGTCCCTCCTCTGGGCAGTAATGGGACACTGGGACAGTCTGGTAAAAGGCAACATAATCAATCAAAGCAGGCAGCATGACATTCAACATAGCAGAGCATTTCAAAGGGGAAATCACAGCCATAGCGGTTTTCCTCATATTCTTTAGTCTCTGGTGTGTACCAGTGCACAGCAAACACACCGGCCATTTCAATCCGTAAAAAGAACTGCAGGTAGAGTTTATTTTATTTTCCTTGCATTCGCATCACGTGTGAGCTGCAATATGTTTCCCTTCAGTTTGACATCAATGCTGTTTACTTAAACATCAAAGTTGTGAATACAACAAGGTTTATGAAATTGCATGATTCATACCACAAAAACATGTATGCCTCACGACTGGGGTCAGAGCACAGTTGAGTTCAGTTTTTTTGTTTTATTTGAATAAGATTGGCAACATGCAATGAAAAAGCAGTGTATTACTTTCATCTAACGTCCTTGGCCATTGTGCATCCAATGTACTCGCAAATAAACTGATCTCAGAGCTGCCGTGCATGTCATATCTGGTAAATATATATTTAAAAAATTGAGAATTATTTTGTGGCCCTTTTGTCTTTATTTCACAAACATTGTGAGAGTGCCTTGGAATCAAACCAGGGTCTTTTGCTATCATACGGTATGTGCCAGTAGGTTCTTTATGTAGGTCCCATTATACCTGCTGTCGTCCACTGCCACCTCACCAAGTTTGTCCAATCAAATTTTAAATGCCAAAGCAAGAAATGATGTGATATCAACCGTAACCATGTCAACAACATTCTCCTAACCTCCAACCAAGTGTTTCAGTTGACTAAACCGTACCTTTACCATTTAGGCAGCAGATCAGAAAAAAACACTTATATGAGTCTTTTTCAAAGGCTTTGAAAAATGACTTGTTTCACTTGTAGGACAAATAATAGAAAAAACACCAACCCATAGGTTTAGAAAACATGCACCCGCATTCTGCTGGATTGCTGGAGGGAAACATGCTGTAAAACAGCTGCGCTTCGTTACTTTTAGTTTTGTGAGGAATTAGCATGGTTGGAAATATATTACATGCATATGCCTATGAGTTACAGGAATTTAATTTGTTGTATTTATTATGATGAATAATAAAATGTTCTTGCTAAATCACTGTAATAAAAAAACAAAACCTAATCTTTTGTTTGAGTCATAGAGATAGAGAAAAGTACCCAGAGCTTGGCACAGTAACTCCTCACAAGAGAGCGAAAGGGCAGGGAAACCAAAACCTATATTTCATCCTCTTCATCCCCGAAAGTGCTGAACTAAAAAACCTATTGAAAAGATACAAGTAGAGAGCAAGATGAAAGAAAACTATTAAATGTTCTGAATGTATTACATCCACAAAAGGAATTCATGGAACTGTCTTGATTGTGTGAATAGCCATTACAAGTAGATTTATAGACCTTCCTGTTCATCATAGTTTTTTTAGCTGCTTCCAAATGACCCTCCTTTGGCCGCTTCGCGGGCGTCCTCACCTGTATCACTGACACTTTATTGGTACCGCAGGACACAAACTGAATACCAACAACAATTTGTTAAATAAGTACCTTCTGTCTTTGAAATAAGGCACTTTTAAACCATCTTTATTGATATAGTATTGTTCCAAACACACAAGGAGATAACTCACGGATAAATTCACAAGCTTGCAGGCTTATCGCTAAAGAGATATTACATTAAGTGAATATAACAGATGTTTAGTAAGCTAAGTCAGAAAATAAAGGTCAAAGGCAGTGTTTGTTTGTTCCCCGTGTCTGTGTGTAAACCCGGGGCTCCCCTCGCTCTGTCCTCGGCTCGACTGACAGCTGTTCGGACCAGCAGGCCCCCGAGGTGGAACACGAGGCTCTCGTCTGATGTCAGTTTGTCTGGTGTCAGCAGGGCAAGGCGCTTTGTTTCCCCCATCAGCACCCTCACCTCTGGGCCGAGGGGCATCTTCGGCGGTAATGAGACATCTACTGTACGATGAGAGTCGTGCATGGCAACTTGTAACAAGTCCTTGAAGACCGGCGCACAAGTCCTCACCGTCCCCCATGAGAGAAATTGCCATTGTCTGCTCGGATTAATGAGTCCCCCTTTAAAGAAACTGGGGGGGGGGGGGTATGACACTGTCCAGTAAGTGTTCCCGTAAAGGGACCCACATACCTCAGCCTTCAATTACATAGCCCGAGCTCTCCTCAACACGGAGGGTGACTCAAATTGAAGAGTGTGTGTTTAAGCTGATATAGAACCAAAGACAGTGTGACAGAAAAGTGTGACAGCGTGAGGTGATCATTAGAATAGTTTTGTCCCCAGTGAGTGTGATCTGTTCCTTTGGTCTACATAGTGTGACACAGGTCTTTGTAGCACAATATGTGATATACAAGGCTTGTTTGATAGTAATCATATGGCTTAATGTAGGTGGGTCAGTTTGTATTTTATGGATGGCTCAGTTCCGACACCTCAATTCTTTCCCTACACATGCCCCAATCTACCAAGGTGACAGCCTTACAGTACAACAAGTTATTTGGGTTTGCTTTGAATCCCCATGCTGCAGTGCATGGATACGCAATCATCCATTCTTGTCAGTAACTGCTCCTTTAGATGTCGTCATTTTCTTGGGAGCGGGGCTACTGTGGGTACACTGTGTAAGTGTTCTTAAATAGCTGACCGATTTAATTTAAAGAGGGTGCCGTGTTTCAAAAGCTAATGCCAAAACCAACTTTGCCAAGTCTGGCCTCCGTAAGATCCAGTGGCTGTTGAAGACATTTTTTAAGACTAACCCTTACAAAAATCTCCCCCTGGAATATGTCTCAGTTGTGAAGGAGTAGTGTGGGAATTAATTAGCTACATTAAGTTATACCAGCTGGTTTTTATTTGGATTGCAGTCACTTTAATATTCCATTTATTTTACATATTTCTTTTTCTTTTTATCATCTAATTATGACCTGATTATACTATAAGTTAATATGGATTTGTCATTTTTATTCTTGGTTGAAATTATCCTTTGTAGTTTTGAGCGACTTTGCACTTGTCCAAAGGTGAATATTGTCAACGAAATGCAACATAGCTGTCAGTGTCTGTTGGATAGAGATTCAGATGGATACCATTTACTGCGAAGTACTGTGATCGTGACATTGGACTCCAGCTGGGTACCTTTGTTGGGGCCTATTTACTGCGTTGTTGATAAAAAGAAAGAAAGTGGATCACGGTTGGGTCACAATCAATAATGTTCTCATGATGGTGGAGGCTGTGACTTGCAGGAAAAGAAGGGAAAAGAGATTACTTCATGCATTTGTTATTGATGACTTGATTCTAGTAAGTACTTGGTGAAATGGGTCATATTGACCTTGTAATTACAATGGCAGAAATAAACACTCTTTAACAAGTGTCTGTACAAAGACATGCTGAATTCATTCTTTGAATACATCTTATAATATATACAGTAATAAAAGAAGAAATTAATTCATCAGTCAATGAAACTCAGTTTGTTTTCAACTGTTAATGATTTCCATTGACTTTCACTTATTGATCCTAACTTCAAGTTAGGATCGTCTAATGGCCTGTTTATTTTTAATCTTTTCTTTTCTGAGCAGCGCGCTGGATTCCCAATAAGCAAGTTCACAGATATGTGCCTGGAGCAAGGATAACGCTGTTTTTTAAAATAGAATCCCTGACACAAATCCCTCGTCCCTTTTGAAGTTGCAGACCCTCTCATTTTCACCCTTTTTTTTTTTAAAAGGCCTGCAGGTGTTTGGTCATGATACCGCCACAAGGGTATGGGGAAAAATAAGTGAAGATACGGTAAAGCGAATTCATGACAGCTTTCATGTTGTAACCTTGTCGAACTGTTAGATTCAATAAGCATCCATTTAAATGGTGTTTGTGTTTGGAATAATATTTAGTTCTAACTGCCTTTACTGCCTTCAAAGGTTATTTATTGTGTGCAGTACTTAAAGATAAACGTTTCAAATACCTTAATGTAAAGTTAATTTCAAGCTAGGGTTAGTAATCTTCAAAAACGTTTTGTTTGTTCTCGCTAGATTTAGTGAACTTTGAAGCTTGTGCTGCTAGCTTCTTTCATTGGGAAAGAGTTGGCAACAGTGGGCTGGGTCGTATGGTTGGATAATTATAAAGAATCTAGTGTACCCTTGCCAGTTTCTCAAGATTATCAACACTAGCTCTAAGCTAATGCTAATGAACTTTAAAGACGACATAAAGATCTGCGTTCAATTCAGTAGGATTCAAGCATATCAATGAAATGCAGTTGTAGGCCATTTGCTACTGAAAAAAAACATGACAAACAAAACACTAGAACATTCCGGTGCATTTTTTGAACAGAAGCAACTAAATATTCTCTGGGCAATATGGACGCCATCTCAACATAAAAAATTCAACATCAGAAAAACACGGTCCATCAGTTTTGACTATGTTCGATCACCGATCATCATTCATGTAAACAGAGTCTGACTCCTGTCGAGTCCTGCGCTCTGTCCTGCGATCCGCCCGCAAAGTGCAGCTTGATCCGGGATGCAATGATGAGACCCATGTCTTTAAAGATTCGGGCACAACAGTCACCAACCTCCTGTTGCAGGGTTAGTCTGAATTTCCCTGCGACCAGACATTAGCCACAAGCCAACCAGGTGGTGGAACAGCCTTAAGTCCTTACTGGGTTAGCTTAGCTGCCGTTGCGGCTCTCCTCCTCTCGGTCGGGCACGTGTGGCTGGGTGGTCGGCCGTGAGCGGTGATCGTCTCAAGGTCCTTTCCCTTTGAATGAATCCAATCCCCACGCTTCCTTTTACTACGTTGAGTGTATTATGTCTAATGCCATACATGCTCCAGTAATAAACACGCAAATGACAAGAAATCAAGACAAAAATGCAGCTAAATTCTTGGCAATTTCATGGGCGAGATATTACTACGTGGGGACCAGCAACGATGTCATGTAAAACTCTCTGTTGGCACACCCACACCCTCAAAAAGGATGCTGGCAGCAACAAGAGAAATGGTTCTGAAACACAGAATTTTGCTAATGCCAACACCATTTTCTTTTTTATACCCACTCTCAAGCATCCCTTTCCCTGTGAACATTCAAACTATAGGAGAAAGCAGCATTACGCCGTATGCTTTGCCGGCGCAATTTAGCTTTTGTAATATATAAGAATGCTTCTTTTGTGTTGTGCGGAGAAAAAAAGGGGCCATTAGGATCAGAGAATGTAGCCACTGCTGTCAGGTTGCTTTCTCCTTAATGTCCCCGGCACAGCCATTAAAGTCCACGCATCAACTCAGCTCAGGCTGTATCTTCCAGCTCTGATGGCTCCTCTGTGGTCATTTATCAGTCAGCTAGTGTTACAGCGAGAAAATACAAGGGACAACTCTGAGCAGGGGTGGCATAACAATTTTTTATCTGTCCGCAAAACTTCGAAAACAAGAAACTCGGCTCAGAAAATGTGTCAAGGCCAGCCCATATATATTGTAAACTCTCGCTTAGACTATTCTCGTGAATTGACAAATGTATTTTTTATCTTGCCCAACAGGGGTAAAATAGAGCAGATATGATCAGGTAAGCAGCACGTTTTAAAATCCCATCGTTTTCTAGGCTCTCCGCACAGGCGAGGCCAGAGGTCAGGTTGAGTTATAGAGCTGCACTCTGCCTTTAGTTGTTAAAGAAAGTACAAATGCTTCTGGACACATGCAGCCCCGGCCCGTTGGCCAAGGAGCTGCCTGTTTTTAACATCAACTGAAAGTGAGGTGTAAAAGCAATCGAAGGAATCTTACAGAACAAACGCGGACACATACCATGAACCAGTTTTTGTTTCAGAAAATATCCTTGATATAAACTTTGTGATCCATCGCTTGAATTGTTAATAACAATAATTAGCAATTAGTGCTCGCAAGGCAGTTACATTCATCCCCAGTCACTTGTCACTCCGTTGATTCATTTGTTGAATGGCTCATTACTTTTTCGGTTTGAGTGTGAAATATGTTTCAGGGTGCATCTTTAGTGACATGGTGAGAGATGTTACCTTCCTGCAAATCTGCAGGCTAGCAGAAGGTTTTCTAAACCATGTGGTGTTTGCTCTTCACCAAACTTAAAAATGCATCGTTTGCATTAAACCACTATCTTTTTGGAGAGTACTGTATACGCTATATGTTGTAATGTATGGGAGAATAATACATTCCTCATTATGCGTTGCAAAAATAAACTGGCAATTTGTACACTGCATGTTCCTTATTTAGCTAATTAGGTGCACCATCCGGAGTTTGCTGGTGTTGCACCGCCCTCAACAATAGGGCTCTACAGTGGGTGGTGAAAGTATACATATGGCCAAAGCGCAAAACCTCCTATCTGCAGAATTTTCTGATTGGCGGATTTCACTTTGGAGGATGAGAACAAGGAAGGCTGCTCATATTCAGTCTGTCTGCAAGATAATCCCGCCCTTCGTTGAAACTTAATTTAGAACATCGTTTTGTAGAACCTCTAGAAGTGCAAAAGCTCCTATCTGCAAAATGATCCAGGCAATTTTCAGATAGGAGGTTTTGCTCTTCGGCCATCGATATATCTTACTGTTAAGCATATACATTTAATACTATGTTTACATTCAGTGTATTCATTTGCAATTACTGGTACAAAAAAACCCCAAAACTTTTTTTATTTTATTGTTGTGTTGAATTTGTGTGTAATGTAATTGTTGTGCATATGATAAATGAAGTAAAACCTAAATGTTGTTGGGTATTACAAATCTAAACTTAAAGGCGCCCTGTGGAGTTTTTTGTAAACAAACAAAAGTTATGTTAGCATTCAGTGTTACCGACCATGCTGTCTTTCTGACAAATGGGTTGAATACATTTCCCTCCTCAATACAAATCTATTTGCGGATTTCTTTGGGGAAAATGTTGAAACCTGAATCATTAACATCTGTGTTTGCTCGATAGCGGTCCTCTTCTTTCCTAACTTTGTTCGGTCATAAGTGTGTTTCACTGCAAGTTACGGCCACTGTAGATCAGCAGAATAGAGTGCATCGTCATTCACATGCACAAGAGTAAACCAACTTCTAAAAAGTGTTCCATGTCCCGAAAGAATAAAACCCCACAGGGTAGCTTCAATTTATAAGGAAACTGCTTTTCCAAGATTCTACCAAAAAAAAGTTGAGTTAAGGTTTAAGTTGTCTTCAGTTATCTGTGTCTCTTAAAGTCATTTAGGTTTGCTTTGATCTTGATCAGAAAACAATCTGAGCAGACACCAGCTGCAGATGGCACCTCAAGGCTTTCTCCACTGAATATGTCCCAAATTTAAGAAAACAGGGAGTACTCAAGATTTTATTAATTTCCAAGGCAAAATAACCTCACTGCGTGAAGCTGGCCGCTGCCAAGCAATTCCTGCCCCGAGCCTGATGATACAAAACGGATGCACCTGTGTACCGGCTGCCCATTTTTCATTTCAACTTCTCCCTCCGTTATATTTACTTGCTTGAAATAGATAATCCAGATCATGTTTTGCCCGTCTGTGTGCCAGTGGTGTCACTATCACACTCAGTTCCTCAAGGCCTGTGTACCCACACAGACCGAGTATGCATACATTTACTGTGGGAGCTCGCTGAAAAGGTTGGCGTGTTCGTCGGCTGGCGCTCAAAAATTGCAGGAGTGGTGTAGGTGGCAATCATTTTGTTTGGTGTCGAGTGGGAGTTAAGGAGGTTGCTGAGTGTCAGATATCATTGAAACATCTGCTACCATAAGCCTGATATCTGCACACTTGATGGCTTGTGAATAATGTTACCTTTCTGATGGCCCTGCAGGTGTGTGATGGTGCTGCGCACTAAAAAAAACAGTTTACATTAGCACATTATTCTTCTGAGATGTGAATGGAGTTCCTGTGTGGTTGATTTAATTCCTTAATCATGTTTTTGCAAGCAATGTTGTATCATACCGGGTGAACTCCATGTGTTTCTCTCTCATGCTACCCCTCAGGAGAAAATCTAATCTTTCATTGTGAAGAAAAAGCATCACAACAAGAAACAAAGCCATGGTGACTGGATATCCTTGTACTGACTTTTAAAGGGGACATATCATGTTGGTGTTCAGGTTCATACTTGTATTTTGTTTTTTTTATTCGAACACGTTACATACTTTAGTGATAAAAAACACCTTTTTCTGACACTGTGTTTGACTATGTCTCTTTAACACAAGGACTACCATGTTTGTTTTTTTTGATGCCAATAACTTTGATTAAAGAAAAACTACAAGCCTTTAAGCCCAAAACATTTTTCTAAATGTGTGTTATTGATGTCTGAAACCTAGCATTTATCTGTCTGACAGCCACTGCGGTCATATAGACCACAGTTACCATATTATACATTACTACCATTTAATGTCATTTTTAAATCTCATGTTATTCAACTGACCACAGTCAGGAACACAGTCACCGATTGGTCGACAAGTAAGTAACACAGCCTCTGATCGGTCGACAGACTCAACCTAATGCAACGAGTACTGCTGACGGACGGCTTACAACAACAATACCTGTTTACAAGACAAAGAAATGGATAAATACTCACAGAAAACATTCAGTGTTGGATTTATAGTTATGTAATTCATGAAGTCTCTAAAAAGACACTGCAGTTCTCGGCTGGATTACATTTCTGAAAGGGATACGACTGCGCCGGAGCCCTCCTTGAAATGGCACAACCGTTAGCTTCTTGGCTAAAAGGAGCGTCTCAGAGATATTAAATATATATTTTGGACATACTGTAATATGTCCTGTCCAAAATAATATAGTAGCCTATGAGTTAAAATTTGGTGTAATTGTATTTCAGCCTTGTAAAACAAATTGTTCCGTTTGAACAACATGGGTTTCAAGGTAAATGCAGTAATGTTTCCTCAAAACTTAAAAGGTAAGCTTTTCAAAAACATATCTAGTACATGTTGTCCATATTCAAAGCTTATTTGCCTGACCAAGGTTGAGATGAGAAGTGCAGAAAAACTGCCCTTTCAATGTAGTTGTATGCCGGACATCATTCTATTCATTCAGGGTTGTTGTTGAGGGCCAATCACCTCAGCTAGGGCCCTCATATGAACGAACAAAAGCAGCGCACGGACACAAATAAGCCAGACCGCATGAAATCCTATTCTACTATTCTACTACTTGTCGTGCCCGCTCACAAGGCTCCATTTTGTTTCCTTTCAGCGGCTTCATGGTTCAGGGGCGTCATCAATTTGCATCCGTCTCGTTTCAGCCCAGGTTGTCCGCGGCGCCTCCGCTGCTCCTGTTCGGTAAACACCCAAATAAATAGGGAAAGATCAAGTTAGGTTGTATCGTTACCATCCCTGGCAATGTCATACGGAGCTGTGGTTTGCCTCTGCTAGACCATTAGCAGTAAATCAAATGGAACATGAGCGCACTAATGAACGGAACTGTGAACACTATTTGTACAGAATATCTGGTATGGGCAGGCACGGTGCACTGATTTAACATATGACTGAATGCCTCTAAATATTCTTTTGGACGACCATTTATCTAATTTTAGTGTACGCTCAGCATACTATTAACCCTCCGCAATGCAGCCTCATGGCATACAAATGTTACAGTGCAAATATGTTTTTGCGTTACGCTGTCCTCTCAAATTATATATTATATATATAAAGAAAGGCCCTTTGGAGTTAAGATATCAGCCAGAGAGTTCAAATACATTACATTTCGAACAAAGACGGAACACCTTTACCCTCACTGTATCCCTCCTGGAGCGTGCCTCAGCTCTCCCTTAATCTGACGAAAAGATCCCAACAGCCCAGCACTTTTCTTGGGGTTAATTATATGTGACATCCATAATGCAGCTCTGGTCAATGGTTATCTTCGCTTGGGTTGGAGAGCGAGTTGTTTCACTCCCATTAGAAGTTCTAGAAGGTTCTCCTTCCTCGCTAAGTAAAATCTCATCATTATGCAATTGTTCTAAGAAAAGTTCACATGCCTAATTAATTTAACACTGGGAAAAATGTATTCTTTTGACCTTTTTTGAAACGGGTTACAATCTCAGGGATGATGCCGTGCAATTAACATCATCGTGATTAATGCTGATTAGAAATATTTAACATGAAGGAATGGTGATATTCGTCAACATCTTTTAGAAAATGTTTTTCTCGCATATATTAGCATCACGTTTCCCTCTTTTAACAACAGTAGAACAATGTGATCGGTTCAATTGAAAGAAAAAGGTGATTTGAGTAGGCTTTGGCTTCCACATTGTGCTGCTCGCCCGAGCTGCTGCACTAATGATGAGACTCAGGGAAGGCGAACTCCCATGGCTATCTGTGTCCCTTTTATTAAGACGGAGTGGGTGAGGGAGGGGGGGAACCAATGGGTTAAGCATCTTTCTCCAGAGGAATGTTATCTGCATCTCAGAGCCATGGTTGTACATTTTAATTACACTGGCAACAATATATGCACACACCTGTTTTGTATCTATGTGGATTCTTTTTTTTTTAATATATAAAATAGAACCCAAAGGATCATGTGTGCAGTAAGTTTCCAGATTAAGTTTTTACCTCTCAATGCAGTAACGTAATTGGGTCAGTTTTTTTAAGACTCTTGGTCACTGTGGCTGCTCTGTAAACCTGAAGTATTACTCCCATTAGCTGCAGTTCTGTTCCCTTGGGCCATGGTGGGGTGGGGGTGGGGGTGGGGGGGAGGTATAGAAGGTAATTACAGAACATAATGTTATTAATTACTCGGAGCGCTCACGCTACCACAGGAGCCTGAACTCTCTGCAGATGAGGTTCTCAAAGCCGGGCGGGCCAGAGAACAATGCCTCGGGTTAAGTGACCCACTCGTCTCTGTCACTGGGCTTTGTCACAACTCGCCCGTTTGTCGGCAGATTTCTTGGTACTGAGTCTGTTTTCCCGCTGCTGTCTGTCGCTGCCGTGCTAAAAAAAGGAAACAAGAAGAATGTATCCAGAGCGGTCGCCTGCAGTCATCTGTGTCCTTACAAAGCACACAGATGGGTTGGGGGGAGGAGGGGCGGGGGTCCGCCAAGACAGATGCAAGTGGTCAGATGCCGTTATGAGCTTCCATTTCAAGAAAAAAAAAGGAATTTCAACAAGGACACTGGTTAGAATTGCCCTATTATAGGTATTATTATTATTACGGACTGATTTGTCCTGGTGGGTAATGAGATTTCTCTTGCATTTCACTGTTGGCACTTAGCAGACTGCCTCCCGGTTATGGGTGTGAAATTTCCCACCTCCAGCATGATCTCCTCCTACATGGTGAGTGTATATATAACATGATTTAATCCCATTACCCCAGTGAGACATATGCATCTCCGTAATGAGGAAAATTCAAAAGTAGGTGTTATTTGTTGGCACCGTGCAATATGGGGACCGGGGTGCTTAAACTAATTGGGAAAAGCATCAAGCCGAGTTAAGCTTGGTCTTCAGTTATTCACACATTCGTCTTTAGTAAGATAAATGTAGATATTGTAATTTACTGCGCCGTAATCCAAGAAACTGTATCACGTTATTTTTGCTTTAATTAATGTACAGTATAATTATAATTATGTTAGTTTTTTGTTATCATGTGTAACTTTTAGTCTTAATACTCTGTCCAACTTGATAAAAACAAACAAACACTAACACCCACTAACACCTGGCATTTGTTTTTGGTGGGAAAGGTGAAATGACAAATGGTGACAAATGACTCTGCAGTAGTTTTCAGTAGGTATTTATCAGCTCCAGCTCCAATCGGCAGTGATGGAAAAATGATACCCTGTTGGACACACACATTTCTCCCGTGCTTTCTTTGTCATCCAAGAAACACAATCTGTCCAAGCAGCGCTTAAATATTGTTCAAAAGTAAGGTCACACATATAGAATAAAAAAGAAGCAACTTTCCTAACATTTTCACTGGTCACTAACCTTGTTTTCCGGCGCGTTCGTGACGTTGAACATGACACACCAGAAAAAAATATAAAAATATCAAAAAGTGTTTTTCACACATTTAAAAACCTGCATATACACACTCATCTTTCTGGGGGAAAAACGTTTTTAGTGAAATAAAGCAATGGCGCAGCTCTGAATGAAAAAATGCACAGATTCCTACAGTACAACAGGTCTCCAAAAGCAACATTTTTCCTGTAGAATCAAAAGCTCTATTTGAATATTGAGCAGTGGCGGCTGGTGGAAAATGTTCTTGGTAGGGCTGTGCTACATCCAATCAATTTCAGCAAACATCCCAGAATGATTTAATGCAAACAAATTAAGGTATCAAACACGCATTACTACTTTGCAGTTAAATATTTAACATTTATTCCAACACGAAAAAAAGCAGTAAATAACACTTTGACAAACACGTCATCTTATTTTAGTCACCCTCACAGGGAATTCAGTATAATATAATATATATATCATATAATAATATTCAGTATAATATAATAATATATATATCATATAATATTCTGTATAATATAATAATATATATATATCATATAATAATATTCACTATAATATAAAACACACACACACACACACACACATATATATATATAATTATTTATATATAACTATATATCCATTTCTCAGACAGGTGCTTCATGTCCCTCACTCCCGTAACTGTCCATGCTGATCTGTCCCCGTTGTTATAAAAAGCTAAATAAGTTATTAGGATGACGTCATCCAGCGAGTCAAACCTGTCTGGTGTACAGCTAGTAGAGAAGCTTCATGTACTGCTTCTCTTTCCTGCTAGTCTGCTGTCTGATTGTGAGGTCAGGCTGATCTGGGATCAGCTCTTTCAGCTGTAGTTTCTCCTCTCAGTTCTCCTCTCAAACGGGTCTTGGAGGAGCAGTGCTCGCGCTGGCGCTGGCCTGTAGAGACTAGTCCTGACGAGAACGCGCAGTTTGGGGCAGAACGAAATCTGCCCCAAGCTGAATCTATTTGAGGACGCTGATTGGCTAAATTGTATGTCACTCATTGATATCTTTAGTCAGCATTAAAGCATCATTGGCTAAACTGCTTTATAGACCCGCCTCTTTGGGGCAGTTTCTCCAGCGCCCCAGCCAGCTGAGACGTGCACACACAGAGAGGACCTGCAGACAGGCGGAGAGGACGTGCAGGAAAAACATATATTTACCGCAGATATCATATTTTACACATATTACTGGGTGATTCCATGTTTCAAAAACACAAATATTGTCAATTTGTATAGTTTATTATTATTATTATTATTTATTTTATCTTGTATTATTTGTAGCTCAAGGGGGGGCGGCGCCCTAGCGCCCTCTATGGACCAGCCGCCACTGATATTGAGCCATAACATTACAGTTCCTTAGAAAATAAATGATTATATTAAGGCACAACATCAGCGATAATATCTCTGCAAATGTCCCTGTTTGCTGTCATGCATGAAGTAAAGAGAGAATATGGGTCATCTTTTTACATTCTAGCTCCATGGTGTATCAGTTTATACACTGTTTCAGTGAACAGGCTCATTCAAATCTGCCCGGTAATCAATAGCTCTCTCTCTGACTAGAAAAATGCTTAAACCATACGCACATTGTACGTGCTTAGAGCGATACATATTTGCTTTTTCAAGCAAGGCCTCATCCATTAGATTCCACTGGACATCAGGGGTCGGTCTCATGTCTTTAGTATAAACTTACTGAAATATTGCTTGATCATCTATCATGAGCTTTGCATAGTAGGTTTGAGACTTGAAAAATGTCTCCACGCTTGTAAAAAATATTGCAATTCTAGTCTCAACACCAGAAGATGATTTATCTCAAAGTTGGCGAGAAGCTGACGGAACTGCATCAACTAGTATATACGATAGAGTTGTATAGTATACAACTATAATACGAGTGCGAGATTCAATGTCAACTAAAGAATTAGTTGGAGTCACGCTGCACTGATGTCAAATTCAAGGCTAATCAAACAGAAATACACATTGAACAGCTTGTCAATGCATTGCTGTATTGTACCAAGAGAACAAATAAAAGGCTGTATGCTAACAAAGCCTGTGAAGGTCCTCCAGGAGAGAGGAGTGATACCTCCCTTTATTCTCCCGGGACTCTTTGGCAGTTATGATACATTTACTTACTTAACTGAACAGGAATCATTTTCTTTCATCTCTGTTCATGCCCTACAGAGGATCAGTGAGATACATCTCTTACCCGTTTGAAGTACTGTTACCTGGAGACACGCTGCCGGGGCCCGCCGCACTGAGCTTATTTGATATACTGAATTTCTTGTCAACTGTGGCCATCCACTCTATGCATCATGTCTTGTTTCGCGTGCGGGGAGAGGATATAAGGACACGATAGTGCTATTTCTTTAAGCTACGGCTGCTGGCCCGCCTGTTGTTGTGATGCATTGTTATAGAGGTGGTTTTACTGTATGAACAGTACAGTCAAGGGGACCTGAGGGAGATAAGGTTCACGTTAGATAGTCATCATTCAAAGCGTCGTTGCATTACGACCGCCGCTATCAGGACCGCCGCTATCAGGAACATCAAAACGGAATCAAGTACTTCTTATCACCAACACAGACATTTGCAAGTACAATAAGAAGATGTTTAACAGTTATTGTGACAATTTCAGTGAGTTGTGTGTTTTAATCCAAACGTCTATGTTATCAGGGTTGGGTTAGGGTTGACAGTAAGTTCTACAGACATTACTCATGAATGACAAAAATACACTGCATTTTATTCATAGTATACATTTGAGGTTTTTTTTTTTCTCTAAGGGCATTTGAATTGAAGATGAATCAAGGCTAAGTCAGCCAAGGACATTGTTTTTGGGACGATTCTTGATATTTTGTGATTTAAAACTATATTTAGTTCTAAAATCTTGCAAGCTGTGTTTTATTTTACTTTAATTTTGAAGTGGGGTGTACTTATTAGGGTTGTGCATCTTTCCCTCACACGACAATTCAAGACATACATGACAAATTGCACTACTTCGATCCGATTCACATCCTCACTCAGTTTAACTTAATTCCTAATATCCCCATCTGTACTCAGCTTGCTACTACATTAGTGTAGCAGAGGGACATGAATCCACAGAGAGCGGTGAAAATATTCTAAATATAACGTACATTTAAACTGAAATCGATGGGGGGTTTTCTTTCTGGTGAGCCTTTGTTTTAGGTGAAATACTTTTTGCTGATGCCCCATCCACAGCAGTATATAGCTTTGCTTCCATACGGTAACTCCTTTCCACTATACACCGACTATGGATAAGTGCCTCATACAGCCCCACTTCAAAACATCCAAACTATCAGTTCAATATAAAAAATAAATGAAATAAATTGAAATTCTTTAAATTCCAGCTCACTAGGGTTAGCATTACCATACATTGTTGTATTACAGGTTGAGATTAATGCATGTTTATTAACATTAGCAACAATTTATTGTTTTTGGTGTAATTTTAAAAACCCTCCCATCATCTCCCCACTGAAAGCAAACCTACAGCACAAAGTATCCTAAATCTTGAGTGAATATCGGGGGCTGTTGAATATCGGGGGCTACATGTGCGTTTATTTCCTCTTCATGTACTTCATGTACATCATGTACTTTCCTGTGAATGGGATGTCCGTCCCCTCGAGAAAAACATCGAAGCCATAATCACACAACAATCAGGCTTGTCTTTCCACCAATAGCTGCTGGCGGGTAAGAGCAGCTGTAACGTATGATAGTAGCGCTTTATTCCAGTGCAATTAAACTGTCACACATTTATTGTCTTAACGTGTTTGCAAACATTCTTCTAATGCCTCGCTACCCGGTGCCAGAGAATTGTTCCCTGTTGTGTACCACCTCCGCACAGGAACAGAGTTTTAATAGTGTGAAAAAAAAAAGGATGAAAGACAACTGTGAAGATGATTGTGACGCACTCGCGAACAGAGGGTCCTTAAATTGGATCCTTAAGACGGCTCCTTTGTCAGTAAATGATGTTTTACACAGCTTCCCTCGTCGGGCTTCTGAAGAATTACAGTGTCAGAAATCTTATTTTGATGAAATCGCAAGGCTGCAAGGTCAGCCAGGCCATTAAAGGAGGCTGTTAAGACGCTCCATCTCATTTCCATTTTGTTACATAACGTGGCCCATTTCACACCCTTTCATGGATCTGAGGTCAATATTGTCTGCATGTTTGTAAAATAAAAGCTGGGCGCTGCACTCCTCGCTGCCATTATTGCCGTTGCAAGTCCACTCCAAGGAAGCAGTGAGTCTTCAAAGGTCAGTCTGCTCTTGAGCTTTGCACCTCGCTCCCTGGCAGGTTTATTCTCCAACAAAGGGCTGAGGGGGGAGAGGGGGGCGTTCCTCGTTCGTGAGCCAATTAGGGCTTGTTTATTTCACCTCCGCTGTCTAATAAATGTCACTTTCTAGTCTTAATGGCTCGGAGAGGGAGTGTGATTACACAATTCGGGCCCGTAGTTTTGACCAAACGTGAAACGGAGGCCACGTCTTCTGCAGAGGCCCTTCATCATGTAGAGCGGCTTTGTTATGCGGGGGGGGTTATGATAATAGATGTATTTATAACACCCTACTGACCTCTGTGTACAAGTACAACGGCCGCCGCGAGGACGTAAGAATAAAAGCAGAGAAAACAAACAACGCCCCCAGGAGTTCACTGCTTGCCTTATTTATTCAAAGGTATACATCCAAAATGCAGAATTTTTTTAACTTGTTCCTGCCAGCTTATGTTCCTTCAGACTACTTCGTATTTCAGATTTGTTACCAACTGCTTTTTTTCCTTCATTGATCAAATACGACAAAAATAAAGACATTATTTTATTAAAATGATTAAAATGTAATTATTATGCAAACATTTGAATTGTATTAACTGCAGCAATAAAACATCTAATGATATACTGTTGACCACTCAGGCTTAACAATTTACCTGCACTTATATATGTCTCACATGACTCTCTCCTTTCCAACAATGCTCCTGCGTGAAGCGTTGCATTCCAGTCTCATTATCATTGTTGCCGTTGCTTTTCAGCTGTGACATTTTACAAACGTCAATAGAATACTCTGCACCTAAAACGCATGATAATTAAGCAGATGATTTGCTCACGGCACAAAGAATAACTCAGTGTTGTTTTGACCGGCGACTTGCATTCCAGAAATCCATACACTCAGCAGATGAAGAGGAGGTTTATATGAATAAAATAAATTGCATTTTTTTTCATGATCTGATCTTCTTTAAAAGTGGATTAACACTACTTCCATGGCTTTGGTGATATTGAACTCAAGCTTGAAAACTGGAGAAGAAGTGTCAAAATAGTTTCAGTTATTCAAGTAACCTTCACACATATTTTTATATAGAAGTGAGACAAAATCGTCGGTGTGTAAGTCTTAAGTCTTGGCTATGCAGTAAAGTCCCAAGTCATGTCCAGTAATTCAAATCCTGAAGAAGAAACGTGAGGCAATGCTTACAGCTGCTTGTCACGTGGCTCGTTTGTCACTCGCTAGTTAAGGGAATCTTAAGTCAGTCAAGTTAACGTCAACCACGCTCTTGTCCTAAACCTAACTAGGTGGTTTTGTTGCCTAGACCTAACTTCCTGTGAAAATGGAAGTTTATTTTGAAAAGACACCATGCATGTAAGGAGCATTGACATGCCGTTGAGCGTCATAGCTTGAAACTTAGGGCCACCGACCAAGCGTTGGGTGTGAGAATGTGTTGTTTTCTCTGCAACCTTTTTACACCAAACAATAGGGAGGAAATTACTTCAGAAACAGGTTGAGCAACCCGTTCGCATTGCCAAAGCATAAAATAACTCAGCTTGCTCACTTATTTAATGTGTCTATGCTACCCATCCACCCGCAACATTACGCATAGAGCAGCTAACGTAGTATAATGATTTTTGTCCAGGAGAGTGAATTTAGTCACGTTAGTCGCTAGTCAAGTGATCCGTGAATCCACTCGATAGTCACTTGAGTTGTAAGCATAGATCGTGACTTCCTCCATTGGTTTGTGGACTACCGTTTTTAAGTCTTGAGTTTGCCGTCGCCATCTTGGATTACGGCCGCCGCCATGTTTTTTTGCCACCACTGAATGGAAGTGACCGTATTTGGAATGCAAAGGAGTTACGTACGGACGGCGTATAGGTCTCTGGTAGCAGCAGCGACCTGTCAATCACAGTAAGCCCGCCCTAAAGCATATACTCTGCTCTACTCTGGTATATTTTACTCTCAATGGACCATAGTTTACTAAATAAACATCATGATGTATTGACAAATTGAATACATTTTGAATACATTGATAAATGTTTTGTGTGTATGCTTAAACCAAGCCGAGGGAAGCTCGTTTCACCAGAGCCCGAGAAGGCCCAATTACCTTTCTTTTTAGCCTGGATACAGGAAAAACAAACAACCCTCTCCTAACAATCCCTGTGATATAGGGGATAAAAAAAGGCGAGAGATACAGCCCATCCCTGTAAGTGATCAGTAAAATCTTGACATCAGCTAGAAAATTTGCTTGAAAAAGCTCTGATAAACCACGTCTATTAGATTGAGATAAAAGCCAAGGCCTAGATAATGTGAATTGTTTAATTTCTGTGATTAAACGAGCCTCGCTAAAACAGTTTTTCACGAGCCGTTATCCATAACAATGAGCTGGCGATGTACTATCTGCAAAATTAAATCATGGTATTGTAAAGCCGGAGCGAAAATGACCTCAAAGTCAGAGTGAGTGCTCCACCGAATGCTTAATTAGGCGGTTAGTGTTGGCAAGCTCGCTGGCTAAATAATGGCGATGGTGTGGATCCAAAACAGGAGCAAACATTTTGCAGAGCTTTCAGCTGTAAACCTTGCCGAGGCTGCCAAAGGGCTCTCTGTCCCAAACAGTCTAACTGCTGGGTATTGTACCACCCCCGTACTGACTAACGATCTCTCTCTAGCTTTATCTCACCCTCATCAAACTGATTCTATAACGCTTTACTGCCATGGTGTTTTCAAATGTTGGAAAAGCAAATATGGATGAATTCATTACACATGGAAGGAAAAACCTGAATAAATGAGTGGAGAAACATAGTATGCAGTAGCTTCATTGTCAGATGAATGCCTTCATCAGAATCACCATGAAACACATTACTAAGAATATCTAAATAGGTCTTAAAAAAACTCACATACAACCACCCACACATCAGCTAATGGACCAGATGGGATGGGTACCCGGTTATGTGGCTTCAGGTCAATCCCATGCCTGGGCACCGAGAGGTGAGTGTCCAATAAAGGACAGGGGTGACACCATATTCTGGGGAATAAACGGGAGAAGTGCATCTAAAGTGGCAGGAGTCAGATTTCTGCACAGGAGGTCTTACCCCACAATGTGCTATATACATTTAAATGTCTTCAAAATACAAACCCTAAGATAGAGTTTGAAAAAAAATAGTTGCAATAACGGTTGCAAATAATCCAGTTGAACCCAGTCACCCGATGCACTCCTTTTTCAATTATTCCCAATAAGGAGAGAGCATATACGGCCACATTTGGCCGCCTAGAGAAAAGGCTGTGCACCCAGCGCCGGGGACACACTATCATAACAATGAACAACGCCCATTTGTGGGAGCAGATCGTCCAGGAACACACTGAATGATGCTGTTGTGCTTTTTTCCCGTACACATTGTGTCGCCTTGCTCTAACGTTACGGCTGTCAGATTGAATGGTGACAAGCTCATCCATAAAAAAAGCAGAACATCCTCCATTTGGTGCTCATGGTTAAAAAATTGTAAAACAAATAGTTAGTAGCCCAAATAGATAATACAAAGCAAAGGGCAATGCTAGTCTAACATACAATGGTGGTTAAAGTGGTGATACATTGTCAAGATATTGTAAGCGACGTGGGTGTATGATAAGGAATAAATCACTCCAACACGTTCTGGGTTTTACTCATAACTTTAGTCAAGTTTCAACACCGAACCAGACAAGCCAAGACCACGCTGTCCTCCAACTCTCCTTCTTCTCCTATTACTTAACCCTATAACCTCCAGCTGCCTGAACAGCGCCAACTAGTGGTCATATCTGCTATGAGATCATCAACTTAACATAACTATAGATACTAAATATGTGTACACAAGATGATAGACTGATATTCAATAGCATACTAAACTTACACATGTATCATTTTGTTTAAAACTGTGTTCACGTAATGATGTTTACATCACACAATTTCACTCTTACAATATTGTGGTCATAGAAACAGGAAAAGAAGCACTCAGAGCACTTTTTCTTTCTCCAGGAAAGAGGCCCTATGTGGACCCTTCGACACTCAGAGCAACTAAAGTAGTATACATTGCATGATATATGGTTTAGAGCGGGAGAGGGATGTGGTGGGTGAGTCAAACACGTCAGTCATCAGTTATGTGACTTGTTTGTCACTCGCTAGTCACCTCCTGTGGAGATGGAAGTTTATTTTAAATAGACACTTGGCATGTAACGAGTGGAAACTGACACACCGCAAATGAGACGTCGTAGAGGGTTTTTTTAACGGTCGAGAGTGAGAATGTTTTGCAATAGAACGGAAAACCCTGGAATTGTGTGCAAGAACAGGTGAGGTCTATCTGACAGGTCTATCCGAGTGCGGATGGCTTCTTTTCAGCAAATAAACCATGGGTTCATGATTTCCAATTATCATCTCGCTGAGTCTGGTAAAGATGTGATACTTACAAAGACTCAAGTTATCCTGAGCTGCAGTGATAGCACAATGGTGTCAAAGCATTTACTCTGTTAGGAATCCAGTCCAGAATACAATAAATGAATGGCAAAGAAGTAAAAGAAACCCAGCACAGTGAATGACATATACATACAGTATGGCTCTTTGCCATTCAGTGTGAATGGTATGAAAAGTGAATAAAAAAACGCCCGTCACACAGAAACAACCTTACATATGAAAACGTTTGAGGGTCTTTAAATACTACAAATATTGAGGATGAGACCCGTTTATCCTCAGTGGAAACTGGACTTGTGAGAGCTGTTAGTGACAGACTGTCAGTCCTCCCACATGCAAAATATTCACATACAGAGGTAAAGTTAAAGCCAGGCTGCTGTGAGTTTGTACGTACCCTATATGTGTGCGTAAGTCTTCATATCTGAGCTTCTTCTCAGAGCTTATGTGCTCCATAGGGAGCCCTCCTCAATATGTTTTTAGTGAGCCGCTGTCAGCTGGCTGGAGCCTCCAGATAAGGGCTGTTATGTGTTGTGTAGTTAGTGTTTAAGTATTGCTGTTCTCTACAGCTCCCCGTGTCACAGTGTTATCTGAAGGGTCCCAGCGAGCTCCTCCGGCTCGCCTCTCCGGGTCGCGGTAATGAGAGAGGATAATTACTGCTCACACTTTGCAAATGGAACAGCAGGACGATAGAGGGCGTCTAATGAAGCCTTCCGCTGCCACCGCGTCGTATACACACTCACACACACATACCGTTAAGGGCGTGATTATGACAAACGCCGATGCCGCTACATGTCTCCTCGGGCCTTAGGTACAGGTAATATGTATTCCATAACGCTCTGAGACTTGATGTTCGACCTACACTTCGATCTTCTTTTGTTGTTGTAATTGTGTAAAGAAAACCAGGATGAATGGAAACCAACAGACTTTGTAGAAAAAGAAAGAAAATACATTGACAGTAAACATTTTGCAGGTACATTCAGTATTTTTGATTATTATTCCTATTAGCTATGTTTACATTTTATTAACAGATAATTGCTGAGCTGTAGGATCTTGGGAACTCCATTAAAAAAAGTTAATGTGATTTATTTATTTTTATACACATGACTCATTTCTATTAGCTTCATTCATTTATACAATACTATTCTCCCACAGAAAAAAAAGACAATCAGTTATTTTCAGTGCCTCAAAATAAAATATTTTCATATCCAAGTGACAAATTGTGCATAGTTATTATAGATTTTATTTAAGTAGTGGACGTAGTCATCGTGACGTCACCCATTGGTTTGTGGACTGCCGTTTTATCGCCATCTTGGATTACTGCCGTCGCCATCTTGGCTTTTTTGCAAACAGTGAAAGGGAGTGACCATATTTTGGACGGAGAAGGAGTGACCTAGCCTAACCCTAACCCATATACAACTCTGGTAGCAACCTGTCAATCACAAGGTAGCCCCGCCCGAAAGCATATTCCGCTTTATGGTCTATTTTAGTTAGAGATTTAGGCCATAAACTCATGTTTACAATGTTTACTGAGGAAATAAATCAAGTGACAAGTATGGTCATTTTCTGATTGACTTCCATACAATCTGATTTCTTTTCTCTTTTGCAACCAGAGGAGTTGCCACCTGCTGGCCAGTAGAGAATATGCAAGTTTAAGACTCTTCCGCATTGGCTTCTCTCTTCAGAACCGAAGGTTGCCGCCTTGTAATTATGATGGAAGTGAAGGAGAAAGTCAGGTGATGTTATTATAGATCTACAGAGTACACAAAAGGAGAAGGTCAGAGTGGATTAATGAGTCAACAGGCTTTAAGGAACCCCTGACCAGGACCACTGGGGGTCCCCGGGACCACACTTTGAGGATCACTGATCTAGAAAATGCGTTGCATTTTATTTACCTGCTTATTGGTTGGGACTACACTTAACCAGAAAAAAAAAATACTTTTAATACATCCTGGGTTTTTATTTTTGTAGTTTTGATCATCATTCATGTGGCTGCGGGTCGAAGTGAACACAAGTTTAAAACTGTTAATTCCAATTATCTCAACCATAATAAAAGCTAGGATTTTCACCCAAAATGTCCTTAAGTAATATTTGATTGTTAACCTCTGTCACACATTGCGTGAATTAAAAGCGGTCTTATGAATAATATTTACGATGCCCCATGGACTCTGTTGTGTAGCTCTCTTAACCCAGGACATTATGTCCAAAACTGTGGAAATAGCTTTGGCCATCACCCCAGTATATACAAACTGAATTTTACTTTGGGGACTAATCTCAAATAGTGGACTATTTTACAAGCAGAACTCCCTGCAGCCCCGTATCCAAGTAATTAAGTTGGTGAGCATAATATCATCACAGCCAAAACTCTGATAATAAGGCCAAGGTTGTAAAAAGAAAAAAAGAAAAAAAATGAATTCCACTCAATGAAGTCTCATCTCATTTCATTTAGTTGATGATAAGGAATGCGCTTGGAAACTGCCTCTTTGACCTTGGGCTCCCATCAAACCTGCCCCCCATCCTCCTCCACCTGCGAGTAGAGGACAAACATTGGAGCGAGCCAGTAGAAAAAAAAAAAAAAAGACAGAGGGGAGACGGAGCACTTTGTCAGATCAGCTAATTGAGTATTTGGCCGTAAGCGGCGGACATTTATAAGACCCCTTCCTCCAGGCCTGCCCATCTTACTCCCATTCCTCTGCCCCCCCCCCCCCATCCAGCTGTGTGCTACTGTGACACTGGGCTCTGTCACCCCAGTTCCTGTACATACACCCCCCCCCCCCCCTCCCCCTGCCTCTTCCTCATTCATCACAGCAGAGTGATTCCCGGGTTTTAAGGGGAAGTGATAAAGATGTTTTCAGGCCCCACTGTGGACACAGCAGGACCCCTCCAAGCTAAAGTGCCCTGATCAATCAAAAGCCCTTTGGGGTCAAACTGCCCTTCTGGTTTCACCACTCAAGGAAACAGCACCACAACTTGACAAAAAAATTAATAAAATGAAAGCGACAAAACATAACACTCAACACAAAATAATTTCCCACCCTCCAGTTTTGTTACTAATCTCAGCTGTTGTGCCCGTTTTGGCCAACTCAACTCTTTTATTATGTTGTTTTGTGCAGCAGGCAGCTACTTCATCTTTGTTGAGGATGACAATTAGAGGGGCCACCAATGTGTAATCAGAGTGTCCCAGAATCATAATAAGAGTCTCCGCTGTCTCCTGCTCTTCTCCATTTGAACAGCTGTGACTCCAGCAGTGCTCTTGGCAGGCTCCATCCCCTGCTGCCTCATTTACTTGCAGCCTCTGAAGTATTAGTTTGGAACAGTGCGTACCTCAAACAACTGCAGATATTCGTGGTGTTGTTTTTTAAACCGGCTTCTGGATTTTTGCTTCTTTTTTTTTACTTGTCCCCAGGTTTTCTAATAGCTACATTAGTATTATTTCTTTTGGCGGGGTTACAATACTGCAAATATGTATTCCTATTCAATTCAGTCGAAGACTGTGTGAGAATACAAGAATATCTAATTCCTAAACCACAGTACCAAGACCTTTTTTATGTTGATATGATGGGATACTTCATGTTGATGTGATACTTATTGTAGATATGATGGGATTTTTAATTGTACCCTGAAGAGAAATTCTATTTTTCTAATTGAAGTCATTGGCATGCTGGGGACACGGTTGCCAACCCATCGTCCTTAGTGATCACAAACATGCAAACTCCTTTCGGTTTGCATGAGAATATTCCTCTATGTGAGAAGAGAAGTGATGAGTGAGACAATATCACTTAACAAAACAAAAGGCGCCCTGGAAATCATTTGCTCTTCACCGGGCACTTAGCTATTTCCTCCCCGGCCTGCAGCGGTCCTCTGTGTTTCCCACCTTCAGCCATCAGCTGAGCCCCACTCCCAACAGCACACCTGTTTCCAATCCTCCAATCAGCTCCCCAACATATAAACAGGTGGTCTTGTCATGCATTCTGCCCGAAGGCCTGGTTAAGTGCTGTGCCAGAGAGTCCCACCCAAATGTTTAGTCTTTCTAGTAGTATGTCATGGTCGACCGTGTCGAATGCAGCACTGAGATCCAGTAATACTAAGACTGAAATTCTGCCATTGTCTGTGTTTAAGTGGATGTCGTTGAAAACCTTAACAAGAGCAGTTTCAGTACTGTGGTGCTGTCGAAAGCCTGACTGGAAGACATCAAAACAGTTATTTACGGCCAAGAAGTTGTTCAGCTGTTGAAAAAACACTTTTGCAATAATTTTACTTAAAAATGGGAGGTTTGATATTGGCCTATAATTTTTAATTGTTGCGGAGTCTAAATTAGCCTTCTTTAGGAGTGGTTTAATAACTGCAGTTATTCAGAGATGGAGAACACGTATACTGTGGTTGGTGTGGAGGCACTGACTGCTTGTCTAATTTTCTGAATTTGTCAGTATCTGTCAGATAGCTTGGTTGCGAACAAGAAAATAAGTTTACACCGTTTATTCCTAATATGCAAATTTTCTTAGAATGATTCAATTAATGTACATGTAACCCTTTTGATTATGGTGTCACCAGACACTTTCTGCATTTGTTGGAGTTCTGCCCGCTTGGCCCCTTTGGCGTTGTTGGATTACTGATGGTCTAAACTTAGATTTCATGTAATCATATTTAATCTGGCTTCCTTTTGAGTCATGTTCTAGAGTCACTACTTGCCTTTTCACAGTGTCGGGCCGTGCATTTTATACCTGGGCCTTCAGTGCTGGCCCTGACGGCCCACCACTGCCTTTTCATAATACCTCATGCAGCAGCAAACTTTCCATTTTTTGTCTTTGCTACCGTTGAAGAAATTATCAGAGATAAAAGTGTGAGATCATTTAATGAATGCATTTCATTCAATTTGATACAATCTAGTACTGTTATAGCAACACAGCGCATTGTTTTAACACTGAATTTTTTTCATTATCTTTTTCGCATAGAGAAGAAATTGGAAAGACCAGCTCAAAAGTATTTCTGCTGAGTGCAGCACCATGTCCACACCAGTTCAAAGGGATCTAGTCCCCCTTTGCATCTCCCCACACTATCTATCCTCCTCTTCACTTCGGGCAAAGTAGCTGTTACTATTCTGTTTTTCAATTTTATATTAAGACCTGAAAATGGATTGCCAAATAATTTTATCCCCCAACCAAGCAATTATGATTATATAATTCAAACCAAAGAAAAAACACCTTGTTGTTTAATTTAATTACATTAACCAGTCATGCTAAACTCATTCCCCAGTGGCAATAATAAGCTTTAGAAAACATCTTTTCTTTTTTTTTTTACTCATATGACAAAATAAGTCGGTTATATCAGCCAGGAGATGCAGTGGCAATCCAGATGAGACAATAGCTGAGTTTCCATTCACAAATTTGTATGTGATTTTGAAGTACCGCATTAGAAAAGCTTTAAGAAAACAGCAATAATAAAACATTCGTAAATTAAATATTTTACGATGGTTTTTGCCTCGTAATAACCTCATTATGACGCCACAGCTACGGGTTATTTGTTGTGTGTAAAAACCGCATATTCACATAACACTGCAACATTTGACAAGTGAAATAAAATGTTACATGAAGCTCAAAACCTACAAATACACTAACTGCAGAGTGCAGATACATGAATACGTGCATGACGGGATGCTTTGTCATTAACGGATGCATATTGTCAAAATCAATCCAGCCATACTGCGGCGCTAAAACATGCATTCCACCACACACTCAAGAGCACGGGACATTCAAATATTATTTACATCAGAGGGAACAATATTAACCATATCATAAAAACGACACGATAGACAAATTAACACAGTAGTAACGTTACTGCAGATGTAAAAAAACAAAAGCAGTTCACTGACCAAAGCCGCTGTTCACTATTTAAAGACAAAGTCCATCCTTCTTTCTTTGTTAACAAAGAGTTTAATGACACGGTTGTACAGTGCATCGGTGCGTTTCAGTTCCAGCAAGAGGTCCTTCTGGATTGCCATGGCTGGCGTCCATGATGTCCATGATGACAGTCGAGCCTCCCCAGTTGTATTTCTTGAATACGTTTTAATGCGTTTGAGGGCTGAAAATGTCTGCTCAACAGAGGCAGTAGATATTGAGATTGTCACCGCCCAACATGTCACGCTAGCCCACTGACCAATCAAGCTGCACGTTAATGCTGACGTACTTGTAGGCCACCTAGAAGGCTCTGGCATTTCCAAGAATACGAAGAAAACATGTCAATCTGAAAATCTGATTGGTTAAAGACTATGACAATCAACAATATCGTCCACATTTACTTAAACTGCAAAGGGATTCACTTGTAAGTCTGAAGGCCTCCAGGCAGATTTTTTTATTTAGAGACAGCATAGGGGCGAAATCTGATTGGATAAAAGCTCTACTTAAAGCTGGAAGCAGCGCAACTGAAGAAGACAGTAGCTGTGCAATGAGATAATAAGCTAGTTGGAAAACATATTTAGAGTAGATGTAGTGTATTTATGAAAAATAATTGAATTATTAAATAGCTATAACTTTGGGATTCTGTCTAGGCCAGCAGAGAAGGCTTTGCTGGCCCTGACGACCCACCACTGGTATCAAGCATCGCTAGTGCTTGTAATCTGCCTGTGCCATAAAGTCAGCGTTGTTGCTACTCTGCTTGATTTCCTGTTAAGGAGACTCACAAAATTGAAATTAAAATGCTGTTATGATATTTTGCTTTACATGTCGTGTTGAACTTGAAATGGTTTGGTTAGCTTTTGGCACCCCCAACTTGCCCTCGCGTTTCACCTACACTGCAGTTTGCAACGCTTCTCATTAATATTGATATTGCTTTGAGTGCACTGAATCTCTGTGGTCCTATCGGCCCAATACCAGGATCAGGAGTTTGTTCCAGAGTCAATATGCTGAAAATGTATTGCACATTTTGCACATTCACTGAAATAAAGGAATGAATGAATGAAGCCTATTTGACAATATTCGGGATATGGGCCTGGAAAAGTCAGACAACTGCGTTGAACAGCATTACAGTTGGGTAAAAAACTGAGAAATTTTGAAAAAAAAACTGAGCAATGTAAACAGTTTTTTTTTATCCAATCAATACAGTACGTTGTTGTATAATTGTATGCTAAACATTTCAGATAGAGAGCTGTATGGCTCTGCAGGGAACCAATAACACTTTTCAGCTGAACTTTTTATGGCCTGACATCACTACAGTATATTGACACTAGTCTCCAGTGATTATCCTATAACAAAAAGAAACATCCAATGAGGCCAAAAGGGCAGAGCATTGCATGAACTGAAGTTTGTCCAATGAAACAGATTAATTTGCTTCTCATTTACTGACATCTGTGATTTTCAGAGAAATCCCCCTTGTTGACTCACTGCTGAGCACAAGATCCATCTGCAGTGAAAAGGCAGCCATATTTTCTAATCTCATAAACACTTACTTTAACTCATGTCTTTGCAGGCCCCCAACAGAGCAGCTGTGAGTGAGTGTGCCTGTGGAAGAAGAAAAGCCTCTTCTCCTTGAGAACCCCGAGGACTTCCCGTCAAATGGAATGCTGTCAAGGTCCAGTGAGCTGAACTGCCCGAAGAAAGCTCCACAATGGAGAAAAAGGCCGACAACCAACACAAAGCGAGAAGCAGATAGCAACCCCAACTGCTCATACACTTAATACATTTTGGGAGCCACTCGGGCAGATAACGATGGGAAGCCGCCGCGCTCACACAAACAGAAATCTGTTGCTTCCTCCCGACCAGAAACATTATTTACTGTAACCCCAACCGCTGACAACAGTAATTAATTTAGATAAAGTTACTATCCTTCCTGCTGGAATTATTCCTCCGGCAAACTATTATGGTGCAGTTGAGAATATGATCCCAAAGGACTTTACACCATTAGATTTGAAGATTTGAAGCTTTACAGTATACGAAGAGAATGAACGCACTATAGTACATGTCATACTTCTCTAGGAGTCTCATTGTTAGGGAGGTGGTGGTTCTGGCTATCTGGAAAAATGAAAACCATTCAAACAAGCCACCTTCGACGGAAGCGAGAGAGCTGTATTTCATGAGCTCGGCGCGTCACGCAGACTTTTTCCAGCTAATTAAACAAGAAGCCGAGACAGACAGTGAAAGATGAAGACTGCAATGGGGGAGCCAACCTGCAGCTGGTGTAGCAGACGAAAAAAAAATAAAAGATTGCTCTGTTATAAAAGAGAGAGGGAAAGATACGGTGCTGTTATTCATAACCCCAGCTTTAATCTGTTGCTATTATGAGGGCAGCGTTTTCATTCTCATTAAAGAGAAGCTTTACACTGAGATGGCCAAGGCCACTGCTGTAGCTGTTGTGTTTTTTTCTGACAGTGAGGAAGCATTACCTCCAGCCATCCCCTCTGCGTACCGTGATTATCAGTCGTTTCCTTCCGTTATGTTTTTCTGTTTCAGGTCTGAGCAGATTAGAGAATAGCGCAGTGTGAGGGGCCTGTGGTGCAATCAGTTTCATGGTGGGCAAGCAGAAATGGCACAGATGGGGGCACACATGAAAGCAGTTTGTTGTATTGTTGTTGCTTCGTAGAATTTTTATTCGAAAATGGCTCTACTTCTCACTTGATGTACTACCTCAGCAAACATTGTACACATGAGTTTATGGTCATAATGGCTTGTTTCAAGCCTTCAATGCAGCATTCAACTATGGTCCCATTTGGAGTAATATAGAGGATAAAGCAGGGTTTGCTTGAGGGCTTGGCTACCATGTGATTGACAGCTTACTACCATGGGCGTTGTCCGGTCTGGGAGTCGTCCTTGAACTTTAACACACTCTCTCGTGTCACTTCTGTTTGCAAAAAGTCAAGATGGCAACGGCCAAAATGCCGAACTTGAGGCTTCAAAGTGGTTGTCTACAAACAAATGGGTGATGTCACGGTGACTGCGTCCAACTTCTTATATTCAGTCCATGCACAGAACATACATCATTGTGTTTGATTCAATGATACCAGCTTTCCAGCCTATCCATCCTCCTAAGAATGAGGGAATTGAGTTAAATGGTTGAAAATGACCAATATAAACGTTTTCCTGACTATCTGTCATGATTAGTCTCAAAAGAAAGACCATGCAATATCAGACGGCTATACAAAAAAATTTAGTTATAAGTAATATAGCGAAATTGTATCTTCTAAACTAAAAAATAAGTCGTTTTGAAATCCCAGACTGAGGAAAAGTTGCTGAAACGTCAACTATCAGTGGCATCTACATCTAAGCTCACCCTAAACAGAACCTAAAATGATGACTACCAGTGACCTCCAACCCAAACTAAGATAGTCTCCCACTAACAATTACAGTTTGCGTGTGGAGGTGCAGCGCTGTCCGTAGTGCTGAAATGGAGAGGAGGATGCCGATAGACAGATTGCTTCCCTGCTTTTCGTGGTTGTGGTTGTAATAAGTGTGTTCTTTGATTTTGAAACAGTAGCCTTATGTTGTTGTTGTTATTAAGTCTTTCTGAGGCTATCACCAAGACTCCGAATATCAAAATGCAACCTAGTCTGCATGGTGATTTCTTGACCATGCACAAAGGAGATTCATGGAAAGCACATGAGTAATTTTCACATATTAATTGACAGTATTATCAATAAGCTCATTATTTATACATTACAAATCTATACATAATGATTTATTGGGAGACATCAAGCAATTATATGTATAATGAGACATTCAGCAACCCACTATAACCGCAATAAAACGATTCAATGTTTCATAACCACATTTTCCAAAACTGCAGAGTAGTCCAAAAAATATATTGTGCAATGAACAGAATTACATGGCTCATTGCTATTTAAAACGAAGTCTTGGACCTAATATTTGTTTTCCTGCCCTGCCCTGCCCTGATATTAACCTAGCCTTAGCATAGCAATACGTGGTAGAGTGGTGGGTCATGCCTTCGCCATGGCAGGAAAACAAATATCAGGAAGCTTTAATGATGTCATTCTGCATGAAAATGATTTTGTGCTCCTGTTTGTTGGGCGTATATTGTATTGTTCCTTTGTTTGGTTTTCTCATGTGAGTTACAGAAGTCATTCCTTTTTACGACTGCAAGTTGGTTTGACAAGATAACCACATAGTTTCTAGAGATTTCAGTGACGTTAAAAAAACAGGATCTATCAATTCCACTTCATCAAGTGGGTCATATAAAGCAATACATACAAATGTACAGTTGGTTTTTCTTTAATGACTGGCTTTTTTTTAATTTTCTGTGCTACATTCAAGAGAACTGGCGTGGGCATTGCCGGTCAGCGTAACACACGTTTCTTAGGTTATATAGGTTGAATTATGATGGACCAGCTTGTGTCAGTAAAATAATTGGTCCGACTAAACTCTACCAGAAATGCAAAATTAGATCACGTTCAAAGCCTGACAATGACAAGCATGGGACACGTTGTCAAGTCTTGTGATTAAGACTGCAATGCCGAACCCCAGAGGAGTGGATGAGAAGTGTGTTTGGTTTCTTCATCTTGCAGTCGTCTTCGTTAGCTGGATTGTCTGGTCCAGTGCATGGGATGATTACAGCTCTCATTAAGGATGGACTCGGACTGTGTAAAATCCCAGGGTAGCCTTGTGAACAAGTGGGAGGACTGACGGAGCGTGCTGCCATGATATATACTGTCTGTACTCTCTGTCTCTAGAAATGACTGCCATGGTGAAGATGCACCCTGGTGAAACGGCTTAATTCCACTACGTTTGCATTAACGTGTGTTTCACCGTGACTTTTCTCCCGGACTGAAAATAAGAATTGAGTATGCATTTAAAAGGATTTCTAACCCATACTACAGTATGATTCTAGACTTTTAGGTACAGTTGTATTCGACAATAATATACTGCAGGAGTTGACCATAGGAACACGTACGTCACGGTATTGACTTTCATAGCAAATGGTTAATATATGTTATTATACATATTCCAAACAAAAACACTTTAAAAACTCTAAAAAAATAATTTAAATGAATCATTTCTTTTTTTGGTATTTTGGTCAGACACATAATTATGCAACGCTGATTACCGTAATATGTGTGGTATTTGTTATAAATGTACGTTGGTACATAGAGTGTGATAAGAAGCTGTACTTGGAGGGACTTAGGACCCAGGGGAATGTAGGTGAAGGAAACGGGAAGAGACTGAAGAGACGCCACACAAACAGCTGTTCACCGCTCGCTGCCGGCCGGTTGGACGGCCGGTTCTTGTGTTAAAAATGTCCGCTTGATAATTTTGAAAAAACTGCGTTAACGCCCAATAAAATAATTGTCGGCATTAATGCGTTAACGCGATATAACGCGTTAACTTGCCCAGCACTAATATATATATATATATATATATATATATGTATGTGTGTATATATATGTGTATGTGTGTATATATATATATATATGTGTGTGTGTATATGTGTATATATATGTATGTATATGTGTGTGTGTATTATAAAAAAAAAGTTTAAGTTGATTAATTTTTCCAGGTCCTTATAATTGCTGACCTTGAAAACTCTCCACCCAGGTTGTACTCTGTTTTGAAATCAAACCTCCATGCCCGTTCCACCTTAAGGGATAAACTGATAGAAATGGGAATTCAAGTATATCTTGGAAGAAATGTGTCTGGCCCATCTCCACACCCGGCCCCGCTGAGTCAGAGGACACGCTATGCTGCCCTCACGGTGACAGTCCATCTGTCCATCAGATCTCATTAACAGTTCAATTGTCTGCAGGGAGTCACGGGTAGTCAGGGAGAGGCTCGCTGGATGGAATGACAATTAGCATCCAAAGCAAAACATTGTGCAAACAGAAGTAGCCTTGGCAAAAGAGTCAAGAAGAATGCAAGTCACTGCAGACAATATGACATTATTATGGCAAACGGGATATCAGTACACGGAGGCACAGAAGGTGTCATGGAATTCACAGATCATCATCTGTGAATTCAATGCAATATACATGTTTCAGTATTTCCATGTTTATCTTGACAAAGTTACTCCATGAATGGTGTGTTAACTCAAGTTATTTGATCCTTTCAGCTAAGAAAGGGCTACAATAAAAGCTTGTATTAAAGTGTTTATAGTATTTCTATTGTCCCAAAAGAATAAATAAAGGTAGAATGAAATCAAATGTGTCAATCGTCTGAATATAAACAAGCCAAAAGCCGGAGAAATATTGACTAAAGATCCAAAACAATACGTGTAATTAGCAGTGGCGGGCCGTCAGGGCCTGCAAAGCCTTCTCTGCTGGCCTAAACAGAATCACAAAGTTAGAGCTATTTTATAATTTTATAATTTTTCCCATTATCTTATTTTCTCATTGCACAGCTACTGTCTTCCTCAGTTGCTCTGCTTCCAGTGCAGCTTGTTTTAAGTAGAGCTTTTATCCAATCAGATTTCACCTATGTGTCTCTAGGTAAGAAGAGAGGCCCCAGGCCTGCAGACTCACAAGTGCATCCATGTGCAGTTTAAGTGAATGGGGACAATATTGTTGATTGTCATAGTGTTCAACCAATCAGATCTTTAGTTTGACATGTTGGGCGTATTCTTTGAGTGTCAGAGCCTGCTAGCCGGCCCACAACTATGTCAGCATTACGTGCAGCTCAGAGTCCAGGTGCAGCTCTGCCGAGAGGTGCGGAGTGTGCTGTGATTGGTCAGTGGACGAGCACGTGACTAAAGTGAAACGAAACTTAACTTGCCAGCAGAGCTTAGTTGGATGAGTAAGAGTTCAAATTGAAAGATATGGAAGAAATTATAACATTTGTAGGGTTTTGCTTGGTGTAGTTTATTTATTTTTTACCTAGCTTTGTTTTTTGAACACTCAATGGCTGAAGGAGGAGAAAAGGATTCAGTGGCGGAGTTACTGACAACGCCTTTCTCAAGAAAGAAGGCAGCCCTGACTCAGCTGGCAGCTCCTGGTGTTCGGAGCTACGCTACGCTAACCTGAAGACGCCATAGCACGGCAGGACACAAGCTACGGTGCTTTTGAAAACTTTTGGAGAGACTCGAGTGGATCTACAACTCAACGAACACGTTCACAGGGAAACAGCTCCACAACCGCGGCCGGTGGTGCCCCGGCGGAGGAGGGAACCCGGCCCCGCTGCGAACCTGCCGCAGCAGACCGGCGAAATACAACTGGGGAGGCTCGACTGTCATCACTGGCGCCCATGAATCGAGAAGGACTTCTTACTGGAACTGAAACGATGTACTGGGATTAAACTCTTTAAGTTTCGGTAAGTGACAAACTGCGTGTGTTTGTTTACATAGTAACGTTACTACTGTTCGTTTGTCTATTGTGTCGCTTTCATGAATAATATTTGAATGGCTCGTGCTCTTGTGTGGTGGAATGCGTGGATCTGCTGCAGGTTTGCTGGATTGATGTGTCATAATGAGGTTATTAAGAGGTAATTCAACTGTAGTAGGACAGCACTGAAGGCCCAGGTATAAAATCCACGGCCCGCCACTGGTAATTAGTCACCGTGGGGGAGGAATTCACAGAATTTCGGCTTGTTTTCCTGCAATGACTCGTTGGTATTTCACAGGGCCAAGGCTTCTCAAGCTACTGCAAACTCAGACATTGCGTAAAGCTCTCAACCTGCGAACCCTCTGGCATGGATCAGTCTGGCTGGAGCTAAACACAGCGATGGACAGAGCTGCCCTGGACAGCGAAGAGATGGATGAACCAGTGCTTGACAGGATGGGGCTGTCTGGGGGACTTTACAACCTCAGGTAAAGGACATAACCAGCTATCAATAAGCTCTCAACCTACCGACCAGCAAGGGTAAGGAAAAAGGTCCCGCACACAAGTTCACAGGTAGAATGTTTCATTAAAAAGACAAGCTTTCAAGGCAGCAAGGACTGGTGCATCGCTCTAAGTGTGTATACATGAATACCAAATAAGTCAATTGAATATTACCCCAAATAAGTCATTTTTACCCTGATCTCAAGAATATTTTGCAGCGCGTTTGTGTTTTCACGGCCAAACTAAATGTATCCCTTCCACAAACAACATATGTTGCACTCATATCAAAATATTCTTTGATTTCTCCAGCAATCCTGTTAATTTATCTCATGTGCATCTGCTGCCAAATGGATCAGCCCGTTATAATGCTCAAGTCGTCAAATAAAGACGCTTTGTCACAGCCCACCGCATCCAATACCGAAGCACCTGGCACCCTTCAGCATCTGTATGAGATGCAACTAGCTTTCAAGTAACTACAATGCACTATATATACATATAAACGTAGTATGAAGACCAAAAATACACAGAGTAGGTGGGAGGGGAGGTGGATAGGTGCTCGTGTTGAGTTATTGAGAAGTTACAATATTTGTGACGTGTTTTTCATATGTTACTTTTTACTTGATAGTTTAACCAAACATGTATCACAGTTACATCGTGTTTACTGCGACAGACAGCTGGTCTACTAAGTAAAAGTGACACCGAGGGGTCTAACCGACAAAGCGCCAGTATGTGACGAGTTGGGATGAGAACATGTTGAATGCTAACAGTCAAGATTAGCTTGTCACAGAAAAGAAAAAAAGAATCCATCTAACTTGTGTATTGAGCAGAATTACTACAGCTGGAAAAAGAATAGCTGAGAGATCTACGTTGTGTCGTGGCCTTAATTGCATCGAGTTGATGCAATTAAGTTCCTTCTGGCGGATTCTAAAGCACATACAGCTCGACAATTACTGAACAACACCTGACCCCCTCTTATCCCTCCATTACTTCTGAATAGAAAATGACCAACTCGGGTGCAGACGGCACGGATAAACCTGGTGGAGGAGTTGCTGGTAATGTTCTTGAGCACGTAATATCACAAACTGCGACTGCATCTGATGCTAAATGGAATTTAGATTCAAGGTTCAAACTGACATGCATTAAGCACGTCCATGATGGAAATGTTATGCATATTGAGGATGAAACAGTTTGTAAACAAATTTACAAGAGGGACCTTGTGGAGAGGATGTAGCAACACCAATGAAGTGTACTTCAAGACATTGCATATACGGCTACAAGTGGGATTTTAAGAAAGCCCTCATGGTAGTGAGAAGTCTTAACAGGATAAGTTGCTGTAATGGGCATCAAGGGTGCTCCAAGGGAAGAAGGGGAAGTTTTAACGATATCATAGGGTCTTAACATTACTCTGACTTCAAAGTGATATGGTCCAATCGCTTAAGATTCATACAACTATAATCAGTCGAAGAGAATTCAAAGTGGGTTTTGCACCAAAGGCTTTTAATTAAATTAAAACTTGTTGTACTTGCATATCATGCGCTCTGCCATTGTTCATGAAGGGTGCAGTGTCAGTTCTCTTTCTCATTTCTAATGGCCTGGCCTATTATTGTGTCATGTCAGGCCTATTTGCTGGAGTAATATATTGATTTAGGGGCATTATTCATAATCTGCAAAATCAAACAAGAACAATCCATGCTGTCATATTATATTAAACAAAAAGTTTTTTATACAGTATAAATGTTTTCAATAATAATATATTTGCAGACGGAAATGTGAAATTGAATACAAAGACAGAAGACGTAAAATATCTGAAAGGACGATGTCCTTTATATCAAGATAATCTCACAAACAACTTCTTTTTTTTTTTTTTTTTTTTTTAAGTCACATTTAGTCATCCCTTTCTATAGAAAAAATAATATGTATAGCTAATAGTTTTTTAATAGTATAAGGAAGTAAAAAGGTCTTTGGGGCTGCCAGAGCGCCATTGTTACGCCATAGAGAAGGAGAGACAGAGTAAACTAATTTGGCTGTAGCCTTTCAGCTAATGAAGGACAGCATGTTGTTAGTGGTATTGAAGAAGAAGGGCCACACCAGCTTCTTAAGCCTGAGCAAAGTGACATTTGCATGTGCAATTACATGCTGTTTAATGTTCTGCACCTGAGCAGCACATTATCTTTGTAGCCTGCAAAATGGCGTTGGCAGTGCGCGTCAACTCGGTGTGTATTTGGCTGCTTTTTCAACAAGCTAAGGTTCAGAATACGACCTATGTACATGTTAGTTAGTTAGATAGATAGATAGGGAAAGCTTGTGTGGGTTGTTGTTCAAGATAGGGGTTTTATGAGACATGATACAAGAACAGCATTCCTTTGAATTAGGGGCATCATGAAAACAGGAAATATCAAATCTTTTTTTTCTTTTCCGATTTGTTTTTCTCTCAAATAACACAGTACAAGTGATTTGCAGAGCATATATGTATGCTGTAGCTGGCACAAATAAATAAAGCAATTTCACTTGAGTTGGACTTTAACCATTAAAGGCACTAATTACATTGATACTGTACGATGAGAGGAGGTGTGTGATCGGGTCCTGCTTCTGACCCTCAGTTAATTTCAAACGAGGGTAAAATCCAATTAATTGGATTCAGGCTTCAGGGTCGGCAGTCAGGCAGTAGCTGCTTTCCGATGAAAATTACACCTCCCAGGAAAATAGCTGAATCTATTTCAGGAGCATGTTGCAACTGAGGCCGTAGCATTTAGGTTTACTTCAGTTAATTGCTATCTTTTCTATTTCTAAAGCATTTTCCTTTTGTTCTATATTTGTACAGTTTGACCTCCTAAGGCTACACTAATGGCAATAGCTACTTCCCTAAGTGAAACCAACCCAAAAGGAATCATTCTTCTTATTGGAAATCAGCCCTTTGCCCTTAATTTTCCACCTTTTTTTACAAAAAGAAAATTGATTAGATAGCTTCCACGTATAATTGCATTCACGCCCATAGTCTAGCTGGAATCTAAATGTAAACTTTAATCAATTTCCTACCGTTCAATTAAGTGAGAGATTTCAATCATCCCGTCTCACATTGTGGTGATTCTTACTTTTATTTAGAGGTGAAGGACCATCACCACCTCCTCAGTTTTATTTCCTATCGCCCTGACAGATGTACTTTAAAAGAAGAAATCTCAAGTGCAATGGCCTTTTGTTAAAAAGAACTTCAACAAAATACAGGAGTGACTCAAGGACTGTTTTTCCAACTCTGTCGGTTTATCTCTTAGCCCAACTTATTTACAGAGTTGAAGTGCAGAGTGAAGAGGCAATAATGGTTCATGCTGATGTCAGTGCACAGTTGTTTCACACTGAGTGCAATGAAGGGATTTTAAAGGTTGGGGTATGTGCAATGGGGCATACAGAGATCATTTTCTTCTCATTCTAAATATGGTTGGGTTTTCAGTGATGTGATAGGATTATTGTGGCTTTCTTAGCTTTTAATCATGTTACAAAGTTTTGAAGTAATAAATCCATGAGTGTGACATTAAGTTGTATAACTTCATTAGTATGGAAAATATTCTGGGAATCAAATCATTTATTCGCCAAGGCTATACTTTCAAGAAAAATAAAATGTTTATTCAGAATTCAATGTAGAAAAACAAGCCAATGCAGTCCCTTTTCTTTGGGAGTAATACATGCTCTGAAATAAAGCATTCATAAGTGGAAAAAGTCTTACAATGTGCCTCATTTTTTAACTTTTAAATTTTGGACTTGCCGTGAAGCAGTGCGGTATGATTTTAATTGGCTCTGTCTATCCGGTATAGCTACAAAGGAAAAGGAAAAGAAAGTCAAAACCATCAACCATCCAGATATATCAAATCATGTTCTCATTTGAGGCCGACAGTAATCCTAAAATGAGAGTCCTGAAATTGGGCTCCATGATATTTTTGGCATTGCTCCCCTGTACTTCATCAAGAGTATATTCGCATATAGAAAACACGAGGGAGAGTGCCATGAGAAAGGACGAGGCGATTTCATTAATGGCTGATCCCACAGTTGGGGTTCAAAGTGGAGTGGGCTGACCCTAATTTATGTTGATGGTGGAGCAGACGTTTGTCATAATTTTTTGGGGTTTGCACTGGAATTATATAAGGAAGATGATTATCTACTTTTATCTGAATGTAGTTGTCAGCGGGGACTTGCTGTACTGCCCTTAATAAATGCAACTGAAAAATGATTAAAATGGCTTCACCTCGTAACCCACAACTAATTAAATGTCCATTAGGTGAGAATTATCAACAAACTCTGCAGCTCTCATCTTCTCGGATCAATCCCCTTACAAGCTATGATAAGCCCACTGAATGTGCCACCAAACGCCAAAGAGAGGACAGATAAAGAAAGCTACCTGCTGGTGAAAAAAGTCAAACATCTACCAGTTAGTATTTTTTCTAAGCAGTTAGTGAAGACTAAAAAATTTACTAAAAGGACCAATAACTCATGACTCAGAAACATGACTCCAAATGCTACTCTGTATCTGATTGAATTGCTTGATAACAAGTTAGCTGTAAGAGCTTTATAATTATATGATAATATAATATATGATTAATGTTAGCTTATTGGGGAGTTATTCTGCCCCCAAATGGCCAAACATCAGTTGAAAAACCTTTAAGTCTTAATGCATCTCTTGGTTGATTTATGACAACGACAGTAACATGGCTCTTCCTGTGAAGAGTCATCTGTATTGGTTCGCAGAGATTTTAAGGCCTGGCTCACCAAGCTCAGGTGTCTTTCGTCTCACCCCCTCAACCAGTCATCTGGCGGTGTGTCACGTCAAGCCGCCCTGGGAGCAGCCATTGAAGACGAGAGCCCCAGTTGCCAGTCTGGTGGATTTTCTCAGGCCGAAGGGTCGCACGAAGACATCTCACCCTGACGTACCCCTTCTCGGCGACGGCACACTTGCTTCCACAGTCCAACGGCTGGTCGGAGACCGAACAGAGAACGTCCCAACATCGCCATCTGAGACTGACATTTTGGACTATAGCATCGGTTTCCTCGCATAGAGGGCTTAATTGTTGAATGTCAAGGGAGCTGATTCATTAACACTGCATATCTCAATATAAAAAAATGTCCTATATGCATGTCTTGATATCTTAGTTTTGTCCTCCAAAGACTGAATGGAAAAATGTATTATCCCTTTGTTAGTTGACGAACCAACCCACCAGAAACACGAACAGACAGACTCACTAGATGAAGGATGATGCAAAGCAGGTGGGCAGACTGCAGTCAGAGACAAATTAAACTGCGACGTTCCCCGAAGAAGTGATGATGGGCGGAAAAGCGGCGGTACAGGCGTTGATTTATCTGGTGAGAAGGGTCACTTATACCTTTCCTGCACTCGACTAATGTCCAATGAGAGGTTGAAGATGAAGCATGCCCTCTGACCCAAATGCTGCAACGTATCGATTGGCTTGCAGGCATGTTGTCCTTTAATGTGTTCTTTGTGAGCCGACCTTGCTGTTAGTGTGACAGCGTCTTGCTACAGGCAGCCACACCACACAGAGGTAATTTTGACTTCAAGTTTACACAGGGGGCTTACATCGCACAGCACCCTCACATGCACAAGTCATAACTCTCCATGTGGTTAGTGCTTGTGATGTACTGTAGACATACTGATGAGAAATTAAAAAGATAACTGGGGCTATTCCAGCCATGTCTTGTCTAACTTTTTGACGTGAGAATGATGAGAATTTGCTGTAGAGCTTGTTGCAGCTTCAGATTGCCAGGTGCTTTGCTATCTCGATACCGGAAAATGCCGCAACATAACTTCCAACCTCTTTTCAAATTGTGAGGTTAAGTAATCTTCATTGTAAGATATATACAGAACTATATACACATTATGATTACACCTTTCACCGGCTTTAAACCAGTTGGCCAGTGTTCATGCTAGATAAATATTTGAAGTAAAATATCTGCCTGCCATAGATAAAAAAAAAAGCGATAATGTCAACTCCCTAAAGGTAATGCTGGAGGAAAGAGATGAAGTTGGACAATGTCTGCTTTCTACTAACTCAGTCTACAGCTGAGGCTAGACTTATTTACAGGCTCCCAATGGAAATGCTACAATGCTGCATCTTAGTTGAGCACGTTAGTGTGCTAACATTTGCTAATTAGCACAAAACACAAAAGTATAGATGAGGCAGATGGGAATTTCATTAGTTTTAAAGGTCATTATGCAAAAAAAATGAATAAAGGTTTGGGTGACTTTCAATTTTGATCTGATGATCTTGCTAAATTAATTGCCTGCAGATCAACACATTTATTACAATTAATCCAAAATGTAGACAAGCCAAGCCATCCAGTAGCTGGTGAAACATTATCATAATCGCACTGAAGGAAACGTCAGGGGATCAGCAAAATTGGTATAATTATTTGTCTGGGACCCAAATTTTGGGCCAAATCCATCAAAAGGAAGCTGGGATTTTTCACTGGATAATTGAGAACAATTACCTGCTGGTAGCACAACAGGTAAAGTCACCAAAGTCATTTGGATTCAACCTCTGTGAGCCTGAATATGTGTACCAAATTTTGTGACAAACAGTAAAAAATGTTTGGTCCTGACCAAAGTGGTGGAACAATGGACTGGCTTTGCAATCCCTACAGCCATGAAGGTATTGTAGCTTATAATTTTAAGTGGAATTCAAGTTAAAATCCCAAGTAAAAATGTTTGCTTGACATCGTTTCAGACACTGCAGTTTAAGTCCAACACAGCATTACATTAAGCACATTGTAATCCTCAGTATAGCATTTTCCCTCTAACATTAAATCCATCAAAGAAACTTCCTGGTTAAACTATTAAACGGGATTTGGACATGTAAACCTTTTCATATTGTTGCTAGCTGACTAGCTAGAGCCAAGGCTGCTGCACCCCAGGTCCAGATATTGTAATATGGCACAAATGTCTACATTCAATGGGTGGAGTGGGTTTAACACTGTTTTCTTTTCCTCATCTCACAAGATGATATGGTTCATGAGACTTGTTTGTTGCATTTCATTCAAATCGAAAACACAGCAGTCCTGTTATATGTGAGTGCAAACACCAGGACATACTCAGTGAAAAAGATGAGTTTAATGTACTGTAAATAATATTACAATTTCCACCCGCTTTCTATATCGTATTCTGAATAATTTAGTATAACTGCAAAGCGGTGATGATGACACAGGACCCTAATATTCAAGGACTGGGCCTTTCACAATCAAACTGCATCTCTGACAAAACATATCTGTATCTTTGTACATACATGCTCTGACCAACTAATCAAAAGGATTCAGAGTAAATGTGGGCAGAGACCACTGAAAATATGAGATGAAAAGGTCAACCTGATTCCATGGCGTCATCAAGAGAAGCAAGTGATTCAAGAGTTAATTTGGCCCTATTTATTAGACATTATCAGTTGTTTGATTAAATGAAATATCCTTATCAAATGAATGGGTTTGATCATATATATAATACAATTATGCCCTGATCAAAATAAAGGCAGTAACACTGTTGCCTTTTTTGTACTTTGTTACCTCTTAATTTGTAGGCACCAAATAAACCTTTGCACAATCACAATTAGTGGTAGAAACTGTGCAAGGTGTGTGTTAGGCAAATCGAAGAAAAGAAAAAACAAGAAAAACCACACAAACTCTGGATCTGATAATATCATACACTTCCCCTATTTCACCCTACGTCATGTCCCCTTCTTCTTTGGAATCGCTTTCATTCTGTGCAGTCCAGATAGCTGGAACTCATCAAATCGCTGGATAAAACACAAGCAAGGGAGGTCACGGTTTGTATAACCCAAAGCGATTATCAAAGGCAGACCACCGTCGCGTGACTTATCACAGTCAGGATACCTTTCTACAAAAAGGCAAAACACACAGTCAGAGCAAGATCCAGCAGAGCAGCCAGGCATAGCACTTTAATGTCCTGATGTCATTCGTTTCTGAGCGCAGAGGCTGTGGCTTTGATAAGCGCCCATGCAAAATGACATCTAATTAGATATGCTGCTGGCATGGCCTCTCAGTTCTCATAGCTGCCTCGCCAGTGAAAAACAACAAAATGTTGTCAGTGTGGTCTTACACAGAGCGGACACGGTCCCTCAGGAGTGCAGCAAATGATACTCATTTGAAACACAAAACTAATGCTAATGACACAATGTATCACTCTCTGCACCAACACATGAGTGTTGCTGTGCCTGGGGATTATCTATTGTTTTAATTAAAAATGAAGGCACTAATACAGTTCCCTTTGGACATTGTAATGAGCCCATTGAGAGTGGCAATGGTGCTCCAGAGCTTTTTTCACCTTGCATCATTCAGAAGCCATTTGGTTAAACATCCAAGCAGTGTCATGCAATGCCTGTATCAATTAACTAATCAAAAATTATTATTTTCAGACTTCATGTCTTCTAAGAAAACAATTTTGCAAACCTACAGTGGTGGAAGATCATGTTATTCAGATAATTTACTTCATGACATCAATGGGAAGATACTCCATTGCAAATAAAAATATATAAACTCCTACTTAAGTAAAAGTACCGTAGTATAATCAACTAAATGTACTGTAAGGTATCAAAAGTACATGTTCTTCAAAAAACAATAGCCCCTAGATTTGTACATCATTATAAGATTATTATTATTACTGGTGCATTGTTGCATGATCAGCATTTTACTGTTGCTTTAGCTTGTTTTAAGTACTGTAACTTCTTTATATACGTTTAAGTGTCTTTAGTGTAGCCTCTCATCTTTAATCCAATGTATATAACAAAAACACCACATTAACCGTTTAGGAATTATACAGGCCCCCACATTTTCAGTGGCTCAGAAGTAATTGGACAATTGTCGTTGGCTGTGTCATGGCCAGGTGTGGCCTATTCCCTCGTTATTCCATGACAAAATTAACCAAAATATTTGATTTGCATTTGGTAGCTGGTCCTTTGAACTCTCAGCATGCAGACCAAAGAGGTGTCAATGCAAGTGAAGGAGGCCATTATTAGGCTTAAAAAGCTAAACAAACCTAGCAGACAGATAGCAGAAACAGTAGGATTGGCCAAATCAAAACAGTTTGGTACATTCTTAAAAAGAAAGAATGCACTGGCAAGCTCACCAACACCAAAACGGAAGACATCTAAAGTGGATGATCGCAGAATTCTTTCCTTGGTGAAAAAAACCCCCTTCATAACATCTACTGAAGTCAAGACTACTCTGGAGGAGGTAGGCGTGTCATTGTCAAAGTCTGCGATCAAGAGACGCCTTCATCAATCAAAATACAGAAGGTGTACAACAAGGTGCAAACCACTGGTAACACAGGAAGGCCAGATTAGACTTTAACAGAAAACATCTGAAAAAGCCTGACCAGTTTTGGAACAAGACAGGACAGGGGAAACCAAGATTAACTTGTACCAGAATGATGGAAATAGAAAAGTATAATGAAGGAAAGGAACGTCTCATGATCTGAAGCATTCCACAGTATCTGTTTAACATGGTGGAGGCAGTGTTATGGATGGGCATGTATGGTTGTCAATGGAACTGGGTCACTGGTGTTCATTGGTGATGTCACAGCTGATAGAAGTAGCAGGATGAACTCTGAGGTGTTTAGGGTTATACTATCTGCTCAGATTCAGCTCAATGCTGCAAAACTTATTGGACGGAGCTTCACAGTGCAGATAATGACCCAAAACATACTGGGAAAACAATCCAAGCTTCTCAAGGCAAAGAAATGGAATATTCTTCAATGGCCAAGTCAGTCACCTGATCTTAACCCAAATGAGCAGGCTTTTCACTTACTTAAGATAAAACAGAAGGCAGAAAGACCCACAAACTGAAGGAAGCTGCAATAAAGACCTGGCAAAAGGGGGGGACTCAGCGTTTGGTTATGTCTATGGGTGCCAGACCTCAGGCAATCATTGACTGCAAAGGATTTTCCTCCAAGTATTAAAACTAATCCTTATATTCAGCATTATGTTTAAGTTTGTCCAATTACTTCCGAGCCTCTGAAAATGGGGGACTGTGTAAAGATGGCCATAATTCCTAAACGGTTAATGTGATATTTTTGTTATATCCATTGAATTAAAGCTGAAAGTCTACACTTCAACCACATATTGACTGCTTCAGTTCAAATCCTTTTGAGTCGCGTAAAGAGGCAAAATTTGAAAAAATTGTGTCACAGTCCAAATACTTATGGTGCTGACTGTATGTTCTCCGGTGCCCACCTCTTTGTTACAGTGTCATTTGGATTGTTTTGTCTTTTAACAATAATAATTTAAAAAAACTAATCCAATATACTATAATCACATGGGACCACAGCAAGGCACAGGATATATTCTTTCAGCACATTTATATTCACAGCATTGCGAGGAAGGAAATTGCACCTGATTCGGACTCCCAAAAGCTTTGTAAAAATGTAACAAGAGGACTAAAGAGGCTCACAGTTCTATTTGAGGAATGCTTAAAGCATGACCATGGTGCCCACACACACCATTTTCTTTTTCATGTGCAACGGCACAAAAGGCTGAGGAGGTTAGATGGCTTGGATAAAGGAACCCATTTTGAAATAATGGTGAATATGTGTGTAGAGCATCATGTCATCAATTCAATACCATGTGAAAATGACAGACCAGTGTAAACACATACACCATACACCACATAGAAAGTGTTACAAAATTGTAAAACAACATCCTGATAAAACATCATAACATATGACAAATAACAATAACATGAAAATACATTTTTTAAATATGTCTTGACAAATCTACACTTGTCAATTTTCTTGTGATAAAAAAACACATTGAAATAGATCATGTGAAAAAGTTTGGTTGATGATACTCATTCCCAAGATAAAGTTTAGATTATACTCATCCCATAGGAGCCCTTCTACGACCCATATGTCCTTCAGTTCCAATTAGTCCAATTTTTTCATCTTCCTTTAATATCCTAAGACCAGTTTGCTGTTCAAACAGCATCTGTCTAGCAGAGCATTCGTCTCCTCAAGGCTTAAGCCCATTTCTAATTAATCTGCCCCTCTAACAGTCGAGAGAGGTCACAAAACAGGCTGAAGGTGACTGGGAGGAGGCCTAGGTCTATTTTCACATGAAAAATATTTCATCCAGCCAGGGAAATTATATTTATTTTGATACAGTTGATCTAAAGTTTGCATCGTGAACCCTCTTCTAATTTAGCAGTGTTGTGGCTGAATAACCTGTATATATCAACACTGACAACTCTTTTTAATACTCAAAGAAAATCAGGAATGCTTAATATCTTACATTTACTTGACTGGAAATATACTGTACTTACAATCAATTTACCTAATTCACAAAAGTACCTCTTGAGAAATGAAATGCTGGAGGTAGAATCAGTTATGCTTTCACTCTAATTGCTTTTAGTTATTGTTGGATTGATACTGTGGGATCAATACTTCGATATTCACGAGCTACTCGTTTGGTATGGATTACTTGATGATAAAATGACATAATACAAAATGTGGGTGGCTACAAAACTTCCAAAAATGTTCAGTACTTTCTTTATAATGTTTGTGCCAAAACAGCCCTGATATATTTAGCTGATCAGTGTCACATAACTGGAAACCAACGCAACATCAAAACCTAGTGCACAGCGAAGCACAGTCCAACACTTCAGCACCAAACATTTGAGAGAATAGTGGAAAAGAAACGTAGCATGGCGTGGCGCCACTTTTCATCTGTAGGTAAAAATAGGGAAAGATGCAATATTTTTGACAAGAATGTGACACACACTGCAACTGAGTAACCTTTCAAACATTTAAAAACAACATACCCTGAAAGTTATTTTTCAATGAAAGTATTTCTGTAAAATACATAAATATTTTGATCATTCTAAGCCCAAACATGTTTTATTTAACTGCACCCATATTTGCTTTTGTATTAAATGTATTATAAATGGCCGGTATGCATAATGTGATTTGTCTTGAAGTGTAATGATTAATTAATGATGCTTGATTCTCACAATCAATTTCTCACAAAAATCTCGTTCCTATTTAGAAAATTTGAAAAATCGGTATCGTTAAGAGATATGTTGAAAATGCAATGTCATGTTAAAACTCAATCTATAGTTTGCAATCCAATGTTGTTATGGTTCTTGCAAGATTGGTCCTTCACATACATTAGGGAACAGGCAGGAATACAATAAAAGAAGCAACGCTTCAGTCAGGACAATGTGTGTTTGTGTGGAAATACTTATGAACTCAAGACATCAAAATACTACAGCTAGTCTAATTTGTCTGGACTGGTTGCTCATAAACTAGAAGTCTATGGAAGCGGGCAGCACCAGTCCACTACATGTTTTGCTTTGACAAGATTCATTTAAAATGTTACCATGAGCCCAGTGGTGGAAAGTAACCAAGTACTTTTACTCAAGTACTGTACTTAAAAACAACGTTTGAGGTACTTTCCAATTTATGCAACATATTTTTAACCTACAACAATTCAAACAGGAATTCTTAATACATTTTACTCTACTAAATTTATTTAACAGCTTTAGATACTTATACATGTTGATTTTACCTTAAAAAACATACACCAACTTATAACATGAGTTTATTTTGTTTACTTTTCCCCGCTTAGAATTTTGAATGCAGAACTTTTAATTGTAGTATTTTTTCAATGTTGCACTGCTACACTTACTTAAGTAAAATAATCGGAGTACTTCTTCCACCACTGGTTGAATCAAAACAGAAGGAAATCAAAACATGACTATAAACTTTCTGAAACTCAGTTCTAGCAAACCATGTTGACAATCACTTGAAACCCAGCTGCAGCAGAGTGCCAGCAGAGCCAATGGTGTGATGAGGTACTTGAAGTGGCCACTGAGGGTGCTGAATGTGATGATCAAGTCACATTTGGTAAAAATGGCTCCATCCTGCAAAACCTTAAACTGAGGAAATGAGGGGGGGAAGGCAAGTGGCTCTTGGTTGTGATTCTATTAAACCGTGAGTGGTCAGTGCCAGCACAGCCTGCCTTCTAAGGATGAGCCTGGTGGAAGATTCTGAGCACAGTCTCATCGTCTTTGAGGAGTTCCAAAAGCATGTACCTCCTCAAAATAACAATAGAAGAAGCATTGGTCTTCTAATGTAGCACTGGCGCCGGAACAGGGGGATCAATGAGACCTTTTGTTCACCCACTTTCAAGTGTTGCGGTCATAGAAGAGCTTTGGAGTCCAACTTGTTGGACCTTTATCCAATCACAATCAACCATTGTGCAAAAAAACAACACATTAATATAGATGGTTGAATTAAAGGCTGTAACAATCATGACCAATCAAATTCACTACTTTCATCACCCTCTCGCCCCTTCAAGACGCATTAAAGCTTGTATTATTGTCACGGCCAGGCCGTGCCTCCTGTTTTTCCTGTGCGTGTGTGTGTGTGTGGTATGGGCAGGGCTCCGACCTGGTCTCCTCCCGGATTCCTGATTACAACTCATCTCACCTGCCTAGTCAAACCAGCTGCATTCCATCAACTCATCACTCAACAGTATATCCAGCCTGGTTCTTCATCCACTCCTCGCCAGATCGTTGTTTACACTCACGTGGTAGTTAGTCGTTCTTGGCCGCTCTATTTTGAGAGTAATACAAAGTTTTTTCCCCCAAGTGTTTTACGGTGCATTAACCCTGTCCTCCTGTTCCAGCAGTTTTGTCCATCCTCCTGGTTCCCCAGCCTACCTGCCCTGCCCTGCCTCCTCCTGCCTGGATTCCACCCTCACCCTCTCTGGATTTCCCAGCTGCACCCTGTTTGTTTTCCCCCCTGGGTTTCCCGTTTAATAAACCCTTACACCCACACTCCCTGGTCTGTGCCTGCGTTTGGGTCCACCTCCACACCCCGTGACAATTATAATAAAAAATGCAGAGCTCCAGCCAACATTTTGGCCAGCCTCTTAACATGCATCTTTACCTTGGTTACCCAGTGTTCAGGATGGAGACACGGGATGAGCTACTGGCAGGAATACTCTGAGATGCCGGTTGCTGTAACCAGCGGATCTGCCGTGGGTAATTGTGGCTTGACAGTGTGCAACATTCCTCCAGTTAGAGACTGCCGATGGTACAGATACCTGCTGCCTTTAGCTCAATGTTGAGAGACTACATTTAGAGAGAACAAAAGAGGTTTTACATGGCGCAAATTCAAGTGAAATATGAAGTGTCTTTGGTAATTAGACCCAATCGTAACAGGCATAGATAGTCCTCACTTTAGATGAGGTCACACAAAACACTTTACTAATGATTAGTAACTACCTAAATTAATCATGAATTGCAGTGTTAATATGCATTTATAAAGCATATATTAACATAATCCCTAACCATTAGTGCATATCTGAATTATTATATATATAAATGCATGAATAATGTACATCTAAATAAGTTCTTACACTTACACTTTATAAATTGTTTTTAATCATCTACAACTCCTTAATAATTGGTTTGTAATATCTAGTACTTAATTTACAAATGGGGAATCCATCATTTTTAAAGTATGAAAACACAATCACGAAACACATAATAGACGAGCTTATTAATCAAGAATAAAACATTTATAACTGTTATCAATTGTATACTAATGAGTGTTAATGTAGGAATAATGCTTTATAAATGATGAATTAAGTGTTTACTCATACTTAACTAATGCTTCATAGTGTGTAGTTATTATAAAGTGTTACCATGGAATATTCTCCCCTGGAGTCTAGACGCTGGCAGTGGTGGTAGTAAAGAGAACTTGCTAATGATATGAATGATGGGATGTGGAGAAGGAGATTAGAGGTGAAGGGGTGGAGGAGGGTCGCATCGGTTCATCTTGAATGACAACTGACACAGCTGATAGAACAGTTTTAAAGTTTGACATCAACAAAATGATTGGCTCAGGGAGAATGTTCTGGTTGGCTTTACTTGGTGGACGCCCCTAGTCAGCTGATCGAAGCCAGAGAGCGGTGGACAGAGAGACTTTGAATAAATGAGAGTGTAAAGAGTCTCCCTGACTGAACTACCAAAACGAGCCTGAACTCTGTTAAAGCGTGCAGGCACCTCACCACATTATGCCATCAGATGTTACATAGATTTATGTCCTCAACATTTAACCCGAGTTTGCGCCTATGTGCAGAGAAGAAAGATGATGCTGACCAAGCAGACCACAAATGGTGACCATGGAAACACCTGATCCTGTCCATTGGTCTGTGTGAAGACAGCGCTTCACCAACCATGGACGATCAAGGATGATGGGCATGTCAGTTAAATCAATGAGGTGTAACTGTAGGAGTAACCCAGGACAGTTGTATCACATATGCATCTTTGAACCAAGGCGTTTTCTCTTGTAGGAGTCTCAAGACAGAGAGTGAATATGTGTGATGGACCAAGACATTGGTAATGACCCATTCCTCAGAAACAGAATCAACATGCACCAGGGGGGAATGGCACTGGTGTGCTTAGCCAGGGCCGCAACCGGAAGAAAATATTGACTGATCTGATGTGCAGATTCTGAAACGAATGTTATTTTGGGTTCCAATGATTTCTCAGTGTCTCTGGTGGAGCAAAGGGTAAGGGAACTGGATTAGGAGAGAGAAAAAGGTTAAGGGAGCTGAACAGAGTTAGAGCTTTCAGCAACGGTGTGTCTAATGTGTGATGACCCTTTCTTTCCTTCTAAGACAACTGCCGATGCAGATTGCCAAAGCAATGGTGTCATTCAAACCCCGTAGAAAGGCACGCATCCCAGCCACCCTTTCCTATGAAACGCATTACCGTAATCGCCCACAGCACGAATTCCTTGGCACTTGGCCCAAATCATCCTGGTCACCTCTCTCGCAGAGACTGGCTGATCAGAGACCTCCATCACCTCGGCTGTAAACAAGGAGTAATTAACAAACAGCTGAGCTGGCTGCTCCCGAACAGACATGGCCCTGGTGAGGATTTAACCTGACAGCAGAGTGATGATGCAGGCTGTACAGGTGTCCTGATGGTGGCCTTTCCCGTGTCTGATCAAAACGAATTGTAGGATTAATATTGTGCTGATGATAACGTTGGCTGTGTCAAAAATCACTGCTTCGCTCTCTCATTTCCTACTGCTCAACATTTGACTCTTTTGTGTCTTTTTGAGATTTTTGACATTGATAAGCATTATAATGTTGTACCATCGCTGTCGTGTCGCATAATATAAATTTGTCATAGAGACGTGCTGGATTCAGGCTGTGTGAGGGGCAGGGGCGTAAAAATAAAGATGCATAAGATGAGGCACCAGAATGCAAAAAAAAACAACAGAGGCACCAGGAGGGCATTTTTCCAACATAGAGGCCTCATAAAGGGCACATTCTTTCACTTTATCACATTTTCTAGCACAGTAGGCCACCTTAAGGGGCACTTTATTACGTTGTATCTACAATAGGGGAATCCAAGAGGGCACTATTGCTCCTTATGTTTTATTTTTTTTGCCAACAACCTCCATAGCATACATATTGAGAAGTGTTCCTTAAATATCAGATTTAGAATTTCAGTTCTAAAGTTGCGTCACTTACCTCACTAACCTGGGGCACTTCATTACGCTTTCTCTACTGGGCACTTCATCATGTTTTCTTCCCTGGAAGGGAACCCTAGAGGCATTTCATTGTTTTTTTCTCCACTGGAGGTGCACCATAGAGAGCATGTCATCATGTTTTTATTTCCTAATGAAGGGGCATCATATAGGGCACATCATGTTTTCTCCACTGTAGGGGCACCAAAGAGGGCATTTCATCATGTTTCCTCCACTGGGAAGACACCCTAGTACTTCATCACGTTCTCTACTGGGGCACCCTAGAGGGCACTTCATCACCCACACAGCTCTGTTGATTGACATGCTATCTGCCCATATTATAGAAATGAATGTAAATATTACAGTACATGATATGTACTTGCATTGATGGTGAAATGCCAGAAACCATTTTTTGTATAGAAGTTCACTATATAAATATTTATATGTTGTTAAATGGATTTCATATGCATAAAGTAGTGCACAAGACATGATAACAAATCATAACTTTAGAAAAATGTCTAAAAGTGAAAAGCACATTATTAGAAATAACAGACACAGACAAGTCGGAGTTTAGCCAAAAAAAGATCAGTTTGATTCTAAAACAAAGCTGTTGTAAGTAACACAAAGAAGGGCACCTTTATTGGCACAGGATTGATTGTTCATCACAGAGAATTACGCAAGACCAGACACAAGGAACTAAAAGGTATTAGTTATTTCTGATGATGAACAAACAAAGACAGATAGGAAAGCTGTAATCCTTTCACCCTGTTAGTCAAAGCAGATGTCTGAGTTAAATAACACTCCCAAAGTTCCAACTGCTCTTTAAAGGGTAACTTAGGTCTACTCTATAGAGTGTTGGGGTGCTACATATATTATCATTTTAATTACTTGTTATTTAAGTAAGGAATAATATCTAATGCGGAAGAGACCTCAAGTTATACAGTGTGTTACAAGAAATTAATGGTGATCTAGTATTAAATACTCATTCATGTAGTATGTCCTATTATGTCATTTGTGGAGATTAGTATTACATTATAGAAGCATGTTGCCATATCATCTTGGTTTTGGCATTTTTGGTGGACTTCAATAACTATTTAAATTTTGGTTCATCCTTATTCTTTTGAATTAGTTAATAATTTGCCGTGATGTATTAATGATCCTGTAGGATACTTGGGGACCCCACACAGACAAGCTCATAGTAGTTTTTTGTTACTGCAGATCCCTGAATAAACAAAGAAACTGTCAAACTTAGCAATAGATCTAGTCACTTAGACCACACTCTATTTTAAATAACTGACCACAGACAACTTTTTGAGATGAAAAGTAAATAAAAGTTTACTGACTGCTTTTTAGAATGTTCAAATAATATTTACCCTTTCGGGGGACAAGAAACAAAACACCAACAACACAAATTAGACCCCTTTAACATAAGAAATAGTACTCTCAAAAATAATATGAAACCAAAAGTTATTAAGTAAACAAATTGCTTTGAAAAATATACAAAGCTGAATTGGCTAATATCAAAACACTACAACTTAAATGTCTTCAGCTTTCTTTGCAAAAATCCCTATTCCCTTTTTCCACTTTTTTACTACAGCAGACTCTATATGTATCTATGTATAACAGAATACTTAAATTGACTTTAACACACGTGGGCCCACACACACTCACTCACACACACACACAACAATAAGAAAAGTTGCAGGCCTGTGTAGCTCGTTGTGCGGTGCTGCCTCCCGAAACTTATCCTCAGCAGAGCAAAGACACAGAAAGTCTAACTCACAGTTCAGCGTCAGTCTTGGAGAAACAGTTTGTGGTCCAAAAGATGAAACACGTTGACAGAATTTTAGACATAAAAACATTATTTGGACTCAAACAACACAAAAATTCTCACATGTGAATATTTCATATAAAAAACATTTATATCTCCAGCAATGCGAATTTGCGACCGACTATTGAGCTACAACAGCGTCTTGTATGTGTTGTGATTGTGGTGATTCTGTACTTTCCACCTCTTTCATTCATGACCACAGTAAAGAATGCCCTCTTGGGTATCACACCACTGTGAGGAATCCTACCCACATAGTTTGCATTGTAAATGGGAGCGCCGTCTGTTATCTTTCGATAATGTGATTTCGAGACATCACTCATTACTGATATCTCGCACCGGACTCGAACCCCGCATATGAAAGCCCTGCATTAATATGGATGCCATGTTAATCCTCCCGAGCGTAACAATACTGCTCCGCGGCAAGGATATATCAGGGTGAGGCATACATAGAGATGTGGTGAAGTCTCCCTCATTATGTATTGCGTGCCAGTTGAACAGTATAATTGCTGCAACCAAGGGAGCAATAGCCAACTCCTGTCACTAAGTGTTCATCCACTCATGTGAAATGTAACGGCTCGATGGTAACCGCTGCCAACCTTTCAATTCTAATTCATGCTATTAATATTGCTTGAGGCCAACTCCGGGGAACTTCATGACAAAAAGTGGAATGGACTTCTCTCTCAAACAAAACTGTGGCTGTGGAATATTGATTAGGCCTGTATCGTCTCACCACGCGCAGAATAACAATCAAACATTTTTTTATTCTTAATTTATTTTTCTTTTGCTGCCTCCCTCCACGCTTCATTGGATGTGCATTTCCTCCAGAATCCTAGATAATAACTTGACTAAGCCTTTTGATCCAGCCATTTTGAAAGAGAAAATGAAACTATCTAATAAAACAATGATCCCCCCCCCCCCCCTTTGAAGTCTGAGTGCTGAGATATTGGAGAGCTTTGGCTAAAGATAAGCGTTGTTTGTTTTTTGATCACAGTGTTCTTGATAAATCTCTTGAGTGGAGCACAGCAACCTCCACTAATTCCCGCAACACAGGAACTCTTTTTAAGTCAAAACCTCAGACTTGAGAACCACCTCAGACATGAGCAATAGTACAACAGAGCTTCAGTTATCATAAATATCCTTAAAACGCCTTTACCCCTTTCTGTGACAATTTTCTGTGTAAAACGTTGTATTGTGCAGATACCTACACATGCATTAAGAACATTTTCCAATGGACATTATAGCTATTATGACCATGGCTGGTATGAAAACTACTGATATCCCAATCCATCGACCCCGATTTGAGTTCCTGCGTCTCCATTTCTGTAGTTATGATCTAATATTCTAATTTATTTACCTTAATGTGGATTACGTATTTATGCAGCCAATTTATTTTTCATGAGCTGTTCGATCCAAATACTGAAGGTCCTGGTTCAAAACTATGTTGGAGAAAGTTCAACCGGGTGAATTCGACTCCTGGACATTAGGAGACATGATCAGCTGTTGAAAAAAGTAGTTGCCAGCTGAATGTTTTGTACACGGCTCCTTGCTAATTCGAAAGATAACAGATTTGTTCGTGTGGGAGTTAGGTGGATCTGTTCGTCCAAATAATTGGTCACACTTCGCTAATTTCCACTACAATATGAAGAGAAATGCTCTTGCAGCCCTAGAACACCGGCAGGCTGAGATGAATAAATCACAGCAGAGTACAGTAAAGAAACTTAAGGATCTGCAATATTTTAACCAATACGCTCCATTAAAATGTTCCTGGATTAGCCCTGATACCAAACATTATCAGCTCATTCATGATGTTATGATAATGGACTTGTAATGTGAAATCCCTCACAATTAGGATTTATTCAATTTAAATAAGATGTTAAACAATAGGCTAGATGTTTATGTCGATATATTTATCTGTCAACTTCAACTTGTTTTCAATGGCTCATTGCACTTGAGGGCCATGCAGTCTGCTGACAAATCTAATCAAAGTGATGAATGATACATATAAAACAGTTGATTGCTGTGGCCAAATGGCTGTCGCTAGTTTGATAAGTAATCATACAAATGAAAAGAACACAATGCAGGATGCAAATTGCAGAAAACCTTTGCATCTAGTCACTGCAGACGGAGAGTCACACATTCAAAAGGACCGTTAAATATGGTCCTGTGATGATCGATACCAAGTCGTGAAGAAATATTGAGCTGTTGAATATCAGCGTGGCTTTCAATGAAACGCAACAGGAGGGTTGCAAGCAGAGAACCATCAATCATCCGCAGAGAAGTCTCAGCCCACACCCGGCCTACGTTTTAAACTTGTAGCATCTGTCACTTTTAGCTCCAAACCCAACTGGAAAACATTTCACAGCTGACTGAGACACTATTAAAGGAAGTGACTCCAGAACCAATATATCAATTTGAGTAGGAACATAAGTTCTAGCAGGGAGACTCAACTTGCACACCAGTTCCGTGTCGCCATCAGACTGCAGCAAATTATTTGACACAGCTTAAACTCATACTGCTGTTCACGGCCTCTTGTCATTAAAGGACTTGTCACGTCCACCTCCCCACCAAGACTCCCAGGAGGCTGCATCACCAAAGTCTCCATTCAACGAATCTGGCCTTTCCTTTTCCAAGAAGTATATCTCTGTAAAGCCACAGTGGTTGATTTTAACTCTTGTTTATGCCTGAGATGATACCACTTTCCCCTGTAGAAAAATATATTGTAGTGCAACAGAATACAACATATTGTGGTCTCCTGGGTGCAGGTTTTTCTGAGACTCAGACCCAAGAAAAACAACAACAAATGGCCAAAAGCAGAACATCCACATAGAATATTGTCTCGCGATTCACTCCCTATTAAACAGTAAACATTTATTTTAACCATGACCTTGATCATTCCCTAACCTTTACCAAGTAGTTATTAAATTCAAACCATCATATTTCATATTGGTGTTTATTTTGTAGCAGTTTTGGGTTTGGAAGGCACTGACAAGTGATGTCGTCTTTAGATTATAATACACTTATAGTTCTGGGGAGTAATCACAGACAATAGATTCTTCTACAGTTTTCTCCTCTTCAATCACTATGCAATATGTACTATATACTGCAGTTATTTTTATAATATACTTATATTGCCATTACTGATTTGTTCTAACAGCAAATGGTACAAGACCTATGGGTAGCACTTTATAATAACTACACACTATGAAGCATTAGTTAAGCATGAGTAAACACTTAATTCATCATTTATAAAGCATTGTTCCTACATTAATAATTCATTAGTATGCAGTTCATAACAACAGTTATAAATGTTTTATTCTTGATTAATAAGCTCGTCTATTATGTGTTTCATTATTGTGTTTTCATACTTTATAAATGATGGATTCCCCATTTGTAAATTAAGTATTATATATTTTATAAACCAATAATTAAGGTGATGATTAATAAGTTAATTTATAAAGTGTTAGTAAATGATTAATAACTTATTTAGATGTACATTATTCATGCATTTATATATATAATGATTTAGATATGCACTAATGGTTAGGGACTATGCTAATATATGCTTTATAAATGCGTATTAATACTGCAATTCATGATTAATTAATGATTTATTAAGGTAGTTACTAGTCCTTAGTAAAGTGTTTTGTGTGAGCTCATCTAAAGTGAGGACTATTTATGCCTTACAAAGCATTTATAAATGACATTGAAAGGCCAGCAGTGCCTCAAAACCCATAGTTTTTTAACAGAAAAGGCAAATAGACACAACACAAAGTGATCAAGAACATATCAATATTTATTGCAAGATGCAAACAATATACTATTAAATACAAACCTCTCGGGCATTAATTCATGTAAGAAACAAACAAACAAACAAAGACATTCTCCTTCAGGAGAACATGGCTGGATATAAAACATTTGTAAATATACAACTGGAGCTAACCAGGAGCTTTGCATATTAGTTTACATTTACTTATTTAATTATTAATTTCATACCAAGCATATCGATCTCATTCACATCCACTCCACATATAACAGCTAGTTAGCTGTAACACATAATAGACAAGCTTATTAATCAAGAATAAAACATTTATAACTGTTATGAACTGCATACTAATGAATTATTAATGTAGGAACAATGCTTTATAAATGATGAATTAAGTGTTTACTCATGCTTAACTAATGCTTCATAGTGTGTAGTTATTATAAAGTGCTACCGACCTATGCTTTTGGAAATCAATGAAACTGTTACTTTGGAACGTTATTGTTGATTTTTCATAACATTTATTACATTTTCTGTTTTGTTTTGTGCTCTGAAGTGTTCCTTATCATGTGTTACCACCATCTACAATACATTTTTTAACATACATTTTGTGGATTTTGTATGCACATTCACTATATTTAAGGGAAACAATTAATTTTAGCTTTTTTTTATTACCAAAAAAGTGATAAAGCACATCTCCCAAAATTTCAAACAATTTCTTCAATTTTACCATTATTTCAGCATGAAGGAAGTACGAAGTCGAAGAGTGCTTCTGAGTGTGTATTAGTGACTTTTACATCACAATACATTTGGGTAGTTTTATTCCAGCATCACAAATGATAAGAGCCAATTTTCCGCTTCAGTTTTACTCATATCGCCACAACACCAGAGTGATGCAAATCTTGCAAAAAATACATTATATATGTATTATACAGACAAATGTACGACGAACATGAAGGAAAAACTAACCATTCCTCCCTGCGATGCTTGTTTTAAAACTAAAAATGTACGAATAGTTCAGCTGAGTCCAAATGCTAGCAGGGGGACATGGAAGTTCTGGTTTTCAAACTATAATGAATACACGAAGGAGTGACACAGCCAGCAACAAGGCAAATGAGACACCTTGTGGTGATACGCCCTGCCGTGTTTCTTCAAAAGCACAGACATATAGTAGGAGGCAAAGCCGTTTGGCTTTATATAGAGTAAAGCAGTGTAACTGAACAGTGGGCTGAGAAACAATTTCAGAAAGTGTTCTTGAGAGAATGTCACACGGTGGTGATCTACACAAGGAAAACTTGTTTCTTGACACAAGTAAGTTAAATGGGCATAGATGCATGGATGTGAGCTATATAGGCAATTCTATCAAATTTCACACAGATTCAATATAATAAAAATGGCAGATGCCACTCAGGGTGTAGTGAACAAGGCCACTCCTGAATATGGTGACATCATAATTACTTTCTTTTTACAAGACTAGCTCCAGATTCTCAAGTATTCTGTCGGAACAGAAGGGTAAAAATTAACAAGGCATGAAATCAAAAAGGGGCCTCAAAAGTTTGAAACTAAATCAAATGCCTTTCCTCAGGTCTTTGAGACAGACCAGACAAGTGTGAAGCTGCCAATGGTATACCTGCAGTTAAAAGCCTATAAAGCCATGCTAGCAACTTCATGAGGCTGTACTTAAGCACAGCGGTTCTTTGAGCTCAGTGCTAACAACACCATACTAACATGCTCACAATTAAAACGCAGATGTTTAGCAGTTAGGTTTATCTGCTAAGTTTAGCATGTTAGCATGGTAACATTTTCTAATTACTGCTAAACACAGAGTTCAGCTGAGGCAGATAAAAATGTTATTTGGTTTATAACCGTGTCATTGAACTTTCTCCATCCTTAATGATTGTCAGCGCTGGCTCCTTCCCTTGCTGCCTTGCATTCACCTTCCGTGACATGAAAACTTTCACACAGAATGCAATTATTATGCAGGGAAAAAGCAAACCTTTTTTTCAGAATGAGGCAGATTTTTCGGAGCTTTCGCACGGCAAAAAAACAATATGCCAATCACATTGTGCGGAACTGGTTGAGTTGCGGACATATTTATGAAACAAGAACTTGAAGGCTCAGTAGTCTGAACCAAGACTGCAGACTTTATTACTCCTTTCAACCTTATCAAAGGCAGCACATACCAGGTCAAGTCTTTCCGTTCTTAGTTTTCACAATAAAAGCCCTAATATACTTGCCCTAAATATATTTGCGGGCAAGTATTTTGCATTTCTGTCTCGTATATTTGCAACATGCTGTGAAGAATTTAAGCATTCAAATTAGTATTAGTATGATTATTAGCACCTCTAGTGGTGAATAGTAGTGTCACAATAATAAGAATGTCAAGATAGGTTAAAGATTCACAATATAGTTATTTATGGAATGTATTCTATGTTTACAGGAGGTTTACTGATAGAGGATATTATATGTTACAGTATATTGACACATAGAGTGTATTAAGCCATAAAAGAATAGTCACTGTAGGTACTGTAGAGAATAAGTATTAAAGGGACAGATAGGGACAACTGAGTGAGGCGTGAAGCAGAAGGTTGGAGCCAGTGACTTCAAAGGACATCTCCAGCTGAGGTGACAACGCAGCAGGAGAGCCAGGTCATAAAGCGGGGGAGGACTTACAGCCATGTGGTTGCAACGAGGAAGCCTTGCCACAAATCGATTAGAGGAGGAGCCGAGTTGATCAATAAGCCTAACACTGATTGGCTCAGACATTAGCCAAGATGATCAACAAGTTAAACACTGATTGGCTTCTGCAGTTTTTATGACGATCTGAACCCCATATGTCTTTTCTGCAGTATATAAGGCTTTGTTTGAGAGAACAGAAGCAGATCATGTCATGCCTTGCTGTTTTCAGATAATTTCCTCTATGGAAAGCTGTGAGGGTGAGGGTGATCTCTGTTCTCGAGAGCATCTACTATTGATAGTTAATTTAGTTTACACATGTTATTAAATACTTGTTTTGCTTTTAAAACCGGATTCTGTAACTTTTGGGTGCGCCTGCGCAGTAAGTAGTAAATAGAGAACCAGTCCAGCACTGCGGCCTTGCAGCCACATCGGAAAATTCAAGCCTTAACAATGCCCAGTGTGTAAAGGCCTTAATGGTGGTGATGCTACATAAAAATGCTACGGTATGACCAAAATGATCATAGTCCATCGCATGGAGAGCGTGAATGTCGGCAGCAGATCTCGCAACCTGTTGTCACTCCCAACTCGTCAAATACCGCTGCATCAGAGGGCCTCTTTAAAGACTGTTTAGTAGGGGATTTCCAATAACTCCAATGTAAACCCTACTGCGGCATTAGTGGAAAGTAAAAGGTAGTTTAAAGTGAGTGAAAGTCTGCTTAGGATGGATGGGAGGGGAAGTGGATTGGTCAAACAAAGACAGGACTTTCATCCAGGAGACCATTGTTTGTGTCCCTTTGCTAAGCTAAAGTAAAAGTTGACATTTTGTCACCTGAGTTGTTAGTGACGTGTGTCACTTGGTGTCGTCAGTCACGGGAGTTGTAAGTCACTCAGTGGTGATGTGAGCCGTTACTTAGTCAAGTTGATGTCAACCACACTCTTTTCCTGAAACAAACTAAGTTGTTTTGTTCCCCGAAACTAACTTCCTGTGAAGACGGAAGTTTATTTTGAAACGACACCGTGTATTTAACTAGCATATATTGACACGTCTAGGCGCTAGAGCCTAGTGCGTCAACTTCCGATGCAAGTCTTTCATGGCCATCTAACAGTTGATGAGACATTTCACTCAAAACCACACACCCCATGGTGGCGCTAGAGGAAAAGTCAGGAGATCTCCAAAGTCCTTTGGACTCATCTTTTAGGAATCATGAATGTCTGGGCAGAATGTTGTGTTGATACATCCAGGAAATGTTGGGTTATTTCACTGAGTGAGTGAAAACATGACTCTGCTGGTGACACGGGAAAGGCTATTTGTGTTTGTATCATTTGTATGAAGCTATGTGAAGCCATGTGAATTATGGCTCAATTGTTTACCACGCTGTTAGTACCTGTGGTGTTTTGTTTTATTGCCATAGTAACCATGTGTGCCAAAGCAGCATGTTCCATTTCACGTTGTGCATGGAAATTACTAGGGACTGTTTGATATTCCCTCTTGCAACATAAAGTAGCACTATCACCTGCATTGGCCCTAAACAATGGCATTGGATGTATATATTGGAGCTGCGGTATAGTCCAAGATGGTTTGAATGTTGACCAAGTTATGCACTCTAACAAAAGCTCCTCCCTCGTAACGTTCAGTAATGAGCAGTGAGGAAGTGGCGCCGTGTGGCCCCAAAGCCAGAAAAAACAACAGACATGAAGCCGAAAGAGAGGGGTTCACCATCCTCCAGCCCTGAAAGAGTAAGCTACCTTTGTGAATTGAAATGCCGCTCTGGTGTGCACCTCCGCACGCTGGCATCTCCCTGACATCAAAAAGACTGGCAGCCTTCCCACACTTCTCATGGTGCTCATCACATCGTCAAACACCTCAGTGAGCAAAGAGGGAGAGAAAAGGCTGCATGAAATTATCAGTGTGGCAGGTTATGATCCAGAGTCCAGAAAAAAAGGAAGAGGAGGTTTTGTCTCGGCTGAACCCGGAGTACCTCATTATGCACTTTATGGAGAGGGATTTGGACTGCATTACTAATATGCACTTTACTGTACAGCATATTCCAAAGACACTTTCACATGATGCTGCCCACAGGATGTAAACTCTGTTGTGGAAAGAAAAGCTGCCAAATATGCAAACCAAATGAAAGAAAATATATTTTTTTAGGTTGTTTTAGTTTTTTCTTTTAAGCTTTGATGTCTCTGCATTTAGCCACGGCCACCTCACACACAGCCTCAGACCATCTACATATTTTGAGCATTTCCTGCCATCAATTAACCACACTTAATAATTTAATTTTGAATTCTGAGGGACCAGATTTGTTCGAGAGGAGGTACATAACGGTAAAACTGTTCAGTTGCCTCTTTCAGGTCCTCACATATGGTATAAAACACTGTCAGGAAATTTCATCTTCCAGTTTTTTTCTTTAGCGATCAGCAGTCAACAAGTGAACAAGAGCATAAAGAATGTCCACTTTTGTACCAGCTGCCGCACCGGCTACATTCTCTCGTCGGATTCCACCCCCTTCTGCTGCAAGGCTTGCCTCTGTGCGCCTTGCCTTGGTGCTGATGCCAATTTTTCACTTTGTGTTGTTATCACTGTCATTGTAACTGAAACTCTGATTGCCTTTTGACTGGATTGTTACTGAAACTAATATTTTCACTTGGTAAATTAAAGTCAATGAACTTAAATGAATACTAGTATTATTACTACTTCTACTACATCTATGTCAATAATTACTGTTTCTTCTGTAACTAATGCCATTTGGATGATTTGGATGAAAGTTTTAGTTAAATAGTTGTTGATGTGGAACTAGATGAACACAATTTCAAGGCTGAAAGGACAATTCTCTCTAGCTGCAGTGCTAGGACACTTTCATGGCCATTTGCCAGAAATAGCAAGTCTTAAACCAATTTGTGTCTCGGCATCATTACGGCGACACTATTTTAAGATATTTGAAGGGTCTATTTATCTCAATTCCCCATTTTTCTAGTTTTTGTCGTTCTCTACAGTCTCTTTTTCTCTCATCCTTCACCATAACTATGCCTTCACCAGAGAATCTGTCTAAAGCCAAAGAGAAACACAACACTGCTCTATCTGAGGAGACAGCAACGGGAACATGTCCAGGGAAAATGGGTGCAATTAGTGTTCCAGAGATGGTACAACAGCTACAGGACAGCAACATTTCTCAGAGTTGTCCCGCAAAGCCTGACCACCATAAGTCTAAAACGCAATGTGGAAAGTATTAACTAGCAGTGCAATTGTTACCAATACAATTGCACTGGGATTATATGGTGGATAGCAGTGATAAACAACTGCTCAGGCACCTCTCTCAGTGTGAGAAATGAAGTCAACAGTCTGTGTGACAGAATCCATTGTGTGTAGTTTTCTAAAGAGGGAAATAGTAGGTGAACTTGTGACTTCGCAGACAGCAGGGAGACAGAAAATACAATGAAGTGTGAAGCACAGCTTGAGGTAAATGTGTGCCACCCTGACCTGGAAAAGGTCTCTGTCGAGACAAAAAAAAAACAGACCTCAGATATAATTCATGATTCATTCATGATTTAAGGATTTTAGAGAGCACAAAACATTCAATTGTGTCAAATCAGATGTTTGCTGCAAGTTATTCTAAGCTCCTAATCGATCAATGGACTGTATTTACAAAATACATATTCATGTCAAAGTTAAGATAATAACATTTCAAATTAATCGAGAAATGTTCAGGGTTTTCTTGAGAAAATTCTGCCTTTCAGTATTCAAAGACGCAGTTATCATGTGGCTCGCTAATTATATATTCATTTTTCTATATATATTACATATTCCAACCCCGCTCACAGAAGTCAGCTCAAAGGATTCTTTGGGTAGAATAGAAAATGTTTCCCCGACGCCTGATATAGTAAGGGGAACTCATTCGAAAAGAAAAGCTTTCAGTTTTTTCTTTGAAATATGGAACCGAGTAGCCTCAATTTTGCATCTCCCTCTGTGCAATGGCATCGGATATTCTGTCACAAGGGGCCCTGTTAAGCTAAGAACGCTGTTAAATATCATATCATAAACTGTTTTATTTTTTTTGCTACAGAAAGAATCTGTATTTTGTTCAGCTATTTTCAGCAATGATCATATCTGGTACTTAAATAACTCATGTATTAACTGAAAGCTAATTGTCCCATTATCTTTTTTCAATTACTCATATAATGGCAGTATCCCCCAGGACTACTGTAGTGCCTAATTTAAACCATACGCTGTTATTTTTTACATAATGTATTTTGAATCTAATCAATTTGAATGACTATTGATGTACAGTTTCAGTATTGCAGATGCTTGTTTGGGTTTTGGGGCATTTGTGATTACGGAAAACAACTAAGTGTTTTAAATGATTGAAGCCTTTTCAATAGAAATCTATATTTACAATATGACCAAGGCTGACAAATGGGACATTAGTTAAGTTGGTAGACACACTGGTTGATATCATCCTAGCTAAGGTCTAAATAACAGAGGGTCTGTTCTACGATCTTTCTACACTGTTCAACACAATCATGCCATTGCCACAGAATATACCTGTTTCTGATTGGCTGGCAAGTGTTGATTCAAATCTCCAAAGATCAAGTTGTCAGTTTATCAAGTGTTTTTAATCACCGCAGAGCAGTGGCGGGCAGTGCATTTTATACCTGGGCCTTCAGTGCTGTCCTACTACAGTTCCACCTCCTAATAACCTCATTATGGCGCCACAGCTATGGTTATTATTTGTTTCTAGGGGTGTAACAATACACGTATTCCTATTAAACCGTTCGGTACGAGGCTTACGAACCGAACAATACGTTTGAATAATACTATTGCATTTGGAAAATGCAGAAGCTTAAATTGTGGGAAATATGTTTTCAGTGGACTGCGCTGACGTAGGAGACAACGAGCGGTGTGACCTCTGAACCCGGAACAAAAAAAAACAAAACAAAACACAGCTGAGGCACCGCACGTGTGTTCTGGGAGGCTACGCTAAACTAGCTTAATGGGAAAACAATAGCAGCAATAAGCAAAAGACCATTATTCTTGCTTTGTTAAATAAAACAGCCCAAACAGATTCAATTGTCCGGACAATAACTACGCGCATGACGGTATGCTTCGTAATTAACGGACAATGCATATAGTCCAAATCAATATAATTAACACAATGACAACAACAAACTCACAAGAACCAGTCGCATATATTCATATGACAGCAAAGCATGACAAATCAATCCAAGCGGAACACGCATTCTGCTACACACTCGAGGGCCATTCAGATATTAGATGTAAAAAAACAAATGCAGTTCACTTACCAAATGCTGATCACTTAAAGACAAACTTCATCCTCCTTTCTTTGTTGACAAAGAGTTTAATCCCATGGTTGTACAGTACATCGTTTCAGTTCCAGTAAGAAGTCCTTATCAATTCATGGACGCCAGTGATGACAGTCGAGCCTCCCCAGTTGTATTTCGCCGGTCTGCGGCGGTCGGTTTGCAGCGGGGCCGGGATCCCACCTCCGCCAGGGCGCCCGCTGGCCGCCGCAGACTGTCCACGGGCGGGCCCGGTTGTGGAGCTCAGTTTCCCTGCGAACGTGTTCGTTGAGTTGTAGATCCACTCGAGTCTCTCCAAAAGTTTTCAAAAGCACCGTAGCTTGTGTCCTGCCGTGCTATGGTGTCCTCAGGTTAGCGTAGCGTAGCTCCAAACACCGCTCATTTAAAATGAAACTCATTCCCAGCCATAAAATGTGCAACGCTTCTCCGACTCTGTCAGCCAGAAATACCGTTCATACAAATCCTTTTCCTGGCTGAGTCAGGGCTGCTAACTGTGGGGTTGATTGACCATTTCTTACGATGTCCAGCTTTTCCTGAAATATCCGTTTCTCCTCCTCCTTCAGCCATTGAGTGTTAAAAAAACAAAGCTAGGTAAAAAAAGAAATAATCTACACCAAGCAAAATGCAAAAAATTTAATAATTTCTTCCATATCTTTCAATTTGAACTCTTACTACTCCGACTAAGTTTCGTTTCACAATAGTCACGTGCTCGCCCACTGACCAATCACAGCGCACGCTGCACCTTACTGCAGAGCTGCACGTTAATGCTGACGTACTTGTAGGCCAGCTAGAAGGCTCTGGCACGTCAAAGAATACGCCCAACATGTCAAACTAAACATCTGATTGGTTGAAGACAATGACAATCAACAATATCGTCCCCATTTACTTAAACTGCAAAGGGATTCACTTGTGAGTCTGCAGGCCTCGGGCCTCTCTTCTTACCTAGAGACATAGGGGTGAAATCTGATTGGATAAAAGCTCTACTTAAAACAAGCTGCACTGGAAGCAGAGCAACTGAGGAAGACGGTAGCTGTGCAATGAGAAAATAAGATAATGGGAAAAATATTTTTATAAATTATAATACATGTAGTGTATTTAAGAAAAATTATTAAATTATAAAATAGTTATAACTTTGTGATTCTGTTTAGGCCAGCAGAGAAGGCCTTGCTGGCCCTGACGGCCCACCACTGCCGCACAGGGTATATTAGCCTGCAGGCCACCATGTTGTTGACAAAATGCCGAAGATTTTCTCGAAGTTGAACAGAAGAGCAGTATGGATATCAAAGCTTGCTTGTCCACAGGTAGACGGCAACACCAAAGATTGATCTGACCTTTTAGCAGATGTGTGATGGGGGATCAACAAACAGCTCTGAGTAAATTTCAGGAAAGAAAGTCTGCCCTGTTGCCTCAATCAAGCATGAATGCTGCTGCTCTGTTTTTACACCAAAGATAACTTTATCTGGTGCTGTGAGTTGCAGGATGGGGGTCTTATTGATGTTTTCTTTTGCAGAATAAAATGGATTCCACTGGTCTCACTGGGAATTGCGACCTCTGTGTCAGATACCGCATGTGAAGCTAAGTTTTATGGAGTTGATAAAACACAGTTGCAAGATGAGTCTCGCAGGCCAGAGCTCTGCACGTAAGTGAGACGCAGTGCAGCACAATGGTAAACAACAATGACATTGATGGAGTAGCAGCTGTGGCTGAGTTGATGACACTGTACAGTGGGCGATCTGACAAATTTCCCCCTTCAGCTGTCCTATCTCAGCAGGCAAATGATAGAGATGCAATCAAGACAAGTATGAGAAATGCAACTGGAATATTGAAACAATCAATGGGTGCTCTTTTAGGGGTGTACGTCCTTAAAAACATAACGCAGTGATTAACCCGTTCTCACTCCCGACTCGTCAAATACCGTTGCTTAGATACTGACGAACAGAGGCACCCTTTAGCGTCTGTTTGAGACCTACCAGGTTTTCTATCAACTCCAATGTAAACCCACCCATGTCATTAATCGGCGGTCTCACCACCTGATGTATTGTAAAGAGGAAGAAAGTCTGCATAAGGTGGGTTGGAGTATTGTTGGATAGGTTAAACAAAGAAAGGACTTTGACCGAGGAGACCGCTGTTAGTGTCCGGTGTTAAACTAAAAGTCAACGTTTACTCTTTTTGTTACGTCAGTTGTTCGTCACTTGAGTTGCTACTCATGAGTTGTTCTTCAGTGAAGTTAGCTCCAACCACGATCTTTTCTTATCCCTTACTTATTAGTTTTTATTTTTTAGTATATAAAAATGGCCCTGACAAGTCCAAAACTAATACTAGAGGGGAACCTAGAGCTTCAAAGTTTGAAGCATAGGGTCAGTGACCAAGTGTAACCATTTAACGAGTTGGGGGTGAGAAAGAAACTCAGAACTTATCACTCGTTTGTAACTCACTAGTGACTGAGTCGCTAATTAGTCAAGCACTTCAACCACGCTCCTTTCATGAACATAACTATAAGTTGTTTTTTTTGCTTAAACCTAACTTTCTATTATGTTGGAAGTTTTTTTTAAAGGACACCAGCAATGGGCATATATTGACAGGCCGCTCCGACACGTTGAAAACTGACATGAGAGGAGTACATAATGTGTCGATCTCGGATGCCACCGAGCAGTGGCATTTGACGAGTGATAATATGTTGGTAAAAGGCCCCCAACCCTTCCTACGGCACCTTTGTTTGTGGTCAATTTGTAGATTTTTATCCCTTTGGGGTGATCTTGTGTCTCTTTCTGGTAATTTTCCGTTACATTGTGAAAATGTATGTCACTTTGTTGTTGTTTTGCGTCTCTTTTTTCTGTTTTGCGATATTGTGTCTTTTGTCTTAGCATCGCTTTGGGTTTCTTTTGTGGGCTGTGCCACCCCTGAAATCAACTCTCGCCCTACCTATGACTAGCGTTCATTCATTGCTGTCTTGATTTAGGTTGACCCTTGCACAGAGAAGGCTACTACACATCAGTTGATGTGTACTTGCTGTGTGCCCCTCTGGGATTGAGGGAAAGTGGCTCTGGCAGCGGAGTTGTGCATATTTTTCCACAGTTGTTGGGGGCTGCAGGGGGCACAATGAGCTGCATACATTTCATGAATATTTTTGGAGCATATGCAGTACAGCGAGCCAAAAGAACATTTGCATAATGTAATCAGGCGATATGAGGGTATATTGACATTTGGGCTGAAATAAGCTAAATGGGAGGAGCTGCCACCCACACTCACTGTGTCAATCCACCAATGATACATATATATTCAGGTAGTTCAGGGTTCAAAAAGCTAAAGGTTGTACATATAAGTATGAGATACTACTAAATGGTTTTGCGAAATAGGTTGTGGAGGAAACACAATTGGACAATTCATTGGCCTCCAGTTCAGCAGGTTGTCGTATTTGCAGCATACAAAATGCAGAAAACCTTCCAAAACAAAAGAAGAGGAATATTTGTAACGTTTCACAGGAGGAAACTCCTCTTACGGGGCACAAAACACTGGAATAAGCAAAAGCATGAATCTTAAATAATCTGTCTATTTTGATATTAAATAGAAAAAAGTGAATGATAATGTTGAGTAATTCTCAGCATCCATTTGGCTACTGGCCATATTGTGAACATGCCAGGATAATTTGGAAAACCAAATGATATGTTTAACAATTGGGTCAATTTGTTTTCTGTTGGCAAGGATTATACCCTCACCACCCAATGGCGCACATCATTACAGCAAAGAAGATCTTGGCACATTAGTAAGCAAAATTGTTCTCACACAGCAATTAGAATACACACTATTTTCTTTAACATTTTGTTTTGGGTTGTTGCAATCATAAGAAAACCTGTTGTATGAAACGGATGTTCAACAATACCCAAAGAGTATTATGTCTACAAAATACCAGGCTGCTGAAACTCACACTGCAGGCCAGATACGTATGCCCAGAGGTCAAATATACTGCAATGGTGTCTACATGCACTGTAGCATCACAACCACAATGATAAAACACAACATACTGTGTATTCAGATTTATAGAAAATATACTTTTATTGTTTCTCATAAGACTTTTTTTCTTCCTTTACGTAATAAAAAAATGTAAAAAACTTGTTGACATTATTATGCAAAATCAGAAACAGCTTTCTCCATGCATTGCCTCAGCAATAAAAACCTTGAGGTCTGTGTCCTGTGACTTTCCACCTGAGTTCCTCCTCACTGTCTCTGCCTGCATGTCCAGATTGTTGCTGCAGCTCCCGGGCTGCTCGGTTTTGGCGAGGCTGTGCCGTCTGGTTCTTTGTCATCCCTGTGCCTCTTGTCTGTCTCCTCCAGGACTCTGTCACACAGGTGTCCTTCCCTCTTCCCAAAAACTTCCTCCTGCTTCTCCACTGTCATATTACAGCTGATTCTCCCAACCTCTGTGTGGACCTGGTCTGTATCCAACTTACTTTCTTAACATTAGAGTTTGAGTCATGAATTCACACTAGAAATGTGAAAGAAAATTGCGTTTAAAATTGGCTAGTATTTTGATGGTGCTGTGCATGACACGCAAATTAGTGCTATTGACCAATAGCAAGCTGTCTTGACAATGTCGACCTTTAATGGAAAGATGAAAATAGAGGAAGCTATCTTAGCTTATTAGCTGTGTTGCATGATCCACTTTTACTTAACTTCCTCGTCAGAGTAGATATCGTTCTACAAAAGAGCAATGGTTTGCTGGAGTCAATGAGTATGTCTGCGTGTAAATAAACTAAAAATGTGAACTGAGTGTCCCATTCGCGACTAGGCTAAGCTAACGAGCTGACAAACTACGGTAATAACTGACCGTAATATTGAAAAATAACTTTTTATTGAAGAGGGGAAAATTATGCACATTGGTGAAGAAAAGTGCCAGGGAAAAGTAAACCTAACAATAAAGAGAAAGTTAGCTCGCCAGCTACATCGGTTCATCACAAGATGAATTAAGTGTTTACTCATACTTAACTAATGCTTCATAGTGTGTAGTTATTATAAAGTGTTACCAAACTTACTGAATACTTAACTTGCTGCATACTATTTGTGAGAAGCTCACCTGTTGCTGATTTCCCCATCAGCCATGTGCCTTGCGGCCTGCCTCACCAGCTGTACCTCATCAGCCCGTTAAGTTCATGCATAGTCTATATAGAGCCCTTCTGCTTATTGTTAAATTGTTCCAGTACATTTGTCTGTCTCTGCCTGCCTGCTTTCTGCCCATCTGCTGTTCATGGTTTCCCCAGTATAGTTATTAATCTATTTCTAGTGTCCCTGTGTGCATTCTGCTACCAAAAGTGTGAAAGTAAATGCAAACAACTGGAACTTCAGCACAGTTTATTTTTATTCATACATTTAAAAAATACAATATAGGAGCTAATCTATTATTTACGTTGGACTGTAGAACACTGCATCTCTTAATTACAAGGGTTAAAAGGTTACATGGTTACACAACAACATTTTGAAAAGAAAACAAACAAAAACAAAACTGTGCGTGGTATCCCAATATAAATATTCCAGTGGCGGGCCGTGCATTTTATACCTGGGCCTTCACTGCTGTCCTGCATCCACAGCTACGGTTATTATTATTTGTTTCGTGTAAAAATGAAGCTCAACACCTATAAATACACTAACTGTAGAGAGCAGATAACGTTACATGAATACGCGCACAGGATGCTGCGTCATTAACGGTCAATGCATTAAAAAAACTGCGGAGCTAAAACACGTATTCCATCGCACACTGAAGAGCACGGGCCATTCAAATATTATTCACATCAGAGGGAACAATATACACCAGGGGTCACCAATTCGCGGTCCGGATCTGGACCCAGACGCTGTTGTATCTGGACCCAGGACCTCAAACCGATAGATAATTGAGAATTATTCAATTTTGACGGAGTGCTTCTATTTTAACCAGCGCAGCTATTCCAGCATTTACGACTTGTTACTTGTTCAGCGGTGCAGGAAACACACCGACCAATGCATTGTAATTAACACATCACGTGATGCAGCTCAGCCAATCAAATATGAGTATTCTGACAAGTTTCCTGACTCGAGTGAGGTGTTCACACACCGTGACACACGGGGGAGAGACGAGGATATATAGCGCAGAGCAGGGACATTGGTAAGTGAGTCGGAGATGTCATCTCACAAGACGAGCTCCAAAAAGAGAGAAGTTTTCTGAGAGACCAGTCTTTAATTAAGAATGGACAGACTCATTTAGGTGAAATCTTCCCATGGAGTACCCTCTCACATCTGAAATGAATTCACAGAAAATAAACCTAAGAGCCCAATATGATCAGAATCCTAACACTTTAATTCACTGTCCAACAATGATGTGAACAGAGAGAATAGAGCTGAAACAAGTGGTTTAATAACCACAGATACAATCCATGCACACTAGTTTATCTTATTAGAAGATGAGAAAAATATAATAGTGTGGCTTTTTTGATTGACATCACTTCACACCTGAATGAACTGAATTTAAAGCTGCAGGGCAATTCAGTGAATTTTTTTCTAAAATTAAGTACTTTATTTTAAGATGCACATTTTTCAAAAGCTTTCTGTTATGTAATTTATTATTTTTACTTGAAATTAGAAGAACATTTATTTATGTATTTCTATGTATTATTTATAATCCATCCAGTTAAATTTGAAAACTGAGAATAATAATTGTTAAAATATTATTGATGTGTACTTTCTTTATTTGATTTGACAGTTGTTGACTACACAGAGACGTTACTACTACTACTAGGCTTCTTGAATATATATGGCACTACATAGTGCAAGTTAGATATTATTGTAATGTTCTGGACCTTTGTACAAGATTTTCTCAATCTGGACCTTTTGGAAATGTAATTGAATACCCCTGATATACACCATAGACAAAAGAACACAGTAGTAACGCTATGATCACTCCCTCCAGGAAATACACAACACCGTAGTTCTTGTTAGTGACGGATTTATTCGTCTGTCAACACCGAGAGGGAAAATGACTCCACTTGAAAACACATGAATCTTCAAAGATGATCACTTAAACACTTTAACTCAAACTTAACTTTAACACTTTAACTTTAACACTTTGCGCGGAGTATATAGACTTCTGCCGCTTCACGTGTCTTCTTGTTGCTGTGCACCGACTAAATGTGTCCCCAGAGCAACATTGGACGTAACAATAGTTCCTATCACATATAAAACCAAACAAAAATCCATATTTATAAAAACAAGTTGTACAAATACTAATATATAAACAAGCATATTAAAGCTACTGCAGATGTAAAAACAAAAGCAGTTGACTTACCAAAGCTGCTGTTCACTATTTAAAGACAAAGTCCATCCTCCTTTCTTTGTTAACAAAGAGTTCAATCTCATGGTTGTTCAGTACATCCGTGCGTTTTAGTTCCAGTAAGAAGTCCTTCTCGATTCATGGAGGCCAGTGAAGACAGTCGAGCCTCCCCAGTTGTATTTCTTGAATACGTTTTAATGCGTTTGAGGGCTGAAAATGTCCGCTCGACAGAGGCAGCAGATATTGGGATTGTCACCGCCCAACATGTCATGCTAGCCCACTGACCAATCACATATGGCTAGACCAGCTAGCAGGCTCTGGCACGTCAAAGAATACACCCAACATGTCAAACTAAAGATCTGATTGGTTGAAGACTATGACAATCAACAATATCGTCCTCATTCACTTAAACTGCAAAGGGATTCACTTGTAATTCTGCAGGCCTCAGGCCTCTCTTCTTACCTAGAGACACAGGGGTGAAATCTGATTGGATAAAAGCTCTACTTAAAACTAGCTGCACTGGAAAAAAAAAATTATTAAATTATAAAATAGCTATAACTTTGTGATTCTGTCTAGGCCAGCAGAGAAGGCCTTGCTGGCCCTGATGGCCCACCACTGAAATATTCAGTATCCTTGGGGTGGATAAAGCCCTATTAAGAATATGGCCTGATCAAATTGAAATACGTTTGGCCTCCTTCTGTAGCTGCACTGCTGTATAGTGACAACCCGATTTATCAGCCTGAGAGCACAATGGCATAGGCCAATGAAGATAACACAAAGACATTGATGGGTCTGATATTGAGAAGTGATTACTGGCAGCATTAGTCAGTCACAGTCAGACCTGTGAAGTTTTTTTTTTTTCATCAGTTCATTAGACTCATATCCCCTGCAGGTCCCTCTATTTAATTGGGGGGGGAAAAGGAATGATCAATCTGAGACAGTCTTTGGTCTTTTCTTATTATATGTGAGCACGATGAAATATGGATTGAGCTTCATCCAATGCAGAATTCATATGTGAACACTATCAATCACTCGTTGTACTGCACAAGAAGAGTAAATACACCAAATGCACAAAATTAAAAGCATTTTTGCATTGCTGTCATTCAGATTTGGGAATTTGCCGAAAAGGTTATGTTTTTGGTTTCTTTTTTGTTTGTCAGCAGTGCATCTGAAAAACAGATCTAAAATTTGCTATACCTTTAGGGCGTCAGAACATTTGGAAAACATGTCATATTTTAATTATATATCCTGGTGGATGGAATAAATGTATTTTTGTAGCTCTTTCTGTTTTTTCCAGTAGTGTTTTCCTAATTTGAAGCCAACATGTTGCTGTATAGGCCACACCCATATCTGCCTGACAACATTTCCGAAACTTTGAATTTTCTCTTGATTTCTTTTTTTCCCCACCAAATCTGGTTCATATAGCAGAGTCCCGTATTTGAATGAGCCAAATTATTGTGCCTTTGAAACTGGATCTTTGATGACACACTTTGATACCATATAAACAATATCTAATTTCAGCTGCATTATTTGTAATTGAAATGACAAACCTGGCAATGTAATACAATACCCTTTTTCAATTTGGTGCAATTTGATTTAAAGTGGTCCTGCAGTGTCATGATATGTTTTTGGGGGGTTTTTTGTCCAAATTTCCCAGATAATGATGCTCACTCACTTTGCATTTTGTGTCATCCTTTTCACAAAGCAAGCACTAATGTTCCAGGAAAAAAAATCAAACTTGGATTGTGCAGCCGTGGTGGAGAGTACTCTAAATTGTCAGGTTTCCAGGTCTTGCAAACATGATAAAAAAATGAATTCATTGTTGTTAAGGAATTATGGGTGCTGTTGAAATTATACATCATTCTTAGACATTTGTTTATATATCTGTGAATAGGTATTTTTTTCACTGAAATAAATGTGTCATTTTTTGGAATTACACCATTTCATTTCCCTCTGCACAAAAAAAACCCTATATATTTAAGTTGGTTTTGATAAGGTTATTGTTTTCGTTTTCTTTTTCAAACTGAAAGCACCTATCCGGTGTGAAAGTATAAGTCATTGTGAAAAATAATGTTTGCAAGTCTGGTCTATGATGCCCAACCACAAAAGCGAGAAGGAACAGCTGTGCCTGTTACTCTATTAATTCCAGAGATTGCTTGTGCAAACGGTGTGAAGAAATATGTTGAAAAGGCTATTACAGCAGTGTTTTCAAACTTATCAAAATGGCAGGAAATGATTGAATATTAGCCTGTTCAAGTGAGTCCCTTTGTTCAGCCGTGTGCACTGGTGTACAGCTTTGTCTGACTTATTAGCTTTTTAATACTGTACATAAATCCATTGACAGTCTGTGCATGTATGGTGTGTGTGTGTGTGTGTGTGTGTGTGTGAGAGCAATCCCAGGCCCCTTCACCTTTGCTAGGCCTCCAGAGCGTGAGGTGACGGAGCATAAAAGATCCAAAGTTACGATATGTATTAAAAAAAATACACCTGAGTCAGCTGTCAGCCAAGTCTTGTATTCATATCGAACGATTTACAGGTCATGTGCCAATATTAAATGCCAACTCAGGAAGTAGGTATGCCCAGGAAGCAGATACTAAATGTGTAGAGGTCCTTTTTGCAAGAGACTCGAGTTTTTCGTCCCATCACAGACCTTTATGACGCTATTCTAATTCAAATGATTTAGTTGCCTAACCTTCACAAGCAAAACATTTTAGTATGTAATATTAACTATTGTTTTTTCTGTCATAACCATGACCTTTCTCTGACCATAGCCACACCGTAGCCATGGACATGCATTGTAGAATCAAGACTGATGCTAGCACGTCACGCTAGCAGCTCTGTAAGGCTGTACTTAGGCACAGCTTTGAGCTAAATGCTAACTTCAGCATGCTAACATGCTCACAATGACAATGATCCATATCACCATCTCAGTTTAGTAGAAGTAGAATTCATAAACCTAAAGGGCCTAAATACGAGATTTGGAGCGTTTCTATTGCAGCTCATCTGCTTTCAACATGGTGACGGCTGAGCCGGCCGCTCGCAGCTAACAGTGAAAACGACGGCAACAGTGCTGATAGTGTTTACCTGAGGGGGTGCTGTGCTTCTGCGACCACAGCTTAGCTAGCCCGTGGGGCACAGTCACATGAACAAATATGCAATGAAATCACGGGTTGCCGACCCGGCTATGTCAACAAATCAAGGAGAAGCTTGTATTACAACGCACTCAGAGGGAGAGTGATTTCATTCATCTTACACAGCAAATAGTTGTTTACTGCTACATTAATGCTCTCAATATCAAAAGTAGGACCGTTAAGTGTTTGACCAATTAAAAAATGTATGTATTGGTGCTAAATGAGAAGTAAGGGAATCACCAAAGATCTAAATCATTCTGAGGGGAACTTGAGGTTATGACAGTGTCCATCTAATAGTAGTTGAGACATTTCACTCACACCCAAATTCAGATTCATCCTCTGTGCACCATGGACATCTATATCAAGTTCCATGTCAATCATGAATTTGTCAGAACACAACAACACCTTAAAGTCAGTGTGTTTGTATGCTGTATGACTCCATTTACACTAAGCCACTTCATGCATCTTGAGCAGATGGTGTGTCTATCCGATCTCAAAAAGCCAAGCGTAAATGTATCCAATAAGCAATCGAAATACCGAGGACCTTTTCAGGCAGATGTTGAAAAGGTGTAAATCCATCTGTTTCTCGGAGACGCATACACAATCTTTACTCCTCCCATGGTGTAACTGTCTCAATACATCATTGTCTGTTTCCTCTGTCCTTGTGATAATGGCAGCCAATCGTACACTTGTATTAAAGTGACATTTTCCACTAGTTTATGTCTCGCTTATGGAAACAGTTTATAAGTATACAAATCAAAGCGAATCATGTACTTAATTACATTACAGATAAGAGGGATTTCTTTTTAAAAATAATTTCCTCATTTACTACAAAAACTGATTAGTTGTATGAGTTTAATGATGTGAATGTCTGTTGTCATACATTTGAGTAAGATAATTGTTACGATGAACAGGAACTCAATAGATAAGTGTGCTGAATTTTGACTGCTGCACCCATTCCATCTGGCTAAAAACATATTCTATCAACTGAATCTTTGTAGAGATGATTTTCTTTCTGTAGAATTTGCCAAAACAACAAGAGAGAGAGAGAGAGAGGAGAGATACTTTAACATATTGACAATGTCTAGACAATAATTTTCCAGCCTACTGCTGAGACATTAAACCCATGACAGCCTGAATTGAGGAACTAATCATGGGATTAATAAGATGTGATGTGGGCTGCTTTTTTACTTCGTTGAGTGACGAACAATCTCCTCAGCGGACCAGAATCGGTACGTTACAAGCCGCCTCTTCCTGCTGTTTACTTATTCAAGATTCTCTCACATTAACAGAGGTTGCAGGATATTTCCTGACTCACTGGTTTCAGAGCATGCAGCCTCAGTGAAAAACTAGGCCTTGTAACTGGGCCAACTCCGTCAGCTTCTACACTCATGGCTGTTAGGGATTGCAGCTTCGCTGTTCTCGAGGTTAAGTTGCTACGGGATCTCAATAAATGAGTTGCTTGGATTTAAATAAGATGGCTTCGCCTGAACTGTGTGTCAAAAGAATGTAAATCTCAACCCCTGGGACAGATTGCGGTACCTAATGAACAGTGCAGTCACATTTCATAATATAAGTGAAATACTAGAGGTCACAGAAAATCAATCAATGAGTTTCGAGTTACATCTAGATCTATACTTTTCGCCACTGGTGAAGCTCTACTAGTATCACCAGACCGTGAACTGCAGAACAATATGGCAAAAAGGGAGTTGAGGGTGAAAAGTGAGGCTCAAGCTTTACCGACTGTACGTTTCGACCCCGAAAATATCCAACATGCGTTTCCTCAGCGGCGTGTCTGGGGCTCGCCCTCAGGGACAGGGAGAGGAGCTCAGACATCCAGGGGGAGCGCCGAATTGAACCGCTGCTCCCGTTGTGCTGCGAAGAGACAGATGAGGCAATTGGAGATGCCTTCTGGAAGTCTTCCTACGGAGGTATTTCAGGCACATGCAACTGGGAAAAGACCCCCGGCTAGACTCAGAACAAGCTGGAGGGATTGTGCTCTTTCTGGCCTAGGAACCTCTTGGGATTCCCCAGGGCTGAGGAGAAGGACATCTGCTATATAAAAAATAAATAATAATGGTAAATACATCTATTTGAAGTTCACTACTGTAACTCATTTAAAAATGCATTGATAAATATTCCAATTAAAAACAACCTTTGCTGGAACAAAGCAAAGACTGACCTGTGACCAGATGTTACAGCCGTGGATCACGTTTATGGTGTTGTTGTGTTGCCGTCACCTTGGATTTCGGATGATCACAGCTCCAGCTGCTGCCATGTCACAGTATGACACTCTTGATTAGGGAATTAATTGTTAATGTCAAGTTCAAAATGTTAACATCCTGTGCGCAAGAAATTACTCACTCTACAGTGATGATATTCTTTCAAATCGTGGTCTTTCACTTCCACTAGATGACGTGTGTGTGTGTGTGTGTTGAAGGGTGTGCGGCTCAACTGTGTATACCTGTAAAGGGAATACAGTTCCTTGCTTCCCTACATTATACAACAAGATAATTGATAATGTTTATCTTTCATTAATCCTGGACCGGATCAAAAGAGTTGATGAATGGGATTAAATGGCAGGGTTTGTACCCCTGGCTCCCTAAATGACAAACTTTTGGAGATATCCACACTGCTAAAGAACATCCCAGTGTCGGTCGCTTTCTTCTGCACAACCGCTCGCTGCTTCCTCCGCCTTTCTCTCTCATGAGAGGCAGCAATCTGGGCCATGCCTGGGCACCTCTGGGAGAGATATCTCTCCCGCAGCACCCAAGCCATGTGTGTGGGTATTATTCTGCAGTGGCCTTTTCATCTCTGGCCCCCCGTGGGCACTTCCTCCCGGCTGGGACAGATTGGTGGCAGCAAGGGGCCGACAAAACCTTATCCCCTTTTCCTATCGCCTGCCCCGCCGTTGACTGTTGGCCCCTTGATGGATTTTTATCAGAAGTGGTGGCACTGCAGATGTCTGAGCGATTCTTTTTTTTCCGAGAGCAGACTGTGTGATAATGCCAATGGGTACAAAGTGCAAATGTGTATGAATACGCAGTTATAGTAGAGTAAACAATGTCCTAGCCTAACCTAAAATATTTTTTTTAAACCCGAAGGAAATTCTTGTGCAAGAGATTGATCAAAGATTACAAAAATAGAATAAGAGAAAACAGATTTAAAATATCTGCTGTTTTTATATAGACAATAGAGTTATAACCTAGATGACAGAGATGTGGGTGGTGATTCAGTCATTCAAATAAGTTTAGTGTTTTGCCCAATGGAGAAAAAGTTGACCAATCAGAGCTTTGTAGGCCCGATTAAGTGATGCCACAGTATGGGGACATCATCTTCCTACAAAACTACTTCCCCAGCCAGCTATACATCCCTGAAAAATGGCCGCAATGATAGTGAACGCGTGCAGGTGAGATCAGTGTGGCTGTACGGGTTATTGTAGGTCAACTAACAGAAATTAGAATTATGTGCAAACAAGCTCATTAATGGCCGGCAGGGCTGTACAGTGTGACATAAATGTAAAAAAAAAACCCGTCTGTGCGATGAATGAAGTGTGTGTGTGTGTGTGTGTGTGTTATTTTTCTCATAATGCAGCGCAGTGACCATACAGCCATTTCATACACGTAATATAACGTGGACCTGCCGATACACATTCAACCCGCGCAACCTGGTTTAAGGAGGTGCCTCAGCCCCCCTATGTCCCACATCTATGCTATTGCATGAAAATGGATAAATGCATACATAAGTCCACATTCAAAATGATGTATGCATTTTGTCAATACTATATTCCATTAAAACATCATAGAAAATGACTTGATTTTTTCGTATGCTCCACGCCCCCAAACATAGAGTTTGAATAGTCTGAGCGCCGGTGTTATGTGGCCAGTCAGGAGACCAGTGGATGCATGCTAGTTTCCACCTCCCAATCCTTTTTCTTCCATGTTAGCTCATTGTAAAACTGTTCACCAAAGGAAGTTTGCAGTTCAAGCCCTTGTTTACTTTAGTCAGTAAAACACGGTCCCCACTATGATGACTCCGCAGGTATGTGTGTGACAGGTAGTAGATTCTGTAAAGCTGTGGGGGGGGGGGGGGGGGTAGAACAGAGGAGCTCACCACCACACCTTTGATGCAGCACCAGTGAGGTCCACCCACAGAGCTAGAAAACGGAAAAAAAGATGTCCATCTTATTTCCCCGACTATTAGTTTGTTGTGACAGGCGGATGATGTTGTACAGGGCAGAATCCAGATCTACGTGGAAAAAAAACAAAACAAGCCTGCCTGACAAAGACCATCTGGCATCCCATCATTATTCAGAGCAACCCCCCGACCCTCAGGGCATAGCCTGCTTGTCTTATAACACTGAGTGGTTTAAAATCCTATGGCAGAACCATGCTACATACCTTAGCTAATGAAAACAAGCCATTAGCACTACAAACCACAGCGATCCTGTTTAAAATGTCCGATTGGATGTAGATAAGCAAAAGTTTCAACTTTTTTTGTTGTTGCATTGAGCCAACGCATTTCCCAGCAACCAAAAAGAACATTGCAATCTTCATGGATGAAATCAGAGATGGTGGCGATACTAAAGCTTGGGGGGTCCCAGCACCCCACATCAATAAAAAAGCAGACTATTTCAAAGTCATTATCCAGCTCTTGCAGCAGATTATGGTTACTGCTATGTGCTCTGTGCATGTAGATACCATGTAATGAATATCCTCAGTTTCATGTTCTCAACATGTCCCCATTTTAATTCAGGTTAGCAAGCTAATGTTAATCTAGATGGTGCTTTGCACTTTTCTGTCAAAAAACTTCTGTTGCATAGCAACAAGAATGATCCAATGCTGCTTGCGTTCTTTGATTTTCTTGCTCTCTCACTTACTTGCAACATTTGCAACTGTGCTTTGGATTTTAGCTGGGAAAAAAAAGAAAGCCCGTACCATCACAGCCTTATGGTCGACACACTGAACTGAACAGCAGAAAATTTCATTTGATGGCAACATGTTTCCATCAATTATCCGGTGTAATCTGGGAGGAGACATCAGGTTGCGAACAGTGATACTGAAGGAAAGTTTGCTGTGAGGCAAACTGCCATTTGTTATTGGGAGGTTGCTCTGTGCATTTTGAGGGACATTCAAGTTTATATCACCTAACCTGCTTTTCACATTCTGAACTTTAAGTGAGCGCATGCAGTCATGCGGTGAAAGCACAGCATGTGTTTGAACAACCTGATTGATGCTGACGCCAATGGAAACCTATCAGTTCAATTAGGCTAACTGCTAGGATGCAGGTTGCAAGTGAGAGATTAAAGCACAATCGATGGTCTCCTTCCTGTGTCCTTTTTACACAGATAGGCTAATGGTGTTCGGAGGGAGACTGTAGCATTAGTCCCCCTTGTTAAAGACTGACCCGCACTGATTTATCTGGAGCGGAAGTGAGGTTGACGAAGCAGCGACATTTGGAAAAGGATTAATCACTCGGTCCCAAATCCTGAACGGTCCCCACGAACCTTACTCTAACATAAGTTCCTTAACTTAAACTTTCTTCAATTCTTCTCTTTTTTTAGCCATGCATTTCCCTTTGTGGAAATTTGAGGCAAATTTCTTAAATTTTCTATACTCGTTTAATAATGTTCTAAAATTACTTTTTTTGTAAAAATTAAAAAACAACAGTCTAGACACAATTGAATGCTGTTTTTTTCAGTTTGACATGCAAGGTGTTACTCAAGTGCCAGTCGAAATCAATGAGGAGTTGTGACCTTTAGACCGAGAGGCAGGGAAATTACATGATTGCACTTAATTAAGACAGGTGCCGTTGTGTCCCTGTTCTTAGTGTGCAAGGGAGAGATTCAAAAGGATCAGAGGAGCCAGAGATGAAATCCTACTTTGATCAGGGAACTCAGACGTTCTGTAGCGGGCCAGCCGTTCACTTCACCCACCCATTTTTTTGTATTAATGTTTTTTATCGCTGCCATGCGTGGGAGGAAGAACAGGGTTGCGCTTGCCTGAACCTACTGTTGAGACACATGAATGTCGAAAAACGACTAGAAAAGTTCTCAAAGATGAAGCAGGCAAGAACATCACACCACAGGCACCGATTTCGGAGATTAGTCGTTTGTAATTTGACAATTAGTTGGTCTTTAAAGCTACCCCAATCTATAGATTTATATAAAAAATGGATCAAGAAACTATGCATAGTGTGGAAGGGGTGCCCAAAGTGATGAACTCCAAGAATTATCACCTTACTTTGCAGTTCCCCTAAGCTCAATGGGGAGTTTTAATGTCTCTCAGCTCATTGTTTTGTTTTTATGGCCCACACTTTGACCGATCTGGTTCAGTCTCACCACTCTCGACATATGGCTCTTTTTTACAGGGATAAAGGTCCCTCTATGGTACCTGCCCGGCAGCAAACAGACAGAGTTAGCGATGACCCGGTGAACATCGAGGAGCATTAAGCGGCTACAGAGACAAATATTTCCCTCAGTAGTTGGAGCTAAAGGGAGAGTGAATGTTGGATTGGTCCAGAAACATGGCTGCAAATAAATGGTTATGTTGGCAACTCATTGCTAACATGCTTTGTTATGTGGTAAAATGGGCCATTCAGTAGGAGTACTTTTACTTTTGTTACTTTAAGTTCATGCTAATACCGTTGTACTTTTACTTGAGTCATTTTTTGAATGCAGGACTTTTTTAAGACCCAACTATACCGCTAATGCATGACAAAATAAGCTAAAAGCTATGTAGACCTTCAGTTTCATGATTGTTATCTGTGAGTGCATCACTGTAAGCTGATGTAAGCTATATATATATATCACACATTTTCATTTGATGCCTTGTTAATATAAAAAAAGATGTTGTCATCCTAGAAGAAAGTGCATTAGCCTACAGTGCCTTCTACTTTATTGTTCCTAAATAACGACGACACGAAAACCTGAATGAATTAAACATCATCGACAATATAAATACAAAGAAGCTCAATAGAAATGTATGTATGAAAGAAATGCTAAAGCTACCTCATAAAATACAGCTCAAAATCTCACAGCATGAAAAATTCAACTACCATCTGATCCATTCATCAACAGTTAAAACATCAACAGTTAAAACATCATGACTGTTAACCCGTCAATTTTTATAGGAAAATTCATCAGCTGCATGAAAGAGAAAGCAATCCCTGACCTTCTCCCCCTCTGAAGCCTCAGCTCTCCGGAGATGAAAAGGACACTCAGAAATATTTTAAGCCTGTGCAATAATTCTCATGGTTAGAATGTGAGGCAGCGCAGGCAGTTTAACACCAGTGTTCCTACTGGCCTCTTTTACTGTTACACAACATGTTCTTGTCACGAGTGGAAAGGTTTCCAAACCATGTAATGATAAAAAAAAAAGTAATGGCTTCCATCTACAAGCGAGTTGTTAAGTTACTTTTAACCTCTCAAGTCTTAGTGAGAGGTTAAAAGTAAGTGTTGAGCTTCCTTCTGAATTTGCACACATTTCTTTAGTTTTTACTGCATTAGGATGGAAGAATAAATAATTAAAATGCAAATCAATAAAAATATAAATAACCTACTGCAAATACAGCATCTGGCTCCATAAATCAAACCTATTTGCATTTACATATCAGCCATGAATTTGAATTCAAATTGATCTATAATGTTTTACTCTTCAGTCTATAGTCAGGAGGCTTCAAACCACAGTGGCAAATATTTGCTTTAATACCACAGGTATACGTATCCTCCTAAAACATACTTTCACTTGCGAGGTTCGCCTAAACCCAAAACCGGACTAGGACAACCGAGTAGAAGTATGAAGTTTGTGGAGGTGAAAAGTCACTTCTATGGAAAGTTGGCAGAATGCATGAAATATCTCCAGCCCCAACGTCCAGCCCCACCTGCCCCTTTCTCCACTTGGGTAACTAAGCAGGTGTTCCTGAGTTGTGCAAGTGAGGGAAAATGGGGTTGCCCTGTCCTCGACCCGGTGCTGTGAATGATGGATGTTTTTAAAAGAGAGGGTAAAGTTCAATGCTGAAGCAGGTCACCGAAGATGATCAAAGTCGTTCTGGTTAACCGTACAGGTTTGCTCTTCATCATTTCACTCACTTCAACCCACTCTCTCCAAGTGAAATATGAGGACTTTCCTTGATGAGATTTCTCCCTCTTTCCCTCCACACTCTCTCTCAATCTTTCTCACATACTCACTCTCACAAGAGCGGTCTCGTAAAGGTTTGTCAAGCAAGTACAATATATTAGACTTCCCTATCCAAGGTAAGGGAGGGCTTTAGGTCGCAATACCCACCTATGGTCTTTCACGTGCCCCTTATTATGCACACCTCCACCACCTCCCAAAATCCTTTTCAAGTAAAAAGAGAAAATGAGATTGGTTGACATTTGTGCTGCTGCAGCACCTCCACACCCAGGTGGCTTAGGTGAATTCTGGATATTGTATTTATTTTGTTGTTACACCCCACATCTGCTGGTTTCTTCTGTTTTGGATATTGTGAGAAGCCAAAGCTTTCCAGATGGCTTCCTATACTACTTTGTTTAGTGTTCTGTACTAATTTGTCTGATTTGATCTGTGGTGACAGGAAGGTTTGGACCAGATTCAGAGAGCCTCTCTAAGCGTGAAGATAATACAGTTCAAATGTCGCTTTCAACCAAAAAGGTGTGGTTTTTGTCATTTGTAACATCACATTGGTTGACAAAAGTATATTTCTGAACTTTGCCGTTTTCACCCTGGCATGTTGTTTGGCTGACATAACATCATAGGTGCTGTCACGATGTTGGAAGGGCCTTATGAAAGTTTTTGTAACAAGAGTAACCGTAATGCTGTGGTTTGACGACTATTGTGAATCTTGCACACTCACTCAGACTTTTCTGGGGGGAGGGTTTCTTTTTTTAACATTTAATTGCTTGACACATCTGCAGCAACTGCTTCTGCAGGCTCTTCAACAGGCTATTACAAAACAACTGAAAACACAACAGATGAACACCAGCATGAAAAATGTCTATTTCTCCAACATCTGCAGACTCATCTGCAGATGTCCTGGGTGGTACAGCCCAGTCGTGACAGGGTGACTGAACATGTCCTCACAGTGTCCTGCTAATGTCCTGTGTATAAACATTTAATTTTGCAATCTTCATATCCCAATTTATAATAATATTAAAACAGTTTTTTAAAACAAAAAGTACAAACAGGCACACATTCATTCATACTGACTCAGAATTCTGCTCAGGACTGTTGAGTAAACGTTGATGCGCACCACGCAATGAGTAAACTGCACATATGTCTTTCCGGCTGTAAAACGATCGATGCGGTCCAGTTGTTAAAAAAAAACAGTTCAGTTTGTCCTCATCAGCAGAACGCATTCAGTTGTACAACAGCAGCGGCTGTGAAAAGCCTTGATTTTGAGTGGTTTCCTTCTGTTGGGGGGAGGACGGCTTTATGATATACATGTGTTAAGTTATGTGTCACTGTCTTTGTGGAAGTGACGTGACTACAGAAACACAGAACAGTATTACATCTTCCTGTGTTGTGAATTTTCAGCATAAAGTCATCAGGTCCTGAAGCCTGTGACCTACATATGACTACATCATGAAGCTCACAACCTAATTCATATCAGCACTGCCAAGTCAGTGAGCAAGGAAGACTGCAGGATGGATGTGACATCCCTTGTCATTCTTATGCTGTGCATGCACGTCTTTCTGACAAAGCTGTCAAGTCAGATTGGTCTGTTTTTTTATTTTATTTGGACAAATATGACGAACTATCAAAACAACTGTGTGGCATTTAAAATCTGTTCATATCATAGTGTGACTGTAGACTTAAAAAGTTTAAAAGAAGATTGATGTGTAGACAATTAAAAATGTAAAGATTACTTATAGCTGTTGACGAAAGGAATTAAAGTGTCTCACGGTGGTGCCAGTTGCCAGGCAATAAACAATAGAGAGGGACAGTGCAGACAGTGTGTGCCACGGCTGCACACTCTGCTTGTACAACTGCTCTCGATGTTCCATCTCTCTTGAGATTTACACACTCCAGCTCCACTCTTAATGAGAGTGCTAATCATCCAATGCGCTGGACCAGTCAGACAATACTTTATCTGTCCTCGGGGTACAGACGTGAAAATAATGATTCATTAACTCAGGCTATGCGACTAAATCAATATTTGTATTGCGCCAACCTCCTTCTGAAACCACTATCTAAGAGCATGGAGGCCGTTTCTTGTGGTTGTTTTTGTCCTTGTCATTGAGTATCATTATTGATATGTCAAATGGAAAATTGCCCTTTCATAGAATCTTGAATTCACAATCTCTGTATTTCATTATATTATCCACAAGTTATGATGATTATCCTTTTAAAGCTGGAGAAGACCCCTCACTGGGACTTAAAAAGCAGGACTGATACCAGCGCTGATTGCCATGGTATGAGTCACTTTCTGCTTTAAGCCTTTAAACTACTTTTTTTTTCTTTTTCATTGCAGATGTTGCTATTGGTAACATGTACTGTAAAAAATAAACTCTTTTCAGACATTGAATATATAACTCTGCAGGCTTCAGATATGATCTAAAATACTGTCTCTTGGCCTTTCAAACGTAGCTCTTCCTTAAGTTTTGTTTTGAAGTGGTTGTATAGAAAAATGACAGCATTGTTTCAGATGTGTAGGGTTCATGCAATATGGGGCACCATGGTGTGTGAGAGGGAGCGCTGGCACTGCTGAAGATCAGTGGCAAGCTGACTTGTAGGAAGAATATTCTCCATTTTCTCACAGGCTGTGTCAGTGATGGCTTTTCAAACTGATTGTGCAGACCATCGTGAGCACTTTCCACTTCTCAATAGTTGCTCCCCTTATGAATTCCATCATCAATTTCATTATTTACTAGATAGACCACAAAATCCGGCTGCCTATTTTACACGGCCCAACAGTGTTCAAGCATTGTTAAAAAATTTGAATATGTTGGGGTTGTGATTTTTATTTGATCAACTTTGTAATCAAACTCTGTCCTGATTGAGAATGCATTTCCCTCATGTGGTGTAGAAAAAGCCTTTTGCTGGATTTGAGAGGACAGCTTAGTAATTACTCATGTTGTTGAAATGTTTTTAGCCATGGGAAAAGGGAAAGCCTTGTTGCTCGGTCTGTCGGTCCATTAATGTGGTCCCGTTGGACAACATTTCATCAGATTTTGTATTATGTTGTTGATCCCCTGACTTTTTATGTAGTGGCTCTGCTGTATTTAATGCTAATTGGCTGATGTTAGCGTTGGGCTAAAACACTAAACCAAGGTTAACATATCACACCATTGTATGTTAAAAGGCATGTTAGCAGTTGGTTCAAAGCACTGCTGTACAATGTGCCTCACAGCATGGTAGACTCTTGTGAGGTGTGGGGGGAATGAAAACACATTTTAGATCAGATACAGATATGACAAAACTGCTCAAATTCAACAATATTACATGGTTCATCAAACACGTTTTATTTTCTTTGTGTATAAGAAACGATATTCAAATAACATATTTATTACTATTCAAGAGGCGGAAAAGGACGTGCATTTAATATGTCACTGAATATTTAACCTTGTCTGTGTAGTCTTTTCATCATTTTGATGGTACTGAAGTCAGAAATTGCGGGAGTGTTACAGAAATTCAACTCGGTCTGACCCGGTAAAATCGCCATTGTGACTTCTACAGAAAAGTTAAACAAAGGCAAACATGTAACTCTCAGGTTACCGTTTAGAAACATAAAAGCAGGGGAAAGACGACAGCCCTCAGGACAGCAACATGGATGAGTGACAAATTTTATGACGATGTATATGTGAAACTGTCGCTCCCTGCGGTGGAATAAGTTAGTGACTCGACGGGAGGCCGTCAGTGAATGACACAATGACGAGGACACAGGAGGGACCCAGGCCACTCCATCACACCTTGGCAAAGCAAACAATCCTGACAGAAGCTTCGCATGGCTGCTTCAGCACGTTTTGAAGGATATTTGTCTTGGCGAAGAAGGATCCTCGAGAGCAAAATCAAGGAGCCTGATATAAAACGTCTCCAGCTGCGTTTGAAGAAGGCGTAACTGACCTGGAAGCTTAACTGTGTGTGAAAGATAATTGTATCCACTTCCTACCTCATGTCACAAGCTCCTCGAGCCATCACGCTAATCAAAGGGGGGACTCTCATATCAAGGGCTTTTTAAGTGGTTGTGTTTGGGTCTGTGAATATGCATTTGATACAGAGTGAAACATCAATGAGGGGGGAATTCATCACTTTGATTGTCCGTAGCCCTGGCCCTTGATGTCTCAGGTAGATGGAAGACCGTGCATGCGTACGGGAAGCGTGGATCGATCAGTCCTACTGCCATTCTTCCTGATTAACTAAATGAGAAACACTAGTTACTTTTCATTATCTCAATGGACCAATTCTCTGAGATTTCAGGAACACTTCAGCAAGAGAAAAATAGCTCTGGACTACAAAAAAGAAAAGAAATGACACCATACTTTATTGATCCCTGTTGGGTAATTTTCTTTCTGCTTCCTCCTCCGTGAGCCACTAAGAGGTAAGAATCAGCAGCAGAGCAGGGCTTCGGCAGCTGCTAAGGCTTCGGTATCTAGCTCAAGGACACCTGGATGGTTTCTGATGCAGGATTTCTTTCAGGCCTTGCTTCTCCTTACTCACTGCTCCGTCCTGCTGCCCTGTTCTGTTGGTGCGATGGTTTACTATTAAGCGCTGTGAAAGTTTTCACCTTTCAAAAGTCCCTGGGCACAAGGTGCCACTTCCGAAGCATCATACTGAGAGTCGTATCACAGCTGAATAGGTGCGCTGACGCTTGGCTCTGTAAAGGGCAACCTTTAAGAATCACCAGACGTAGCATTTGTATTCACACTTACTGACTCCAACGGAAGAGTGAAAGTCACCTCATGATTATACATGCAGCGATATGTTTTGGAGTAATCAATTCAGTTCACTATGTATACTGGTGTCATACTGTTGACTTAAATTGTAGAGGAACTTTTTATAAACTTTATTTTCAGTCTATACATGCAGAAAACACATATTCAAGTTTGGAGGTTTATTCATCAAAATCTTCGTATTGACAGTGACAGTGGATCTTTGCGCCATGGGAGCTGCCACGGTTTCCCTGCAGCAGCTGCAGCATGGCTGGGAACCATGACACACTCTCGCTTGGTAAATGCGAAAGGTGAGCTCCAACCACTCTTAGCGAAGGTAGGTCTCGTGTGTTCATGGAAAGTCACACTGCACGTTGTACATTCACTCCTGAGGCGAACAGATCCACCTTCATGAACCCAAACCTGTCCCACATCATCTTTAGAAGCACCGGACTCAGTTTCCACTCGTGTTGGGATGGACTCCCACGAGACCGTAAGTCTGCAGCGCGGTACCGTTCTTCAGGTGTACACCGCTCTGAGGGAGTAGGTGCTTTTGAGACCACAGCAGAAGGCTCAGTGCTATTACCAGTAGCTGCACACTGCCCTGATGTTTGATGTATGCTGCCGCTGACATGTTGTCTGTTCTCACCACGACATGTCTGACAGCTTATAGACTTTATATGGAGAAATCAGATTCTTCCATTTCCTACCCACCATTGGGACTTGAACATTTCACCCCATCCAGAGAGGGACCAGTCTTTAAACAATGATAACTGTGACGTCACGCTCCCAAGGAGAACCCCCTGCAACAGAACACTGGGATGTTTTCCAGTGTGCCAGGTCTGACTGCAGTGAGGGAGGCATCAACCTTCAAGGTTTGTGTTTAATTGTATTGTGGATTTATATCATGTGGCGAAGTTCCAAGGGGACCACCATATAGCTTGCGGACTTTGTACCTAGCATCACTGACAGCGGCACTCGAGATATGCACAACCAGATAAACTGATGACAGGGCAGGGAGCGCTTCTGTCAGTTTATGGCAAAACCCATTCACTAGCAAGGACCAAGCAACCAACTGAATGCGTTTTAACAATTTTATTTGTTAGACACGGATGATAGGGGAATCGTTCGTCGATTCCATCTATTCGGTCGGATGAGTTGTGGGGAGCTACGTCGGAGGATCCGCCGTGGCACCCGGGCACGACGAACCCCTTCAGGATCCTACGGAAAGATGGAAAGAGGAGGGAGAGAGGAAAAAGGGGTTGGGAGGGTGGGGTTTAGAAAACGTAAACGGGACAGGAAGAGTGGTTAGGGAGGTATTTATGGAATACCGGAAGAGGTGTGTTAGAGGCGTGGTCCTGCTCCCGAAATTGCGCTAATTAGCTACAATTCACTAGCAAGGACCACGCAACCAACTGAATGCGTTTTAACAATTTTATTTGTGAGACACGGATGATAGGGGAATCGTTCGTCGATTCCATCTATTCGGTCGGATGAGTTGTGGGGAGCTACGTCGGAGGATCCGCCGTGGCACCCGGGCACGACGAACCCCCAAAAACTCCAATTATTTTAGATGCGATTGCGCGGCTTGGAGATCTTTGAGATCTGAGCGGATGTAGCGGTGGTACGCTTGCGAGGACCAGCGGCCCATGATTTGGATGAGGTGTTCTGGGATGCCATTACGGGAGGCTGAGGTAGCGGCTCCGATTCTGAAGGAGTGTCCGGAGTACAAGGTGGGAGAAATGCCGGACGAGGAGAGAATGTGGCGGAAGTGCTGGTGGAACCAGAATCTGGTAGCTACTTTGCCGGATTCTGAGATAAAGAGTGGCTCTGTTGGTGATAGGCTCTGAGATTTTCGAAATTGCAAGTATGTGGAAAGGGTCTCGAATGGACTCAGTGGTGACTGTATCTTAAAGTAAAAGACAGGCGTGGGTCGGCCTGATTGGTTAGTTTTTGTTTGCTTTAAGAAGAATGTCATGGTGTCTCCTGAAAGATAGGATAAGTCGGATATGCAAGCATGGCGGCGTGCATCAAAAGTGAGGGTTGAAGCAGTAAACTCTGAGCATCTGAGGAAACCAAAAAAGGCCAGGGAGAACATGGCTTCCAAGGTTAAGGCAACGTGCGGGTTGCTGTATCTGGAACGGATCGTGATGATGCATGCGGACAGTAAGTCAAAGGTGAGGGGGAGGCGACGAGGACTTTGTGTGGGCTCTTTCTTCGATAGACCTTTGAGGAGCGAGGCTAATTGGGGATGATTCGAGGCTGCGCATGGGTTTCCGGTTAAGAGTTTGCAGAAGAAGTTTATGCCACTAAGGTAGGCTTTGATAGTAGGCATTTTGATGGCCATTTTGGAATGAGCGAAGGTGACGAAACATGCCACGGAGACAAGATCGAATGACGGGAAGGTTATTGGTCGTGGAAGTTGCGGAAGCTCTTCCAAGCTGTCCAGTAAGACGAGAGGGTGGAAGCCGATAGGCTATCGAGTATTGCGTTTTTCGAGCTGGTGATCAGCGGTAGAAGTGCAGGGTTTACAAGTTGAACGTCAGTGCCGAATATGGAGGAACCGGCGTCTGATGGGTTTCTGCATGAGGGGCCAATCTTCTGAATCTCTGAAATGCAAAGCGAGAAAGGGAGTCAGCGATGGTGTTAGAATACCCGGGAATATGAGCAGCACGGAGAAGGTAATTGTGTGTGAATGAGTGCCAGGTTAGACGGCGAATGGATGGCGCGTTGGAGCGTCCTTTGTTGATTATGTCAACTACTGGGAGATTATCTGAGTGGATGAGGATGGACTTGCGTGGCCACTCGTGGCCCCACAGAATGGCCGCGGCTATGATGGGGTAGATCTCGAAGAGCGCAGAGGAAGTTGTTAGGCAATCTCTCACGAGCTCGGGGGGCCATTTTGTTGCGAACCATCTTCCATTATAGAAGCCCCCAAAACCAACAGAAGGAGCGGCGTCCGTGTACAAATGTAATGTGTGTGCGTGTGTTATTTTGTCGTCGTAGAAAAAGGTAATCCCGTTCCAATTGGAGAGACGGTTCAGCCAGAGACGGAGTTCGGAGCGGCTTGAACTGTCCAGTGAGATGAAGTCCAAGAGAGATGGGACGGATGCTGCTATTGCTAGGAGGTGAAAGATGAATGATCTCCCTTGAGGGACGATGCGTAGGGTGAAGTTTAGGTGGCCCAAAAGGGAAATAAGTTGGCGTTTGGTGTAGGGCTGCAACAACGAATCGATAAAATCGATAAAATTCGATTATTAAAAGAGTTGGCAACGAATTTCATTATCGATTCGTTGTGTCGCGCGATTATTACGTCACTCAATAAGTTGCGGAGATGTTTGAGTATAAAAAAAAAAGTTGAGTTGAGCGCGGAGCAGAGCAGAGCAGAGCGGAGGTAGAGGAAAGACCACCGGAGACCCGTAACGATGTTTGACGGTGCGCGATCCGTAGGCGGGGCATATCCGGCGTGCATGGCCGAACCGAGTGCGACAGTACGGCGGATCAGCCGCCCCGGAGTCGACTGCTATCAGGGACGTAACGTCCCTCCAGTAGCTCTTCTGGTGCCGGTGTGTACTCGTTATCCAGTTTGACAAGCATGACAAGTTAGCGTTAGCTCGTTAATAACAGTAGTAAAGCAGGACTAAAGACACGTTTTATTCACTCGCCTTTTTGGCCCATTCATTTTTCAATCTGTTGTCATGTATATATATTCTGTGCTTTGTCCCATATCGGTTATTGTTGACAAATATATTTGTGTGTGTTGTACTTTTACATTTTTTTTATAGCACTTGGTCATCTTAAACTGTGTTTAAATGTGGTGTATAAATTAACTTAACTTTCACTTACGACAATGATGGTAATAATTTAATGAATAAGCTTCAAGTGAACTTGAGTGTGTGTGCGTGTCTGAGTGTGTGCGTCTGTGAGTGTGAGAGTTTGTGAGTCTGTGCATCTGTGAGTCTGTGCATCTGTGAGTGTGTGCATCTGTGAGTGTAGTGTAGAGAACAAGTTCTGACGTTCAAACAAATCCTGTTAAGTTTTCTGATTTGTATTTTTCTTTATTTTTTATAAATGATTTATTGTTCTGACAGCTCAGGTCCCTCTAAACAAAAAAATACATATTTTTGTGCACTTTATTTAAAAAAAACCCGATATAATTGGCAGATGTAAAGCATAAAGCATACTGTTTTTGAATAAAGGGTTGGAAATTAATGCTTTTTTTTTTTTATCCGATTCATCGATTAATCGTAAAAATAATCGACAGATTAATCGATTATTAAAATAATCGTTAGTTGCAGCCCTAGTTTGGTGCAGCGTGTGGTAAGGAGGAAGTTTGAAATTAGAAGGCTGATGCGGTTGAGTTTTTCGGTTGGTAGAGAAGCCTCGAAAGACTTGGTGTTGAGAGTGATTCCAAGAAATTCAATGGACGTGGATGGTCCCTTTGTTTTCTCTGCGGAAAGAGGAACTCCGAGTTCGGAAAACACTGATGTCAGGGTAACCAGGCCGGAAGCCGGTGGCAATGAAGGGGGGGAGATGATTAGGAAATCATCTAAGAGATGGTCGAGGAATGGGATTTTGTAGTTATTGGACAGGATCCAGCATAGTGTTTCGGACAGGTTGTCAAATAGTTTGGGACTGCTTTTGCAGCCGAAGGTAAGCCTTACGGCGAAGTAATATTCCTCCCGCCATTGGACGCCGAAGAACCGCCAAAAGTCGCGGTGGATGGGGAGAAGTTTAAAAGCGCTGGTGATGTCTGCTTTTGACAACCATGACCCCTGCCCGGCGAGTTTGATGAGGGTTATGGCGTGATTGATTGTGCCATAATGGAGGGAGAAATCTTCGCTTGGAATCAAGCTGTTGATGCTTGGTATGGTACTACCGTGGGGTGCGGAAAGATCAATAATGATCCGTTTCTTTCCCGAGTATTTCCTGGTTGCGATACCGATTGGGCTTATGCGGTAATTGGAAAATGGGGGTTGAGTGAATGGGCCGATCATGAACCCTTCTTTCACTTCCTTGATGAGGAGCTGGTCGACTGACTCTGGTTCTTTTAAGGCTGACTGAATGTTTTTGCATATGAATGGGGTGGACGGTTGTGCGACAAGTCCCGGGTGGAAACCTTTTGTAAGTCCATCGATGAGGAACTGGACGAACGTCGGATCGGGGTGGTTTTTAAGAGCTGCTGCTAGGGCTGGGATATTGATGGGTGTCGAAAGGTGCTTACCTAGATCTGGTGAAGTGGGGTTGTGAGGACATGCCGGCCGGACGTGGCTTCCTCCGCAAAAGGAGCAGATGTGGAGGAAGCGACACTGGGACATATTGCAACCGGTGTCATTGAAATTGTTGCAAATTGAACGACCTCCATGGAGGAAAATGGGCCTGCTCTTTTTGTCTATACCCTTTGATACTGGGAATGTTACGGATGGGGTGAATGGTATCGGTTTCGGGGGTGTGGGTAATGGGAGGGTCAGGGGTAATAGGCGAGGAAAAGTTGAAGCTCTTTTATGAGCTTGCTGGGTGGGACGGGGCCTGGCACAAGGAACAAAAGGTGGCTGCCCGAGCGGCGAATATGCGGCAGTAAATTTCGTTGTCGATGGCGCCCCAGTATGTGTCTTCGTTGAACTGCTGCAAGCGAGCAGCAGCTTCCGAGGCAAAGTGGATGTGGTATTGGTAGAAACCATTGCCTCCAAAGCGGAGGGCTAGATTGAGAATGATGGTCAAGTAGTTGTCCAATTCCATTTGGCGGCTGGGATATTGGGAAGAAATCACGTCTCTGAAAAGAGAGAAAGCGTAAGCGAATTCGGTGGGTGTGAGATCTTTGGAACGGGTGGGTGTTTTCTCTTTCGGGTGAGTGCCTTGGTCGTGGTCTTCCGAGAATCTGTTAGCGGGTGGTTGGTGAAGGGAAGGCAATATGAGGACGGCAAGGTCGATGTAATTACCGTCTATGATCTGTTTGCGTAGGTTAGTGGGGACTGGAGAAGGGCGAGATATGAGAGTGTTGGTGTGACGAACGGGGGGGGTAGCGGTTGCTAGAGTGAAGACCTGCTGCCGTAAATGCTGTGGATAATGTCTGTGAGCTGGCCATGAATGGTGCGACAGGGAGGCCTGAAGGTCTGGCATCCCGGTGCCAGGGGTTACGCCGAACTGTTGGGGTGGCTGAAAGAGGGTGGTGGGGGGGTGCTGGCATCCCGGTGCCATGAGCTAGAGCTAGCTGCTGCGGTGGTTGGAAATGGGCAGTGAGGGGCGCTGGCATCCCGGTGCCATGAGCCCCGGCTAGCGCTAGCTGCTGCGGTTGGAAATGGGCAGTGAGGGGCGCTGGCATCCCGGTGCCATGAGCCCCGGCTAGCGCTAGCTGCTGCAGTTGTTGGAAATAGGCATTGAGGGGCGCTGGCATCCCGGTGCCGTGAGCCCCGGTTAGCGCTAGCTGCTGCAGTTGTTGGAAATAGGCAGTGAGGGACCCTGGCATCCCGGTGCCATGAGCCCCGGCTAGAGCTAGCTGCTGCTGTAGTGGGGGATTGGCGGTGAGGGGCCCCAGCATCCCGGTGCTAGGTGTTCCTGCTAAGGCTAGCTGGAGAGGTAGCTGGTGCTGGACGGCGAGGTGTGCTGATGTCCTGATATCGAATTCCCTGGATGCCGAAAGCTGCTGTTGGGAGGATGTGGAATTTGGCATACCGGTATAGTAAGCTCTGTCTGAACGTTGTTTTGCAGGTGATCTTGCTGCTGCTTATGTGCTGGGTGATTTGGGTGTACTGTGTCTTTAACCGGATTGGTGACGTCTCGACGTGGTGTTGGCGCGATGACGTCATCCGGAAGAGAACCGGTGTTTACCGGACGGTTAGCACGGCGGTTGGACATGAGTAAATCTATGAGCTTAGTTTTATTGTCGGATCTGCGGAAAGGGATTCCGTTTTTTTTTTTTTGCTTTTTTCAGATTTACGACAGTCCAGTTGGAGGTTGGTGAAGGCTGAATTGCTGGGGATCGCACCGGAGCGTGGTGGCGGAGCGTCTGGCTGCGTGTGGTGAGCCCGGAACAGCTGGGACGAGGTCGGGAGGCTGCCATCGTTCTCGTGGGTGAAGGAGTCGGCGAACTGCGGCAGCGTTTTTCGGATTTTGACAGGACTCGTCCCCTTTTTGCTGATGAAGAGTGTGAACTGGAGAGCGTTGGTATTTTGTCGGGTGAACTGTGGTAGTTCTGCAAGTTATGAAGGGATGAACCGGGCGGAATGCAGACTTTGGAAGGAACTTTGTGAGTGCTCGCTAGACTCGGTCGCTTCTCTGGTGAGGAAAGCGGTGTCTGTATCATGGAGACGCCGTTGGAACTTGTGGAATCCTGGGGACTTCTGAGTGGTTCGTATTGGTCTTCTCTGAAGAGATCGTCGTCGTCGTCGTCAGAAGGGGAAAGCGCGATGGCATCCATGGTGGAAGCTAGGTAGGTAAGTGATAATTAGTACAGTACTTACGTTCCTACTGTTAGATATCGTGTTGCCTGCCCTCGATCGTGGTTTAGAAAACGTAAACGGGACAGGAAGAGTGGTTAGGGAGGTATTTATGGAATACCGGAAGAGGTGTGTTAGAGGGGTGGTCCTGCTCCCGAAATTGCGCTAATTAGCTACAAGTGTTGGCAGGTGCTGTATGACTTCTGCCGTGTGGATTGTAGCCTTCTCCTGATGGAGCCAAAAGGACTAGGTCTTCTAAGTTGGACAGAACCTTGATCCCTTTCCTGCATAATGGCTACAGGGCTGTTTCAAGTTGTACTGGAATTGTATCGGAAATGTGCTTGAAATTGTGCTTTGAAATGACAGGAATATGGAAACATGCATCTCTCAGGTCGATCGAAGTGAACCAATCACCGGGGTGCACTAATTTCAACATTTCAATGTCTGATTGTCAGCATGCCACCACACTTGAAAACGGTGGGGGAGGGGGGGGCTGTATGTATTCAAGGATAGCAGGCTTTGCCACTCTAAACTGTGGTCCGTAAACTGGCGGGCATACGTCAGTGGATTATTTGCAACCAGCTTGTGGCCTTCTCCGCCGCTGAGTGGGCTAAGTCCTCGCTCACTACAGATCGGACAGCTGCCTGGGAAGGGCCGGTGTGGGCCATGGTGCTGAAAGTGCATGACAGCGTCAGCGTTCAACACTGTGCATCTAAAAGCTAGGTCTGACACTGGTCTTCCTAGAATATCACCACTGACTCGCCCTGATGAGTGGAAGGTGGTTGATACTTCTTTAAGGTCAGCAATAAACATCTTAAAAGAGTTAGGTTTCCTGAAAAATAGGGTGCCTTAGCAGCGGGAAATTCCAGAGGTATAGAAAGTCAATGCTGCTCCGTATCCCTAATCATCACATGCCTCTAGTAACCCGAACTCCGTTCGATACTGCAGCTACTCTAAAGGCATTTGATTAAAAGGCATGGAGAAGAAAAAAAAAACAGGCCTGTGCATAATAATCCCAATAGCGATAACTCTCAGAGGGCAAAGTCTATACGCAATACAAACACATTATTAGCATTGAGCTCAAAGTACAACTGTACCCAAGTAGCTGCTAGGGTCGTCATATATGAGGTATTGTTTCCACTATTGAATTCTACAAGTCATATTGTACTAATAAGTTTGAACAATCATACAGTGAGGTTTCCAGTTTGAAAGTGTAAATTTAATTTTTCTAGTACACCAATCGTCTTATTCTGTTTTCTTTAATACTATCACCCAATTCAATCACATTAAACGAGATGTACTGCAAAAAGATTGAAATATTATTGCTGCACTGGCAAATGTTTTCATTTCTTTTATGAAATGAAGTTTTAGGACTCGATAACAGCCAACGTACTTGATCTGATGATGAGTTTTGCTGAGTTTGATCAATCTCTGCAATGAATCAGAGTAGATTTTGTGCAATATTCATTTGATTATATACTGCACATTCTCTGTCTTGGTGCTGTGCCAAACCACAGATATACAAATAAGAGAAAGTAAAACCCCTAACCCTTCTCACTAAAAAATGTGTTCAGACAACTTGTCATTAACTGTGCATGAAGGACCTTGGTGAGACACATAACTGAAAGCCTAATGGGTCAGTGTCAGAGCTTCTCCGCAGAGATGACAAAACCTTACAGAAGGACAGCCCTCTCTGCAGCACTCCATCCATCATGCCCTTATGGACAGTGGCTAGACCGAAGCCGCTGCTGAAAAAATGGCATATGACAGCGTGCCTGGACTTTGCCAAATGGCACCTTAAGGACTACAACCGGGGAGAGGAATAAACGTTGTGTATTCTTCTGAGACAAAATAAATTGTATTCAATGACCTGAATGCCAAGCATTTGGCAAAAATGCCAAGCATCTGGCAAAAATCGGGTAGCACTTATAGCATACTTAATGTCATCCATTTAACTTATATTGGCAGCAATAAGTCAATTGACAACTTTGTGACCTGACTTTCTTTTATGGACATTTCCATCCAATCGAAGAGCCCAAGAGGATTTCAAAGAAAAGTTTAGATTAATTAAATTAGATAATTAATTATTATGAGCTTCTATAAAGTCTGGATTGGAGGGTCTGAATATATGTGGTATAGTGTGTTTGCTACCTCACTACTTGATCAATAAAAGAGCTAAGCTACTGAAAAGGTGTTAGATTCAGAACATAGCTACGCTACTGTCAGGTTACTGAAAAATACTGCTACTGCCCAACACTGACGGTATTGTCTATTTTATTCAGTGATGGTTATTTATGCGAGCAAACTTTGAACTTTCAATGTTACCGTTTATAAATGAATGATTCCTTGGCATCGCAGCAGCTACTGTGAGGCAACAACTGAAAGGTTATGGATATATATTCTGTATACTGGGAAATAATTGGTACAAAACAGTCACTTGGCACCATTGCCTTCATTTTGATCTTTCTGTTTCTCCTCATTTTCTTTGCTTAACACATATTCCTCCACACCCAATGCAATACTGTGCAGTGGTACACAAAAATATACAAATTTGAAACAAGTTGAGAATTAAGACGTCTTTCCTCTAGGCGAGGGGTCTTCAACGTTTTTCAGGCCAAGGACCCCCAAACTGATAGAGAGATGGAGTAGGGACCCCCGACTATATATATATTGTTTAAAATTGTGTTTTATATTAAACTGGGCCTAGTGCCATGTATAAACATACCTATTTATTGTGCATTCAATACTAAGCTATTCAAATACACAGGTTCATATATTCATGTTTTTATTTTAAACATGTGCAAGGTACAGTGAGTAGGGTGGCCGTGCCACTGCCATTTAGAAACATACCTTGTCAGCTGATACCAATGCCAATATCAACATTGTCTGTCAATTGCATGATAATCATGCATACACGCTATTAAAATTGATGTTTTCATTTTAAACATTAATGTGGAAACGAAAATGGCATATTAGTGCCACTGCCATACATAAACATACCTGTTATCTTGCATACAATACTGAACTATTAAAATAATGGACGGATTCATGTTTAATTGTCTAATCAACCAAAAATGTTGCGGACCCCCTAGGGGTCGCGGACCCCATGTTAAAGACCTCTGCTCTAGGCATTAACTAGTCTAGTGCATGCATAATGCATTTATGTTTTAATAAATCCCATGGAGAAAGTGGATTTCTACACAATCGTTCCCACCTGGCACATCTTAACACAAACAGTGTTGTTTGAAATGAGGAAAATCAGTGCCATCCACATTGTGTATCACAGCAATTTTGCATCTGGTTAGCATTTAGGAATATTTCAAAAACAAAAGCATTAGGAAATACGCTATCATTTAGTTGATACAGGCTACAGTTATTTCAGTAAATGAAAAGGAATATTCCCCTGGTCCTTCTTAATTAGTTCAGAAATGTGCAAATGTGCACTGATAGCATTTGCTAAATTGAACACCACATCCTTGATGGTGCTTACTTGGGGTAACATTTCCCTCATGGGTACACGGCGTGTAGTATAAATACTCAAACAAGACCCAGAATCAACTATCAGTGAACTTACAACATAAATTTGATTCATCCGGCTTAGTGCTGGTTTCTTCTGGGACATCTTGAGAGATTTGGGCCATCCCTGTTATTATGAATGTGCTGCAGAACTAAACTTATACTATTTAATATATTCAGCTTTGATGACAGCAGCAAGCGAGCAACATCGTGTGAGGAATTTCTTTAATGAAAAAGAAACTGCTATCCTGCCAACGTTCACACGTTAACAAAGAGGTAAATAATGGGGTGGGTTATCTGTTCCAGTTTTGGGACGGCGCAGCGCTTTTCTCCAGATGCAGCAGGTTGTTTTCTATTCTGCTCTGAGCTGATTTCACTGGTAATTGGCTGAAAATGGCCTCCGGAATGTTGATGTGCACGCAGTTCATTAAGGTGCACAGATAAGCTCATCATAATATACACATTGAACGGGGCCTTTTCGTGTTTCCTCATTTATATTACAGTCTGCATGATAGCACTTCAGCTCATTTGGTTGAAAACAAAACATACAATCATGACAATAACAGCAGCCCAGGCAATATGGTATTTTGTTAAGCAGTATCCGATTGGTGAACAACCCATAATACAAATGCGGACCTCATCTTGCTCCATGTACTGCTCTCAACACCAAAAGCCTGGTAAAAAGATAGGGCTCCTCCAAAGAGACACCCCAGTTAAAATGGGGTAATAATTTAAGCTAATAGATATCTTCAATAAACGGCCCCAGCTGATTACTTACATTATTTTGGATACTTCTTTGTATAAATATATCAGAAAAAACTGCATAACACTGCCATAAAAAAATCAGTGTTTCAGGAATAAAATGTTGTATAAATCAAGCTATGAACAAACCCCATCTGTAAAATCCTTCAGAATACGCATGGGAATAAAACTGGAATGTTTGGTGAATGTTGGTGCTACTGCTGTGGAGATTTCTGGGTCAGAGTATTATAAAATACTCATTTTGAGAAAATGGCCTTTTAACTAAATCTACAGATCCAAAAGTAGTAGAATAAGCACCAAAATGTGTATTTTGAATGTTTTCTTTCCACTAGTCTGAAAGAAGACATGTTATGGAAGCTAAATAGCCCAAAATCTCTAAATTGACCTCTAATTGAAAAAGATTCTTGCTTGTAGTGTCTTACCTTGGAGGACATCTCATCCGTCCCAGTCCCACCTCCTCCACAGTGGAGATGACTTTTAGCTGTGAAGTAATTAAAAAGTGGCATAGAAATATGAAAACCTTACTAATGACTCCTAAACCTTTCATTATGGGACTATCAGCTGCTCACCCGAGTGGAAGGAGCTCATTGTGCCGTACTGTGAGCTCAAGCGCTTGTGAGACGGTCATACCACTGCCCAGGGGACAGGAAGGGGATTATAAACTGTAAACTGAGCCATTCAAAACAGTAATGGAATGCTGTGAGGATGAAACTAAATCTCTTCGCCTTTAAGATTTGTTTTATTTACTTAGACTTGCAGTTAATGGCTGGAAATATTTCAGCCTTTTCTGTCAAATCTCATGCAGTTCTTTAACTACAAATATCTTGAAATTACAAAGTATGCAAACTTGAAATTGAATATGACCAATAACCACTCTAATAATGCCCCTTGTCGTTGTCGTTGCTCTGTACGAAGGCAACATATGTCTCTTTCACCATAGAGTCTTTGCATATCAGTATCAGAATCAGAACCATTTATTGCCATTGTATGTTGAACATACAAGGAATTTGACATGACATTTATGACATTTATTTAACAATCAACAACAATCAGTGCAAGTAGAAACATATTACAATTTACAGAGAGATATAAAATAAGGCGAAATATAAAATAAAGTGAAATATAAAATAAAGTGCACAAAACGAACAGATAACAGGACTATAAACAAGTGAGATGTAAGTGTAGTGTAAAGTGTCGAGTGTAATAGAAGGGATGCAGGGGAGTGATCGGTAGGAATTTTTTCTGGGGATGACAGAGTCAGTGGGGGACCCGGGCTCTGTTAATGAGCCCGACGGCGGATGGGAAGAAGATGTTCATGTGGCGTGAGGTCTTGGTCCTGATGGACCTCAGCCTCCTGCCAGATGGAAGCGGCACCAACAGTTTTTGTCCAGGGTGAGAGGGGTCGACTACAATCTTTCTTGCTCGCTTCAGGGTCCTTGAAGCGAACAAGTCCTGGAGGGACGGCAGATTGCAGCCAATCACCCTCTCGGCAGAGCGAATGATACGCTGCAGTCTACCCTTGTCCTTGAGGATGGACTCAATGATGGCAGTGTAGAAGTGCACCATCATTGTCTTTGGCAGGTTGAATTTCTTCAGCTGCCTCAGGAAGTACATCCTCTGCTGAGCCTTCTTTGAGATGGAGCTGATGTTAAGCTCCCACTTGAGGTCCTGGGATATTATGGAGCCCAGGAAGCGGAAGGACTCCACCGTGTCGACGGAGGAGTCCCACAGAGTGATAGGGGCTGGTGAGGCTGCTTTCTTCCGGAAATCCACAACCATCTCCACTGTCTTTAGAGCGTTGAGCTCCAAGTTGTTCAGACCGCACCAGGTCACCAGATGGTCAGTCTCCCACCTGTAGGTGGACTCATCCCCACCAGAAATGAGTCCAATGAGGGTGGTGTCATCCGCAAACTTCAGGAGCTTGACGGACTGGTGACTGGAGGTGCAGCTGTTGGTGTACAGGGAGAAGAGCAGAGGGGAAAGAACGCAGCCTTGGGGGGAACCGGTGCTGATGGTCCTGGAGGCAGAGACGTGTTTTCCCAGCTTGACGTGCTGCTTCCTGTCAGACAGGAAGTCTGTTATCCACTTGCAGGTGGAGTCGGGCACGTGCAGCTGGAAGAGCTTGTCGTGCAGCAAAGACGGGATGATGGTGTTGAAAGCAGAGCTCAAGTCCACAAACAGGATCCTGGCGTAGGTTCCTGGGGAGTCCAGATGCTGGAGGATGAAGTGAAGGGCCATGTTGACTGCATCGTCTACAGACCTGTTGGCTCTGTAGGCCAACTGCAGGGGGTCCAGGAGTGGGTTGGTGAGGGTTTTAAGGTGGGGCAGGACAAGGCGCTCAAAAGACTTCATGACCACAGAGGTCAGGGCGACGGGCCTGTAGTCGTTGAGTCCTGTGGTCCTTGGTTTTTTGGGGACGGGGATGATGGTGGAGACCTTGAAGCAGGCTGGTACGTGGCATGTCTCCAGGGAGGAGTTGAATATGTCTGTGAACACCGGAGACAGCTGATCAGCACAATGCTTCAGGGTGGAGGGGGAGACAGAGTCTGGGCCGGCTGCTTTGCGGGGGTTTTGTTTCTTAATAAAGCCTGTTAACGTCTCTCTCCAGAATAGAGAGAGTCGTCACTGGGGAGGGGGGTGGGAGGGACACTGGGATGGGTGATACAGAGGCATGGGCCCCTGCTGGGCTGGGGGAGGGGGACCTGGTGGTCTGGGTCTGGTTGATGGAGCTGTGGGGGAAGGAGTCAGGACTGTCCCATTGTCTGTCAAAGCGACAGTAGAACTCGTACAGCTCGTCTGCCAGGCGGAGGTCATTCATGGAGTGTGAGGCTTTTGGCTTGTAATTGGTTATCTGTCTGAGGCCTCTCCAGACAGAAGCAGAGTCATTTGCTGAGAGCTGGTGTTGTAGTTTCTCAGAGTACAGTCGTTTAGCGTCTCTCACCGCCTTACTAAACCTGTACTTTGACTCTTTATACAAGTCCTTGTCCCCACTCCTAAATGCCTGATCCTTTTGCAGTCTTAGCTGTCTGAGTTTAGCTGTAAACCAGGGTTTGTCGTTGTTGTAACTCACCCTGGTGCTTGATGGAACACAGCTGTCCTCACAGAAGCTGATATATGAAGTCACAGCCTCTGTGTACTCATCCAGACTGTTGGTAGCAATCCTGAAAACATCCCAGTCTGTACAGTCCAAGCACGCCCGAAGATCCTCTAGAGCTTCACTGGTCCACTTCTTGAATTTCCTCACAACAGGTTTACAGAGCTTTAATTTCTGCCTGTATGCAGGAATTAGATGGACCATGACGTGGTCAGAGAGACCCAGTGCAGCACGAGGGACGCCGTGATAGGCCCCGCTGATTATGGTGTAACAGTGATCCAGAATGTTCTCCTCTCTGGTTGGGCATTTAATAGACTGTCTGTATTTGGGGAGTTCATGGCTGAGGTTTCCTTTGTTAAAGTCACCAAGGACAATAACTAAAGAGTCCGGGTTGGTCTGCTCCACACGCAGTATCTGGTCGGCGAGTGTCCGCTGTACCTTCTGCACGTTGCCCTGCGGCGGCATGTAAACACCGACCAGGATGAATGAAGCGAACTCACGGGGGGAGTAAAAGGGTTTGCAGTTCATGATAAAAGATTCCAGATCAGGAGAACAGTGCTGTAGAATCACTGTCACGTCGTTGCACCAGCCACTGTCGGAGTAGAAACAGATACCTCCACCTTTCGATTTGCCGGAGAGCTCCGAGTCACGATCCACTCTGAACAGCTGGAAGCCAGCCAGCTGGAGCGCAGAGTCCGGTATCGATCCACAGAGCCAGGTCTCAGTGAAGCACAAAACGGAAGATAAAGAAAAGTCTCTGTCTCTCCCCACCAGTAGCTGAAGTTCGTCCAGTTTGTTGCACAGTGAGCGCACGTTTGAGAGAAATATGCCCGGCAGCGGTGTGCGAAATCCACGTGTGGAAGTAATTCCACAGAGGTTAGCAGAAAAGATGGAACTAAGTCCGTTGGAGTTGTACCCCTGATGTTCATGAGCTAATCTCTGGTGAAAGAGCTCCTAGTATCGCAGCATAAAACTGAATTTACGACAAAAACAACACAAAACAATGAGCACCAACACGTCGAGGCAGCAGTTTGTGGCACCATCTTGAATATAATTCAATATAATTATCTCTTCACTGGCCAGCTAATTATTGCTTTGTTAATTAATGCCAGGTGCACTTAACAGGTCAACAACTCAAACCCGTATGTTACGTAACAACATGTAGACAGTGGGATCAGAATGTTGTTAATTCAATTCAGTTTATTAGTATAACCCATAATATCACAAATCACAGACTGAAACTTGCAGGCCTGGGTAAAAAAACAGCACGTTTGTTTTCTAAAAACAGACAAAACATAATAATGCTTCTGTCAAACTTATCGTTTTTGCAACAATTGTGACGGTACATAAATAATTTATACTTGAAATGTTGTCATTTATTAATTAATAAATTAGTACATTATTGTAGTCAGGTGCCCTCATGTTTAAGTAACGGATGTATACAGTTAGTGCCCTCTTGGATGCCACAATGATAGATAAAACAGGATAAGACGCTCTCTATGGTACTCCAATATGCAAAACAAGCTGATGAGCACCCTCTTTGGTAAACTTCTTGTGGACAAAACAAAATACAAGGTCCTCTAAGGTGCCCTTCCAGTGGACCAAACCCAATGCAGGGCCCTCTAGGGTGTCCTTCAATGGACCAAACCCAATGCAGGGCCCTCTAGGATGTCCTTCAATGGACAAAACCCATTGAAGGACATCTTCCATAGGATGTCCTTCCAATGGAATAAACCCAATGCAGGGCCCTCTAGGATGTCCTTCCAATGGAATAAACGCAATGCAGGGTCCTCTAATGTGCCGTTTCAGTGGACAAAATGCAATGCAGGGCCCACCCCTCTAGGGTCTCCTTCCAGTCAACAAAACGCGATGCAGGGCCTTTTAGGGTGCCTTTTCAGTGGACACAATGTAATGCAGTGCCCTCTAGGGCAGTGGTTCTCAACCTTTTTTCAGTGATGTACCCCCTGTGAAATATTTATTCAGCCAAGTACCCCCTAATCAGTGCAAAGCATTTTTGGTTCAAAACAAGATGTAATACATAGCGCTGTGCCATGAGTGTCTGATTTATTAAACTGTCAACACTGACACATTGAGTGCTTTTGCATTTATATTTTAGTGAGGTGCTTGTGCTTCACTAAGGATCTTTGTCAGTCTTGGTGGCAGGGAGGCACAGTCTGTTTCTTTGCTTTGTTTTGATCACAGTCATTGCAGAGAAAGAGGCCTCACATAAATATGTGGAGGCAAAGGTTAGTAGCTGCTCCAAAGCTTTCTGTTGCAGGTCAGGGTGCTCCTGCTTCAGACACACCCAAAACTGTGTGAGTGTGGATGTGGCAAACTTCATCTGGAGGCCACGGTCAGATGACACTTCTAGGAGTTTTTCCTGATAAGTGACAGGTAGCTTGCTTCCGTTTGCTTTGGACAAGATAAATTAGTTTCTCACCCAATCCAGCTGCGCAGATTTCTCCTCCATGTCAGGAAAGTAGGAATGAAAATCTTAAATCAAGTTGGACAAATGTCCCACTATGACCGACTTGACCAGGTTGGGTCAAACCATCCAGGTATGGGGGAGACTCTGGGTTTTAAGGATAATGAAATTGAATAGCCTACTGAATATAAAATTCAGTTTATGAAATTACACTTATATTTCTTTGAATGGATGCTAACTTTAAATAAATATTTTTTAAATCTCACGTACCCCCTGGAGTGCCTCCACGTACCCCCAGGAGTACATGTACCCACATTTGAGAACCACTGCTCTAGGGTGCCCTTCAGGTGGATAAAATGCAATGCAGGGCCCTCAAAGTGATGTTAATACACTTTTCTTTTGAGAAATTCATGTTATTAAAATTAAAAAATTCGCTCTGGTTACTTTTGACCCATGATGTGCATCAGGTTAAAAACAATAAAGAAAGGCGGAAAAAAAATCTGCTGACCTGCTGAAATACACTTTTTTTATTACTACGCACAACCGATAAATATTACAAAACTAGATCAGATGAAAAATAACAATAACTGAAAAATAAAGTGTGCATGTATGTGCCAATTAAAATAAAAGTTTTACGTGAGAGAAAAACAAACAAACCAAAAAAAATACAAAACAATGAAAATAAGTTAAGCCAAATTAAAAAGATAGGTGTTTACGTAATTCTTTTAAAGACTCCCAAGATCCAAAGGAGGAATGGCGTTCCATAGTTAAGGCCTTGAGGGAAGATGAGTCCTTAAAACTTTCGTGAACCCCTGATTGTGATACAGCTAAGAGCTTGACATTTGTAGCTGTGGGCTGGTAGATTCAATTTGGGCTGATTTTGTCAACATTTTGGTTTGGGTTGGGTTTTGAAGAGAAAGATATATTTTTTTGATATTAGTACATTTATTTATTCAGGTGCCCTCATCTTTAATTAACCACTGTATACAATAAGTGCCCTCTTGGATGCCACAATGGTAGATAAAACAGGATAAAAAGCCCTCAACCGTAGTCCAATATGCAAGACAAGGTGATGAGCACCCTCAAGTGTAAATTTCTAAATACGACAAAACTAAATACGAGGCCCTCCAGGTGGACAATATGCAATGCCTTCCAGGGTGCCCTACCAGTGGACAAAATGCAATGCAGGGCCCTCTAGGCTGCCCTTCATGTTGAAAAATGCATGCAAGGCCCTCTAGGGTGCCCCTTCTAGTGGACAGATGAATGAACAGAAAGTTGTGAAAAGGAAGTGAATCGGAGTATAGAAAAAAGTCTAGGGGGGTATAATATAGATTGTTTTCAAATTCCAAATGAGTGGTGGCACCTAATCAAAACTCTTGGGCCATGGGTACCTTAGAACATCATAAACTAACCCATTAAAACCATTCAATTTGCATGTACTTGCCCCCAACATGGTCAAGTACAGGCCTTATTGTGAGCAGGCAACAGTGACTGGAGTTATCTTGTAAGTGAAGCATCTTCAATCTGCTGCTTTTGCATTCCTCGTGTCAGAAAGCCAGTAGTTTATTGTACCCCCATGATTGGCTTCATTAATGATTTTAATTCAGAGCTGTTGGTTTTAATGGGGCATGTGATGAGTTGACAGGAGTGCAAATTTGTCTGGTCAGCAATCGTCTCGAATTATTCGCTGCCAAAGAATGCGGAGAAGTACAGCATGTCAGTGAAGGAAAGAGCTTCCATGACCAAGTGGAGGTACTTAGAGTAGCAGTGGGCCGGTGCATAAAAGCAATTTTCTTCAAGAAAATGGAAAATCAATAATGTAGAAAAGGTATCTTGTGTGTGTCCATTTCCCCTATTTGTTCACTTTACTACTGCCCAAATATAATACTATATTGACACCTGCGTTAGTGTACAAAACACACACGTCATACATGCCTCCCCTCCATTCAGTCACACAAAACCTACAAAAGAAGCAAACCACAGGACACCATGTCATGCTATGTATAGCCAACAACAGATGTAACGCTGATCTGTGCGTGCAGCCTATACCTGCAGCAAGTAATTGATCCTCTAAAGACCAGGTGTTCTCAGGCAGCTGCACGTTCGTCTGTGTCCTGACGAAACTGTGGGAGGAGCAGCAATGCTAGTCGAAGGATTCTGAGAGAAAAGGGAAAAAAGGAGAGGAAAAATAAAGAATAAATAAAAATGTTACTGAAGTTCAATGATGAGAACATTTCTGGGGATCTTTAAACAACTACCAATATTGCCAATGTATGCAGCAATGATACGTTTTCTCTCTCCCTCTCCTTTTTTTGGCATCTTGCCATTATTCGAGGGAGACAACATGGGAAGAAAAGGAAGGTCGCTGGCTGGAATGATGCCGCAGCTACATGGTATGAATCTCGCACCTTGTCATCAGCCATGTAACCAAAGCAGCATGTGAGCAGCAGCCCATTAGCAGCAGCTGCAGTTCTCCATCAGTGTCCACACCAGGTGCATTTAGACATGGGGCTGCTGTAAATTGGGTTTTAGCAGCTTCAGTGGTGGGGATTAAGTAAGTAAATTTGCTTGAGTATTGTACTTAGGTACAATTGTGCTTTACATTTCCATGTCATGCTGATTTATATTTCTCAAGAGAAATATTGTACTTTTCACTTCACTACATTTATTTAAGACTTAGTTACTTATCAAATCAAGATTTTACAACATATGATTGGTTTACAAAATAGTATCCATTGTTACAGGTAAAACTAACGAAAGTATGGAAAAGTAGTCCAAATTAGCCCCACCTTAACCAAATACAACATCTAAGTAGTGCTTAGATATTAAAACCTCAATAATATAAAAGTACAAACTCTGCATGTTGGATACTTCTACTTTTAAAACTTAAAAGGTGCTAAACACAAGATTGTGAGCGTTTTGATTGCCTTTCAACATTGGTGGCTCGCAGCTAACAATGCTATCAGCGCCAACAGTGCAAACATGGGCAAACAGGCTGACAGAGTTAACAGTATTTACCTGAGGGGAACTGGAGGGTGAGTGCTATGCTTCCCAGGCGACACCGTCTGTCAGGATGGCGGTATCAGCTCTAACTGTCATATGAGAGCAGCGCAGAGCGGCAAACTGAGCAAGAAGAAGCTCTGATTAAAACACCCTCAGAGGGAGATTGACTTCATTCTCTGCTGAGGCAGACATTACTCCATACATGTATCCATATAGAAAATAGTTGTTTGCTGCTATATTAATGGTCTGAATGTCGTATGTAATTCTTTAAGTAAGTTTTGATGCCAATTCTTAAATTTTTTATTGCAGGACTTTTTCTTGCATCAGAGTATTTTTATACCGTGGTATTGCTACTTAAGTAAATTATTTGATTTGACTTCCACCACTGGTAACTGCCCAATATACCATCAATGTACTCACATGCCCAAGTGAAAAGAAATCAAAGTACCAAGCAGCAAGGACTCTCGGTTTGTGACACGTTAAAATGAATGGTTTTGTGTGAGGGAAAATTACAAGAATAATATGCTATGACTGTCTCAGCCACCATATCTCAACCCAATGGGATACGCTCCCAAAAGGGAATGAATCTTTAGGAAGAATATCATGCGATGCCTCTAGTAGAGCAGCGTGCCAAGAGATGTTTTAGACAGACATGCGAGACAAATGCAATGTATTCATTCACGTAACGCCTAAAATGATTTAGAACCTACTGTGCAGAATGTCAGGAATGCTAATACTGTAATCTTTGCACACTAATCTACACTCTATTATGTGCTGTGCATGCAACTAATCCATTGGGAGTGACTGAAATACAACGTTTTTGTGTGATACGGGTGTCGCCATTGTGTTTGCTCGTGCAGGAGTGATCCCCATTTCACAGTCGATATTCGGCTAGGCTCTTTGATCCATAATCCCACGATTGATCACGGCACTTTAACCCACATGGCCCCGCTGTGTCCTCAATCGACCCCGCAGCCATCTCCATCACATTCTCTTAAACGGAGGGGTCCTCCCGGTGTGAAAAAAAATGGAAGAGTGTCAAAGGGAAGAGAGAGGCAGGCCCTCTGCCACTGTGCTGCACAGGAGTGGGCGTAAACTGCAACGGATGAAAGAGGAGCAGATCTTTTAAAGAGAGGAGATACATTTCTGCTGGTGTCGTTACCTAATCAGTTGATCAGTGAAAAACGCTTTTTTTTCCAGAATCTTCCATTGTGCTTTGTGTTGCGTGTTTGTTTAATATCATCTGCTGCTTCTCAAGAGCTCATAATAGTTCATCAAATGTGTTAAGTGTATTCTGGCCCTGTGAAATTAAGAAGAATAATAGTTCTTCATCAAAGGTATGGTAATAGAGATTTGTATGCGTAAAGGAAGGACACTATATTAGAAAAGGTCTGTGCTCAACAAACCGTGGATTGGATAAACTGTTTGAATATCTTTCTGTAGGGCTGAAGAGTGCAAATCTCGTTTAACACCAATTCATGAAGATTTTCTTCTATTTTTTTATGTTGCTGCTTGAAGCAATATTTTTGTACTTCACAAACTCAGTTTGCTTCCATGGCTGCGCTCAATGCAATTAGTTTGCAGCATGTTATGTAAGCCCAACAAATAAATGATAGAATCATCTTTGCCTTGTTACAATTTTGCCATGAAGACCTTGAATTACTCTCTAAATGCCAAGCACAGTCAAAGCCTGTATGCCTATTGTAAGACGATACTCGTTTTATAGGCAATTTGAAGTCTTGAAATTAACTACACTAAAGATTGGGGGGAATATATATATATTCAATAGCTTCTCTGGTGATCTTATTATACTGATTTCTTTCTCACAAATTCATATACTGGGTCATTACTCTGAGAGGTTTGAGAGGCCGGTGAAGCTGGTATTCAGAAGTTCTTTGATTCAGCTTTCTGCTGCTGCTGCTGCTGAAGAGGTGAGGGAATTAATTTTGTCATTACAGGCAACTCAGAGCTTGGCAGGCCACAAAAGGGCTTTCTCAGATCCAAGTGGATTTGATATCCTTTTTGATTCTCATATTCCCTCCTTTTTTTTCTTTTTCACATAAGTAATCTGGACAGCAAAAGACTTGGGTGCCCTTGTAAAGATCTTTTGTTCTGTCAGGACGACCAAGTATTTTTCTCCAGGCTACTATTTTCTGCTCTCAGAGTTGGCACCAACCTGCATGGTAAGAGGGGAATGTGGGGGGGCGGGAGGATAAAGAGATTCACAAAGCCTTTTCAGTCATCAGGCATCGACTGAAGTTGTGGATAGTGTACAAAGACTCCTGTCTTTACCAGAAATTCCTCTAGTTTACTTGAGACCCTGGGGCTACAGATGTTTTGGAGGCCCTTACCTCTCTTTACAATATGCCACATCAACATTGCGTTAATAGACAGCAACAAAGCGTGAACGGAATGTTGACATCCAAATTCTAAGTCAACCTTAGAATACTGCATAGCTTCTTTATCTTTTTTTCTAAACCAGGATGCACAGTTGGAGAAAACACTTGTTATACTATTTGTGGCCACCACCCAGTGCAGGTGGCTGCGTAACGTTGTTTGACTCTTCTGATGAAAACATTTCCAATAACTCCAGAGTGAGTTAATACAATTAATTGAAAAAATATGAATGTAATCATTTCCAAAATTCACAATGTTTTTTTAATCAAATGACATATCTGCTTCAATCCCACTTTTGTTGGCGTTCAGCCTGTCAAAAACAACATTGTCACTGAGGTCAAAAAACAGTTTGCTCTCCCGCTGGCCGCAAAGGGAGGCACACGCCTTTATTAACGAAGCGGTCGAGCAGCAATCGAACAGCACCATGAATTACAATTCACTAACAAGGACCACGCCAATAACAATATGAGTTTCGAGAGGTTTATTGCGTGATGGAATAATTGTTAGATTTAGGAAGCGGAAGGGGTCGAGGGAGAGGGATGAAGAGTAGGGATAGGGGTAGAGGGATGAAGGGATGTAGTGTAGAGGGATGAAACGATGTAGGGTAGGGATAGGGGTAGAGGGATGAAGGGGTCGTGGTAGAGGGATTAAGGGGTAGGGGGATGTAGGGATAGGAGTCGAGGGATAAAGGGATGTAAGGGTGTAGGGAAGAAGAAACAAGGAGGCTAGAGAGGGTCGTAGAACGAAGGTTGGGCTAGCGATGGGGGACCGTTGGTGTCCGATGGGGTGATAGACAACAGGAGGTGTAGGGAGGATGGATGAGATGTCTGGTGCGGTGGCATGTCGCTACGGATGGTGGTTGCAGTTCGAGGTGGTGAACTCGGAGCAGTGTAGGAAGCCGAAGAAAGCCAGCAAGAACATGGACTTTAATACTTAGGCTATCTGTCTCCCTTCATGGACAGAGCGGAGTGTATGGATGCAGCGGGTGAGGAGGTCCGAAGTGAGGGGCAGACGTTTAGGTGTAGGGCGTGGTTCAGCTTTACGGAGACCTTAGAGTAGCATAGCGATGTGTGAGCGGGTAGAGGCTGGCGCGGAGCCCCCGAGGACGGTTTTGTGAAGAAGTTGATTCCACTTACGTATGTAACCCGTATGGTTATTGCTATTGCTATTGTCCTGTAGTAGCTGGCTATGGTCTTTTTTGGACCATTCATGGTCAGGCGGCCATGCGGCTGAGAACCACTTGTCACCGTGGAGGCCGCCGAAGCTGATGGAGGGTGCTGCGTCTGTGAAAAGCTGGATGTCTTCCGGCTTGGTGATGTGTTCGTCACAAGGAGATGCCGTTCCGAGAGGAGAGGAACTGGTGTTGTAGTTAAGCTCGGTTTTTGCGTGCTTCGTCAAGTGTGACGTGGTCATGGAGGTTTGTAACAGAGGCGGCGACTAACAGGATGTGTGGCAAGGAGGATGTTTTTGTTTTGTTTATTCTATTAATTATATTTATTTATTTGTGTGCCGTGGGAGATCATCAGGTGTGCCGTGGGAACTATCCAATTTCACTTAATCGGTCAGAAAATATATATACACATATATAATTAATATACTTATTAATTAGTTGCTGCAAATAATTTGCCATAGTTGAGCATCTGAGCCTGCGATATAGTGGCTGGCTAAGTAATGAAATAATCTTCTGTGTCAGTGGGTGGCAGTAGGTAGCGCAATAAGGACCGTGTTAATTTTTAAAACAGTAGAAATAAGTGATGCGCGGGAGAGGTTGCGGTGACGAGATGTTTGTCGAGATCCGGCAGAGTGCTTCGGATAAGCAATCATACATTTTCGGGCTGCTCTTGGACGGACGCATGGCGGAGTAATACGCATCCTTCCCAGGAAACCAAAAAGGTACCAGTAGTCTAATCTCTATGTTCTTTGCACTTTGGTCACAATCTTTGTTAGTGCTGAGTGTAGTTTGAACCTCTTCGTCATTTGTTTGTTCCACAACTAGGTTTCGAAATTGTGATTGATGGGGACGGGTCCTTGTCATTGAGCACGTTTGTCATCTTGCGTCTGTGTGGTCGAACTCCAAGTGGCATATGCCTCATTGGAAAAAAGATATCCATAAGCCTTCTTTGAAAATGTACAAATGTTTTCATTCATAGTTTTAGCTTTTATTGCTGGACTTGCAAACCACATGGATGCACTGACAGCGATCCTCCCACACACGTTTTTCATACTTCACTCTCCAGAAAGAGGAGGGTGTAAAGAAAATATGTGACAAGTAAAAATACAAGTTCTGCCTAGCAGAGATTTTCTTAATGTCTCTTTCTTTTTTTCTCTTGCCGCTTTCTCTGTCCTTTTATTGTTTACAATTTAATGTTTCCTTTTAACTGCTTTATGCCGTTTGTCTGACAGTGTATTCCCATGAGAGGGGCCCTCTTGTATGATAATGATGCCTCCATTATCCTCGGACCACGTTCACATTCCAGGAAAGGAGCCAAGATGATGTAAAACAAAAGCGGCATTTAGGCACTCTTTCTTGCTTATCATTTCAGTTGGACAAACGAAATACCCCCCCGTTAGATGTGTTAGATGAAATGCTGATGCCCCTCTATTGTTATGCTGGCCCACAGCCACAGGGAATCTTATACTCTTAGCAGCATGTTCACCGTGGGTGCAGGCCAGCAGCCCACTGCCAGGCCCCGGCGCTCAACAAGTGGATGCAGGCAAATTGAGTGTTCTTCATGGACACATATAACTACATAACGGCTGCTTTGAGAGCTGTTACCATGGTAATATTGCTTCACACCAAGGCTCCTGCCAGGAGCACTTGGGCATGGAGATGTGATATTACATACTGTATTCAACAAACGTGCAAAATGGGTTTTCATCATATTGCCGTTGTATCGAGAAATCGCACAATGGCTCAAAAAGTCCATTAATCGGGTAAATGGACAATGCTTGGCGGGGTAGTGTTGTTGCTGGTAGCAGATTTAATAAATAATAATGAATAATGTCAATTTATGTAACTATACTATAAATTAGTATCAAAGAATGATGGTACTTAACTTACACCATATGCCACCATTAGTTTGACTAACATAATTTAACATAAGATAATTATAACCACCCAATTTTTGAAAAATTAGGAAAACTACAAAATGTGATTAAATCTTAATCTCAGGGTTGCTACTGAATTATTCTCAAGGTGTACAGGGACATACTATTTCATATACACACAAATCCAATGATCAAGTTCTTTATAAATGAAATGTATTTGACTTACTACATAACTAAGCTACTAAACAGAAAATAAATGAATAAAGGATAAAATAAACAAAATTAAAGGAATTAATGAAGAATAGGATGTAGAGTACAATGAACCACAACTAAATGAAAAGGATTACATGTGACCAAGTAGAATCAGTGACTCACATCATTGACTGAATAATTAAATTAAATGAAGTCAACACATTTATGCACCGTTCAGCAGCTGATAGTTTGAGAAGCACCAGGGAAGATTGTGAAGCACCTTTATATTACTTTAATTTGTATTTAATTTAGATCTTTAGGCTAAAAGATATTTCTATCTCAGATTATTTTACTATGTGACTTACATTTATTTGGCCGAGGAACATCACAAACTAATTTACACCTGGAAATGGTATTGTTTGGTGGGCAGATGGCTGGTTAAGCTGCATGCAATGGCGGCTGTTCCTCTTTGGAAATCTGCATCTGGTTGAATGATTGTAGTTTGTTGAAACGCACTCTTCCATCTTTCGCTCAGCGGCAGTTGATTCGTCTTTCTCTGATATCTTCGGAACCTGGTCGTCTTCTTCGTTGAGGGCTGACACCCTTCAGCGTCAACTTCCAGAGTCGAAGTCCAGTGTATAAGACCCGAGAGAGAGAAGTCTTCTCGTTGCCGTTCTGCTTGAGAAAGGGGGTGCAGTTTATGGCGGGAACAGCAAACAACAATTCCATCTTATCTATCCTGATCATTTAATTTAACCTTATTTTACCGAATTACTACTAGTTACTCTCATAGTCTTTTTAATTCTCCATATTTGAAATGTGTGCTATCTAAGCTGCAAAAAAAAGGTATCAACAGTTGATATAAATCACTGAATAAAACCTAAAGATTAAATGAATCAAACAATTACACAACATAGATAGACACTGACATGATGACACAGACAGACCTATGTAGATATACATGTGTGTGTACCTATATGCATAATAAATGAAGTCCTATCTTGAGCTTATCCAGGCATATGGTAAATACTTAGTGCCCTTTGGGTCATGAGAGCAGTTCCTGAAAGAAGTGTATTAGTTCAGATTGTGTCATAGACATTTCAGTTTTATAATCTCTCGATGAATGTCCGCTACAGCGCATATGTTGAATTCCTGACCAGGTTTGGACAATATTTATATATATATATTTAATCAGGAGACTTAATTTAGAGTGGAACAATAATTTATTACACATGCACAATGAGATGAATAGTAAAGAGCCTTTGGCGATTTGCCTCCACCGTGATGTAGTATATAAAAAGGGGGCAGTGATGCTTTGGTTAGATCAAGAATATTGTCACTGGAGTCTAGACACTGGTGGTGGTGGTGCTGGTGAAGGGAGTTGCTACAGATCCAATGATGGGATGATGTGCAGGATTTCAGCGATGTGATTGGCTTAGGCAGATCGTGGCAGAATCTGTTTGATTAACATTTAGATCAGTGAATAAATGAGAGTGTAGAGAGAGTGGTCCTGAATGAAATTCCGCTAAGCTTTGAGCGTTACAAACAGGACTTTCTTCTAGGAGACAGCTGTTCGTGGCCCGTGCGAAACTACAAGTAAAGTTGACGTTTGTCCAGTCAGTCTTTAGTCACATGAGCTGTGAGTCATGTGACTCGATTGTCACGTGAGTCACATGACTCACGTGGTCAATCAAGTTTATGTCAACCACGCTCTTCAACCTAAACTTACATCCACGAAGCAGCTCAGCTGACTTTTTTTAAAAGACTGTTTTTAATTTAGTTCAGATGATCACGTACATACAAGTTTCACATGGGTGTGTTTCACAAGCTCGAGACATTTTAAACTTATTGGAGACATTACCTGGAGCGCAGCCAGTGTTGGAGTCAAAAGGGAAGACGGATAGACCCCAATTTGTCTTTGAATGTTTTATTCCGCCCACTCATTGTGTTCAATTCATCTTGTTTAACGGAATCCCTTATTCATTCGCTAGTTCGTGTATTATCTCTCACACAAGATGTCTCTTTGGCACTTTGCACTTTGTTATGCTCAGAGGGCCCGATGCTTCTCTCCCTCTATCTCGTGAATTCATACTATAAAGAATGCTGCTTTCTGATTGGTATAACAGGATACATGTGACAGAGTTGTTCTAAATGACCGTAATAAACTCTTGAAAAGGCCGACAAAAAATATCTAAAAAGCTTGGAGCTATTGCTATTTGTATAACCAATGACCTATAAAGGAAGTGTTAAATATCTGCTGAATGAGCTTCTTCTATTCGGTTATTTGACTTTATTGTGTCACCATGCCTTATGGTCATCACTGTTATGATATTTTGCTCCTGGTTAGCAGCACAAATGTGGATATTTATCAAGGTGAAACTGAGGCAAGTGCTCCAGGCAGATTTCCTTTACTGCTGTAAGCGAATATTGATCGCGGCAATTCTATTTAGTAGGAATGGATTCTGTGTGAAATTTGGCGGTCATAAATGCGTTTACCCTATTGTTGACTGAACTATAGACTTAATTTATATATACAAAACATCACTTTCCATTGTTGTGGAAGAACCACAAAATTTTGAGTCAACCCTGTCAATGAAACAGCCTTTGAGACGGAGGGCTGTCTATCCCGCTGTTGTGATAAGCGTAATTGTCATTACTGAGACCCACCCCTAAGGAGCTCCCTGGGTCCCTTCAGATAACACTGTAACAGGTGAGGCAGGAGAGAACACCAATACCAAATCACCAACTACACAATACACACACTGGAGCCCAGCACACTACACATCTGCACTACACCGAACAGTCCTTATCAGGATGCTCCAGCCAGCCCCTCAGAGGCTGGCTAAACATATTGCGGAATACTCCTGAGTGAATTAGTACACATGGGGGCACACGCATATGTGCAAACTTACCAACACCACTAATGTACATTTGTGTGGTGGAGGTTTTCCAATTTGCATTTAGATTTCAGAATATTACGTGTGCCCCAGTTCTCTTATTTTATCCCAGCTACCGAGTCCTCGTGCCCCATCAGCTCTTTTTAGACTTTCCCCTCTCACGCCGGAGCGAAGTCTGACCCAGCAGGGACTCAGGTAATGCCAGGTGATGCTAGAGAGTTTTAGCACATAATTGCACACGATCCCCTGGAGTTAAACTCTGACCAAACTCTGATTTGGTCCCCAATCCACACAAGAGCGTTTAAAAGTCATACAGAAAGTTCCCTCAAGCAGCTACAGTGTTACTGCAACTGATAAGAAATGATGAAAGGCCATTACGGTAAAAAACAAAAAACAATAGACATAGAAAATGTGAATTAATTTCATAATGGAAATTACATAAAACAATTTAAACCAAGCTATAAATTAACCTATGAAACCAGCAATAGCAAACAAATGGGTCATTTCTCCAGTAATAAATTGAAAAAATAATATTGCTGCTTACCGATGTGTTACTGACAGCATATATTAATAACTCGACAAAATGAGATCCTGCCTCTGTGAATTTTTGAAGAATTACCACAGACATGGTTTCTCATAGGGGAATGTAAAGTATGCAGCATTGCATCAGCTGACATTGTGGGCTTTTAGTGATATGTCTTGACTCATAACTCTTGGAAGAATTGCTATAACAAATTCTGGAGATATCGATGCTTCCTAAAGGATAAACCCTAATGACTTTGCTTGCCCCATCAGGTCAAAATTTTAAATTATCCAAAACTTTTGGATACCTGCAAAACAAATGACAATCCGGTCGAGGCCAGCTTTAGTTCATGATTAGTGCTATGAAGCAATTATTAGCATGCTAACATGCTAAACTAAGATTGTTACCGTGGTAAATATATCTGCTAAGCATTATCATGTTACCATAGGCATTTTGAGCATGTTAGCATTTAGGTCAAAACGCTGCTTTGCAAGTACAGCCTGAGATGCTATCATTGCTGATGACTAATGTATTTGTGGGTAGGCACTAGATGTTTAGTTTAGCATAGCTTGGATAGAGCTATGTTTCAAGTCTCAGACTCTCAAATAGAAGGAAATAAACATCATGCAATACAGCTAAGCCATTGTAATGGTATTAACAAATATTTTCTATGATTGCATGAATAGTAAATGGTAAATGGACTGTACTTGTATAGCGCTTTTCTAGTCTTTCCGACGACTCAAAGTGCTTTCACACTACTTGTCATCATTCGTCCATTCACACACTGATGGCAGGGGGGGGGGCTAAGTGCCACCTGCCTATCAGACTATCACATTCATACACCGTAGGAACAGCTACAGGAGCAATTTTGGGGTTAAGTGTCTTGCTCAAGGACACATCGACATGCGACCAGCAGACATACATACATACAGACACAAATAATTAATGAATAAGACAAATGCATCGTCGTCAGAAACAGGTGACGCTACAGAGGAAAGGACGTCTCATTTCTCCTAAAACATATTTCGTTGTATCCTCTGTCTTTGCATGGTTTTCTTTCTCTCCATGCATCCCTGGTGGGAGGGACTAAGACGCAAAGTGAGGGAAACGTGGATGCAATTAAGAGACTTGGGATGTACCCCTAATCTGCTGGATGCGTAATCAGCAATTGTTTAAACAACAATTGTTTAAACAACAGCTCTGTAACAACTTCCGAGTCAAAATAGATAAAATGCAGCTTAAAATAAACCAGGTCATAATTGAAAGGATGATTCACTGTTCCTCATATAAACATTTGGAGCTCATTCAGTCTGCATTCAACAACGCTGAGCTCTGTACTCTCACTGCCGCACTGCTGCCTGCATTTAACTTCCTCCTCCTCCCCAGCCTGTATTAGCAATTAACCATATAACCATACATGAATTTTCAATGTTTAGCACAAGTGCATGTTCATTAAATGCATCAGGCTCAGCTGGGGGGGGGGGTTGTGAGCTCAAACTGTCAAGCATGCTCAGATTTGCCCCAGAGCATCACATGAGCAGAGTCACTCCGTCAAAATTTAAATGTATTTTGCTGCGACAGAACAATTTTGATGGGAGTGTTAAATATATTCCTGACAGTAAATCTTACAGACTCAAGGACCTATCTAGCTTGTGTTGCTGAGACCCGAGTCTGACCGCAGATAGACAGAAGAGTTCCACAGATCCATGCCTGCAGGCCGGGATAATGCCAGCGCCGATTGAAATCTTTTGACTCGATTCCCAGCCCTGTTTGAAGTTGCATGCCCCCTCACTGTTCTCACATTTTCTCTGGGTTGCAGGTGTCTGGTCATGATACGGCCCCAGGAACGCGAACACAGATAAAATGAACTATTACCCACAATTTGATTGAACTGTCAACTTTTTTTCATCTTTTTTTTTTTTTTTTGACAAACTTGACAGTGTTGCATTCCTTTCAGTCAATTCTATGTTCCAACAATAGACTCTTGCTGTAATAGCCTCAGGAACAAAATAATAACAAGGTTGATTCCTGTGTTATCTATTATCTATTCATTATAAAGAACATGAGTGAGGAGCCTTGCTGTTCGTCTGTAGTGCTAATATCGGTCTTTTGTGGGGCAGTAAAGCCGGTGGATCTAAACTTCCTTGCCATGCTTCAAGCGTTATCATTTTTCAAACAAGGAATATTGTGTAACAAGATTTATTGGTGAAAATATTTCACAGAATAAAAAAAAAAAACCAAGCATAGATCTGATGAGCTTGGAAGGGACGATGCCAAAAGCAAAAAGAAAGCTGTGTTGAAGACGGAGGATTATGGGACTACACATGCAATAGTCTTCCCAGCAAGGTGTTCGCATTGAAGCAAAGCCTGGAGCCAAAAGGCTCAACGTTATACACATGTGTGTGCTGTGCGGTGATTAGGCCATTTAGTTCAAAGATCAAACGGACAGTTTCCTCACAGTTGAGATTTGATGTTCCAGTAAGTCCATCTTTGGCGCCGCAAGCAGAAGACTTCCTCCTCCATGAAAAAAACCCTCCGTAAAGAGTTGTTGACCCTCTAGACACGTGGAATGAATCAATGTTCTTGTTTGCAGGAATTTGCTCTGTTTTGGTTCCCTGCAGCAGGTAGGCGGGCTTCAGTGCTGGTCAAAGTGTGTGTGTCTACTCAAACAGCTCATTTTAGGGGAACACTCCATAAGGCATAGTAGTTGGGGTTACATACACTTAGAAACTCTGTCTGCTGCAGCTCTTAATGCCAGGCAGATCCATTCATCTTCATTCTGAATTCAGAGCCTGTTTTTCCATCCCTTCATTTGTAAACATCACAGTAAATATGGAACCCCCCTATGAGAGAATTGATTTATTTTTACAATCTCACAATCTCTGCAGCATGCAGCAGCCCCCAAAGAACAAAGTGAAAGTGCTCAACCATTAGTCATATATTCCATGTAATACGCACGTGTGAGGAAAGTCGTGCTTTTGCAGCTTGTGGAGTTTTTATTATCCCAGGATGCCTAACAACATCAGGGTAAAAGACTGCCGATCTAATCCGGGTACATTTACATTTGTTTGAATGTTGATTAATGTGCACTGTGCCCTTTTTAAATACAATTTAAAAAAATTAAATAAAATGCAGACTGAAATTCAGTCACCATGTGTTAATGAAATTCCTTTATTGGCATTTGATATTTCTAAACAGGGCATAACAGTCCAAAAACTGTTATGATTATAGAATCAGGAGTCAGGAAAAGCAGATTCGTAAACTTCTCCTCAGGAAGGAGCATACTCGAGTCAAGTTTAGAAAATAAAGCACCACCTCAAGCATAATTGAAATCCACATGAGTGTCAGATTTAAGCCAATATATAATATATATATACACTATGTATCTGCAGATTTCTTACAGCAGTTCTAAGGTTAGATGTTAGATGCTACCACTGTGGAAATCTCTTTCATTAAAAGCAAAGGTTTTTTTTCTGTCTAAAGTCTTTGATATCATTTTCATGGCTGAACATGATATCAGTCATTCATGTTTCTGTGGATGTTCTCTTGCGGATTGTTAATCAAAGGTCTCTTTCCTTCTAATTCCCTTGTAGCATGCACTCATCTTTAATTACATTTTGTATTGTAATATATATAAGGGCCAATGGACACCTGTTGAGTATACTCTTCCAAGTCCTTATGAAGCTCTCACTGTCACCAGAAGGTGCTTTCTGAACGTATAAGCCTGTTGAGATCATCTTATGTCTGATGTATTCAAAATAGTAATGGCATGCCATCTGTTATGAATCTTATGCAGCTCTTATCACTTCTCCAGAGAGTCCACAGTCTCTTAATGCATATCCTGTATATCAGGGGTATTCAAGTACATTTCCAAAAGGTCCAGATTGAGAAAATCTCCTCGTGCAAAGGTCCGGAACATTACAATAATATCTAACTTGAGCTATTTAGTGCCATATATATATATTCAAGAAGTCGTCTCTGTATAGTCAACAACTGTCAAATCAAATAAAGAAAGTACACATCAATTATATTTTAACAATTGCAGCTTTAAATTCAGTTCATTCAGGTGTGAAGTGATGTCAATCAAAACAGCCACGATATTATATTTTTCTCATCTTCTAATAAGAGAACTTAGTGTGCATTGACTTTATCTGTGGTTATTAAACCACTTGTTACAACTCTAGTCTTCTCTGGTAACATCATTGTTGGACAGTAAATTAATGTGTTAGTATTCTGATCATATTGGGCTCTTGGGTTTATTTTCTGTGTCTTCAGTTCAGATGTGAGTGGGTACGTTTGCTCCATATGAGACACACTGTTGTTAAACTGCCCATGGGAAGAGTTCACCTAAACGAGACTGTCCATCTTTGGTTAAAGACTGTTGTCTCTCTGAACACTTCTCTCTTTGTGGAGAATGTCCTGTGATTTAACTTTTTCTCCTGCTCTTCCTTCTTTTTCCTCGTCTCTCCCCCGTGTGTACAGCTTGTGGTGTCGAGTCAGGAAACTTGTCAGAATACCCATATTTGATTGGCTGAGCTGCATCACGTGAAGTGGTTTACCGCTGAACAAGTGCCGTAAATGCTGTGAAAAGGATAAGTGTGGTGACATTATGTCGTGACTGCCAACAAATCCCATAGAAAGATTGAAAAAGTTCCACAGCCTTTCTGCTGCCAGAGCCTTTTTTGCTTTCTGTCAGAGCACGTGAGGTACCACACGAGCGACATGCAGAGTAAGTGACGTAGTATATATATATGGTGTCTATTATTGAAAGTTCTGTGGTATAATTACAACCATGAAAGTCCACTGAGGGCGGGCTGGACGGTTGGCGTGTGGGTCAAACAAACACAGGACTTTCACTCAGGAGACCATTGATCGTGTGAAACCAAAATTACAAGTTGACTTTACGCTTCTTACGTAATGTTGTTACACTTGTTACATAACATTTTGTAAGAGAGTCCGCTATGGGCGGTTGTTATATTTTTACAATAGTTACGTTGTTAAGGTACCTTTTATTTAAAACACAAACCATGATTTTCTTTCGACTTTTTACCAAGTAGTTTTGTAACCTAAACCTAACCAACCTTAACCACGTTAAATTGTGCATTTCTGCAAGACTGATATGAAATTTTTTTTTGGTTCAGAAATTTCGCCATTCAACATATCCCGTGGTTTGCAAAAAAAGTACATGGCCACCATTTTTTCCGGTGACTGATTTCGGCAGATACCGTACTTTAGTTCAGATATCCGTAATGCTGTCTATTTATTACTATTAGTAACTAACTATTTGGAGCCGAACAGTGTGCAGACCTCCTTTGAGTCCTGCTGTAATTAATTTATAGCCAGTGTCAGCAGACAGTCCCGTTAGTGCTCTGCCAGCCCTGTTACTGCAGCCATCGGCACTTGTTGCTTGTTTAGGGGGCTTTCTAGCTCATAAAACGCATGCTCAGATTGATTCAGGAATGGCTGCAATGAATCATTACTTTCATTATTGATGCATCTGTCAATATTCTTTTAATTAACAGATTAGCTGCCTAGGCTATGAAATGTCATATAAAGTGAAACTATTTCACAAAAGGTTTGGGGAAGTATGCAAAAAGCAGAAAATGTTTGGCCTTTGGGTTCATATATTGAGGTCACATGACTGACTTGGCAAGTCAACAACACTCCATTGTGCTGTCCTCTTTGCTCTGTACGTTTGAGATCAATGTGCATTGTCCTAAAGTTGCGGAACGAAGAATTCAAATTGCTGTGAGTCCCACATTGTTTACCCGATATGGATGTCTATACCATGAGTCAGCGAATTTATGTTACAAACACAATGTGCCGAAACAATGAAAAAATATGTTACAGGCTTACTACGTTCTGGCACTGTAATTAGCAGCGCACATTGTAATATAAGAATATTAAGATGCATTGTCACAAGTGAGGTAACATATTCCCATATATATGTATATATATATATACATATGTGTGTGTGTGTGTGTGAATACGTGGAATCCTGCCGAGTCCCTTATAGCTATACATAAGGACCCAATACACTGGGGATTTTAGATAAGCAGGAGCCAACATCCCCGGCTTATTGTAGGCAAAGTCTCCTTTACTCCTCTTCATCTTGTGTCTAATCCCCACTGGAGCTTTGCCTAAACCCCCTTGCTCTAATAGAAACAGAACTCCGACTGTCACAGGGGACTGACCAGCTCTTCTCAAAGTTAATTGAATGCTACAATTAAAATACCAAAGTGCTCAACCTCTCTCCCCAACAAACTACAGCTGCATGCTGGTATTAAGTGGTTATAATTAAGGACACACACGAACATGATTCTAATTGCTTACAAGTATCTACACAGACGCAGCATCGCATAACCACTTGGTGATTTACACATGTGCCAATATGTTGGGCATGAAAAAAAACGTATGCTCTCAAACAGTTCTGAGGTGAAATGTTCCCATGGCTGTGTTTAATATGTTAGGGAAAATGTGCCTGGTGGTGGAAAGTCGATTTTATCAAACGAGCAATAAGAGTTGTAATTGGCTTCAAGATACAAACAAACTCCAAACACATCTCCGGGAGAGGAAAGCGGTATTCACGGAACTCACTTGTTAAGTATATCCAGAGGGTGTATCGAAACCCCGCAATCGTCCAATAATGTTTCTGTTGGATATGGTGATAACTGTATGAAATGCAGTGTATCAAATACTTGCATTAACTATTTTTTTGATGTTCCTCTCATTGGACATGCTGCACATGTAGGCCCTGATAAAGAACAGCATATTGGTCTGTCAAAAAAAAGTCAATGTAAAATAAGTTATTATTTTAAATGAGTCAAATGGAAATGCTGTGATATGGTGATACTGTGTATATATATATATATATATATATATATATGGGCAATGACATTTTCTATACAAAGAAACTTTAATTCTGCTGCCAAACACAGCCTTCTCATAGTGGATCCAACAGAGACATATACATTTGGACTCTTGCTTCTTAACACATGAAAGCAAATTTGCATGATTTTGTGGGTCACAGTGTATATTTAAAACTTGTTCCCAGCATTAACATATGGTTTAAAAAAAATAAATAAAAAAACACACGCAAACTCCTCCCAGCCCATTGATGTAATCTTAGTCGAAGTTTGGAATGCAGCATGTGTGGATTCACATATTTCACCTTTGTTCTCATTAGTTATTTGCACCCTGCTGAGCGCCGCTGGCGGCTGTATTGTTTGTTATCCACTTTACCTCTGTTACTTCTTCTGCCTGGAAATGATCCGGAGCTCCAAGACTAAGTCGTACAGCAACTGAACTTGGTAGACAGCTTTTATTTCTCCCTCTCTACTCAGCTGGAAAGGCAATGCAAAAACTGAACGAAAGACAGGGTTAAAAGTGAACAAACACACTCAAAACAACTGGTGGAGGTATGTGTCAACAAACAGCAATTTGCCAGCAAACACCATGGAAGAAGACTGCCCGCTGGCAACAATGGACACAAACAATGCAGCGTTTACTCGAAAGCTTGGCTTTGCAAGTGTGTAATCTGGAAGGAAATGCATTCAACTCATTTGTTAGGCATCGAGGATATACACAATGCATTCTGGGAGAAACATTGAATGTAAACATAACTGCTTATTTACAAGACAGCTCCCATTGGGTACCTTTTAAGTAAGATGACATCCAAGCATGTTTGGTATACGTCGCCTATGTTTTCTTTCCGTCATGAGGACAGAAGCTGTGAACACGCTTTGTAGGGGAGAATGGCAGGATGTGTTCAGGGAATCAGCGGGGAATTGGCAACCGTAATAGCGACAATTTGAGAGCGGGAGAACCTCTCCTGGGAATGGTGTTTCTTTATTGCAATCATTGGTGTATCATGATGTGATCTTGTCTTGCGGCTTTGTCGAAGCTGGGGATGGGACTGCGTGGAGACTTCCAACTGGGGAATTGAGTTAGGCCCCAACTTGGCTGCGTGAGACGAAAGCATAATGAAGTAAGACGGTCGGTCTTACAGCAACTGCTGGAAAAGCTATGTGCTGTAACACGTGCCATAGACGGGGAGAAATTCAGGATATCGCCGTTTCTAATTCATGTGGTAATATGATCAGCAGCCTATCATTTTTGACGAGGCAACAATCGGTCAATCTCTAGACAGTATGTGAAGAGAAAGACACCTCCAGGATACCTGCTAACAGCCATCAGTCACGTAGAAGTCTAAACTCAAGGATCTAGACCTGCAGGCATCCACAGGTCATTAACAACGGCACAGAGCATCTGGTGGTTCATAATACTGAAGGCAGTAGACAATGAGGATCAAGAAGTAACCTCAGTAGTGTGAAGTCAATTTGGTGTGTTGTGATTTCCTGTTATAAAGATAAATAAATGTAATACAGCTGTTCTTAAGCAGACCAAAGAAATGAAGTTAGTCAACTTTCATAGATCGATCCATCTCCCGGAGACAGGGATCCTTTCTGTTTGAACAATGCAAGCTCTCATTAAGAAGTTCACCTGGGTGTCTTATCCTCCTCCCCTTCTCCAAAGTCAGAGTAATCTGGGCGTCTCCCTTCCTCTCAAGTCAGAGCCAAGTCAGAGTGTTCTAATCATCTGAGTGGGAGAGAAAAGGAGAGGATGATCTGATCTAAGGCCTCTGAAGGCCAAACTAACATGCAAGCTGACCTGCACACTCAGAGGAAGATAAAACAGATCACACATCCAATATTGCACTCAAAATATAATAAGTAGAACATGGGAATACGTAGTAAATACACAGTTAATTCCGGAATTTCCTCCAGGTTTCAAACTGTAGACTTTTAGTTTTTCTGTTTTAAATTGATGGGGAAAGGATCAGAGTTCTATTAAGATTTTGTTAAATACATCTCGAACAACCAATCAGAAAAACACTGGTGCATGGTTTACACTGCCTATCCAGGCACTTTATATGGTTCACACCCTGACCTTTCTTAGCTCCATCAACAACCCACATTAGCTTTCCTGCTAAAGTCTCCTTCATCTCTTACAAACACAGACACGTCTTGTCCAGTACCTTAGCTTGTTGAAGTTCACTTTGCACATCACAGAGCCTCACAAGGTAGAACGGGTCGTCCATCTTCGTTTTGAATGACATGTAGTGTTTTGAATAATTGGAAGACTAGAAAGGCACTATACAAGTACATTTACCATTTCTACATCTAAAAGATGGATCGGCCCACATTTTAGTAAATGTTCTCCAGAGTATGAATCCCAATACATATTTGAATAAATGATGTATTTCTCTGTACCCAATAGCAGATTCTGGTTCAGAGCCATATGTCTTAACGACTGTAGACCATTGACTGTATCTAAGAAGTGAACGCAATCAACTCCCAGACCGGATAACACCGAACTGTCAATCACAAGCAAGCCACGCCCTAAAGCATACCATGCTTTATGGTCTATTTTACTGTAAGTGGGACTATCATTTCTAAATGAACATCATGCTGTATTGAAGGAGATTTGAAACTAGCGATTGAGACCATTAGCTCATGTTGAGGTTCATTTTCCCACAGACTTCAATACAATCTGACTTATTTATGACATCAGAGCCCCCCTGATTAGAAAGAATGCAAGTTTTAAGCACTTCCGCATTGGCTTCACTCTCCAGATCAGGAGCTCTCCGCCTAGTGCAGATATGGTTTTTGTGAATGCTTTGGTTTATTCATGTATTTTTCTTTACAATGAGCATTGCAATCTTTTATACAATTTGAATGAAGTTTGCTTGCCTCGTTTAGGTTATTTTTCAATATAGATCAGGCGTGAAAGGGAAATATAGACTACGAGAATATATATCAGCAGTCATATGTGGAAGAAAGATGAAGTCTCCTTTGATGATTGACTTCATAATTCCAACTATGGCTTTTGAATTACGCAGTCGAAGCAGATGCAGATAGTTCAGATATTGCTTTTTTGAAAAGGGAAGGTTGTCTGAATTTTCTGTAAAAGAAACATAACATAGCTGGCTTGAAATAGATGATACACTGCCTGTAACATCAGAGAGGAAATTGAAAGTGAGAGGAATCCTCCGACAAGACTGATTTGTTCTTTTCATTGCCTCAAGCCTTGTTCAATTGATTCAAACAGGTTCAGGAATCCAAGAGGAAAGTGTGGAAGGACAGGCAGGGAAAATTAAACTGAGAAAGGGAAAGGAGGATGAGACAGTCATAAATAAATGCAAAGCCAAATGGAGGTAGATATTGTAGTAAAATCGTGCTGAACATAATGTGCTTTCTGTGATGAAGTAAACATGTTATGACTTTGAAGCTGGAATTGTAATGTGCACTGCAGGACATTTTCTGGAGCTGTAACTTGTGGCGAATCTTTACTTTGTAAGTTAGAGAAGTTACAGTGACTTCTTCCTAAAGACAAATTCACAGGTGAGCGAGCAAAGCAATTCCCTCCCACAGCTGTCATATTATACGAAAAGAGAAAACTTTCCAGTATTTGCACTTTTATAATGCCATGAATTATGAAGTCATCCTTGATGTCCTATAAAGAATGAATGAATCTTCCTTCATAGGTGTTCTTGTGCCCTCAGGCCAGGGTTCTCTTTCAATTGAGTAACTCTTCGATCAGTTTTCTGTAATAAAAAAAAAAAAGTAAAACTAAAATGTATTAACTGTTATGATTGTTTAGTTTTAGTTAAAGTTATACAACCCTAGAAACTCACAGACATGCAAAATCATTATTTCGCTCCCAACTGGCAAAGGTTTCTGTATCTACAGAAATGCTGCTGCTTTCAAGGCCAGAAGGTGTTGCAGCAGCAGGAGCAGTCTTATAAAACAGCGCTCCAGACCTCTAACCCGTATTACACACGTGGGTCACAGGTTACAGCGCAACCCTTTTACACTGACACCCATCCTGCATCCCAAGCGGGCCCAGTGCTTGGTATGAAGAGAGATACAATTCAAGGCAAGGTGAGGCCCTTTTCTGAGTCATTTTGCATTTGTGGGGTATTTGAGGTTATTCATATAGAAAGGCCTGCAAAAATAATAAGGGTTTATGAATAAATTCGGACTTTTTTTTCATAGATTTTCCAGTCTGTGATCTTTCTACTCTTTTTACTATCATAATTTATATTAAAATGATATGGGTATGAATATTAGACACGTTTTATACATACATGCTGTTGTTTTGATTGCACATAAGAAATTAGAACATTCAATACATCAACAATATCAACAATGCTAGGCTGTGTAAACTGACCTAATCTCAAAACTAGTCATTACTTTCAAACATTGCATTAATACTCATGGAAGTAAACAAACTGCCAGTTTGACTACTGGCAATATCTACCGGTAATTTTAAGTTTAATTTTAATTGAATTCATAATCTAAATGAATTCTGTTGACATCCTTGTCTCACTTTGGCTGCTAAGCTAACCCAAGCTAACTAACTAACACAGTTTATCAGACTGCCAAAGACAAAGGTGCAAGATATTGATTGATGATGTGCTTAAGAGGTGTTTGACAAGTTGGGAAAGAGAATGTGTTGAATATTTGCTAATATTGGAGTCAACTTGACTGCTATCAAATTAGCTAAAGCTGGGTTCTTTGGCCACCGAAAGACTCTTTGACCACCATTTATTTTTTGTTTTTAAACAGCAAAAAGAAGCAATCTAACATGCTAACTTCTTTGAATAATGTAACAATACACATCTCAACAAACAAACAATCTTTGGCTTAGAAAGAGTAATGAACGCTGACCCAATTAAGGTAGTCCTTGACCTAATGGACATAATTTAGCATTATGACCATGGTTAACCAAACAATATTAACATAATATCAGTTTGGAATTAATACTCTTCAACATGTCTCACCCTCGAGAAGTATAAACAAATTAGCTCTTCTGCTGCTTAAAGTAACTTGGTGACATGATGATAAATGTCACAGTATTTGTTGCAATTAGTTAATTGCAAAGGAAGCACATCAGGATGCAAGTATTCACAGGGGAGCATTAAGTGCATCAGGGATATTGCTTTAGTGCAATTGTTTTTCAGTTTGTATAGTTTTTAATCCAATGAGGAATACCAGTCATGTTGTCCGACTTCTGTGACAGGGTTCATGTAAAAGCTGGTTAATAGACTCGGATTGATACAATTGTCACTAAATCCATTCATAATGGCGTTAGATATAACCGAGTCAAGCCGGTAACCTATTTTAGTGTTTAAAATACATTTCCATAAAGTCTGTCCCTTTTTGTTTTGGTATTTCTACTTTGATTTCTTCTGCAGTTGAAGTCATAGATACCTGATACGTATGTTTCACTCAGATTGACTGCAGCTGACGCAGCTCATTGGGCCATAACTTTTTGTTATTTTGTGCCAGCGTCTCTGCCAACATCATGACTGCTTTAATGGAGCGATTTGCATTCCGAAGCATAACTTGTCACACCGAATGTTTTCCTCACAAACAAAAGCAAATGTGACAAGAGAGAAGTTTCCGTCGAAGAACTAAGGATTTTGAGATCTCGCACCTCTGATGTGACAAAATTTGAAATAAGTAACAAAACTTTTAAGGAATCTTGATAGCGTGTGCGTTCAGTTTAAAAAAAGCTGTGTTGTCATCTGTATTGCATTTCTATCTGAATCCATGCTTAATTCCTTTAGTAAGTGGTGATAATCACATGCGACAGCTGCAGGATGTTCATCCATTTCAAATCGGTGGAACCATCGAATTGAAACAAAACATAACATCTTACTTTAAATCATTTTCTACAGCTTGTTACATGTTTATGTCAAAAGGTATACAGTAAAGTATACATCATTCATGACTCATCACCTACCGCATCAACAACAATACTCACAAACAGACCCATGCAGAGTTCGGCAAAGCAGCATTTAAATGCACAAACCAAGAAGACGCAGTCGAGGCAGATTTCTCACATCTGTACAATGATGTTTTTATGTAGTCTGCCTGTATTGCTGGGGGAAAAAAATGCTGACACTGTATCAAAGGCTAAATAGCTACACAATACACAATGCAGTTCAGCGCTGGGCTCGGCTTGCTGTTTGAGCCGCACATCGTGTTATTTCCTTGTGGCACGTCATGTTGTTCGATCATCAGCTCTGCTGTGAGCACACGGAGAGATGCAAACTGCTTGTTTGTGAATACCTTTTATTAACAACTGTAAAAAGGTGCAGTAAATGTCATGTTTTCCATGATGGATTTCCCCCAAAAGCAAAAACCCCATTAAGCCCTTCCCAGAAGGTTACATTTTCCACGGAGAGGGGCCTGAAGGAGAAATCAAATTCCAGAATACTGAATCCCAAAGGCCGCGGAGAGACTGGCACCTACTGATTAGTTCTCGTTTCTCCGTCCTTAGCGCCAGACAATAGCCCCCCTGCTGTGAATAATTAAGGTTTGCGGGCACTCTGCGCTCTTGTTCCCAGTGCAGGATCACTAGACATGTCTCCGAAGACGAGCCTCTTTGCACGTCGCTGGAAATTTCACTTGCTGAGAGCAGACATGTTGAGAGGTGTCTAGAAAAAAACCAACTACCTTAGCCACCATGCTGACTCTACTGCAATGCTACTGGACCTTCACTGAGCAGATTTGGCAGAGGTCTTGGGTGTCATACCTCCCCATCTGAGGCAGGGTAGTTTATGCTGCTCTGAGTGACAGGATGAACAGACGAACCAAAGCAAACACAGTGAAACCTTCAATCAGTACATTTTAAAGTTTACCTTGTCCTTGCTAGAACACATGCACCTTCAAAAACCTAGTTTAAGAATCATTTGTGAAAAATATAAACGTATTCATGATTTTTGAGGATTCTAATGTTTTAAAAAGTACTTTACTGGAATATTTCCAAAATCCATTATGGTACCAAAACTATATTTTGTAATATTGATTATGAAACGAGACTTGGTGTTCTCTCAAGAAAACCATCAGTTATGATGTACCAGGTTTTAACGTACTTAATATGCTGCATTAGCCTGCCATTGCCAGACCAAAGTGCAGATGCGAATTAGTCTGGAACCCCTGAGTTCCTTTTCTGTTTTTTTAACTGTTTATTAAAGTGGGACGTAGCACTGAGCGACCACTGATCAGGTTCGCCTTGTGTAGATGGCCAATTACAGCTCAGTAGTACCATCCAATGACCGCACATTGGGGCGAGACTTGGGGCAAATCAAGTGGGAAACACCTACGTAATGGAAAAAGATGGACTGGATAGAGATGAGCAAGTATTTTATGAGTTGGTATTCATAACTTTGGCCAAATCCTGTCAGAAGTACTGCAAACACGTCTTTATTCTCAAAAAAAACTTTAAAGTGCATGCGATTGTTCTTCGAGCAAATATATCATGGACTGTAAATAAGAAATGGCCGTGACGTCACCAACTGGTTTGTGAACCATGATGAAGTCTTGAGTTAACAATGCATACCAGAAGTGACACGAGAGGGTGGAGCTAAGTACAACCGAACGCTGAATAAGACATTTTTTAAGCGACCGAAATGTTACAGTTAACTTTCATGAACTGAAAACACGCTGTGAAAGGTTTAAAGTTGTAAGATGGAAACACGGACAACTGTTGGACCGAAAACGCCACGGTAGCGACCTGTCAATCACATGGTCGCCCAGCCCTAAAGCATACCCTGCTTTATGGTCTATTTGACTCTAAATGGGACCATCATTTACTAAATGGACATCATGCTGTATTGAAGAAGACTTGAAACTAGAGATTGAGACCATGAACTCATGTTTACAATGTTTACTGAGGGAATAAATAAAGTGAGAAGTAGAGTCATTTTCTCATTGATTTCTATAAAATCTGATTTATTTTTTTTGCAACCAGAAGTCGCCCACTGATGGCCATTCGAGAGAATTCAGATATAAGTCACTTCTGCATTGACTTCACTTTTCAGACCCGGAGGTTGCTGCCTGATGCAATACAGAAATTTCTGTTGGAAATTGGTCCAAAGCGGAAAGGAACCAGGCCCATATGCCAGAACAAATAAAGCATGAGCTTACAGATTCGTCTTGTTCCCAGGCAAAAGCTGCACAACTTTATGACATTGAATTGGGCTGCTGGGGGGTGTATGGAAATGGGGACATATAAAGGCTCAGTCTACACACTGAGCATCTCCACCTTTTATCCGCTCTGCGCACCTTGCATTTCTTGGTAGAAAAGCCCTTAGCACTCTGTGTTTAGAAATGTACAAGTCAGAGCAGAGGGATGCCTTACTCATTGCACCTTTTTCCTTGCTGCACAGTGAGATGAGGCCTTTTGTCACAGTTTAGGCTTTGCCCCTGTGTTCCTGTGTCTGTGTATGTTTCCCCTGATTGCACTCATCCTACTCACCTGCCCAGTCCACCCAGCTGCCTTCAATCTCCTAATCACCCCACACATATATATATATATATATATATATATATACTCCCCTGCTTTCCCTGTGCTGGTTGTGAGATCGTCCTTAATTCGTCCCCCTGTCTACGCCATGTTCCAGCATTTGCTCCTGGTTTGTCACTTTGCGTTTTTGCTCGCTCCCGGTTGGAGTTGTTTTAAGTTCCTATTTTTTGACTGCTTGGTGCTCATTAAAGAACCCGGCATTCTACTGAACCTCGTCTCCCGTGTCTGTCTGCGCTTGAGTCTCCGATCTGCCCCTCGGACGTGACACCTTTCTAGTCTTAGATTAAACTGGAAGACCAGTTTATGGTAGCACTTTTCCTATCCCATTTTTTCACCAACGGAGAAAAATAGAGCTTTGACTGAAATAGATGAAGCCTACTGTATTTATCTTCCTAGCAATATTAGTAAGCTTATTAGGTGTTTACTTTGTTGTTGCCTGGTGATAGAATAACAGTCTCCAGCACTTCTGCCAGTGCTATCTTTTCAAAATAATGGCATGAGTAGGCGCACTCCCATAGCCACCAAAAATCCACTGGTGGAAGTATTGGGATCCTTCACTTAAGGGAAAATGCCAATTCTACAAGAAAAAAAGTATATGTTACAGATAAAAGTAGTATGTGAGTATTAGCAGCTAAATTTACTAAAAGGTAAATATTGCAAAAGATTGGCCCCTGTGACTAATCTATTATATTTTGTAGTGTTCTGTTATGCAGAGCACATGGGCACCCTTAAGCTTTGTTTATACTCGTGCTTGGAGTATGTGCGGAGGCGTTATGAGCTGTTCGATGCATTATTCTCCGAAACGCTAGAGGGCATTCAAACAAAATGATTTGTGAGGAACCAAAAAGACAACAAGTGTAACTCATAGACTGTCAGTGTAACCAGCAAAAAGCCGTAAACCAACATCCACAATGTAGAGGAGGGATTGTAATTATTTTTGTAATGAATTACTCATAAGCATGGACTACTGTATGACTGTATATGAAATTACTTCTCATCTTGTGAGGAAAGAACCTGGAAGTAAATAAAATAAAATAAAATAAATATACATCATATTATTTGTCGTTTTCATGGTAACGTGATATGTTGCAGCAAAGTGCCGTCCCATTCCTATTTACACCATTTCAAGCCCTCACAGTCTCTCACACTCACCCACTTACCAGGTGACATCAGTAAGTCCTTGAGGGTTCAGGGTTTGAGGGTTTAGGGGGGACATTGGGATTTGGCCTTAGTCTTTGTTTTTCATGGTCCTGGCTTTCCTGTTTTCATGTGTCATGTCTGGTTTTACTTCCTGTCTTGGTTGGTTTTTGGTTGGTTTTTTTCCCCACCTTTTTGATTCACTTGCACTGCCCTGATCTTCCTGGTCTTCCTCATGTCATATTTTTTTCATATTCTGTTATTGATTTTTTGGTGTTTTTCCTTTGTACTTTGTATTTCCTAAGCCCGCTTCCTCAGTTTCTGTTTCCTGTTGAAGCTAGCCTTTTGTTGATTTTACCCGCCTGCCTGGTGTCTTGCGTTTGTGTCCCACCTTTTGGTCTGAAACCATAACAGATTTGCCCCAGAATGAACTCAATAGAAAAGTTATAAATTGTTAACTTCACAGACAAATTGGAGGTGAGTTCTTAGTGTCATGCCTCAAATAAAGAAGAGTTCTTCAATTGTGGTAACATATGAATGCCACGGCGTATAATGCCATAATCAGAGGACTGTATCACAGTAAAATAGTTTTCACACATACAGTCTTGGTCATTAACTTACTATAAGGGCGTTGCATCACAGACAACTCAGATGTCAAATGCCTCTGAAATTCTAAGACCAGAGCACGTTTTAGAGTTATTATTGGTGCATTAATGATCCAATATTTAAAATAAACAAAAGGGGCTTCTTGTGACGGAAGGTGTTATCAGATCATTTGAGGAATTTTAAGCTATTTAAGTAATGAAATTTATGAATGACAAGCCCTGAAATGGTAACAGAGTTGTGTAATGAGATCTCAAGCCAGTCAAAACAAGTCTTTCAGGTATTTGAATGCCGACCAACATGCAACATTTAATTATTCTCTTTTCAAAGCTGTAATATCAGTCTTTTTTCACAAATGAAACCAAGTTCGGATGAGCATAGTGGGCAAATATGCAAACAGGCAAGGTAAAAGGGAGTCAATTCTCAAATAGATTACATTTCTCAAGGTCCTCATTTTTGCAACTTAATAAGTCTGATTCCAGTCCAATAAAGTAATTTTGTCTTAAAGATTGTTTTGCATCTCTAAACACAGGTCCGTCACAGTGCATTACCTCTATACCAACAGCATTCTTGCTCACATTGGTCACTGTTTAAAGCAGCAATGAATTTCATTTTCCCTCTGCACACTTAGTGTTGTTGTTTTTTTTAAATGGGGTGCAGCAGCTTTTTTCCCCCCAGAAACCTTCAAAGGCTTATTGTAGGCGAACGTATAAGACTTGAGTCAGAAGGGGAGAATCAAAGCATGCTGTCTGTAAAAGCTGTTCCATGTCTTTCAATTACAGTACAACCCAGCTGCTCCCCGAGACATCAAAAGGCCAGAAATGCCAGGGTGAATCATGCTGCAACGAGGATGAGTAGGTTTGTTTTTTACCCCTAGACCGAAAGAGAGTGGGGTTGGCAAAGTCGCGGAATATTTACAAGCTGGTGTTCACTGCTCTTAAAGGGGATGCATGAGGAAGTGGGCTTAATGATTTATTGCCTCATGGCCCGATGGAAATCAGAATGGATTTTAGAATCTGCTCAAGTCTTAAATCCAGACCTGGAAAAAAGTGATTTATGAAAGTGACGTCGGGTGCACCACGAGTTCCACTGTTCGTCTTAGCGAGCGTGTGTGAGGCGGCATCTTGGCCTCATTAAGCACATCCAGGTTATGTACAGTGCAGTGCATTTTAATTTTATTTTTACGTGATTGTTTCATGAAATGATATGCCCTGTGTCATTATGCTGTTTTCCATGGCATAGCAAAATAGAGATGGAGACGGTAAAAGGGTTGCAGGTCATGGATGGTTCTGCTAATGGTGTTTCTTTTATGAACAATCATGTATATTGTGAGATGGGGCGTTTTTGACAGACTGATTGGCAATATTAATGTTTAAACTATCGAATAAATAAGAAAAAGAGTTCATGTTTTTTGAAGTGTAGAAGTGTGGATTTTCTTTTAAGTCCCCCCCCTCCTCCCCCTTTTGAAGTAAACATCCTCCCGCTGGTGTTCAGACACTCGCTTCAAAACAAAAATCCAGGCAGGAAATTGTTTCTGTGATTCTATTTCTCTCAGCACAAAGTCAAGTGTTGGTTCAGTCCCTCTTATTGATCAAAAACCTCCGTCAAACCCCTGCAGATATGTATTGCTGTCTTCTGGATTCCTGTGGAATTGAAGCTGTAATTTTACATCAGAGGCCCCAAACCCCGTGCTTTGCTAACTAATTGCTTAGTGTTACATTAACAAAAGTAATATGTAAACGCAGGACTTTCAACAGGTGTTATAGTGAAGTTATATTTGTGACATGTGTGATGCGTTAACATAGTTAACGTAGTTTACTTAGCTATTTTTAAGCCCAACCATGATGATTTTACTAAACCTAACCAAGTGGTTGGTTTGTTTGCATAAACTTAATGATAGTTTTGTTCCTTACATCTAACATTTATTTGTTTTAGAGGTCGCGGTCATTTCGCGTATTTCTATGAGATCACGTTGGTTATGCAAACAGTATGTGCAGCAATGAGAAAAGTATAACTGACATTCACAAACATAACAGTTCCATCATTCAATTGCATTCAGCTGGAGGACGTTGTCGGGAAACAGTCGTATATTCTGCTGCACTGCCACAACAACCATGACCCTGATGAAGCATATTGATAGATGGATGGTCAAATAAGCTGTGCAATACTGTACCGTACTGTACATTTCTGGTGGTGAAAGTACACGTTATGTGATTTAAAATTGGATATATTGGCCGGTTCAAAATAGTACTTGTTCAGTGTCCTGCTGGAACTAAGATATACAAACAATATCAAATAATAAAAATGAATAGATAAAACTTGTGTGCACCAGTTCGGAGTGGTGCCGCCGGCCAGTGTCTCATCCAGCAAGTGGAAGAAAGACTTTATTAAGCATCAGGCACCAGTATCAAACTTTATGGAGTAGTTTATTCAGTCTCATTAGCCCCTCGAAATGGCTGCAACAAGACGATGTCAGTGTTCCTTTTTATTTGCTGTACATGCAGCTTCAAACCGTGGAGGACGAGGCCGCCCTGTTAACGATACCATCCGCCATCTCCTGCCATCCCTCACGGAATGTAATGTACCTGATGAGGTAATTGTTGCACGAGAATTCCCCTCCGATCTCCTGGATTCCGGGAAGTGAGAACGCCGCGCACCGTAACAATAGGCTCATCATTTGCAATTACCTGTGCACTTTACTCCAAATAAATGGCACTTAACTATAGCAGTCCACGCGACATAAAGAAGCTCATGAGCAAAAAATGTGATGCTCGTGATTTATTTCTTTATTTCCCCATTTGTTTTTCTCTGCAGAATGAGCAGAGGGAGATCTTATGTAATTCCCACAATGTTTATACAGCAGTTATGCGCTGTAGCAAAGTAATTCAGCCAGTGTTTATATAGGGCAACACGAGCATGTCTTTGTGTGGTAATTCTGCAGCTTTGCTTATGTACGACAGAATGAACAGATGATGTTTGGAACCGCAGCATCTGGTTATGACCGAAAAAAAACAAAACACCGGATGGATGATGAGAGATGAGTCAAGAATACCAGATACATTCAGTTATTGAAACGACACAAATACAAAATTAATGCAACATGCATCACACAATGCAACCATGTCAGCTGCTTGTCATAAAAAGAAAGTCATGACAAGACAATAATAACAAACATGTTATCTCCTCATATCAGAGGAGAAGCTACTTTTTATTTTTTGCTTTGGTGTCTCAGCATTGTAAATCTGTCCATGACTATGATACACAATGCAAACACACGATAGGCGTTAAATAATGGACTGCATAATGATTCCATTTCCCCTTATTGGCTTTTTCCAGATCTTTATTTGGCTTGTTCATTCAAGGCTCTTGAAAACACTTATGTAAATCTTGAGTTAATTCGATTTTTTTTCAAAACTGTTATTTCCAAGATTGAGGATGACCTTCCAAATGACGTGTACAAAAACCGCAATAAAAGAAAATTTGTCCCTTTTCAAAGTAAACTCGCTTTGAAAACTTGAAGCTAACACTGAAGATACACCCACAGTTTTTTCTCGCACATAAAAGCATCGAAAACTTGAAGGTCAGCCAAATGCAGCGCTTCGCTCACAAGCCCGCCTTCTGACAGAAAAGGCTTTCTAGGCACCTTGGATGTTCGTGCAGAGGAGAGGAGGAAGTTGATTCAGGCACAGATTATCGTCAGAAAATTGGGACACAAACACACCTCTGGAGTCGGATATTACCCTTGCCCTTCATTACATGTGTCTTGCACCTCCCACTTATCAGAAATACGCATAAGCACATTGAAGCGCCGTTTTCTGGAGCTTGATGCTAAGAGTAATTTGCTTCTTCACAATGGAAAGTTAGGGTCCTAAAATTTGTTTTCCGTTGATAGAAAATGTCAAACTTGCAACTCCGGTGGCCAGGGTGGCCGATGGCCAGGGACACCTGTATATAAAATGGGACACACTGTAATAGTGGCCAGCTTGTAAAGTGCACCCAATGCACCAGTTGATGAATGTGACAGTTATTGTTCGACAGGTGCACTACAGCAGAGGAGGCTTTCAATGAGAAACATATCATAAACACACTATATACACTGTGCAATAAAGTCACAGGGCATGAATACAATACAATGATGAAGAAATACAAGTTACTATGGGAATATTTTAAATTGTTATACTGTGGTTACTATGTAAATATGTTCTGCTCAGTGTTTAGTCACCAAACCCTGACAGATATGTTAAAGGGTAAGAATATTTATAGGGTTTACTGCTTTATTTTTTCAACAAAAAATATAAATAATAAGCCCCATATGTGAGGGTTTCGGAGTAGAGCAGAGACTCAGACACAGACAACAAGGTGAGGTAGAATGCAAGGTTCTTTACTGGGCACCAAGCAGTCAAGAACAGGAACTAAAAACAACTCCAACAGGGAGCGGGAAAAAATCCAAACTGAATAAGAAGGCAAAGTCACAAAAAGGGCAAGGTCATAAACCATGGGACTGAGAGGGTCAACACGAGGGATAAACACTGGAGACACGATGAGCCCACAGGGAGGGACAAGGCCAAAACATGAAGCACCCCGGGGGAAGAACAAAGAACAATTGACAATCCGACAACCGGAACAGGGAAAGCAGAGGAGTATAAATGTGTGTGGGGTGATGAGAAGATTGCAGGCAGGTGAGTTGAAATGAGTGTAGTGTGGGGTTGGCAGAGGGAAAAGCCAGGGGCAGGTGATTGGGCACGGGTGAAGAGAATGAGCACGATCAGGAGAAACACACACACCAGAGGCAAAGCCTAACCGTGACACCATATATGTAAAAAAAACAACAAAAAAGTATAGTTAGAATACTTGTCAAAAAGTAGATATCCACGAGAATAGAAGGATCTGGCGTTAATGGACTTGTCCCTGTTTTTGTGTCCATAATTAAGAACTCCACGGACAGGAATTCAGACCGCAGGCTACATTAACTCTCGCTGCACCACACACTCCATTTGTACCTCCCCGCATCCATAATTTACTAGTTTTTCCTACAGACTGTTCTTGTGTTGCCTCGGGCACTTATATCCACTCACAGGTGTACGCCTGTGTGCACGCTCACACATTAGCCCGCACAGACGCACATGCTCTGGCTATGTCCTTGTTTTTCCCTCTTTACTTTTCATTATTTATTTCTGTTTTGTTTTGCCCGTTTATCTCTGTGCAGCACTTTGAGACAAATGGGTTAAATTTTCATGTTTTCTCCTGCTGCCACCTCGTTCTGAACTCTCCCGAACACCGTCTCGACATTGTGATCTAACCTCGGGGACCTTATTACTTACTCCTCCGCTTCACAAACAGAATGAATTAATTATAACATTAAATCTCGTGAAAGAAGGTTTAGGAGGACTCAAGAGCAAAGCTTCAAGGTCAGTACGCTAAAAAACGAAATAAGGCTGAAACCAGTGCAAATGTAATGGATCATGAACATGGATGGGAATAAAAGCTTTTTTTTTGTATTCACGCAAAATGTGAGTTGAAACCGACATTGAGTTCTTTGATCAGGCAATTTCTGTATTAAATATTTTACAAATTTGAGACTGTATTTTATTAAGCCAAACATTTTAGTTGGGTAACTTGTGTTTAACATTTAATATGTGCACATTTTGTTTAGTTTTTTTGGTAAGTAAACAAATTATTTTGGTGAAAAACATTCTTCTATTCTGCAAAAGAATTCCTCAAATATTGCTTTGGTAATGGTGCATTTGAAAGGGTACCCAGTCCAAATCAAACTCTGGTTTAGCATGTTTTAATCCATAGTATTTAAATTTAAATTTTTTATAAGAGGCAGGAAATGCATTGAAAAAGTAAAAAAAAAATGATTTTTCACCACATTTGCATTGGATGTCTATCCGGACTACCTCATTGAAGCCCTCCAATACAAAGAGTAGACAAAATTTAATTTGCGGACTCCATTAGTAAACAAGCCAACCTGGATGCCATCTGGCTACCTCCTTACCACTAGCTACAAATTCCTATGGCTCGGTTCTCAGGAAGGGGAGTTGAGCAGATGCCAGTGAGCACTAAGCCTACAGATATCCTGCAGTGGCAGATCAGCAACAACAAGCAGCTGCGGGAAGCTACATACGTCGGACAACGGCAACAAACAATAGGATTTGCTGCAGGGACTGAGCAATATTCAGCTGACAGTACAATTACACACAGAGTATACACAGAGTATACACGAATCTAGCTGAACGGCAAACACAAGGTACGGCAGACACTTGGAGAACAGCCGATCCCAACAGCTGTCTTGATTACCCTTTAACTAAAGTGATGATTGGATTACAGTGAACGGAAGAGGGAAATAACTCATGGTGGCATTCAAGGAACACAAGAGGTCATTTTGCATGTGTATGGGATTTTTGATAGAACAAAAAGACACCCTGACCCCAAGTCAACTGACCTGCACCTTCTAGGACACTGGTGGTGCAGAATCTATTAGTTAGCAAAATGTTAAAGTTGGATGCAACATTTTGTTATTATGAGATAGTGCGACTCACTATATCTCAGGGTCTCTCCAGCAATGCTCTTTAAATATGTATACAAATAAAATCACCCATGTAAAGTTTTCTAAGATATAAAATAGTGCTGAAGTTAAAATGAGATCAAATATTAATATATAAAATATAAGATAGAATAATATAAATAGTGGTAAACAGGTGTACAGTAATTGCAAAAGGAATAAAATGATTGTAAAAAGTAAGCTAGAGAACACATTTGGCCCTAATGCCGTTTCCACCCCATTGATATCGAAAGGGAAGTGAATAGACCGTCAACGGGAGAGAGACGCAAACTGCTCTTTCTACTTGCCTCCCTCCCTGCTGATTGTAGAGAATCATTTATGTGTTGAAAAAAAATAACTGGTGCTCTCACAGCGCTTGGTTTGTATATGAGTCGTCTGAACAATAAATGTTTTCTTTGATTTTGAAGCAGTAGCTATTTAGCCTATCGCCAAGATATTGCTCTGATGGTCCAGCAAATTCGGAAAGTGCAACTTAGTTTACATTGTGATATAAGGATGTTGATTGAAGGCACGAGTTATTCTACAGTATCATTGATAGTCTAATAATGAACTTAAATAGGTCATACATCATGATTTATTGGGAGAAACAAAGCAACAACAAACATGTTTTCTTTCAACTATGTGCAACGATACTACTTCACACTTTATGGGTGGATTGCTAGCGACCCAAGACTTGCAGTGTTCACTACTAATACACTGTGGACAAGCGTTAGGATGACGGAACGACCCTTCCTTTTTTTATATGTGTCTTGGGTTCAAGCAATCCCTGCTGATACTGGTAGCCAAGCAACAGGCCTGTTCCAAACGGGTACGTGCTCCGAACGTCCACACCCCGAACGGGCACCGCACTAGTTTGCCCACTAAGCTTCCACCCTGTAGCTACGTCACAAATTTCATCCGATACCTTCTGAGTTCATGTACCGTAAAAGGCTTCCGCTGACAAAATGAAAACCTTGTTCTGCGATAACGTGAGATTCCCATTGCACAGTGCTTCTTCTCGTCGCACTCAGAGCCGGTGCTGGTTGTTTACACCCTCTGGGTGCAAGCGCTAAATTACAACACAGAGGCCATTACAGGATATCATCTCCGATCACCGAATGGGGACACGAGACATTAATCACCACAAAATGCTATAAAACACACATACGGACGCACACGTGCATGCAGATGTGAAAGCAAAAGGTGTGCGCATGCATCCATAGACTAGCACACAACTGCGTGCACTTCCAGTCACACATTTTAAAGAAATAAAAAGTGTTTTTAGCACATACACAGGACAGAGTGGTGAGAAAACCCGAGAGGGTTTTTGCAGTCGGGAAAATGGGAAATTGCTCAGTAGACCTTTGCTGTTCCTGCACGAAAATGACAAATGTTGCACTTATCCATTTACACATACCCTCAAAAGCCGTTGTATCTGAACATGTATTTCATTTAGAATGACTTATAGTATTGACCTTCGTGCCTGTGCATTGTAACTGAAGATTAACTAATGACTACTTGTTAAATATCCCCCAATTTTTCCTGGCAGGATAATTAATGGAGTAATTAAGCTCACAGTAGTGCAGAATCATCACAAAAAGAAAAAAATGTCCAGATATTTTTCACTCGTCTCTTTCTCTGTCCTCTCCCCTTTTTGTCTCTTTCTCTGTTTCTCATCCCACATTATTTCTAACGTGTTAGCACTGAGCTCTCACTCACCAATTGTGTTATTGCTGTCCGACAAACTGATTTATTTTGCGAAACAACAACAAATAAAAGCAATCCAGCGCAGGCCAGCTATTAAACCTGGATATGAAACAAATTAAATGAAATTTGAAAATGACCCGAGGACATTTGCCTGAGGTGAGACAAAGTCTTACTTTACTGTAAGCATCCACTGCTGAACTACATGAAGCAGACATCTCTGCTGCTATCTCGTCTATGACACACACACTCACAGTATGATTTAAGTTGTATCCAATTAAGTATTTTCGAGCAGAAGCCAAAAGGGGACTGTGGGTTAAAAAGGTTAAATGTAAGGTTAGGAAACAGGAAAACCTTCAGGCTTGCGTGAGGTTACCATTGAACAGCTTATTCTTTTTTTTTTACCAAGGGAGGTGTCGGATTAAAGCTACTGCAAAGTGTTTTAGATTACCCACCTCATACGTGAACCACATTCAATGGGATTTGCAACAAGGCACAGATGCACTCGCATTAAAGATAACTCTAAAGCAATGTTTACATGGACTGTATGAACACTATATATCCTTGGAAAGACTTAAGAGTGTGTTCTACAAGCAAGACTAATGCCCCATTTACACCTGGCACTGAAATGCAACCTGTATCTGTAATAATTCATGTTGATACGAGGTGTAAACGCATACAGAACACATTGGGACCAGAATGCCATCAGAACCAGGCAGACGGTACCGGATCTCAGCCAGGTGTAACGCTTGAATCCATACAGGAAAAGAAAAAGGTTCACCAAGTTGAAATGTCACATTACTCTGCCTCCTCCGCTAAGCTTAAGCAAACCTGGCGAATGCTACACAAGTAGCAGTAGTAGCAAGCACCTGTTCTGTGGAAATGATGGGCCTGATGTTTGTGGGCGTATGAATGACTTATGATGTATTGGTTGGGTAATAGCAGTAAGGCTAGCCATGTTAGAGATGTAAAAGAGTCTGAGTTTGCTCTTTGGAAACACTATAACCACTGTGTTTGAACTGCCATCACAGCACAGATTATAGCAGACATTACCATATCTGGAAAACATAAAATGATAGCTGTTAACTCGTCATTCATGCCAATGGGGTAAAAAAAAATATTCTCAGTATGTATTTGCATATAAAAAAAAAAGATATTAAAATAAAAAAGATAGAAAGATACTATATATGAATGACTCTTTTTTTGTACTTCATCAATAATATTGCTACTAAGATAATCATAATGAGTGTTGGATTCGGCCTGTTTACCGGATGAGTAAATGTACTTTGAACACTATAATGAAGCACTCACACCTGTACACAGCATTTTCTTTAGCCGCATGCACTGACATCCTGCGTAATTATGAAGTTAAGACTGCTGACTTTATATAAAGGGATGAGAAATGAGCTTGTGATGAAGACCTTGCCTGGAGCAGCTTTGTGGATTTATGTCCCCTCCAATAAGTGAAACACTCGTCCGCGTAGGGTTACACAAGGTGGTATAGGGAGCAGAGGGGAACGTGAAGACAGACATCGAGCAGGGGAGGGAGAAAAGGACTAACACGGTAGATGTTAATAAGGAAATGTCGGGCCTTATATCAACTATGCGGAGGCTTTGGGAGATCTGCCAACGGGCCAGAATAAAGCTTTGGTCCACTGGGGCTTTTTGAGGTCTCAGGGCCACAAAACTACACTGCTGCGCTTCCAGGACGACAAACACTTTATTTCTACCGAGACCCTGTCCACTAAAACTATCATCAATCAATGACTTCCAATGAAAAGGACAAATCCTGACAGTGGGTACATTACCCTTCTCCTGCTTTATTCACATTTTCAATTTGCATAGAAATGGTGATTACAAATTTTAAATAAAAAAGCAAAAGTGCTGCAAAAAACTTTTTTTAATTGTTTCGCTCCAAATTCGTCCTACCATACACTTTTACACTTTGCTTGAAACTGAGTAAGTTTAGTTTAAGTTTAGTTAATCATATGCCAGAGGGAGTCCTAGGGGCTGTATTGTAATTCTGCTACTGCTACTTGACTTCAAGAATTCACCATATTGATAAAGAGGTGGCTGATGGATTTTATTTTTTATTTTTTTATAAATAATGATTGGAGCAGTTGCTTCTGCATTTTCCACTGTGTACAAAGTGAATTCTACTTCCTGTTACATGCTTATGCTCCAACAAAAATAACCTGATAAGTTAGGTATCCCACCGTTGTGGGATGCATTATGGCAACGTCACTGGCAGGGTTGTAGTACTCGAGATCAGACTTTGGAGGTCTCTTCTCGGAATTGACCTCGTTGTACTTGGTCATGTCTCGGTCTCTGACAAAGACGCCTCTGGATTTTATTTCAAGACCAATCAAGACCAAAACTGCTGTGATATCACTGAATTCCCTGGGCATTGTCTCATTTATGTGTTAACATCTTTGAAGTGATTGCTCATAGAAAACAACATTTTACCTCTACAATTCTTTTTGATGATCTTATCAAGACATTTCTCATGGTACACGTATACATAAACATATACACAGTATATATTTGCAATAAGAGAGGTGAATGAGGAAGAATGTTTTTTTTGGGAATGTGCATTTTTCAGATCAATTTGAGGATTGCCTATGGTTCACATTTAATCACAAGGGTGTCATGCAGTGTGGGACTCGCTCTGGTCTGGTCTTGTTCTTGACTCGGTCTTGACTTGGTCTCCCTCTGCCTTGGTCTTGGTTTTGACTTGGTCTCGATACATTCTGGTCTTGTACACGTCAGCAAAATCGTTATCAACAAAGACATTTCTTTTCATGGTGCAAACTTATTTAGTAAATTGATAGTTTGCACAAAAACTGTCCAACCAATCCTGAAGAGACAAATTCAGTCATTAAAGTCATTCAATCGTCGTCTTCGGTGGGAAACAGCAAGTAAATGCCAAAACATATCAAAGTTACTGGTACTTGATTCATTATTTAAACTAGTCACATCTTCTTAAGTATCGTTGCATAATTCATATGGTCTATTTGCTACAGTTGATGGATTTGCATGTCATTGTATTATGCTAATGTATGGAAGAGTTCATAAAACTTGTGCAAAATTCCTCCAAAATGGATGAAAACATCACAGGTAGCCCACATTTTATTTTTCAATTCTGTAAATACACACAAACCCTAATATCTGAACCATCCCACCAAACTGTTGTCCAACACACTACTTTAATTAATCATCTCTATTATTCATGCACGGAAAGACATTTGTCTGTTGTGATGCACCCCATGACCTCCTCCCCAGACATCTGGGATTAGCTCATTGATCATCAGGGAGTTATCAGTCTTTGTATTAATATTTATTTTCTCATTAAACACCACCCTCCAGCCCCAGAGCTATTCCCACTTGCTTCAGTGACATTTTGAAGGCTATCAACCCCAGCTTGCTCTGTGAAAAGTTCATTCTTCTCTGTTGGAAAAAAAAAGGAAGAAACTTTTAAAAAGTGTTAAACCCCCTCTTGATCTCGTCTTCTTAGTAGCTAACGACTTGCTCCTTTAGCTACTAAAGGAAGAAAGTGGCATCAAAAGGTTATCTTGAAGTGGTAGAAACATTAAAAGATTTTGGCAATGATAGACAAAAAACAACCCTTCAGCGATCATTTCCTTTTGAATTCATACTCTAGTGCTTGGTTTCATCGCTGCTTTACTAAAAAGCAGATTCTTATATAATGCTATGATGCTGTTGCAAGTGAAAGATCTGTATCTTTAGAGGTGTCATGGACTGATCCTTAAAATTTCCTGTTAAGGGGGGCTAAGATTTGTGTTACGAATTGTGGAGCTCATTTTTGATCCATCCATCCATGTAGCCATCAATCCGTCCATCCATCAATCCATCCTCCATCCATGATGTAAGGTCCCTTCATTAAGCATAGTTACTTCTCCCGTGAGTACGTCAGTCAATAGGACCCAGTTTTGCCGGAGTTTTGCTTGTTCTCACGACATAGATAGTACTGGCTCACATTCCAACACATAGATCAACACAGCCCTGTGAGACCCGGATAAGCTGATGATAATGGATGGACAGACGATCTTTTCCTAATCCTTACCGAGTAAACCTGAAAACTAAGTAAAAACTTAATTTTGAAAAGACACTGTATGCATGTAACAAGCGCACATGTGTAAAACTGACACCCGAGAGTCATAGTTTGAAGCATCGGGCCATTGTCCAAGTGTCGCCGTTGGACGAGATGGGAAAGATTGTGTTGGCTACATTGAAATGTAGGCATTTAAATGGAACAGGAAACATATATTGACATACAGCAGTTAGAAAAAAAAAAACACTGTAATATATAACTTTGACTCATAACCAGACTTGTTTTTGCACCTGGAAATCATTAAAACCACGCTTACTGGAAGAGGAAAATCAAGCCCCACATACTTTTTGTAGGTGAACCATATGCAGACAAGTGGTTTATATTATTGTATTATTACTGAAGCCAAGACAGTGAAACAAGTGGGTGTTGAGCTGTGTGGTAAAACAAGTATGAGTCATGGAATCCTCTCAGTGGGCAAAATATGAGCATCTCTAGTAGGCTGGATTGCAACAGATAGTATTCTACAGAGTAAATTTGCCCAATTGTTTAGGATGTATTTTTTTTTTTTTTAGCAAATCCAGTGTGCTTCAGGTGCAGTATTTTGACACTTTTTCTTTCCACCTGACCAGACAGATCACCATCTTCTGAAGCATCTTTGGGTTTATATGAATAACAAATGAGTGGGTTTGGGCTGGTGTTTGTGTTTGTTAAATTATTAACAATTTTGCATCGGCAGAAAGTGCTTATATATCCTAATATCACTCATAGTGTCACTCAAAAAAATTGGGAGGGCTCAATTTCAAACAAAAAGTGGACAGACTTTGTTTACTCCCAACTGCATATTTCCACTGCGCACAAACACACACACACTCACTTGCTCACATCCAGTCCCTGTCTGGCAGACCTCCCGGGTTAACTGGGCTTGTAAATCATCCGCACAACATCAATGGAGAAACATTTGTCACATCCAACGCCCACCTGACTCAGCGTCTCTTTAACTGTCCTCAAGGAACAAGGCCCGGCCAGGCACACGGGATGTCGAAGGGGTCAAGGGGTGAATTTTTAACGAGGATGATAAAACTTCTCATTCTGCTGCTTGTCAGATGGAACGCTGTATGAAGAGAGGTGAGCCGTTCCGTCAAGATAAGAACCAGAACATGTTTGTTTTTAGTTCACATGCCTCGTATCTTGTGCAGTCAAATCTATTGTTGTCAATGTAGATGAGCGGCAGGCTCACAAGCAAGAGTGAAACCGTCGGGTCGTGCAAGCGTTCCCAAGCGGCTATTTTTCAAAGTGCAATGGCAGGGCCCTGAGATAAAAATGAGTTGAGGAACAACCAATCAGAGTTGGCAGATATCTTTTCTTTCTTCTGTAAATATCAGTCTACAGTAAATTAATGGAGGAAAAGTTAATAATTTTAGTGCAGGGCTAAACAGAGCTTTACAATATGTCCCACGGACTATTTTTACCCACATCCGGTTGAAAGGTCAGCCAAACGTCTATTAATCCATTTTGACTTGTAGTTTGGTCAGTGAAACTTACTGCTAAATTACTGCAACGTCACCATCATCGCAGGAAACGGGTTTTGGTTTCTTAGTAGCGACAGGAGCGACAAGAGCGCAACCTCCTGAATACCTTGGATACAATTACGCACAAGTTTTTAGACGCAACATGTGAACAGTCCATTACCTTGACTGATGAACCAAGCAGCTCTAAAATAATATGTCCTCTCTGACCCAAAAGTCATTCCCCATGATAAATATGTAGATGCCCTCCTTCAATACCTGTGCAATTATCCTGTGTCACTTTGCCCGGGGCATCACGGAAGTTTAACCCACGAGGATCTCAAATTGTCCATATTAAGCACATGCTGTCTCAAAGCCAATGAAGAACACTTTTAAATCCCATGACGCCAATATAGATGTTCTGCCTGTGACGGCGGTTGTCTGCTTGTAATAAAAGACAGGCAATGATGTGGAAAATTACCATCAGTAAATAATAGTCAGGCTGAGTAATGAAGCTTGGTGAAAGATTTAAAATAATAAAATCGCCACATGCCATTGTTAGTGGATTTCCTGTAAAAGCAGTACAGCTGTGTATATGACATTAGATGAAACTATATTGATCACCATATTAGCATCTGTTTGCTTAAGAGTGTACAGTCTTACCAATAAATAGATTTTTACAGCGTTTGCATGATTTTTTGATTCAGTATATGAAGATAATGCGCTGTAATGTCTCAAAAAGAATAAAGAAAACATGAGAAATAAAAATGACTCACAAGTATAATCTCAAAGTTTTAGTCAGTAAATATGATAACTAGAAAAAAGGAAAAATTGTAGGGAGAAAATGTTAATGTGCTTGCTTAACATTTGAAACAGTTTCATGTTGGGTCTTACAAAAATGTCAGTAATTGCTAAAATTGCTAAAATTGAAGACTAAAGGGGAAAAACACGTCACTAAAATGTCCAGTATGTTATTTCAACGGCCTAAGAAAGTCTAATCACTACCTGTGAACATGAGTGACTCTCTCTATCTCAAAGCCAGAAACCAGACCAGTAAGACTCAAACTTGTGATGCCATAAAAAACAAAGTTTAGAGCTTCTCCACAGACGATTAATGGGATTGTAGTGATGTCAGTTCTGAAGCAGAAAAATGTACTCATGTATATGCTCCCCTGGGTGCTCTGTGTTAACCATTACATCTCTCTGAATTCTTTGTCTATGGAGCAGTTCCACACTTTATACTTGATGACATCACATTTAGAACTCTAGCTCATGGATTTGGGAGAGAGTTCATGTTTACTCTAGGAATAATGTATGAATTTTTAAAAAAGGGTGTACTCCCCCTTTAACCTTTTCATACCTAGCCCCATTTTTAGGCTTCTGCTCGAAAATACTGTACCCATACTCAAAGGGGCCTTACTCTCTAACTACATGGTCTATTTGAATAATTTCAATGGAGTAATAACACTAAGAAGGGGTTGCTCGTATGAATTGTGTAAATATTGTGTATATGTTACTGGTTAAGAGGAAAGGAAGATGGCACACAGCTCAAATTGAAAAGTGTCAAGTTCGCCTGAAGACAAAGCACTTTTTGACATCATTTCTTTGAAATAATGGCAGCTGACACTTCTAACACCTCTCCCAAATCATAGCACAACATGTCAGCAGTGCACTCTCTGCAAAGTTTGACTTTGATAAAGTGAAGCAGAACAAAATTAGAGGTTTTAGTACAGAGAGTTTAGGCGAGGTTTCCAAAATGTGCATTTGGGCACCATGTGTGCCATGTGTGCCATGTGTGCCATTTGCATTTTCTCATGTACCAAACTACATATTTCACTTGTATATTACTAATGGTGTTCAATACATCCTAATACAGCAGTTTTGGGCTTTTTTTTTTTTTTTTTTTAATTTTATTTTGAAAATTCAACCAGACATAAAAAAACGATAATGTGATTTGTGTTGCTGGTGTCTGTTTGCTCATATCTCAGTGATAGTATGACTTAGAGAGATGTTACAGATATGTCCCTCATCTGTGTGCTGTTGGCATGTTTACTGCAATCTCGGTTTCTTTGTTAGCATCGAGCTTCGATTGCTAGGTCCGGATATGTGGGTGTGCACACTCCTGGCGAAATATGAATATGGTACTGTAGTAATTATAATAGGCTTTGAGTGAGTTGTGTTTGGAGCATGTACAAATGGCATCAATAGTCTTTTAACCGAGGTTCTGAAGTTTCACGTGGTATGCAACATCATTTTTTTTTTTTTTTTTTTTTTTTTTTTTTATTATTTTTATCAAACCATATAGGAGCTTCCCTTAAGGGACCCTTAAGGGACCCTCTCGGTAGGAAAAGGTTAACCTTTGGGCAACGAGCGAGGACCATTTGGGGTTCCAGCGAGAAAGTTTAGCGAAGAGAGTGTCGTAGAATGCACTTTTCAGAAACGAATATAATGAATGTTACACACATGTTATATACCGACTTAACGAAGAGATTCTGGGTAACAATATCATGTAAGCCATTTTACACACTGCAAACACAATTATACACAAACTAATATAATCAGCTAGAAGATTTACCACAATATCACGTATTTTTCGCCATGACTCGGCGAGCTACGCACTCCGGACAAAGCTACGAACACAAAGCTAAACGCTAACACGGGCAACCAATACATCACAGAGCAAGAGAATTCGACACAGAATCCAGAGATATCTCCGTTAAACCATTACAAAGATATCAGCCAACAAGCACCAGAACAACAAGCTGCTTCACCGCAGAAAAAATCATAAATGCCCCTTACTTTGAGATGAATCATGAAGAGAAAGGAATAATATTCCGGTTCCCGGCTAAAAACACTGTTGCTACGTATATCCTGTGTGTTTCTGAACTGTTTCCTGAAGAAAGGGGGGTCAAACAAGCATGGGGGACCGGGGGGGGGGGGGGGGGGGGGTAGGGATTTCACTTTCGGCGTATCGGTTTTTACGCTCAGCGAGGCACGGCGCAGTTTTGATTTTGACTGGCTAACGATTCTGTCAATCAAGCCCAGGTTACCCCCACTCATTTCTCTGGACTATGACGCGTCGAAGGAGGTCTCATTTACTCAAATCGACCAATCATAGGCTGAGATAGCCCCACATACACACAAGGAAACAGCAGTCAGATGAGGATGGGTCCATGGTTCACAGGCTCAGAGAGGATTCAGGCTCTCAAAATGATGCCAAACTGCTGTATTTGGATAGATTGAACACTATTAGTGATAAAACAAGTGAAATATATAGTTATATAGTATATCAAATTATAATGGAACAGCTGGTTCCAAAATGACAATTTAGCTTGACCTCGTCTGACCTCTCTGTACTAAAACCTTTGTTCTGCTTCACTTTATCAAGGCCAAAATTTGCATAGAGACTGTTGACATGTTGTGCTATGATTTGGAAGATGTTTTAGGATAACCACTGCCTCATTTCAAGAACTAATAACAATAAAAGGGCTTTTTTTCAGGCGAACCTGAAACTTTTCAATTTGAGTTGTGTGCCATCTTCATTTACTCGTAACGAGTAACATATACACTGATATTTACACATCTGAACAAATCTCACAAGTGTTACCTTTATTATAACATACAAATTATTCAAATAGACCTTGTAGTTAGAGAAAGACACTCTTTTTAGTATGGGTATGCAATTTTTGAGCAGAGGCCTAAAAATAGGGCTAGGTACTTAAAGAAAGAACACAAACATTACGCACGAAAAAAAACTAAATTATTTGAAGTTATATTACTGTGCAAAGAGGTTACAATACAAAGTACAATTAAATGTGCACATAAAATGCATTAAATAGAATATAATCAATCACAAAGTGACATCATTGATATAACATATTTCATAGACTTTAATAATGTTTTAAAAAAGGACTACATTCTCAGCCATTGTCTGCACAGAATTGTACTTCAAGAACAAAAGAAATATGCCAAATATTTAAATGTCACATGTGTAGATGTTAAAGCAGTGTGACAGACGAAGAACTAGAACATGTTACACGGGTGAAGTGTCACACTCGTTTTGGCTCTGATGCAGTATTGCGCTACAAGGCTGTCTTCATCACAGAGACCAGACAGCCATGTCAGACTCTTGCTTTTATTCTAATAAATAATACATTTTAAGCTAAAAGAGTTTGCAGCCTGACATCTTTTCTTTTTTCGTGCAATCCAGCAGCGACTCGTCGTGTGGGAGTGCATCTTCACCTCGCTGTTTTCCCAGAACGGGTTCACTGCCATCATGTGGCTTGTGAGATCATCTGCGCACAAAGCGGTAATGTCTGCCCACGTTCTGCTCGGTCCTTCCCCCACATTCTTTATCAACCCCACCCCCCTACCTATCTGACTTGAGCAGTCTTAGGACTACTAGGGTGGGACGTCTATAATTAAACACGGGTAATGATGAGAGTGTATAAGAGGAGAGGGGGCACACTCATTACACTGACAACAGATGCTCTTACCAACCCCTGCCAGCCTGCCTTGATGCGCACCGAATACATACATAAAGATCTCTTGCCTCTTTCGTGATTTTAAGCTCAGTGAACAATGCCAAGGCTGCCCACACTTGGCTGCCACATGTTAATTTTTCCTCTCACATTGTTATTGAAATCACAGTTTCTTGGGTTTTGTATATTTATATATAAAAAAAAGATCATAAGTCTGTCTTTCCTCTCACGCTGTGTCTCTCACACAAAATGATTCCACACAATATCCGATGCCAGCCCACACTTGGTCATGGCACCTTTTTTTTTTTTCCCAGAGTCGCATCCACATTGTGTTCTGCTCGAGTATTCAAATATGAGATTTGAAAGCTGGCAAGGTTTTAAAGTGGAGCAGGGCACCAGCAGTCAATAACAAAATAAGGTCAAGTTGAATATGAAAATGAATTGAACTCAGTAGAAATGTACCAGAGTCTACAGAATAGGTGAGCGGCTGAGTCATGTTGAATGTGGAAGGAAAATATATTTAAAGTAATACTAGAATCTCTGGTCTAACTGTTTATGCAAGTTCTTAAATTAAGTAATTTAAAAATAATTATTAGTGGATCATTCCGGTTTATTACAACTTGGGTCTTATTTTTCAAGCCATCATTTCTATCAGTTATGATAACATTGTTCAGACCAAAGTAATCGATGAAGTAATTATGCGATGCACAAAGGAATTGCAGGAGCTGGTAAATTACTGTCAGTTGTAAATAAAGTTTAGACAGCTGAAGTAAAAACTTAAAACAACTTAACTTACATTAATTAAAATTCAATTGAACTTTAAGAAGAGAGTTATTGCTTTCTATTTGTGAAATGTAACACTTCAAAGTCACAGTTTGATTGGCATCCAACGTTGCCTGCATTTCCTGTCGCTATAAAAAGCTAAAATGTTATTTTTTGATGACATATACAGTTTTACTGTGATGTTGCATGTTGATACTGTAGATATGTGGATATATTTTGTGAAATAACAACTGATAAACTGTCGATAAAAATACATTTGGCCAGTAAGTGGTTATGGGGAAATGGTAATGCTTTCGAGTGATGTCTGACAAACTGCACTGTATTTCCCATGAATTCTTTCAAATATGTAAAAAATACTTGAATGAATTGGATAAAATCAGGAGTGAAATAGAAGCAACATCAGGCGTAAATGGAGATGTACGGTAAGTTCAGTTTCCACCTCAGCCCCATGCCAAAGAAGCTGCATATGGTGCTCTTATGGTCACCAGTGTTGCTTGCATTATAAATTCTCACAGTTAGCATCTAAGCTTTAATTTATAGCATAATGTTGTCATCAACGGGCCAAGGTCTGCGCTGGTCTCTGCCATCAATCTGATGGCCGTCAGGTAATGGCCAAGTTGCATATTGTCACAATTCCAATACATTATTTACTATGAGACATTAAAAAGTAATGCATATTAATAAATAGGCACAAGGCCAGAGGGCACAAGCACATTCAGTCCAGTCGTATTTCTTCATGCTTTCATCAAGGAGACACCTAACAATAAATGTATGGCCAAACCAACACTTAGGGGCCTTTTTATCTTGCCAACGCTGCTTTTGTGAATTACTATAGTGGCCACTGTAAACATATTTCAGACTGACTAATCATTTGATTATTCCTTTTACTTATACAGTATTTTCTTTTAGTTATGCCATTGCCAAATTTCTGTCCCTTACGAACAGATTTCCCACAAATTTCCAGAGTCCTGCCTTTATCTTTGTAATTATTTGTTTCTATCTGATCTCAATTGCTGTTATCATCATCATTATCATCCTTACACTACTCAATATTTCCAACTAGATGCATTCTGTGTAAAACCCAGGCCACAACCTCCAGGTCTGAAAAGTGAAGCCAATGCGGAAGTGCCTTAAACTTGCATTCTCTCTAATGGCCAGCAGGGGTGACTCCTGACTGCAAAAAGAAGCCTGATTGCACAGAAGTCGATGAGAAAATGACCTTCTCACTTGATTTATTCTGTTGCATGTTATATTGGCATGTTGTTCATTTAAGACATTATTGTCCCACCATGTCATTGATAGGTCGCCACCATGGTGTTGTCCGGTCTGGGTGTTTCCGTCCTAGAACTTTAACCCTTTCACAGTGTGTTTTCAGCTCATGGAAGTTAATTTTGGTTGCCTAAAAATATCTTTTCAGTGTTCGGTTGTACTTAGCTCCACCCTCTTGTTCGCTCCTGCTTGCAATAAACCAAGATGGCAATGGCCAAAAACCAAGATGGCAACGCCCAAAATGGCGAACTCGAGTTTTCAAAACCGTAGACCACAAACTAATGGGAGACGTCACAGTGACGGTGTCCACTTCTTTCATACAGGCTATGGTATAACCCTTTAAACTGGTCAAATTGTAGTCATCATCACAACACTGTTGGTGAAGAGCTGATTAAACAAAACTGCATGTAATCCCGACCCTGCATGTTGCAACACAAAAAGCCGAGATGTAAGGAAAAACCATCATATAGCACAGTAATTCTGTTCTTAGTGTCACAGCTGTGGATGTCCAATGGCTACTCTTGACATTAGCGATACAAAATTACATCAATTTATTGAAGTAACAGCTAAACATTTGAATTTCAATGGACACCAATTTTTTCTCAAATCAGCACATTATTATGCATCAGATATAAATAGGAATAAAAAATACAATTTGGGATCGCATGATGGTATGAACATAATCCTCTAGTTTGGATTCCTAACCGATGATGGAGTGAAAAGCAAGCGACTTCCTTGTATGTACATTTCACACCTATCTTAACGTGCAGGATAACGTGGAAACATTCATCATTAAAACGAGGCGTCGGAGTACAAGAAGCAAACCGATAAACAGATGCTTTCATCCTTCAAAAAGGGGCCATCTGTGCCCTTGCTACCCTCTGCTTTATGTCATTTTTATGCCGGACAAGTGCTGTAAGTGCTCCCACATCTGCTGCAGTTTATGTAAGATGCAGATGCATCATCTGCTGAGGAAGAGACCCCCATGGCAGAGTTAAGTCTTCTCATCATTGATTCATGCTCCTGGGGGAAGCAGACAAATTGGAACCCTTGCTTCTGTAAAAAGGACCTTATGGATCCGTCTATGTGGGGAGGAGAGGTGGGTCAAAGCTGGTGCACACACTCAAGTCTGTGGGGTATCAAGTCTTGCTCACGAATGGGGCTCAGTCATGCAGCGTCATTGGGTGAGGGTAAAGAAACATGAACAAATGCATGTCAGTGCTCACAGTGTATAGTATTTTACTCAAGGGATTTCTTTCAGCTTTTATTTTTTTCCAAATCAAACAACAAACAAATAAAAACACAAACACATTTTTATGTTAGGAATTGTCTGGCACAGCTATTTGCTATAGGATCATAATGCAATATCAAGCCATTATAATGGCCTGTTTCTCCAAATCTGAAGCCTACAATCTGCAATTTTCGAACATGGGGTAATTTCTTTGTTGTTTTTTGTTGTTTTTTCAACATATTTCACCAATCAAAACTGCTGTGCAGGACTTGAAAACGTATCCTCAATTTGCTAATAACAATATGTTTCCAGGATCCAGATCACGTCAGGTGTTGCTAGCAGTGCTGTCACATCGCAACAAAGATGACTACAACAAATCCAGATTAATAAGTACCATTTACCACCTCACCTGTAATGAAAAAGGCAAGTTTTAAACCTACAAGCCCTGAGAAGCATTTGGAAAAGGGAGCTAAAATTAGCACTCAGAAATGAAATGGTGTACCGGAGGATATAGCAGCGTAGCCAATTGGGAATAAACCACACCGCATAACAGGGTAAACCAAAAAAAACAAGAGATTATACAAATGATACAACAACGAAATAACGTGCAAAACAAGAAAATGCTTCAGCACACTGAATGTTAATGAAGAAGGTCATGGTGAGTTCAGAAGTCGATCAGAAGTTATTAAATTCCAGCTAATGGAAAAAAAGAGGCATATGAGTGCTGCCGTTCTCTGCCTCTCACTGCGCTGCAGTATGAAATATGCAATAAAAAACGTTTGTTCAAAAACCCTGTGAGGATATATTTATCAATCTGCACTCAAAAAATGTCTCTCCTCTTTCTTTAGCCTCCATTTCAAGTTATTTCCCCGCCATATCCAGAGGACAAATTCCTGAGCTTAATGCCGAGGCCTTATGGCGAAGCCTGAGTGAAACGTGTCGGTAGCTGGCTTTCAGTTGGAGTGGAGCTCTGACTGACGATGAAGAAATGACAGCTGAGGTTGCAGAGGTTATCCGGAGGTTTTTTTCCGGGATGCTGGCTGGTGATGCGTGGCTGCAGTGGCAGCGCAGGTGAGTGCGTCTGGGTGCTCTGTGGAGTGTGACGCACCTCGCCTCCGGGGCGATGCGGGGAAGATAGGGAAGGAGCAGGGGGGGGGGTGGAGCGGTGAGGATGGAGCAGCTTCGCCTTCAGGCTTGTCACACACCGCTACACTGTTGCGCACAGTCAGCAGGACGGTCTCTTCATGTATGGACCATTTAAGGAGTTAAAAGTGTTTCCACTGCATGACTTATTCATTATTTAGCCACGGCTGAAAACGGGTGCATACAAACAGTACTCTAAGTGAAACAAAAAATGCGTTTGCGTCCATGATGAAGCGCAAAATCTTTAATTGTAGAGGAGAAATTGCCAGGTAGCTAAAGAGCGGCTCTTCCTACCACGCAGTTGTCTGGGTGAGAGTTGTCTTGTGACAGTGAGTGGAGGTCCCCGGTGACTTCCTGTCCACTGATGTGTTCGCTGCGAGCATCATGAGTTACGGCGCTCAATTTCCATGTTTTGACATAAGAGGGGACATTTGATAAATAGTTGGAGGACCTGAGCACATAAATGAGGCATAAATAATGCATAAATTAAGTGCCATTTTATGGAGGGATGTCAGAGAGTTTCTCCAATAACGGAAAGATTAATGACCTGACTGTGGAGGCGGGGGGTGGGGTGGGGGGGGGGGGGGGGGTGTACTGCATAGGAGAGCGGTGGAGAGATCAAGGGATGACTCCTCACTCTGACTGTTTTCAATCAATATACCGTGTATTTACAGAGAATAGATGGATGATGCAAGCAGAGCAAACCTCAGCTCAAGTTTCTGGGAGGGAGAAAAGGTAGGCAATTTAGCATGACGACTCACTCAGGAGAAAAGCCCTCTTCCTCTCCAGAGGCACTAGACATTTTTGAGGGTTTTAGGCTTCATAGACCTGTTGCCTTACATCACCTCTTGAAAGTCTGCGAAGACGATGGCAAAAGCCAACATGCATTATATACAAGTTATTCTGTTCCGTTTTCCAAAAAGCAATCTATTACAAGAGCATCCCCCATTTGAAATGCAAATGGGGGGAGGGGTAAGCTAACAAAAAATCTGCTTACAATTTCAAAACAGCAACAACGTTCTGCTGTCACTCAAATGGGCATTAAAGACGTTTTTTGCAAACCAGCAAAGGGGTTTTCATTTTTGGTAAAAGAGTTACTTTTCGCAGTAGGTAACGCTGTGTTATAGTATAGATAGTCATGGTTTCCAGAGGGTGACTCCGTATGACTTTGCTGATTCCCTGACTTTCCATTTAGTGACACAGGTATGTCAGTATTTTCACTTAAATTTTCTGGTAAAAATATTTCAACATCTACGGGGTGGTTTGGTGCAAAATACGGTGCAGCATCCCCATACAATTTAATACACACATTCATGGTCCCCATGGGATTAATTGTCTGGGATTAACTTGCGCCAACAATGGTTAAAATTTGTATTTGTCCAATACTTTTGGTTTATGACTAATAGCTGCAAAACTAAAGACATTCCCATCATCCTCAGCGGTACTTCGTGTTTAGTGCTAATTAGCAAATGTTAGCACACTAATACGCTAAACTAAGACGGCAAACATGGTAATCATTAAACCAGCTCAGCATCAGCATGTTAGCATCGTCGTCAAGTCGCTCAGGAAGAGAGTGTTGTGCATCAACCAGTGCACAGCCCAGCGCTGTGTCTGTGGGCTTGGATCTCATCATAGCATAATACGTCCATGGCTAGTGGTACCCATCTACCGCTGCAGACCCATCACCTTCCCGAGGCCACGGTTTCTTCGCGTGTCTGCACCACCCACCTGTAGTTCGGTATCATTTCCTCCCCCTGACACGGAGATGCATGTCCGCGCGACTCTGAAGGTGGCGAGAGTGTCACTCATACTAATGCCGGTGGACAGCTATGTGCGCGTCTCTTAGCCATTTCCTGTGTGGGGCATTCAGACATCGGCAGCTGTCTGCTTCGGTTTCTGTCCCTGGAGCTCGGAGAGGACCTGACACTGTGCCTCCCTGACACAGAAACCTCCTGCACCCTCCTGCGGCTCTCTGGCCGAGAAGCAAAAAAGTGAAAAACAACATGGAAGGTCAGGAAGAATACCCCCACCATCACTCAGAGCTGATCTAATGTTCATTGTGGCATAACTGATGACTGATGTAATTGACATTGCATAACTAATCTTACATATTCCACGGAGGCGGCTGATAGGTCCCCCCCCCCCCCCCCGATGAGCGAAAGACTTTAAAAAGTCTGAACAGTGAAAAAGGTGACCTGCGGCTCATCTAATCTAAATAGGGGGAATGACACTTAAAATTCATGGGACATTCTCTGCAGTCTTGTTCATTTGGAGTCCTCTCTAATTCGCCAAGGAGAAAGGGGATGGCGGCAAATTGAAAATAATTGCGGTGATTATGGCAACATCTGTAATGTTCAATAAATGTAGGTCAAGGGCAAATATCATCATCATTGGACGGAAACTATCTTTGGCGCCGCCATCTTTCCCCATTAACCTCAAGTTTTTACTCATTGGGGTGTCTGAGCACCTTTCAAACTGATTTAGAAGTGTAATCCATTCCAGGTTTCATAATTTGAGGAAAAGAAAACAGTTCATCAGATTCAAATCTTTGCACATTTTATGTGGGGCATGCAGAATTTTTTTTATATTGATGACCCGAAAACATGAGGATTCATGACACCTCACAGTTTTTTGTTTTCTTTTTATTGATTTTTTCTTTTTCCCAGTTGTAAATGCTTCCGTTTCTGCTCTTTATAATGATCAATATTCAGCTTACCAGGTGACCTGCCCAGTGACAGGGTGATTGATGTTTTTCAACCGAAATGTTATTCCTAGTGCTAAACAGCAGAAAACTAAAGGAAGAAAAAAGACGAGTCACACATTGTATTTTGGAGTGTATTCGCATGGGCTTCTGACCAGCACATGCATGTGTGCAAAAACGCAATTGGAGCATATTAATTTCAATTCATAATTAATGTTCTCTTTGAGTAGTAACAGTATTTCAAAATGCCCCGAGTAGCACTGAGAGAGAAGGTCAGATGTTTAGACAGAAAAATCACCGTGTTTCTATCTGCCAGGTTATCGGAAAATATCTATCTTGATGTCATGTATTCAGCCTGGTCTTTTCAAGAATATGACCAAACCACATCCACTTAAAGACTGCAGCCATGACTTAGTTTAGTTTATTTATTTTGCAAAATTCCAACAATAAAAAAAATAAATAAACAAACATAACAGAGATAAATGAATATCACAGTGCAGGAAGAGGCAAAAAGACAACTGGGCATATCTGAAGCCTCCACCTATATAATATTACAATTTTACAATATTATTATTACTTGATTAAGGAATTTAGGTAATGAGGAATTAAGGTATATCTATCTATCTGCTCACAATATGACCTACTTTTCCTATTCATTATTAAAACTTGTTGGAAAGAACAAGCTATTTCCTTCACACAGATGTTGCCATTTTCAACTGCTCACTTAATGACAATTCCCCACTTTAAAACACTTTGAGCTGCGACCATCAACGAGTGCATGCATTCACACTCACTCGAACGACAGCAAACACTTGATCTCTGAAAGATAAATGAAAAAAAGAAAGTCAATGATGCCTCCCACAAGAGTCTACGACAAACAGTTAGGCCATGGTAGGTAAGCAATTTGGAGTTTTTTTTGGTCATAGGCCACTGCCACACTCAACTGACAGAATGAGCTATAGAGCTGCTAGCCGCAGCTAAAACAGTTGTTTACTGTAAGGAGCGCTTTCACAAGCTATAGTTGACTTGGCACTGATCTACTGTACGCACTAATCCCTTTCCCATTAGTTTATCTCTAATAGTGACTTATCATTATTTTTGTGGACTTCTTTTTAGCATATTCTGTGTGATCTCTTTGGCCCAGATGTCAAGCAAACATCAGACTTCTGTAGTAGTCCAAGTCAGTCCCCTGTACTCATGCCAGTTACCTGTGTCCGTGTCACAGACTGTAAGAAGTGGACGTCGTCACCGTGAAATCATCCTTTGGTTTGTTGACTATGGTTTGTTTTGAAGCCCAGGGCTCTACATTTTGGCAGTTGACATCTTTGTTTTTGGCCCTCGCCATTTGGGGTTTTTTTGGAAACAAAAGTGAACTACTTACTAAATGAACATTATGCTGTATTGAAGAAGACTTGAGACCATAAACTCATGTGTACAATGTTTACTGAGGTGATAAACCAAGTGAGAAGTAGAGTCACTTTCTCATAGACTTCTATACAATCACACTTATTTTTTCAACCAGAGGAGTCAGAATGCAAGTTTAAGGCACTTCCGACTTCTTTAGAACCCGTCCATGTCAACAGATGCCCATGCAGGCAGTAACTTTCTGTTATGGGGTTGGATTATGTTATCACTGCAATCAAACCGCACTTGATTGCGCTTGGAGAGACCACGTCTCGCAAGAGGTGTCGAATCGATTCTTTTGGGTCGCACCATGACCTCGAATATTGCGTTCACAGCTGCCGAAGCATACCACACTTGGGGTTCACATGCACCAGAGTTTCAGTGAAATGAAATAAATGTTGGCTTGTGAGAGCGCCCTAAGACCACTCACAGCCCTCTGGTACAAGCGGCGAGACGGGCAGCAGTGAGAGAACTGTCACTTACGAGCCTGACACGGAAGCATAGGCCATTCCGGTCCATTGAGCAGAAAGACGGCTGCCTGTTACTCAGGGATGACCGTGTCAGAATTGTCACTGACAAATTTTGGCACATTGATCTGGTATGCCATACGGCGGTGTGAAAACGTGTTTAACAAGGAGGACCACTCAGAGCTTTTAAACATTGTATTAAGTGGGCTATGTCCACTGTTTTCTGCTTCAGAACTGAAACAGCTAAACTGGAGGTTTGATGTGTGTTTTTTTTGTTTTATTTTGCTCCTGTCGTGATTCTAGCAACATGTAGAAAGGCAAAACTGTAAAGATGCACAGCCGTCTTTTTAATGAAAGCTACTCTAATGAGCTCCATTTAAAGGATTTCTTTGATGACTTTTTTCTAAAGGCCTCGCACTGAATACGAGATTTTATCACCAACACCAAGACCCGCCGAAACCCTCTGAGAGCGTTGTGACTTTTTGCAGCATTTAGTCTACAACGGATCCTTCCCCATTTGAAGCTAAAATGTGAGTAACATCCAGATATAGCTCTGCCCTAATCTCTTCCCTCCAAAGTCAAGGCTTTTACAGATCATTTGCGAACGCGATGTTTACACCGTTTTACACAATTTAAAGTGTAAATTGGAGCAGCTGTTTGAATCCCCAGAGCGAAGAAGAGCTCATTTTCGCTGCTGCAAAGTGTCGTCGCACTATTGAGTGTGGCGCTGGGAAAGAATTGAGCTGCTGCAAGTGGCTGAGGGGACAATGCATTGTTTTGAACAAGTCAATTGCAAAAGGCGGACAATGGTCAGATCCGGCTTCTATTCATCTGAGTGCTCTGAAATAGTGATAGGAGGCTGTTGTTGAGAGATAACCTCAGGTTTTATGCTAATATTACAACAAATTGTGTTTTCAGCATGCAGTTGTAGTGTACGATATAATGTAAGAAATACCAGGTGATACCACGTGTCTCTCTAATCTAATACACTAATAGAAATGGATAAATGCAAATTACAAGATATGGAGCACAACTGGCAGGAATTCAGGTTTGTTCCCAGTATATGATTACAAACCAACCATGAATGTTTCTTGTTATATGTTATATGTGATGTGTATCTAGATTAATAGGAAATGTTCTTCTCATACAATTATTCTTAGAGGTTAAGATTAAAGAGGTTAAAGATTGTTTGAGTGCACCGACAAACAATGCTTAAATTACAGGTGTAGCTGGAGATATTTTGCTGTTTGCTTAGAGTGCTAGAAAATTAGGAGATATGTGGGAGGAGCACAGCGCTGCTGGGAAGTCATAACATAATCATAACCCACACCTTCCTCAAATTATACTGTAGCTACAATCCCTGCCTGTGGTGATTAATGCCACAACGATTCACACACAAAGCCTGACATGGTTGGATAAAGTGCGACTAAGACATCCCTAACAATGTTTTCTTTCCTATGAAATTCTTTCATAATGTGAGAGTGAGGATTATATTTCCAGGTGCTTTATCACTTTCAATCCCTGTTATGCATTGTCGGAGTTAAATCAGGTTCTTCGGTTCAGATTTTATCAGGGATCCCGGATCTTCTTGATGGTCTTAATGAAGATGTCTCTGCGTCTTTAAATCCTTCTTCCGGGGCTTCACTATCCCCCCCCGTCTCATAATTAAGTCAGTATATGAGCCGTAAACGCTGAACTCTCTGGAAATAAACCCTGAGAATTCTGCACCATCTGCTCCGCACCTCTCCACTACTGCCTCCCAACATCGCAGCTGTCCTCCAATGTACCAACCGCTTACTGAAAAACAGACAAAATGCTACAATTATTTGATTTTAGTTAATTGTCATTTTTTACTGATGGACTCCAGATTATTAAGAGTTGAGCTAATCAGCTCAACTCGATTTCTTTCTCTACCCATCTTAAATTCTTAGTTTTCTGCTGCAAAAAGACACTGTTCAACATAATTTATACCATATAACCATAAATCAGTGGTTCATGGGATAAAAAGAAAATGCTCTCAATAAATATTAAATTCAAGATTTTTCAAAAGATTTTCACATGCATTTTATGAAGATTTTCATGTTTAAAAAATGAATGAATACATTAAAAACGTAATAAAGCTGAAATAGACTGATGTAATGGTAAACTGGGGAGTAAATCATTCATCCTGTCCACCAGATATCGAGCTATATAAAAAAGCAAAGGAAAATACTGTAGCACATTGTGATATACAACAGTTCAGTTTTTGTTTTCTCTCCTCTTCGCCCTCTCCTCAGTCTCCGGTTCTGTCTCTGCAGTTGAAATGGGCCAGAAACTGAAAGCCAGGTATGAATGGATGGGCTGTCTTCTGCATAATTGGAAGCATTCATTGATTAATGATTGTGTGCATGCGGGCGTCAGAATGAGCAGCTCCTGCTGAGAGGGAGGATTCTGTATAATCAGCCGATTTGCTCCCATTCTCATCCTTTATGAGCGCCATGCTTGTCAGGTTGCCTCAAACTCGCATTGTTTAATGTGAGGCAATCATTTTCAGCCGTTGTCTGCTCATCAGAAATGAAATGCCACCACATGTTACATAAAACTAAATCTTTCCCTATGCAACTTGTGCAAGATGGATGTGAAGCTTTTTTCTGTGTTGCAGCAAAACTAATTTAGATCTACCCGAGGAATCTTAGCAGCATACTAATGTCAGTTTTCTATCAAGGGAAATTTGTGTGCTATTGTGCGAAAAATAGATATCAAGATTTTCATCAGATTTGTAACAGAAGAATAATAATATGTGGACTCAATCACGGCTCTTTCTTATTTTCCTTTGTAGTAACTACAGGGATTTTTTTTAAATGTATGACACGAAAATGGAATACGTGATATGTATTCAAAATTAACGATAACCAAACATTTCTTTTTTTTTTCTCCAGACTTAAGATCGCATGGACGGTACTGTAAATTCACAGTATGTCTTAGTAAAAGTTGGTTGATTTGGTGACACATGTGGTTTACTGGTGGGTGTGTTTTATGTCCCAGAGTCCAGTTGGACATCATCATTATCATTATCATAATACATTGCTGTTTCACAATCAAAGCCACTTCATGGTCTGCAGCTGGACGCTTTGAATTTAAATAAGAGCAGTAGAAAAAAAAAACAGCTCTGATAGAGACCGTATGACAACTATCATTCACAGGGAAGCTTCTATCAATGAGATAAAAATTACAAATATTCAGGCTGACGATGCAAAATGTCATCATTGCTGCTGTTTTTACCTGCTACCATTACTGGCCTACCTTGTAAGGTCAGTCTTTGTTAACGTGACATGTCGTTAAAAGATTAGACTGATGATTTTGACATGCACAAAAGACGAAAGCACGTTTTTTCTGATGTGATGCCATTTTGTGACTAACGTGGCCTGACGATTTACGTTAACAGTAATATGGTGTATCTGAAGACTACTGTACACTGTGAATATTTGAGATAGTTATTGGTTACTGATGTGTTTAAAAGTAGCATCCACTTTGTTAGAAATTACCGACTGAAGGTACCAAAGTCTTACGTTTTCTGTAAAGCCCCAGTCCCACCGAAAGCCGGATATACTACGGATGTCCCCGGATACACTACGGATCCAATCCGGGCTCATCCGGGAGTGGAACCATAGTGAAACCGTAGTCAGTCCGGGACGATCCGGGGGGGTCCGTGATGAACCGTAGCGCATCCGGGGCCATCCGGGGTGAATTGTGGTGATCCGTGGCGTATCCGGGAAGACGAGCGGCTCGCCGGACGTACAACTAACATCCGGGGTGATCCGTAGTACATCCGGGGTGTCAACTAGCTCCCGTTTCATCCTGGATTAACACGGTTATACTACGGTTACGCTACAGTTCATCCCGGTCCTACTACGGTTCTTCCCGGATGCGCTATGATTTCAAGCCGGATGCACTGCGGTTCAATGCCGCCCCCCTCTCCATTCCCGGATGGCCACGGATCACCCCGGACTGACTACGGTTTCACTACGGTTCCACTCCCGGATGAGCCCGGGTCGGATCCGTAGTGTATCCGGGGATATCCGTAGTGTATCCGGGGATATCCGTAGTATATCCGGCTTTTGGTGGGACTGGGGCTTTATATCCTGGACGATTTCCTTCCCAGATGGCCCCGGATCTCACCTCTTTTTATCCGGGGACATCTGTAGTATATCCGGCTTTCGGTGGGACTGGGGCTTAACCTGTAACATAAGAATTTTCCAGTTAATACATTTCAGTAGCCTGTCATTATTGCAGAAGCTTAATTTCAAGTTTGGCATATTTAAAGGGACATCGTACAACACTTTTAAATTGCACTATATATGTATAGTACTATTTAAAACAGTTGCATACTGTGAAAATGTACTTTAGGTACTAAAGATGTTTATGGAATATACAAGTTAATAGAAATGTGTTTATCACAGAAAGAGAAGCTAACTGAAGTGAATGTGTGTTTTATTGGAACTGCGAATACTGAATTGAGTGATGGACTCTAATGAAACGTAAAGCTCTGCATTGAAACAGAAATGTTTTCTGTTCTTGTGGTGTTGAATTGTCTAATAAAACAACCAAAGCACCGTGTCCTCGTTGCTCCTGTTTTTTAGCTTATTCATACAGCTTACATTTCTGTCTCAAACCTGGGACCTGCCTGGATAGTTTTACTTTGCCACATTAAATGAAAAATATATACTGTTCATCAGCACTAATGATGTTTTGTCCTGGTTTATAAAGTACCATAGAGTAGGAGTCTATCTTTAGGGATGCACATTAATGTCTCGTGGTCCGCGTTGGGGCTTCATACTTTCTTTAGGTCCATCTCGGGGAGGTAGCTCTCCATGTGCCCAGATGAAATATATGCAGTCTGTTTATGTAAACCATTCTCATCACTCAGAGCTCGCTGGCTGTTACTCACCTGGCCGTCCTCCCTCTGCTCCTCCCCCGTCTTGCAGCCAGCTCTTCACACAACAGCAACACACCTCCCTCATAACAGGGCAAGACGCTGGTCAAGCTAGAACATGAATTAAGGCTAACCGCTGCTGGTTGTGTCGAAAGGAACAGAAACACGCTGGAGTGTATTCGACTTTTATCCAAGGTCCCCTCAGCAATTTGCAGCACAAGGACACTAATGCAACAAGATGAAGTTGCAAAGCGATCCAGAAAGCCCTCTTCTCCTTGTTTCGGTCCAATAAGAATCTGCTGCTGGCAGGTATCCTTGTGTCACATTGCTTAAATGCTGTTGTGGGGAATTCTGCAAAATACCATCTGCCAAATGCAACAGCGACTTGTACGGGCAAGTACTGAGATTCTGTCCTGTAAAAAAAATCGAATTAGAGTCTGAGTTTTACCAGAGCAGGCGTGTGTGTGTGTGTGTGTGTGTGTGTGTGTGTGTGTGTGTGTGTGTGTGTGTGTGTGTGTGTGTGTACAGTATCTTCGCATTTAAAAAAAGCATTAATCATGTTTAAGCTCAACAGAAATAGAGCACAAAATGTACCACAGGCCAATTCACAATTAACACCAAGGCAGCTAGGGCGCATTTACACATCAGTCCCCTCATTCCACATAGTTCTTAAGGCCATTCATGACTCAAGTCAGGTGGAAACTGAAACCTTTCACATTTGTGTCTCTCCCATAATACAAAGGTAAAAATGTTGATGCATATGCAGTTGTTATTCACGAAACAGCACCTCCATATGTTTAACCTCTCCTTTCTTGGTATTTAGACAAGACTGGAACATATGTGACTATTCTTATATTACAGCCAATGCTTCCTGTTTATAGTTTATGATGAAGCTAATGCTTATTTTAAACAGCTGGTATAAAGCTGAGCTTAGAATCAAATTGAATAGATTAATAGAACTGCAATTGTGTTTTTATTATCCATCTCTCCTGATTTAGTGTTAAAACAGTGTTTTAAAAGGCCATCTCTTTATTGATAGTTATATCCTTAAGATTTCAGTCCTGGTTGCACTTGGCGACACATGTGGTTACCATAGTAACAGCGAGTGCAGTTAAATACTACAGGTCTCAGATTTCTGGGGGTGGATTTCTGAGCAGCTACTCTGTTTTCAAACTCACGTTGTCTTCATAAATGTCAGTCAGCAATCATCATTAAGCTGATGTCACGCTCACCATAGCATAAGTAGCTTATACCACACAGCAAAGCAGCGCCCCGTAACTTTGCTCCATTCCTCTCTGCTGTGTTTAAAACTGATCCGCTGTCAGAAAGTACCAAGAACGACTGCTGTCTTGATTTTGCCGGCGCATTTTTGATGATCAAATGCGTTGGGTTTCCTGTGGCTCAATAAAAGCCACCACATGTCTCGCCAGTTGAACGCTTTTAATGTGAAGAAACAGCAGTAGGATGTTCCATTTACATTAGCAGATGTACAGCTATGTATTGTAGAGTGAACAGTAATAAGTAAGGCTGATATCAGTGAGATAAAGTAACACAGGATCTTATGCCTGTAAATTCCTAGTGGGTGTGAAGGCAACTTGAATCTAGCGATGTGATTGCGTGTGTCTGTCACTAATAATTAAAACTATGATAAAGAGGTAATCATTGAATGTAAATACATTACATGGCCATTGAAAATGAACAGTAATGAAAAAGGAGTAAAAAGCATGAAAATAACATTTGCTTCACATTGTTAACATAGAATATCTCATTACAGAAATGCATCATTAACAAACAGTTGCTTATTTATTTCCAGCTGACTAATTGTCATGTTTTATGAATGAGATCCATAAACACCACCCTTCTCTCTCGCCCCCTCCCCCATTACCAGAGTGAGTACATGTATAGCAATTAGAGTTTCCCCCTCGCAAGCTGTCACATCTCTTTTAGATCGACAAAAAAAAAAAGATGTTCATCACATTGGACTGAATTGTATCATATCGCACCACATCGTACTGCGGGGAGACATCAGGGCTGAATCAAATCGTATCGATCTGTTGACGGCTTGCAGACGTCTCGGTAGATGAGGCGCACACCCAGAGACATTAGCAATGCCTCACAACCAAGGGCAAAGGTTTCATCACAGCTTCAGGTGGGGGGCCAAAGTTATCGATCTCTCTCCGTAAAGCAGAGGGGCTGAAAAGAAACTCATACAGTGGATGGATTCTGGTCACTTTAAAATACTGATTTAAAGTGGAACCAGCATTTAACTAAAACCTGAGAAGCAATAACTGCTCTATAGAAAATGTTATTGAATATTTTTTTATATTTCATATCGCTTTATTCTCCTGAATATATCATATATTTCGGATTGTGGTAGGTCTTGCCGAGCTAAAGACAATTTTCCACCCTGGTGAACGATAAACAATCCATACGATAGGCACATCAATCTGTGGGATAAAATATATGCCCTCATCTCTCCCAGTGCACCTTGAAAAGATGAAAGGCAACAATACCTGATACCTGTTTTTTTCATTCCATATATGCAGTATAAACTGGAGCACAATAGCGTATGACTCAGAATCAAACAAAGTAATGAAAAGGAACTTTGAAGAGCTTCAGATGAGGACTAAAAATAGCGTCATACAAATCTGTTCAGAGCTCAAACCTGAAGCACAAGAACCAAGAGCTGGGGAGTGTGCTGTGAGCTTTTGATGCCATGATGAATCTTTTGATCTGTTCAGCTGTTCTGTTTTCAAGCATCAGGCTGACCCCTGAGAAGCCGATAGCTTTTTGTACGTACCTCTTTACGTACTGCGTGTTTGTTTCAGCTCATCAGATTCAGAGAATCGGGCGCCCTTCCTTCGTGACTGAATGTGTTTTCTCTTGTTCTGTATCCACCTATAAAGCAAGGAATCTCTATCTGATCATCCGATTGGTTTCACAGTTGCTGGGCGTTTTTTGGTGGACGCTATGAAAATTAAAAAAACTTTACAATTTGGCCTGTAACTTCTGAACTGTGAGTCTCAGAGTCAAAATCCTTTTTATTTTTCCTGGATTTCTGTGGGCCCAGACGAATCTATCCATAAACGACTCACACGTGTGCGTGTAGATTGATTTTCCGCTATTTTTAATTACACCCAAATCAGATTTTTTGCTACTCTTCTTCCAAATTTTGAGCAATCGTCACCAAATTTAGCACAAAACATGTCTGGGCCAAGCTGGAAAACGTTTCTCTTTTGGATTTCTGATGTTCCGTACAGTTTTGCTATAGCTGGCCTTCCAAGTTAGCTCAACTGTGGGTAGGGCTTATATTACCCAAAGAAATGTCATATCTCCTTTGTGCTATTGGGACCACATTTGGTGGAAATTAGCAGTGAAAGTGACAAATGTGGTACTATTTGGCCAATAGGTGGCGCTCTAGCCACATCATCTATCGATAAAGGAAACAATCTCCCTCTCTGTCTTTGTATGTATGTATGTATGTATATATATATATATATATATATGACTGTCTTTCAGTATGCAGTGAACCCCGTTATGTTATATTACTATTATATACTATTATATTAATAGTCTTAACCTTGTCTATCTTGCTATCTATCTGCAATAGCTGAAAATGTTCATACTAAGAGAGACTAGTGCTGACTCCACTTTCGAAGCTGCTGAAGTGTGATGGGCAGAACCCCCACAGCCACACAGACGAAGCCTTTGCCTCGCAATAACAACCGAATGTGGATTAATGACAGGAGTGCCATTCTTGTCTTTCAGAGCCAAAAGACAGTATTTTCTTCGAACTAAGTTCTATCGTCCACATCCACAAGCACACTGAGCGCGCTGACAAATCAGCAGAGTCCTGGAAGTTCTGTGGCTGCTCTTGCATGAATTGCTTTTCTTTCGCGTGTACTCAGCGATGCTATTTCTGACAATCACTGTTGCCTCTGCACGGTTGTATTCACAAAGAAGAAGAAAAAAGCAGTGTCAAGGAATTCTACAATACTATATCCCCAAAAAAAAGCGTGCAAGAATAAAACGGCGAAGGTGCATGCAGCATCGCATTTTGACATATGACTCGAGCCATGACGGCTAAACGCTGAACACGGAGAACAGACATGTTAAAGAACAATCGCAAAGTGGCAGCTAGGGAATTTTTAACTAGGGCATAGAACAAAACATCTAATTAAAGCCCCTATCTGTAATTGCAGAATACTGTTCTGTTGTTTCTCTGTTGTCTTTGTGTATGTGCTCATTCATTGAATCGGAGACGTCTGATCTTTAAATTGCTGCGAGAACTTTTCTTACAACGAATGAGGGTGACACTTTCAAGTCTGTTACTATTTTGAATCCCATTTGGGGCTATGAAACATATTGTTGATGCTAATATTGAAAGTTATGTCAGAGCTGTATTTATTTTGGCTCTAGGAGGCCAAAATAGCAGCAAGAGGAAATAGTTTGAAACATCAATATCCAAGTTTATCATAGAAATGACATCTTTTGTTCATACATTACAAGAGCTGATTAGGAGATTAAAGCAGATAATGGAGGACTACAGATGGAAAGTATAGAGGAAGCTGCAGCACAACAATACCAGAGAGGTGTGGAGGGGACTGAGGACCATCCCTGGTTACAAAGGAAAAAAGAATAGCCAGGTAACAGTTGGTGATGGGGACGAGGCCAATGAGCTCAACCAGTTCCACATCTACCCTGCACCAGCCGTTCACGCTCCCACCACTTCCCCCTTCTTCATCTCCTCCACATGTTTCCACCACCATCACTGCACTGGCAACTCCCACCACACCTGGACCCCCCCCCCTGCCCGGCAGTGATGTGCTGGGATTATAATTCAGCCCGGCACTCTACGATGGAGAGGCCCGTTATGCGAGTGAACGGCTGGCACGTTCATCACAATAAAAATGACTGAGCAAATCAGATTTTAGTAAAACGAAGATCAGACCAAATTGGGAGGGGCAGCTCGTATTTGCCCATTCTGACAGGCAGAGTTCCGCTCTGTGCTGTCTGTGGTTGCGAGGCCCAGGCGGCGGTCCATAGAGTAAGAACTGACATCCTAAATTCAAAAATAAAAACTCTATGACCACCGGCCTGGAATGGATCGGCTGTTCGGGGTTCTTCCAGGACATCCCGATGGCCAGTCCACCCCTGATGGGGAGGGTCCCGGTGTCTGGCTTTGAATAATCCTTTTTTTGTTTTTTAAACCTATGCATGCTGCATTATTAACTTCTTATGTTGTGTATTTACTCAAATCTATCTGTATATGCTAATGATCTATCTATCTACCTACCTACCTAGCTATCTATCTATGTATTATTTAGATGTCCAGTATGTGTTGGTGGTCTTTGTAGTCCAAACTATAATCACTGGGGCACCACACAGCCGACCTAAGACTGCCTGGGGATCCCACAGAACAGCTGGGGAAAAACATGTGGGAGCTGCCAAGATTGCCTCGTTGTCCCTGCACACCTGACCTGGATAACTGGCAAGATAATGCATGCACAGATGCCAGCAATGTTGTTTTTTTCCCTTTTTTTTCATCCACAAAAGACCCTCGCTTGCTATAATTCCCATTTATACAGCTCCAAATTATTTCTGTCAGACTTAATAAGCGATACTACTGTGGCTGTTATTAATTATGCATAATAATCCACATTACAATAGTATCAGATAATTTAATTCAGAGAAGAAAAGGCTGCCGAACGCACACAAAAAAGCCCAAAGGAATTATTGTCTGTCTCCCAGGCTGCAAGAAATTCAATCCGTCAAAGTTTTGACCAAATTAGAAAATGTAGTAAATAAAATATGTATTTACATTGCACTAATCTATGCCAGATGCCTTCCAGCATTTTATAGAATATTTTAAAGTCAGCATTCCCGAGACCAAATAAATCCTTTGCCTTTCACTAAAGTTTATCCGTCATGTCCAGTTTTAAAATAGCTGACATTGTGCAGTTGCAGTTGTCTGTCAAGTGCCATGGGAGTTTTCCACCCAACATATCATTTTTATTCTAATGTCTATGCGGGCCACCAGTCATGCTTTTTCTAAAATACAGATCCTCTCACTTATTCAGCATTCTGTCAGGGAGAGGTGCGTGGCAGAATTCAATTTACTGCTCTGCACAGGCTGCTGCCGGCAAAGAACGTTGCATCGCTGTCGCTTATAAATATGGATGTGGCCCACACTAACTGCTATCGGAGTATTTTGGAAAGCCCCAGTTTCCCTTAAATGTAGAAAGTGGCATGTGTGTTTACTCCTGGCACGTCACCGGCACAATTGTAATTGCCGGTCATCTGAGTAAGAAACCTCGGACTACTTTCACACATTTGGTCACACTTTCCGGAAGGCTTATTTTTTTTCCCCCCAGCACTCGAGCGCTAAAAGGCAATGCCAAAAATAGTGAATCACTGACAGGCGCGATGCCCGGAACAACTTTATGTGATAACTTCCTCCTATCCGCCCTGCACGAGCCCTAGCCAGTTTGGCGTGGCCCCTGAGCAGATGGAACCGGAGACTTCCACGGATACACTCCTGCTGTGTTTCTTGAAGGCCTCATGGATCAGACACAACAGGTCACAGGACAATGCAGCTGTCTTGCTGAGCATTTTATTTTTTTCCAGTGACTTGAGACTTTGTGTGAGCAAAGCCGAAGAGTCACGGCAGCATGTGTTATTGGAGGGGTCTGGAGGGTCGGGTGGAGACGGAGAGAGTGCCAGGCGGATACAGACAGGTCATTTCCCATCCACACAGGGGGGGGGGCGGAGCCACGAACTCGGCGGTACGGGATTTAAAATCATAACGGCAGTTATGGATGCACCTGCTCGATTCCTTCACAAGGCCATTCCTTTCTCATCCGCCTCTCAGAGGGAGTGTTCAGCTGAGTAAGCGCAACACTGATACAAAAATGTCGCCATGTGGCCGGTGCTGTACTTTGATATTTTATTCTTGCTTGTGGAACAAAAGACACGGCTTCTGTCTCACGGAAAACCAACTTCATCATGTCTTCCACCAATCTCTTCTCACTCAAAAAAGTGCTTTGTGAATGCACAAGACTATCTCTATTTGGGATTTTGTCTGCAGGTATATATACTCGCGTTGAACAAAGGCACAGTGTCGCACACTCACACAGTAAGTTTGCTGATAAGCATACTGTGTTCCTCTGGCTCGAGTGTTTCTTTGAAATACTGTAGACAAAAAAGAAAAAACGCAGCAAACTTCCTCTTCTGTGCCTCCTGATTAATGATGTGCACACAGCAGCTACGCCTATAGAATAACTGTTTGCTCTACTTTGTTTGGCCAAGTGCTGAAAAGAAGTGCACTATTCTTGAATTTCTATAGAGCCCCCCCCCCTCCCCTCCTCCTTCCTGTCTTGGTCGGAGGAGCTAATAACTGAAGATTTGATTTATTCATTTCTTTTTTATTATTACTAAGGGGATATTGGCTCAGTCTGTGAATGATAGAGGTCTGACATGATGAGCATTCACTTGTTTGAGCAAAAGACAAAAATTGGGGATAATATTTAATAGATGAGGAGCCCAGGATTTGTTGCCTTGATTTGAGATTTGATATGAATGAGGAGTTGATTAGCTGTCAGTGCATTCGGGCTGCTGTATCTGTGTCCTGGATTCTGGCTCCAACTAATGAGAGGAAATTAACCATCAAGGGTGTCGGAGTTCTCTCCTTTTGATTTTCCTAATCTTTTTCCAACTTCTCTTCTCCTCTCTTCTCTTCCCTCACCTTTCACTCGTCTCCATCCCCAAAGGTGCTGCTCACATAACCAGAGGCCCTTGACTTGAGTTACACAGGAGGGTGATGAAGCAAGACACCTCTGCATTTGATCCAGCCTGATTGCCAGATTAGTGCCACAGAACAGGGCTTCCAGTTACAGGTGAGTGATGCTGGCTCGGTATTGACTGCGCCTGTCACACAGTCTAATGACTCATGTTGAAGCGCTTTTTGACTAACAGGATCCATCAGAGATATGCCACTTCAGGCGCTTTTCCATTCCTCCGGCCCTAATGGTTCTCTGAGAATGGAAATGGTCAAATCACTGTCTCCCCAGGCTTGATTTATCGGCAAGTTCGCTAAGTTTTTGTGGATCAGGGTTTTGTGTAGGTTAGTCACTTATATGGAGCCTTCATAATGTGACATATTTCTGGATTAAACTGAATCAATTTGCATGGTATCATTTTATCAAATTACAGTATGTAGGGATTTGATTTGTCTGAGTTTCTGGGGAACCACAGCAACTTGGAGCTGAACACATCTTTCTATTCTACTGGAGAGTTCTTGACCCGTTTGTCTTCATCACAACTGCATCACCTATGTTATTGGAGTAAAACACTTTCATAATTATTCAGTGTGGTAGCTGGACAATTTATTCATTTGGCTCATATTTTTTTACATTCATGGTTCCCGGCTATGGATCCTAATGGCTTTAATGATCTCCTAATTTCCCTCTAGTGCTAATATTTGGTTGACATTTTGATTCAGAGTGAGGCTAAAAAAACTATAGATTGCCTTGAAATTTTAATACGATGGTCATGGTTCATGGTCCCCAGAACATGAATCACTTCTGTGATTGCCTAACCTTCCTCGAGTGAGCCTATGAGGTTGATATGTGTGGTTCAGAGTGAAATTATTACAGATATGGGATGGATTGCAGTGAAATGTACCACAGATATTCAATGTCCCTAGATGATGAACTCTCATGACTTTAGTGATCCTCTAACTTTTTCTCTCGCGCTACCAGCAGTTCAAATTTTAACAACTATTCTCGTGAAATAGCTAAACAATTTATTGCCTCTTTCTTTAGGACATACATGTATCCTATTGGATTTGATGATCCTCAGATTTTTCCTTTAATGCTACTATGAGGTTGACATTTTTGATTATGAGAGTCTCAACAAGCATGCGATGACTTCGATACAAACGTTCATGTTCCCCATCAGGTCAAAAATTTGTCCAAAACTTGGCCTCACTAGTACTTTGTGTTAGTGGCAGTGATCAAATGTTAGCATCCTAACAGACTAAGATGGTAAACATGGTAAATATTACCTGCTAATCAATATGTTAGCATTGTACCGTAAATTACGGCATATAAGCCGCTACTTTTTTTCACACGCTTTGAGACTGCGGCTTTTACAACGATGCGGCTAATTGATGGAAGAAGACGCAAACATCCTGGTGTCGGGCACGCAAGAGGAGGATCACGGGGCAACCTCTGTAAAGGATGACGACTCCGAGACCCCGCGCGCATCAGACGCGGCCGCGGAGACGAGCGTGTTTATGTACAATTTCTTTTTTCTTTTAAAAATTAGCAGGTGCGGCCTATATATAGGTGCGCTCTATAGTCCGGAAATTACGGTAAGTGTAATCATGTTCGCTTGCTGATGTTAGCATTTGGCTCAAAGAACTACTGAGCCTTTGTACAGCCAAAGACAGCCGCTAGCATGGCTGTCGAACTCGGTGCTGTTTGACATGTAATCCTACAAAAAAATATGTTGGCGGAAACCCAATCTTCCTGCCTTGATAATGTCATCTGAATTTATGAATTTTTATTTTTATTAAAATACATAGGTGACATAACTTCCCCACAAAAACATTTGTGCTAATGCAGAGATGTTGCACAGTAAATGTACATTGTTTTTTGAAGGACAAGGTTGATTTGAAACCAAGAAATAGATTGAAAAAAGAATAATAGTAACAAGCTATTTTTGAATTGCAGTGTCTTTAATAACTGGGTTTATATGTTTACTGAAGTTCAGTTTAACTATGAAAATATGTTTAATTTTGACAATCTCCAAAGGATCTGTTACTAACAAAAAAGTCATGAAATTGTTATTATATGAGAGCTCTATACGTATATATAAGAAGGCTTCCATCCTTGTGAAAACATCCACATCTGAATTGAAATCATTAACCCTACCAACCTTCCACCAATCCTGTTCACCAGCAATCAAATTAACAAATTCTTCAAAGACTGCAACAAGTACTAGACAATCAGAGGCAGAGTAGGAATTCTTTGAGGAATGTGGGTGGAGAAAAAAATGTAAATCAAACTACTGTGAATAACAGGCCTCGCAACTGCCAATGGCTGTGAAAGAAGTGATTCAGCATGCGGATGAGAAGGCACTTTAACTTTTACAATTTATTGCTAGTGTGCCATAGGTGACGCTACCACGTGCCAATGGTGGCACACATGCCTGAGGTTGCATACCATTTGCACGATACCAATGATCAGATCTTGTTATTATGGTGATTGTTCTTTTTCCATCATTAACACGAAGCGCCCCCTGACCCTGGCTGCCATCTTGACTTCACGGCAGGCCAAATGTGCTCGAAGAGAAAGACAATCTCGCCCACAGCTTTTGCCCACAAGTCAGTCGGCTTCAACCTTGGCAGCACCGTCCCTGTGGACCGTAGACGTGCATGAGTTATTATTAAGCCAACGAGACTTGATGAACTCTATATGCGGCTTTCAAGCTCTTCATCGGAGCTGATGATGGAGAACGGGGGAGGTGGCAGCGTGATATCGCTGGTTGCGCCACACCATAAATTAGCCTTTAATTGCCGGTGAGAGTACATTTACAGTCCAATTTTACAGTGGCGCCCTAAACATCTCTTATGGCGCCACGTGGAGCACTGTGAATTTAGGTGAGCTAACGGAGATAATAAATGTGATTTGTTTAGCCCCTTTCATGTCTACAGTGCACTTCTTTAAGTGGCAGAGTAAGAGGAATGACCTCTCATAAAATCCTAATTAAGGTAATGTGTGAATGAGCAGTGGAGTCGTGTGGATGCTGATGGTGATAAATGTCGGTCCCTTCAAAGCCACACTGAAGGTGAAAGTTGCTCTCGAGTTCAGGTAGTCCACTGTGCCTTATTATTCCACAGACAACAAGCCGATGCTCCTCCTGTGGAATAAACACACAGTAATGAGCCACCAAAACGGTTTGCTTTGCAGCCAGTCTTCTGGAGAAGCAGAAGTTTGACAGTGCCAAACATTTGATGAGATCCGGAGGAATACACTCAAGCAAGTCACTTTGACAACTCATTCCCTGAAGGCCCAAAACTAATGTTTCCATTTGTGTCGAAGAAAGACTATCAGCTTTGACATTTGAGCTGCAATTCCGATTGAACAGCTTGTCTTTTCGCATCAAGGCCATGAAAGGGAGCTACTTTCAAAGAACGACATGCTTTAATTTTGACAGATCCGAATGTGTTTCTAAGCAAAGAACAAAAGCAGGGAAAGTGTGGGGATCTGTCAGGTTTATTTCCTCTCCTCGCACATCACAAAGCAGAGATTTCCGGCTGGCCTATTTAGTACTGTCCAGGTTCCAGAACTTTCGGAATAGATTTATCAGAACATCCACATTCACACAGGACGGGCGATTTAGGAAATATACTCACTCATCCATGTCGCCCGTGTCTTTCTCTTCCAAGATTTTACTCTTTTAATGGATTTGAGCTTGCCCCTTGGCTGAATGGCCTCCATGCTGAGGAGCTGGATGAGCCCAAATTTGCACTAAAAATGCCATCAAAACTTGCATTAATTACTTATATGGCAGCCTCAATAATTCTCGACCCAGAGGAAGAAGAAAAATAGGACGGATATCGAAGAAATCCTTGAGGAAAAATTAAGAAAAAAGGGAAACAAACATGGGATTTCATGAAGGGACCTCAGACAAAGCCAATAAGTAGTAATTAGGACTTTAACTGTTTTGTCATTTGATGACTGGAAAACCTTTCTACAATGGTATGCGTATCAGTCATTTATCAAACTCAATAATAATATTGAAGAATTTGAGTATGGCCATATATGGAGAGCAAATAACCTTCATAATAACATTAATGCCCTTCTTTGAATTACTTGTCAAAATCTAAATCTAATTCAATAAGCAATATTAATTATTGTACTTCTTTCAAAGCAACCTCTCTTTGCAGTGCCAAATAGATACTTGCGCAGGTCCCACTGCTGAAGCTCACAGAAACATCTGGCTCCATTTTCATAAAGATTCTATGAAATCACTACTGACGGATGATAAAAGGAGTCTTCACATTATCTACCTCTCCATCACTTTGTGTGATCTATCTTTTTCCCTTTTTTTTCCTTCACTGCCAAAGAACCACCACCCACAACACATGATTGTTTCTTCCAGGGCATGAACACTGCTGTCAACCTTAGTGTTCTCCCTTCACTCCCTCCTCTTTGTTCACTTCTAATTAACTGAGATTTTGCTTGGCTGAATTTCAAAAGGCCATCAGAGAGAACTGCTCGGCTTGGCCGTGAGTCACTCAATCTTTCAACTGAATTATGGGTTTTTAAAAGTCAAGGCATTATGAGATTGCCAAATGGCGAGGATAGAAAAACAACATTGTACCAATTATGCGAAAAAATTGGAAGTTATGTGATGTGAGGGCGCAGCTTTAAGGGCAATTCAAGTGCAACTCAGGAGTATAAAACTTGCCCGTGATTCCACATTAGCATTTGCATCTCTGTAAGGAAGAGAAAATAATTATGCATAATATATGTTTGTTTGTTTTACGTTAAAGCAAAACTAAATGGAATTTAGTAACTTTAGTAAATTGCTCCCAGCAAAGTCTTATTGGGTAAATATAGTGCAACATTAAAAACATTAAAATAACACTTTAAATTCCAGCTAGAGAAGCAATGAAAAAATACGGCAGCATATTGCTGACACCAAAATCCTTTTCACTTTATTTAGCTTTTTATTTGTATCTTTATTTTGATAATGTTTTCTAGTTACCAATTTATTCCGACAAAGAAAGACCTCTTGTCATAACAAGAAATTTAGCTTTTTTTAAAATAATGTTGACATAGTGTCAGCAATAACTATGCTACCTTGGTGTTATCGAGCTGTCGGTGTAGCTTAAAGTTGTGGGGTTGGTCAAATACAGTACAACAACATTGAACATAAACTGTTAACTGTTAACTGTTGAACAAAGTCCTGTGGAAAAAAAGAAACACCATTGGTACAGCCATTCTCTACCTGTCTACCAGAGGCCCTCAGACCTTCCCATCTGCCCCATGAAGTCACCTGACTCTCATTCACCTGCTCACCTGTTTCCACTTCCCCTTATCAGCCCGGCAGTATATGTACCAGCCCCTTTTTCCCCTCAGTCACTTTCCAGTTTGTCAGTGTTGCTTCATACCATAGTTTTCTAAATGCCACTCGGCCAGGTGATGGCCGCTTTTAACGCTATTCTTTTACTGATCGTTGGATTGCTTTTATCCTTCTGTATTTTAAGTTTCTCTTTTTCGACCATACTTTTAAACTTTTATTCTTGGATTACAAACGAGTATTGCTATGTGTGGGGACTGCAAACTCGCGTACTCGCAGTTAAGGGAAGATTTCCACCACCTGGAGTCTGAACGTCCATGAGGTAACTCAACGTCCATCATCCTCTCCAACCAGTCCACACGCTTCTCGTCCCCTTTTACCCCCCCCCCCCCAACTACATTAATCATTGGGGATTCAATAACCAGGAACATTCGCTTCATAAACGCTTTCACTCACTGTTTCCCCGAAGCAACTGTCCCCGTCATCCTGGATAAACTCCTGCATCTAATGCTTTCACTACCAAACTCAATTAAGAGAATTGTAGTTTATGTGGGGACAAATGACACAACACAACGGGAGTCTGAGCTCACCAAAAACAATTTGAATCTGCTGTTTGACGTTTTAAAGGACTGTGGAAATGCTGTTTTTATATCAGGGCCTATCCCCACACTTGGTCATGGAACACCCTCCATACCTGGCGCCAATCTGCCAGCAGGACTCACATGTATGGGCATATCACAGATGTAGTATCTTGGATACTTCCGGTTCAGGTAACCGTCATGTTATGATGATGTCAGCAATGTGCGCCAGAGAGTGTAATAATACGGTACAATAAAGATGGACGCCCACCGCGCCCTATGAGACAAACTGGTATCATCTGTTTTACTTAGACACTTAAATGTCAGTAGAAACAGAATATTACATGGTGTCAGAATAGCTTGTTTCTCACTTCGACCTGACGACGGAAGATGGAGAACACAGGCGTCCCCACGCCACGGATGGATTGGGATTCATCTAACCTGCCTGACGTATGGAGAAAGTTTCGCCAGCATGTGGAGCTAATGTTCTCCGGCCCGCTAAGCTCTAAAGAGGAGGAAGAAAAGTGCAGCTATCTACTCCTGTGGATCGGTGAAAAAGGCAGAGATGTATATAATACATGGACCCTCACGGCAGATGAGAGAAAGGTACTCCAAACGTACTATGCGAAGTTTGAAGCATATGTAACGCCCAAAGCTAACCCCATTTTCGCGCGATACAAATTTCACGAAAAGATACAAAAGGATTGTGAAAATTTCGACCAGTTTGTGAATGAGCTAAAGCTGCTAGTAAAAGACTGCAACTATCCTAACAGTGATGAGATGATTAGAGACCGGGTCGTTTTCGGTACAAACTCTCCAAGAGTCCGGGAAAAACTACTCTGTCACGGTCCTGATCTAACGCTCGAGAAAGCGATTGACATTGCACGCTCACACGAGCTATCACAACAGCAGCTAAAGACTATGGGTTGCCCCGCTGCTAATACAGCTAGCCAGTATGTTCATGCAGTTAGCAGAAGGCCGTTCAGTTCCGAACAAAGATATCACGGACGCAAAATAACTGGCGGGAACGATAGCAGCAGTGCCACGCGCAGCAAGGAGTGTGGAGCATGCGGAAGAGAACATGGTCGCACGGAGGAATGCCCCGCAAAAGGACGTCAGTGTAACAAATGCAAAAAGCCTAACCACTTTGCTAATATGTGTAGGACAACAACACAATATCAGCCATCAAAATACAAGCCCAAGAAAGTCCATGCTGTTTCAGAAAACACGGAACAGGCACCAGTGGATCTGTACATTGACACTATTATAAAAAAGCACGAAAATACAACAAGGGAACAGGCATTCGCAGAGGTGGAAATAGGAAAAGCGAAGCACAAGCTAAAGCTCAAGATAGATACAGGTGCCCAGGCTAATGTGATACCAGTGAACATATTTCACAAAATATTAGGGAGTATTGCATTAGGTCCGTCAGACAGCAACATCTCAGGATATGGTGGACAGAGACTTGAAGTAAAAGGAGCTTGCAAGTTAGCATGCAGATACAGGCAGAAAACAGCCATGCTAGATTTTGACATAGTGTATGCAGAAAATGCTCCCCCTGTTTTGGGCCTACGTGCATGTTTAGACCTAAACTTGGTTAAGCTAGTGCACATGGTTGACGCACAGCCAAAAACACGCACCAGCATCACAGAAGAGTTTGCAGACGTATTTAAAGGCATTGGACTATTCCCTGGAGAATGCACCATTCGCCTTAAACCCTCAGCAATACCGGTGGTGTGCCCACCTCGCCGTATCCCATATGCCCTGCGCAACCGACTCAAAGATGAGCTTGACGAAATGGAAAAAATGGATATAATCCAAAAGGTCACAGAGCCGACTGAGTGGGTGAATGCACTAGTGGCCGTGGAAAAGCTTAGGGTGTGTTTAGATCCCCCGCCCCCTAAACAAAGCTATCCAGAGACCCCACTATCCACTTCCCACTCTAGATGATGTCACACCAAGACTAGCCGGAGCACAGTACTTCAGTGTACTGGACGCTAGATCTGGATACTGGACGATAAAACTCAGCCATGAATCATCCATGCTGACCACGTTCAACACCATCTACGGCAGATATCGGTTCAAAAGGCTCCCTTTCGGAATCATTTCTGCACAGGATGAGTTTCAGAGGAGAGTTGATGAGGCCTACGAGGGGCTTCAGGGTGTCGCAGCCATCGTAGATGACATTTTGGTGTATGGCCGCACCAAAGAGGAGCACGATGCCAACCTGCGCGCCATGCTGGAAAGAACCAGAGAGAGAGGAATAAAGCTAAACAAAGACAAGAGCATCATCTGCGTCTCTGAGGTGAGCTATTTTGGACATAGACTGACACAAGAAGGCATCAAGCCCGACCCTAACAAGGTCAAGGCAATTAAAGAAATGTCTCCCCCACGCAGCAAAGCAGAGCTGGAGACCATACTGGGCATGGTCACCTCCTCTCCAAGTGTGCACCAAGACTTTCAGAGACAATTGCCCCGCTCAGAAAACTGCTGAAAGAGAACAGTGAATTCACGTGGGACTCAAATCAAGACGTTGCATTCCAGCAAATGAAAGACCTGCTAACACAGGAGCCCGGCCCAGTGCTCACATACTTCGACCACACCAAAGATGTGAAACTACAAGTCGATGCATCAAAATGCGGCTTAGGAGCAGTCTTGCTCCAGGGAGAGAAACCAGTCGCATACGCATCCAAGACACTAAATGAGACTGAAGAAAATTACGCTCAAATCGAAAAGGAGCTGTACGCAGTGCTCTTTGGATGCAGACGCTTTCACCAATATCTGTACGGACGACAGGTGATCGTCGAGTCAGACCACAAACCGCTGGAGTCAATCATGCGGAAACCCTTGGCAGCCGCACTGCCACGCCTACAACGCATGATACTGCAACTACAAAGGTACGACATTAACATTACACACAAGCCTGGAAAACAAATGAAGTGAAGGCATGGATTTACAAATCCACACGGTGATCAGCAGTGCACCAGTGAGTGATCGCAAAATGGCAGAAATCAAAACCGCCACAGCACAAGATGAGCAACTCTCAATGTTGAGACAAGTTATCCAAGCAGGATGGCCTGAGTCGAACAAAAGGTGTCCGCCTGCTGTCGCTGAGTATTGGAATCATCGGGACGAGATATCAGAGACAAACGGGATCCTGCTCAAAGGTAAAAAAATCATTGTGCCACACTCACTCAGAGCTGAAATGCTTTCACGCATACACACTGGACACTTAGGGATGGAAAAGTGTAAGCAGCGAGCAAGAGACGTACTGTTCTGGCCCGGAATGTGCAAACAGATAGAGGCACTGGTAGGATCTTGCAGCATCTGCCTCGAGCGACGCAGCTCCAATACAAAAGAACCGATGCTCTCGCATCCTATCCCGGAACGACCTTGGCAAACAGTAGCCACAGACTTGTTCACCTGGCACAGTACTGACTATATAGTTGTCGTTGACTATTATAGCAGGTATTTTGAGGTAGAAAAAAATCACCAACCTCACATCTGCAACTGTCATCCAAAAGCTGAAATCCATGTTCGCCAGATTTGGAATACCCCAGACAGTAATCAGTGACAATGGACCCTGTTACAGTTCACAAGAGTTCAGAGAATGGAGAAATGCTAACCGCGATTAGCATTTAATACAACACGAATGCTACACTAAAAAGGCAAATAGAATATAATAGAATATATCTTTTCATGCTTCATAAACAAATACTTACAGACTAAGGTCTCTCAAGGCTACCAAACAGAAGAAGTGAAACGTTAGTGCAGCATGTGCAGTGTGTCTTCTCATTAGAATCCAAAAACAACAAGCCACTAACTACGGCAAGAGAGGAGGGATAACTACGAGCATGAAAATGCAATTACATTCTACAACACAGAAATGTGGGGAAAGAACACTATCTGTGTATGACTAAATACAGCCTGAGTAAAAAAACTATTTCCATTTGAATCCAGTTGTTTTGTTATTGAGTTATTTATTATTTCCTGTCAATTCTCAGAAATTACCCATAAATTCCAGTTAATTCCCATGAAAAGTTTACTTTCCCATGGAACATTTAAAGATTTTCAACCCTAGGGCATACTTTATATTGGATTGATGTAAAAAAAAACACCAAAAACTAGGTAATTTCCTTCCTACATACTCCTCAGCCTGGTAAAGACAGTTTGTCTCATAGCTGTTTGTCTCCTATTTGTCTCTTGTGCTTTTTATAGGACGGCTACAGAGGCTGGAGCCACCATAGATTAAACCGATAAGACACCTCAGTAGTGCTCAAAACACTTTACACCACTGAAATATTACTTCTGGTGTGGATGCGGTGAGTGTTTTTCTTCCCCCCTAGTATTCAAAATGTACTTAATTAATGAAATTTCAATATACAGTGTATATATATATATATATATATATATATATATATATATATATACTGTATATATATATATATACATATATATATATTAATATATATATATATATATATATAAAACATACACACACACATATACACTAATTACACACAGACTTGTAACATGACGTCATAGTTAGAATCTAGAACTGTACTTTAGAATCTAATGAGGTATCTAGTATTCTGTCACAGAATTGCCTTTGCCAGATAGCAGCAATTTACTGTCAGTCAGTCAGTTTCAACAAGAGTTATCACAACGTTTCGTTGGTTTTCCTGTTGTAGAAAGTTTTGTTTTCTTTCTTTTACTACTGTCAGTCTCAGTCAGTTTTAACAAGAGTTATCAAGATGTTTCGTTGGTTTTCCTGTTGTAGAAAGGTTTGTTTTCTTTCTTTTACTACTGTTAATATGACCTTGACCTTATTTCAACTTTACAGTTCACAGTGAGATACTTTCTGTGAAGCCAGTTTATATCCTATGTGTAGATACATTATGTTTTCCATCAATTTTCATCTTGTTTGTTCTTTTTTACACTGTACAGAAATCTAAATGTGCTGTGGATGTGGTGGCAGATGAGATCCAACAGACACACGGCTCTCAGAGAAGGTAAAGAGATGTAAAACTCAAAGTGCTGCCCTGACTATTTCGTCATCGTAATGGTCAGGTGGATTAGCTTCCTTGTTTAGTGGGTAGATGATTTTATACAAAGTGCTGAACAGTGTCAAGAGACAAAAACCCTGATCCTGGTCCTGTTAGTACCAGAGCTGTAGACCTGAGACTGGACAGCTGACCTGGACATGTCTCCTGTCAGAAATGACTCAGTTGTACATTTTGCAGAAGCAACACTAAAGAAAGTATTGCAGATGGCAGTTTGTAGCTTTACACCTTCTGTGTTTATTAGTCCTATAAGCCAGTGGGCTTGATGCATGATGATGCTGATGCATTTTACTCTGAAATATTGAACAAAGAAACTGTTGGTAAAGGAACAATAAAAGAGAAAAAAAACGTATACAATCTCACCAAAATGAACTGAATCCACTTGGTCTCAGCTATATAAAACACTATTAACACAGATTTGAAAGCAAAAATTATCATGTTGTTCCATTCTAATGTAACATTTAGACGCCTAAAAGACATGCATCATGACTGCAGGTTTACTTATGAAGATTTAAGACTTCTCTTGGACTCTGAGAGTCTTGAGATTTGAGTTGGGCTCACCCTGAATGACTCAAAAACTGTTCTAGTGATGATCCCTCTAAATGATTTCTGATTTCTTCTGAGCATTAGTATAAAAAGAACTGTGTTTGTCTTTATCCCCAGTGTCTCTGTCCCTCACACTCTCATCCTGACTACATTTTATTTTATTTAATTCTCAAATATAATGTTCACAGTTATACAACAGTGTTTCTCTTCGTCACCAGTGTTGCCACCTCACAAGTTGACAAATCCGCTGATGCAGGAAAGGCTAAAAGACCATGGTGGTTCCGTCTGTGCAGGGTACGTATGTTTGACACAAAGTGCAGCACTCAAAATGAACTAGATATGTATTGTGTATGTAGTGTATGAGTGTGCCTTTTCATGATTTAATCAGTATTTGTTTTCTACCAACAGAAAATATGTCGGGTCACGCCAGTTTCTGAAGAGCAGAACCTGAAGGAGCAGGACCAGGAGGAGGTGGTGGAGTTTAAAGGCCTCACAGAGGAAGAGGAAATACGTCTTGGGGTACATGAGACAGTTCTTCAGAGAGAAGAGAAGAGAGAAAACAACACCAAGACCCTCAGACAGCAGAAGAAGGAGCAGGACCAGGAGGAGGTGGTGGAGTTTAAAGGCCTCACAGAGGAAGAGGAAATACGTCTTGGGGTACATGAGACAGTTCTTCAGAGAGAAGAGAAGAGAGAAAACAACACCAAGACCCTCAGACAGCAGAAGAAGGAGCAGGACCAGGAGGAGGTGGTGGAGTTTAAAGGCCTCACAGAGGAAGAGGAAATACGTCTTGGGGTACATGAGACAGTTCTTCAGAGAGAAGAGAAGAGAGAAAACAACACCAAAACCCTCAGACAGCAGAAGAAGGAGCAGGACCAGGAGGAGGTGGTGGAGTTTATAGGCCTCACAGAGGAAGAGGAAATACGTCTTGGGGTACATGAGACAGTTCTTCAGAGAGAAGAGAAGAGAGAAAACAACACCAAGACCCTCAGACAGCAGAAGAAGGAGCAGGACCAGGAGGAGGTGGTGGAGTTTAAAGGCCTCACAGAGGAAGAGGAAATACGTCTTGGGGTACATGAGACAGTTCTTCAGAGAGAAGAGAAGAGAGAAAACAACACCAAGACCCTCAGACAGCAGAAGAAGGAGCAGGACCAGGAGGAGGTGGTGGAGTTTATAGGCCTCACAGAGGAAGAGGAAATACGTCTTGGGGTACATGAGACAGTTCTTCAGAGAGAAGAGAAGAGAGAAAACAACACCAAGACCCTCAGACAGCAGAAGAAGGAGCAGGACCAGGAGGAGGTGGTGGAGTTTAAAGGCCTCACAGAGGAAGAGGAAATACGTCTTGGGGTACATGAGACAGTTCTTCAGAGAGAAGAGAAGAGAGAAAACAACACCAAGACCCTCAGACAGCAGAAGAAGGAGCAGGACCAGGAGGAGGTGGTGGAGTTTAAAGGCCTCACAGAGGAAGAGGAAATACGTCTTGGGGTACATGAGACAGTTCTTCAGAGAGAAGAGAAGCGAGAAAACAACACCAAGACCCTCAGACAGCAGAAGAAGGAGCAGGACCAGGAGGAGGTGGTGGAGTTTAAAGGCCTCACAGAGGAAGAGGAAATACGTCTTGGGGTACATGAGACAGTTCTTCAGAGAGAAGAGAAGAGAGAAATCAACACCAAGACCCTCAGACAGCAGAAGAAGGAGCATCCTCTGCTCAGCGGCAAACCCCCCTGGCAGTAGCCACCTGCGTCTGTATATATGTATATATGTAGATGTATATATGTAAATAAATTATTTAATATTCAAGATTTTTTGTATTTTATTTGGTCTCATCATTAGTATGAGTATAGTTGCATCAATATGAATTGTTATAATACCTGCAGACTCTGCAATGAAACAGCTGTAAAAGGTAAGTTTTCACCGGTACATTTATTACGTATTGGTCACCCATTAAAAATGATAAAATCTTCTGCTTTACCAGTGTAATTGTATTAAACAATACGTATACTGTCTACAACTGTCTACAATTAAAAAAAAATTCACATTGTGCTAACTGTGTATCTGTTTAATTTCAACTGTGCTATCAAACATATATTTAGTTAATGCTACTTTGCATGTTGACTGAGCACTTTGAACTGACTGGGTTTTAGACAGCACTTGTGTTTAAAGATCTCCATCATAATCTTCACACAGACTGTGATTTTATCTTGAATCTGAGTGTTTTCAACCAAAAAAAACATTTCAAACCAAGTTTAGAAGAGGGGAGCTCCATGTTTTCCCAGTGGTACAGTGATCTGACATGCATATTACATAGAAAAACACTAACAAAGTGAAGAGTATTCAGGTGCTCTAAAGGTTGAGTAAAGTGCTCTGAAATCCAATTCAATCATTGGCTCGGGAAGGGTAAGTGGTGATGGGGGGATATTGTACGATATCACAACATCACCATGCGGCCTCAGTAGAGGGAGAGATAGAATCAAAGCCTTTTCTTCTATTAAAGTAACTTTAATGGTAGAAAAGGATGGGAGAGATGGGAAAGACTCCCATGTTAATGACTTGTGAGCCTCCATGTCATCGTGATAGTTGTATGATTACATATTTGGTTGTGTGCCGCTATCTTCACGGTTTTATTACAGTATACTGTATACTTACAGTACATAGTACGTTTTGTGCCGTGCTGGGTTAAAAGAGCATTAACGTTACATTTGATCAGCCTTTCTCAGCTTATACATGTATGTTTCTTGGCTGTAAGTTAGTCTGGTGGCTAACTCAGCTGACAACTATGTACAGCATGGGTTTTATTGACAATTTTAACCTGTGCTGGGATCGTGCCTCTTTGTTTAAAAGAGACGGGATCCATCCCAACAACAGGGGCAGCCACATGCTATCGGCTAACCTGCAGCATACAGTGCAGCAGTCACAAGTCCACAAGTTTCTTTGTGGATCTAATCCGTGACAACCCAGATTTCAGACCAGGAAGCAGAGTTGCAGTCTTACACACTTCTCTGCGCTTCCATTAGAGCAGTTACCCACCCACAACCATATAGAGACTGTGTCTGCCCCACGGCCACCTAAATGTATTAAATTAAAAGTAAACCGTCAAGGAGTTAAACAAAATAACCTAATCCAAGTTAATACCAATGCAACAGTGCAACAAAATAGGATAATTAAATGTGGACTCTTAAATATCAGATCTTTGTCATCTAAAGCTGTATTAGTAAATTATTTAATATCAGATAATCATATTGATTTATTCTGTCTTACTGAAACCTGGCTATGTAATGAAGAATATGTCTGCCTAAATAAATCAACTCCTCCAAGTCATTAATACTCACATTCCTCGAGGCACCGGCAGAGGAGGTGGAGTAGCAGCCATCTTTAACTTAAGTCTATTATTAAACTCTAAACTAAAATTATAACTCATTTGAAAGCCTGGTTCTTAGTCTTTCACACTCAACCTGGAAAACAATACAGCCAGTTATATTTGTTATAGTGTACCGGGGCCCCAGGGCCGTATTCTGAATTACTATTGGAATTTTCAGAGTTCTTATCAAATCTAGTCCTTTAAAACGGATAAAGTAATTATTGTAGGTAACTTTAATATTCATGTGGATGTCGAGAATAATAGCCTTAGTACTGCGTGTATCTCATTATTAGATTCGATTGGCTTCGGTCAGAGTGTAGAAACCCACTCACTGTTTTAACCACACCCTCAACCTGGTTCTGGCTTATGGCATTCAAATAGAAGATTTAATAGTCTTTCCACAGAACCCCTCTTTTATCAGACCATTATCTAATAACTTTTGAATTCCTACTAACTGAGTGTACGCCATTAGGCAAAAGGTTACACTAGATGTCTATCTGATAGTGCTGTAGCTCAATTTAAAGAAACGATTCTGTCTGTATTTAACTCAATACCATGCTTCAATATAACAGAGGACTCCAGTGCTAACTTTAGTCCGTCCCAGGTTGATGATCTTGTCGATAGTGCTACAGGCTCACTGAGAATGACACTAGACTCTATTGTTCCTCTAAAAAAGAAGATATCAAAACAAAGGAGGTTCGCTCCATGGTATAACCCTCAAACCCACAAATTACAGCAAACCTCGCGAAAACTTGAAAGAACATTGGCATACACTAATTTGGAAGAATCTCGGTTAGTCTGGCAAGACTAACTATAAGAAGGCCCTCCGTAATGCCAGAGCAGCTTATTACTCATCGTTAATAGAGAAGAATAAGAACAACCCCAGGTTTCTCTTCAGCCATGTATTCCTGTGTATATACCTCAGTAGTAATGACTGAACTTCTTTAATGATAAGATTATAACTATTGGAGAGAAAATTAATGATCTTCTGACCTCAACTAGTACCGATCTATCCTCAAATAGAGTAACCTTAGAAACAGCTGTAAACCCTGATATATATTTAGATGGCTTTACCCCCATTGACCTTGACAAATTGACTTCAGCAATTTATACATCTAAACCTTCTACCTGTCTCTTAAACCCTATACCGACTAGGCTGCTTAAAGAAGTGCTACCATTAATTAGCACGTCTTTACTAGATATGATCAACCTGTCTTTACTAACAGGCCATGTACCACAGTCCTTCAAAGTAGTAATTAAACCTCTTCTTAAGACGCCCACTCTCGATCCAGAGGTTTTGGCTAACTATAGACTGATCTCTTACCTTCCCTTCCTCTCTAAGATCCTTGAGAAAGCAGTTGCGAATCAGTTGTGACTTTCTACATAACAATAGTTTATTTGAGGATTTTTAGTCAGGATTTAGAAAGCATCATAGCACAGAGACAGCTCTGGTAAAATTAACTAATGACCTTCTAAATGCATCAGACAAAGGACTTGTCTCTGTTCTGGTCTTGTTAGACCTTAGTGCTGCGTTCGACACCATTGACCATTACATCCTGTTGCAGAGACTAGAACATTATATCGGCATTAAAGGAACCGCACTAAACTGGTTTAAGTCCTATTTATCTGATTGATCTCAGTTTGTATATGTAAACGAGGAAACCTCGATGACCAATGTTAGTCATGGAGATCCACAAGGTTCTGTGCTTGGACCAATCTTGTTCACCTTATATATGCTTCCTTTAGGTAATATTATCAGAAAACACTCTATAAACTTTCATTGTTATGCAGATGATACTCAATTATATCTATCGATCAAACCAGATGAAACCAACCAGTTCACTAAACTTCAAGCATGTCTTAATTAAAGACGTAAAAACCTGGATGACCTGCAACTTCCTGATGTACTCAGACAAAACTGAAGTTATTCCACTAGGCCCAGAACACCTCCGAAATCGGTTCTCTAATGATATAGTTTCTCTAGATTTGCATTGCGCTGGCATCCAGCAGCACCGTAAAGAATCTCGGCGTTACCTTTGATCAGGATATGTCTTTTAACTCCCAGATAAAACAAAATTCTAGGACTGCCTTTCTTCATTTACGTAATATTTCAAAAATCAGGCGCATCCTGTCTCAAAGCGATGCAGAAAAATGAGTTCATGCATTTGTTACTTCTAGACTAGATTACTGCAATTCCTTATTATCAGGCAGCTCTAACAGGTCTCTTAAATCTCTCCAGCTGATTCAGAATGCTGCAGCACGTGTACTAACAAAAAGTAAGAAAAGAGATCATATTACTCCTGTATTAGTTTCTCTACAGTGGCTCCCTGTAAAATCTAGAATAGAATTTAAAATCCTTTTCCTTACCTGCAAAGCCCTAATTGGTCAGGCACCATCATGTCTTAAGCAGCTTATAGTACAATATTATCCTACTAGAGAGCTACGCTCCCTAAATTCAGGGTTACTTGTGGTTCCTAGAGTCTTAAAAAGTAGGATGGGAGCCAGAGCCTTCAGTTATCAGGCTCCTCTTTTGTGGAACCAGCTTCCCGTTTCAGTCCGGGGGGCAGACACACTCACCACATTTAAAAGTAGACTTAAAACTTTCTTTTTTGATAGTGCTTATAGTTAGGGCTGGCTCAGGTTTGCCTTGGACCAGCCCCTAGATAAGCTGGTATAGGCCTAGACTGCCAGGGGACATCCTAGGATACACTGAGCTCCTCTCTCTCTCTCTCCTTTCTGTATGAATTCATGCCCCATTAACACTCATTACTAACTTTGCTTCTTCCCCCGAGTCTCTGTGCTTTCTCGCCTCGCAGGTTTCCATGGATCCTGGTTATACCTGGACCATGGTCTTGCCTCCTGCCGTGGTTCTATCATATGCATTGAATGTGTTGTAACTCTTTTATGTTGTTCATTCTGTACACATGGCATCTATTGCACTTCTGTCCTTCCAGACCACCATAACCCTTTACCCTGAAATTTGTTCCATTGAATAAGGACTATTTGCCTAACCCCTTTGGAGACGTTAGCTTGTATTGGCCTGCCTTCCTGATTTCACCCTTTCCTGCGTTATGATTATGCAAGTGTGTGTACCTCCATTTTGTTATCAAATCCTATCATCGCACTGCTCACACCAGCCAACACACCATGTGTATTTCTTATGGTGAAAGGTGTTCTTCTCATTGTATTTATATCTCACATCTTAAGACCGTTGGATGACAACTCTTTTACTCTCAACTAGGTTGCTACACACACAACAATTTACTATACATAACCCTTGTGTTGTCTTTAAGGGTCATAAATGACATGCCACTATCTCTTCAGTCCAATACCCATACTACCATACTGTACCTGTATGCCAGAAAAATATTTTGTATATCCCAATATATAGTATGTCGAATGCAGTATGCCAGAAAAATACCAGGATGTCCTACTACATCCGTCAAATTTTGCAGTGTGCAAGCCAGCAGACTTTTCTGGCTGAACTTTGACCCACAATCCTCTGCACAGTGGATGTATGAGCAAGAAGGTCAAAGTTCAAGATGCAATGTTACGAAGAAGTGGTCTCAACGTATTGCATACTCCATGGAACAATACTTGCATTGTAAAGGCAGCTGCAGTATGTACCAAAAAAAAAGTATTTGATTTTGAAATTGCTATTTAACAGCAGAGAAAACCACCTAAATAATATATTTTGAAATTTGTTGACTTTTCCAAAAGTGACACTTACTTTAAAAAGTGAAACATGTTTATTTGTATTCTCATCGACGCTGTACTTCACCAAGGTACAAAGATTGTCTTAGGGTTATTTTTGACCCGGTAGTTGTAAAATAATTTACACGCCACAAAAACCTCAAAGATATACACTCACTCACTCACAGAGACATGGATGCCTTTTCTTTTAGATGTCTGTAAAGAACTCTAAAACTAAAATACTGTGTGCTGCACATATGAGAAATATATCTGGAAAGTCCATGCACACAGACTTGCATACTGTCCTACAAGTGCTTATTAGAGTTGATTGATTCAGTGTGGCTTTGTGGCACAAAGGCAGTAAAACTGCCTGTGCCAAAGCACACTGACTGTAATCCTGCGGGCTTAATAACCAGGTGTATCCAGAAAAGTTTGGTACGCTTCTCCTCACACAGCGTTGCCAACACCTGCGCAAAAAATACATCAAAATATGTGGCCTGATCGGGAATCGTGTGCAATGACTTTTATAAGAGATTCGCCCAGCGGTTTTCCCGAAAATCCCGAAAAACGGAGCAAAATTTCTCCATTCACTTGAATGGGGTTTCGGCATGAAGAGAGCTAAAAACACTTAACTTTGGGCCCATATTGACGAGCCATACTTTAACGTAGAAACATGATTCAAAGTTTAAAACATAGACAAAACGCTGCACTTTATTGAGCCAAATGGGCATTTTGATAGCTAGCACAGTTTTCATTAAGTCACAGTTTAAGTTTTAGGAAAATGTTGGGTCCGTTTCAGATTTTATAATGGGTGTGTATTGCATGGCTCGTTAAGAGCTAGAGTGAGGGCATAACTGTCAGAGTGGAGCGGAGTAGGAAAATATTCTGTGATTTCTTTTCCAAACAAATTGCTCCAGGTCCCACAATTTTTATTCTTTATAGACCATTTTTGGCCAAAAAGCTTGGAAATGTTGTGCTGTCGCACACAGATGTCTATGGAATCCAACAGACGTACACATTTGGCTCAAAGAGCCGCAGAGCGACATGAACTCCAAGCAACTGCTCCATTAGACTCCATGTTAAATCTGACCACTAATTTCTCAAAGAAAGCAGACGGTACCAGTTTTGTATATTGCTCTGGAGCTCTCATTTTTAACACCACAAACATAAAAACCACATTACCGCGTTCGGGAGAGTCTTATCTTTCTCACGGTATCTATATTTTGGCACTCAGACTCCTGCATTTTGTTAAAAGGAGGAAGGGGTTTTGTTCAAAATGACTGTAAAGTTTCTTAATCAGTCTGCCTCTAACACCAGGTGCGTCCTCGCAACGAGTTACACACACACGCTCTCTCTGTGTTTGTCTCTCTACACCAGGGGTGTCCAAACTTTTTTCACTGAGGGCCACATACAGAAGAATATACTAAGGGCTGGGCCACTCACTAGAGGTCCGATATATCGCCTCACCCCTAGTGTGTTAAAGTGAACAAAATCTATCAAATTTGGTTCTCAGTGTGCTTTTGTTCAGATTTAACAGAGAAAATGTTTGCTCACATATGTATGTTGAGCCGAACAGACTCATCATTCAAGAAGAAGGGAGTTGAGAACATCTCGATCTTTCTCAATGAGAGAAAAATATTGAGAGCGCTGACTGAGACATCACGGACACATATTTCAACCTTTTTAGCAGAAAGGTTGGCCTTTGGAAAAGCAGATTTGACTTCGGACTGCATGGGGAAGTGCGCAACATTGAAGTTGCGTAGTTGTGCCCTCGTGCTCGAATTATGTTTACAGTTTTCACAACCGTGTTCATCACATCGCCAAGCTGGACTGTCTTGGCACAGAGGGCTTCTTGGTGGATGATACGGTGCATTTTAACAGCCTCACTTCCGCTCTCTTGCACGTTGGCGCACGCCATAGAGGCCATTCCTTTGCGCTCGCCTTTCATAGCTGGAGCCCTATGTTATAACTCCACACAGCTTGTCCCATTCAGTCCCATCTTGTCAATTGCATCTGACACAGCTTCAAACATGTCCTTACCCGTTGTTATGCTCTTTAGACTCCTACGATCAAGCAGCTCCTCCGTAATGCAAAAATGATCGTCAACTCCCCGCAAACAAATGAACAGCTGTGCGGTGTCTGTAGCATCTGTGCTCTCATCACATGCAATGGAGTAAAAATCAAAAGCACAAGCTTTATCTGACACTTGATGTTTTAGGTTAGCTGACGAGTCTTCGATTCGCCGCACAACTGTGTTTCTGGACATGCTAACGTTGTTGAATTCCTGTATTTATTAAGAAGTACAATACAGTCAAGCGCAAGTTTCAAGTGTGGGCCATATTCCATTATATTTTTAAAATCCCGCGGGCCGTAGTTTGGACACCCCTGCTCTACACACACACATACACACACATGACTTGGAGATATTCAGTCAAAGGCATTGTTAGACCTCATGTCTGTCTGGCTGTCTGTCTCTCTCTCTCTCTCTGTCTCTCTCTCTATCATACAGTCATTCAAGTCTTAGATATTTTTAGAGGACTTTTCTCCTTTCACCCCCCCCCCCAACATAAAAGCCCCACAAATACAAGATTCAATCCAAGTGTATGAATCTAAAATGCAGAAAAGAGAGAAGTAATATCTCAATTTAATCTCAACGATACTACCGGTAATATCGGCGTGTAGCCTATATATGTATTGCAACGTCTTCGGGCAGTAGAAGCCACACTGTCAAAATTTCTTGCAACATTTTCAAGTTTATTTTCTTATTTTACTCATTTATTGTTTATTCGCCTTGTGGGTGGGGTTAATGGTTCAAAAATGGAAAAGACTGATATTTTTTTTTTAGTTAAATTCCTTGTTGTACGGTGTATGACTTTGGTGGCAAAAAAAATTTCGTTTTTGTTTCCTTTCAGGTTTTTTTCTGAACCGTGAAGAAAGAAAACACAGATCGTCTTCAAGCTAAATAAATTCAGGGTTTCAAATTCATTTAAGTTTCTTTATTTTAGGGGTTCAGCAAAGGCGGAGAATGTTAAAGACTGCACAAAGGTTAATAAGGTGATTTATCCAAGCTGTCAATGCCCTGCCCACTCTTTCTTTTCCGTCAATGCCACTGCTTTCCTCCTCATTTCCACACTCGGCTGTAAGCACTTCTAATTCTGCTGCTGCAGTGCCATTGAATAAGGAAGCCTGCTGCCTGCCAACAGTGTGATCATGTCACTTCAGCAGAGTCACACCGGACCATCAGGGCCCAATCGGAAAGTATTATTATGCGTTCCACATTGCCTCCTTGCAGTGCTAGCTGGCTGTATTGAGCATTGCCAATGGGACTTTGCTCACTGCAGACATTGACTTGTCATAGCGGGGGAAAGCACAGGTGGAGCTATATTGGCTGGAGATGGCTCTGTTCCAATTAAGTGTCTGAGTATGCCAGGCCAGTGAACAAACATGGCTGCGTTCCAAATTGCATGCTTTTACTTTTTCTTTTGGTACGTCCTGCGTACTGTTGAACGCATTATGCATACAATTGGGGCATACTGCTTTGTTATAATATTGTGCTTTGAGCTTGTGTAGGCTATGTGGAATGCATTCCAAATCTTCTTCTGGCATACTAAATACTTTAGTATGGTGGTATAAGTATTGGAACGCACCCGGACACATCTAAATGGAGATTAGCCATTATTTATGTGATTTAATGATGGCTGCTATTAGATATCAAAAGGTCTGCATTTAAAACAAGGCCCATGCTTTGGACATTGAACATGGGAGTAATGCTGTCGTGTTAAAAGACATTTTCACACTTGCGTTCGTGAAGCGTTGATTGGCACCGAGTTTTGAATTAAAGCTCCGGGGATAGTGAGACATTTAGCATGGCACAAGAAGTTGCCGTATATGAGCCAGAGTTAGCCAAAAGGCTGTTTTTTATCTACATATGTTACAAACTCATGTTTCATGTTCACAGGTTGGAATCCACGGCAACTTCTGCTTCACTTCACCAAGGTAGGCTATTTGTTTTCTGTGATGGGATGAATATTGCTAATCTACCAATGAGGCTACATATTTCTGCTGGCTGTTTGAGTTGGGGTCTGTTGGGGTTATATTAATTTGCTGGGTGTTTATTTTCCTGCTGCTGAATATCAGGTGAAAGTTGGGTTTGAATTTATTAATCTCACTGCACTGGATGACATATTCCCTGTGTGGATGTGCTTTGTATGGGAGTAGCCACACAGATTCCACATAACAACTGGCATTGGGCTCTGAATATAGTGTATATGTTGGTGTTTTATCACCACTCTTCACTCTCTGCTGTGCTGAGCTTGTTTGTTTGCTTGCAGTTAGTGATAAGGTCAGAGCCTAGACACCAGATATCAACTCTGTGCATACTCACTCATTCATATTCACTGAAATAAATAAGTTCCACATGGGTTGGCCGACTAAAGCAACTCCTTCCCAGTTTTGTGACATTGTAATTTAAGGTGTTGTCGACTTGCTCCCACGCTCAGGGCATGATTAAGTGACAATCTGTAATTGTTTTCCGGTCCTGCTCCTTCTGCGATTTCACGGTTTAATTTCAGTTTTGTTTTGTCACAGCTCATTAAATTTTACTGAAATGAATGCAGAGCAAAAACAGTGCACTGCAAAGAACTATGTTTCTGTGAGATAACCTTACATTTAGGTTTTACAATTTACCCTGACTTGTTTTGAGTATTATCTGGTGCTGACTGCAAGGCCGTTTGACACAATTCAAGTAATCTTGCTTTGTCTTCCTTAACAATTAGATTTTATTGGATTATATTTAGCTATTTAAGAGGAACAAATTGATTACGTTACATCCAATAGTATTTGATACTTGTTTTTAACTGAAGTTTCTAGAGCAAACACGTCTAATTTAAAGTTTTTGTCTTTTTGCTTGCATGATGGTATATATTCTTTTTTTTAACCTTCCATTGTTAAACAATAGTGCCTGAAAACTCATGAGGATACCATCATCTCCAATGTCCATTGAGACTAAACACCCATAAATCCACTTCTTATTATTGGACTGATATATTATGGCTCAAGAACTTTATCATCAAGTTTTCCAATTTACTGCAGTGTCAAAATAATCCAGTGATCATGGTTTTCTGTACCTCCATGGGTACATTGCAAACAGAATTTGCAAAGAACTGATTGGTCATACTTTAAATGGTCCAAATGTAAACCACAAAAATGGGGGCTCAAACCCACAACTAACAAACTGACTCCATGGCAACATTATACTTCCTCTTTACATCCCACAAAGCCCCAAAAATGATAGGAACTTTAATGCCAAAAGTTATGACTGGGGTTTTTAGCGGATTGAAGGGGCAGTTACCTTCTTTTAGTCCTGCCGTTGATTTAATACAATTTGAAGAATTCCCTGATCCCATCATGTCGTGCAGTCCAGTCACTACAGGAGTCAGAATACTGATGGACCTGGATATATTTGTGGTTTTAGTATGTCATTAGTTGTGATTATTTGATAGAAATAGTCTTCCTGACTACTGTCTTGCAAGCACAGTATTAAACTAGCGGCTGCTGGCTAAGCCTTCTCAGTGATCATTGAAACAGAGTGTCCGTATGCTGGTTAGCGTAGCTGCCGCTTCAAAGCTTACACATTCCTGTTGAAGTCGACATACCATTACAAAGCTGATTTTAGACATAGATCAGACATTAGTCATTGCATGCACTTGGGAGACGAGATGAAGTCAATTACGAAACGCAAACATTCACTGCATCCTTTTGTTCCTGTTAATTCCAAACACAGATAGACATGTTAGATATCTTATTATTTCGTTTGTCTTTACTTTCAGAAACATTCTGAAGAGAGTGACTCCCACAGTACTGATTTATGTTAGCAAATCTCCCATTCACCATAAAATAATTTCCTTTTTAACTTCCTTGTTCCCATGTAAACTAATTGGGCAGCCAGATTGTAATTTTCAGTTATAATTTTGGTGTCTGTTTCTTGTGTTGTTTACTTGTGTATCGTGAGCGAATCTGGAGAGAAAACACACTGATAATCTACTATAAACGATATTAATGATGTATGATTATAAATGATCTGATTCTGATATATGATAAAATCAGTGGCGGATCGTGCATTTTATACCTGGGCCTTCACTGCTGTCCTGCAGCTGAAACACAGCTACGGTTATTATTTGTTTTGTGTAAAATGAAGCTCAGCACCTATAGATACACTAACTGCAGAGAATACGCCGAGAGTGCGTCTCCTCTCTTCTCTGACTGCAGCGCGAGGCTTCTGTCAGAGTACCCGCCTGTGTGTGCTTTGGGGTGGCAGAGGGGCTCACGGCAGCACCCGCTGCTCGTTCACGGCAGTGATTGCAGACCGTACGTGCTTTAACGACAGAGTCAAAACACCAGAAAAGTCTCCAATAACACCAGAAAAAGTCGCTAGATTTGTCGCTAGTAGCTTTTGACAAAAAAAGTCGCCATGAGGGTTTGGAAAGTCACCAGATTTTGTGAGAAAGTCGGCAAGTTGGCAACACTGGCACCGGCTAAATATGTCCCCAGAGCAACATAGGACGTAACAATGGTTCCTATCGCATATAAAACCAAACAAAAATCCATCTTCTGAAAAACAAGTTGTACAAATAATAATATATAAACAAGCATATTAAAGCTACTGCAGATGTAAAAACAAATGCATTTAACTTACCAGAGCTGCTGTTCACTATTTAAAGACAAAGTCCATCCTCCTTTCTTTGTTAACAAAGAGTTTAATCTCACGGTTGTTCAGTACATCCGTGCATTTTAGTTCCAGTAAGAAGTCCTTCTCGATTCATGGGCGCCAGTGAAGACAGTCGAGCCTCCCCAGTTGTATTTCTTGAATACGTTTGAATGCGTTTGAGGGCTGAAAATGTCCGCTCGACAGAGGCAGCAGATATTGGGATTGTCACCGCCCAACATGTCAGGCTAGCCCACTGACCAATCACGTATGGCTAGGCCAGCTAGCAGGCTCTGGCACATCAAAGAATACGCCCAACATGTCAAACTAAAGATCTGATTGGTTGAACACTATGTCAATCAACAATATCGTCCCCATTCACTTAAACTGCAAAGGGATTCACTTGTGAGCCTGCAGGCCTCTTCTTACCTAGAGACACAGAGGTGAAATCTGATTGGATAAAAGCTCTACTTAAAACAAGCTGCACTGGAAGCAGAGCAACTGAGGAAGACAGTAGCTGTGCAATGAGAAAATAAGATAATGGGAAACATATTTTTATAAATTATAATACATGTAGTGTATTTAAGAAAAATTATTAAATTATAAAATTGCTATAACTTTGTGATTCCGTTTAGGCCAGCAGAGAAGGCTTTGCAGGCCCTGACGGCCCACCACTGGATAAAATATGCAATCCACGTCTTTCCTCTCCTCCCTATGTTTCAATTCCCCCAATCCACCCCTACACGATCAAAATTCAGAATCCATCCAATTTATTTAGCAGAAATAGCCATAGTGTCACTAGTGTTTGTCATTGTGTTTTTTTTTAATGACTCCACATATTTGTTAGAAACTGACAGCAAGCACGACCAGCAGACACTCGCACAAAGACACACAAACAGTCAGACAGACAGAGATTGGGTCTAAAGAAATGAGCAGAGAAGCAGAACCGCTTGTTGACCGGTGCAGAGGAATGCGCTTCTGGTGTGAATGGCCGGGCTACTGTTGGAGGTGCGAAAATGTACACAAGACTACTCAGAACACTGGCAGTGTTCTAAACATGGGTCTTGTTTGGCTGATATATGGTAGGGGGTTAAACTTCAGTCAGGTGCCCCTTTTTTAAATCCCTTACTCAGCAGTGATTGTTTATCACGCGAAAAAGTGTTAACCGCTCACTCTCCTCAGGTGTTTTTTCAGGGATTTGAGGTGCTGACCTCCCTATCAGAACTTTACTCTTTCGGCCTTTAGGCTCACGCTGCCTGCAAATTGTAGAACGAGCTGTACTTTCTCCTGCTCAGCCACAGTCATGTCCATAGCCCTCAGCGAGTACTTCATCCTGCCAACACAGCACTCTCATCTTGCCTACAGGGCTGAATCGATGAATCAAGTGAAAGGACGACAGGTGGGCAGGAGGAGTGTGTGAGATAGACATCAGGAGGGAAACTGGATGAGAGGTTAATCCCTGCAGCTCAGTATTATTTCATATCTGCTGTAGAGCTCGGTCAAGGAAACCCAATCGCCTTTTCTTCTAAGGCCATCTCAGGACACGTGTTGCAGCTTCAACTGTAGCTTGTCATTGAAGGTCATTCGGCTAATTCCTTTACACACATTTGTCCCCGGCTGTCAGCGCTTCGTGCACTGCGCCATTTATCATATAACCCAGCAGATAGCTTCAGCATGCTCTCTGTTCTGTTGTCATTGCTAGCCAGAAAAATCAAGAGTGTGCATAAAAGCACACAGGCAAATGTGGTACAAGACGAGAGTTCTTAGTTGCAGCCCTAATCGGTGTGTGGCTTTCCCAATTTGCCCTATTCTTCTCATTCTGTCAGTTTGTGCATACTAATAAACAATTATCATGCAAGCTATCAAAACTAAATTGGAGTTGGCAAAGTGAATAATGTCTCATAAGAGGGCATCTGATAAAACATTAAATTACAATATTATGTGGATAAATCAAAGACAAAGACCTGGAACGGAGGTTATTGAATTGTTCCACAGCAGGAAAATTCAAAGTTCACTTTGACTTGACACAGCTCAGCATAGTGTATCGGTGTCGCTCGATTCCCACTAAATTGGAGAGGGTCAGTCTCAGACCAGCTGGCACTTGCTGCTAATGTTCGTCTAAGGAAGCTACAGATTGACTAATCAGCATTATAATAAGTGGTTGTCCGTAGCTTATGCAGTTGCCAAAAAAAGTAAATTTTTGTATGGAGGACAATTCCTGAAACCATTTATTCAGAACAGAATGAATGTGTTGTGGAAAATTGCAAAACACAAAACACTAATCTACATTAAATGTGCCAGGTGTTAAAAAATAATCCAAGGCTTTATACTACATGGCAAAATGTATTTAAAATGACCAACGCGTTGCGCCTGACAGGTTTTCATCAGGGTGGTATGTTTGCACAAACCCTACAGTGTGCCTTGGATTATGTTTGGAAGGAGACCCGCTTAAAAACAAGATTACATACCAATAGCATACCATAAAAGAATCCAAAGACCACATGTATGTGATTACCTCAAAGACCAGCGCTTCTACTCCATTGTCTTCATATTAGAATTAAGGGTTTTTCCTGAAGGGCTGAGGTTCAAACCACAACTGTGTGCTTCTGAAGAACCCTTTTTTTGAGGAAAGGGTCTTTCAAGGGTTCTTTATAAGACTATGGGTCTTCCACTTTGTTCATCCAAAGAACAACTTTTGGAAGGAAGAGTTCTTTAAGGATTGTTGAAAGCATGGATGTTAATAGACCCTCCCCGCCCACGCCCCCAAAACTGATGGTGAACCATGGTTGCGCTCCACAAGATCAGCCCCGGCACTTTAATATCCTCTTAAGGAACCCTAAGATGGATCATGATGAAACCTATGGAATACAAATAGGTTCTCGACAGAACACCCTGGGTGGTTTCTGGTTAGTATCTTTAGAAGGTGAAAAGCTTCTGTATAGAAAATCAAAAGAGGGTTCTAGGGGGAACCACTATACCAGGGGTATTCAATTAATAATAAACAAGGTCCATTTACAGAGAATTTCCTCATGCAAAGGTCCAGAACATCACAATAATGTCTAACTTACACTCTGATTTAGTCCCATATATTGAAGTAGCCTAGCAGTTGTATTAACTTCTGTATGTAGTCAACTGACTGTCAAATCAAATAAAGAAAGTTCTATTGAATAATATCTCAACAATGTTTATTGTACTGGATGAATCGTAAATAATACATACTCTAGTAATAAGTAAATGTTCTTCTCTCATTTCAAATAAAAAAAAGGTCTGCATTTAAAAATAAAATACATAACAGAGAGCACTTTGCCCTGCAGCATTACATTTACTTCATTAATTTGTGAAGTGATGTCACCCAAAAAAGCCATGATATTATATTCTTCTCATCTTCTAAAAGAAGAAATTTGTGTGCAGGGACTATATGGTGATTGAAACCACTTGTTTCAGCTGTCTTCACCTCTCTGTGAGCATCAATACTGGGCAGTGAATGAATGTGTTAGGACTCTGGTGGATCAATCACATTAGGCTCTTAGATAGTTTTTTGTTATATGCCTTCATTTCGGATGTGAGTGGGAACGTTTGCTCAAAAGATTTGTGCTTTATCTCGTCATTGGCGCTTTTAATAATCCCCACAGTCTCTGAACATATGAGACATACTGGTTTTGAACTGCCAGTGGGAATAATAAACATAAAGAGTCTGTCCATTCTTGGTTAAAGGCTCTGGTTTCACTGTCCACATTTGTCTTTTTGGAGCACACCATGTGAAATAACTTCTCTGACTCGCGTAATTCTCAGACTATTCGATCTCTCGCCCCGTCTCCCCCCTGGGTGTGTATATCTCACTCAAGCTGCGATACTTATCGTAATACACATATTTGATTGAATGAGCATCATGTGAGATGGTTTACAACGCATGTAATTAATTACATGCTGAAAGAGTGCCATAAAGGCTGGAAAAGCTGCGCCAGAAGAAGAAGAAGCGCTCTGTCAAAATTTGATAATTCTCAATTATCTATCAGTTGTAGGTCCGGGTCCGCACTATAACATAGAAGGGTTATCTGTAAAACCTGCATAAGGGGTGCTGGGGGAAGCCTTATAATGATGGTTCTAAATTCAACCCTTTGTGTTGAGTTCAAGGTGTAACACTCTGAAAGGGCTCTAGAAAACATTCTGCCAGGAACCAAAATGGGTTCTCTAATGAGAATAAGCTGAATAACCCTATGGTTCTAGTTATCACTTTTATTATAAGAGTGTGCCTGCTAAACATAAATAGAATAGTATTATAATTGAGAAAATGTTAGTATGCGGACACTAGCATTTAGCTAAAAGCATTGGGTTTAAATAATCTTCATTCAATCAATCACTTTTGTTTAATTTTACTCATGTCTGTTGTTGTAATTGGAGCTGAGGTTAAAACACACTGTGATTAGTTTAATCTATTTTCTAAGTGACTGGATACATTTCTGATATTGGGCTAAATCCCCAGTGAACGTTGATGTTTGCTTACCTCTGTTGCTGCTGTCAAAAGTCTGCTCGACCCCAGCCCTCGCCCGCTGTGGTTACACTGTATGTGAACCTAATGTTTGTTTCTACTTTACACCCATGGGGGGGATTTTCTTTTTTTTCCAAAACTCTCTGCATGTAGCTTTGTATTTCCTGCTGATGTGCTTTATTGCCACAGCGGGGAGTATCCCCAAGAATAGCCAAGTCAAACTACATTACCATCTCTATTTGCTATGTGACGTCAATGCTCTTCTCAGAACTCTGGTTGGTGTGTGCGAATAATGCCTGCAACTATTCCAATCCCAGAGGGTGACTTGTTTTTTCCAAAGTTAAGAAACAAAGCAAAAGTAAAGTGTGTATAAATAACAAAGTATTTCTCAGGGCTACAATCCAAAGCCACCTGAGAGAATTTGTTTTGTCATCTGTTACTCATAAAAATATATTGTTTGTGTTTACTAATAGAGAGCATTGTGAAATGTATATAGTATGAGTCATTTCATAAACTTGCGAAAATAAGAGGTGGAATGAAATAAACCCATACACAAAAAGTGGATGCTTTGCAGGCAGGCCGGTTTCTGCAACTACATGCAAGTCTTTGTTTGCTGTCAATCACATCTTGAAAGAAATATATTGAATCAGGATTTTCTTTCTTCTTTTCATGCAATACAACTCTACTTGTTGCATCAGGTTTTTAGAAACGAGTGTATTGTATGATTTATGTTCTTATTTCGTATAGGCTTCGCCCTCTGAAGAGCTGCCACTATTGGGGTTCATTTTTCTGCCTGCCCTTGTGTTCCACGCGGGCCTCAGCACATATAACAGCCGTGCGACCATAATTCTGCTCCAATTACTGCTTCAGCGTAAAGCAGTCAACAAAAGGTGAGAAAACACACCTTCTGGAGCGGAGCTGCACCTCAGCCGCAGCATCACAGACAGCGAGACGCTACCTCCAAGAGGAGGCTCCCTCCAGCCACTGCTGCCACCGAGCCTCAACATCCTCCTTATCCCGACGAGATATCCTCCTTTGGCAGCTGCAGCCCAGTGTGCTGAATGGGACAGCACTTGGTGTTGCGCACTATCCAGGGAGCTGGAGCCCCTTCTACTGCAGCGTGATAGATGGTCCGCTTTTCAGTGCTGGTGTGTGGGGAGAGGATCAGATCCCACATCACCGTGAAGTGCTATTTGAGGCTCTTTACCGCTGGTGCTTTGCACTCTTGAGCCAATAGCCGAAATCTCTCTCAAGATGCTATCTCTCAAGGCAGCGCTCCTCCTTGCTCTCAGCTAAGACGGTGAGCGACCTTTGTGTGCTGTAGGTTTCGCCGTCCTGCCTTTCTATAAGAGAAACGACTTCACAGCCTAATACCTCATTTGCACCTAAAGTTTTTTAACAAACTAATTTCGGCCAAGGATCATTTCTCTTGAAGGGTTTTCTCTGCATTTGACCCATCCCTGTATATAGGGAGCAGTGGGCTGCCAATGACAGGCGCCCGGGGAGCTAGGGGTACAGTGTCTTGCTCAGGGACACTTCGACACATGACACGTCCCAGTCAAGGATTGAACCTTTGACCTTGCGGTTACCAGACAACCCTCTTAACCCAGGGAGCCACGATGTAAGAACATCAGGGGTTAGTGGGGTGCATTGGGGCCATTACGATACATATTTGACGTCCTACTCTTCTGCATCTGCAGCGCTGTGTGAAGAGTGTAACATCACTAGTCTCCTTTTTTTCTATACACAGGGCTGACATGGTGTTTACTGTGGCACAGTCCCTCCCTGCCTTCTAGGTAGAACCCTCCAAAATGGTTCCAGATGGAAACTTTATAAAAGGTTCTACCAGGAACCAAAAAGGGATCCCCTATGCCATGGGGACAAGCTGAAGAACCCTATATGGTTCTTGTTAGCACTTTTTTATATATAATGACAAAGGATATCATGTGTTACACGTCATGTCAGCTGACAATCTGCCTACAAAAAAATTATATTGATCTTAAATAATCACATATGCTTTCATAGGAGATTACACACAGTCTGGGGGGGGGGTCACAGTCTTGTCCATAAAGTTGCAACAGACATGTTGTTGAATATCTCCTTTCGTATCACCTAACAGCTATTGAACAGCAAGTAAGAGGGCATTTCAACAGGTCTGCTATTCTGTGTTTAAACGATTACTCACCACAGGCAGGAAGAAAAGCATTTCTTTCTGCTCAAGTGGCACTTTTCAGTGAAGCACTACTCTCCCTCCTGTAAAAGTTTGAACCCATCCTTGCGGTGAAGGTCTGATGCTGTTGAATGTGTTGCGTGGGAACAATGCTTTTTGTCTCGCGTGGGTGTAGTTTTGTCACATTATTGGTTTCCCTCCTACATACTGCGGCAGATAAACATCCTTGTGCATAGCTTCAGTGACTGTAGTGAAATTCTACTTCATACTGCTTCATTCAAATGGTGGTATTGATTTACTGAGTACCCACTTCTCAAAAATCCCAGCTGTGCTAAAAATAAGAGGGGAAACTGTGTAGAAACGATGTTCTGTCACACTAAATATTACTGTATGTATCAGCGTTCTCATAACAAACCCTTACTGTCTATTATCTATTATTTATACTACTGCTAAACATATGTACATTACTTTGCCCTTTACTCTTTTATTTTTACACTTCTGTTTAGATGCTAGACTGCATTTCGTTGTCTCACTACCTGTGCTCTGTGCAATGACAATACAACTGAATCTGATCTAATTTGGTTAAGAGAGAGACGTTTTTAAATGTATGCAGTATTGGATTAGACAAAACCATTTCCAGCCGAAACTGAAAATCTAATACTTCATTGAATTTGTCAGGACTTGTTAAGAAAAGTCCTCCAAGAGTCTTTCTCTCTTACAGGTTAACAATTAATGAAATTCATTGGACTTATACAGGGTAATTTTGCAGCAACGTGGCAGCATGAATTGGTAAGGACCTCCTCATACAATGCAATCAAATGCCAAGTATTGTTTTAAGTGACTATTTTAAATACTGTAATTATATGACATTAGGATTTACATTTATATTTTATAAGTCAAAGTTGTAAATTCCTTTCTAAACATTTCTCAATAATAATAATAAGACAGACAGGTAGGTTTTCTGAGACTGTTAGTGAGACTTTTTCTTTTCTTTTCTGTCATGAGCCCAAAAAAGCCTGAAGGCCCTGGTTTTAATAGGTGATAATCCTGCTTATTGTTGAATATCACCCTGTTTGGTCACTTGCACTTTCCATCATGAGTTTTCACAAAATCAATGCGTTTTATTTTGCTATCTCACTCGTCATTAAGATGCATCCTCTGGGTACAATGGGTATCGTCAGTACCAAATTGAATGGCAATCCATCCATTAGTTGTCAGGACATTCCAATAGAGAACAAAAATGTCTGCACTCGAAGAAAATGTCAGGGATCACCAAAGTCAGTAGGATTCATCCTCTGAGGACACCGAATGTCTGTGCAAAATGCCATGACTACTTTTGGAAGTATATTGGAGTTATGTTTACATAAAGGAGGAAGTGGGGTGATATTATAGAGACTGTCTGCATAGGGAAGAGGTCAGTGAAGATGGGATGGGTCGTCAAAACCTCTGAGTTTAATACAAGAGGCCGCTGTTCGTTTACCGTTTCCAACCCAGTCAGCTTAACCACTTGCTTGTGATTGTAACCAAGACAATGACCTTAACAAAGTACATTTTTTGAACGCCTAACCAATTTCCTTTTTTTGTTAAGCTAAACCAGTGAAATGTAATATTTTTGGAGGGCAAAGACAAAAAATGTCATCCTGCCAATTGGGTTGTCAGATGTGTTGTTTAAAACTGCATGGACAAAGGACTTAGTCAGTATACGCCTCATAATCAGTTTCTTTCGATGGTCCTAGTAAATAATAATGTGTGCACTCATTTCGCACTGATTTAAAACAGTTCTTCTGCGATTTCTTTGAATATGTATTGGGTCATTTTGGTGTTTAACCAAAAGTGAATGTTGGAGAAGTTACAGGAAATATGGTAAGACAAAGGGAGGGAATGACATGCAGCGTACAGTAGGTCCCATTCCAGAATCAAACCAGGAACATATCCATCACTTAAGGTATGCAAGACTACTTGAACTTAACCTGGTGTTTTTACATTTAATTTCAACACAAACGAAAAAATAAATCTGAAGTGACCTCACATTACTGAGTAAAGACAGAGTTCAGTGTGACCTTTGTGTTCTCCACCAATGTAAAATAAAAGCAAAGCGTTGGTTTATGTGGAGCACTTAAATAACCATCACATTCATTAGATAAATTGGCACCCTGATGTGCTAGAATATGCTCGCAAATTTGTTGATAATGTCGGGGTTCACAGTGTGTCTCTCAGAGTTGTTAGCTGCCTGGTGGAAGTGCTACCACCTGCTGCGGAGAAGATGTTTTATATTGTGAAATTTCCAGGAGGTGTGCAAATTTGCCCTTGCATCCTGCCCACATGAAGCACAAAATAGCTCCCCTCTGTAATGAGTTCTCCATTCTGTAAACAACTAGGCTGGAACAGTGAAACACAGGAGACACATTTATGCAAACAGAGAGAAGATAACTAGCTATTATTAAAAAAAAATAAAGTTTCAGTTTGCAAACAAACCATACAGTAGGTATCACCAATGTTCATCTGAGTAGAGTTGAAATAAGCGTTCATGTAACAGTCTGAGTACTTCAAAGTGTTGTCAACATCATATCTTTTTTAGATTTCATATTTGTCTCTTTTTGGGGGGGCTGTAAATATACACGAGAAAAAGTGACTGATGTTTTATTGAGTTTGTTTGCCATAGATTTCTCTGACTCCATCTGATTTCTCCTTTTGCATTTCTTTATGTCCTCTTACACACACTCACACACACACACCCCCTCCATCACTTCAGATCTGGCTGCCAGTCAGCCCTTCTGATTTTCAAAGGCTCCAGAGCATGAAACGGAAGCTCTGAACATGGGCCAGATTTTCATTCTCTGATCTTCCCTTCTCACTTCCCTCTTTTTTAGTGAGCCCTTCTGCTTTTGTCTTCCATATTGCCTGATAGCCAGAGTGGCAGGCAGGCATGCAACAGGCAACTCTTTAATCGTGGTACGACTTGGAACATACTTGGTTTGTACTGCTTTTATAATAACGTTTGGGCGTGTCACGATTCTCCAAATCCACGATTAATTTTTTGCTTTAAATTTTAAGATCACAATTTTTGATATATATATATATATTTTTTTTTTTTCCCAGCACTGACGGCTCTGTCATTGTCATATTGTGACATAGCCATACGTTCAGATTTAGATAATTGATGTAATATGTAATTATGTTATGGTTAAAGACTCTCCACTTTCCTACACTCAAGTGTAATTCATTTGTCAAAAAAGAGACAAAACACACAATGAACAAAGTTAAAGATGAACTATACTGCTTTTTTTACTTTAGATATTGCGATAATATTGTTGTCGTGGATTCCTTTGGCCACTGTGATCGTGTAGTGAAAATCTGATATTGTGACAACCCCGTTTAAAAATTACACCCTTGGGGCACAGATGAAAAAGCTTTTCACAGCTCATTTCTTTTTACATGTTTTTGCTTAAAACGGAGGGTTATTTTTATCAAGAAATAGCTCCATCTCGTTAAAATAAGTTCTATTTTTACAGGTGGAAAAAAAAGCTGCATATTAATTGGCGAGATGTGGATGTTTTGGCAGGCATATGTTTCAGCTTTGTGCAGGGCCTGGTTCGCTGTTTCCCCTGTTAGTCTTTATGCTAAACTGGGCTAAACATGGCCGAACTCCAACTTTATTTTTAGTGTAAATCAGTTATGAAATGCTAAATATCTCAATGATTTCTTTTATTTCTTGGCACAAACAAAAAGTTACTGGTGAAACATGGCAGAGGGGATGGTTGGGATTGTGTACCAGGACACTGACAACAAAGGATTTATTTTCTTTTGGTGTGTGTTATTAGTCAGTATTAAATGCATTTCAATTAGGTTGTCTGCTTTATTGAAAAGTCCTGGTCAGTGGGACAACACGTTCTTTTTGAAATCGTTGCCTCCTCTTTTGCTTATCATCAGTTGTTACTCTGGTGAGCATGAAAACAGGGGGATTAAAAAACAGACATGAAACAGCCAGAGAGGCGTCGGGGCACTATCTTCCTCTGTGTTCTACCATGAGCGAGGCCTGCACTATCATGGCATGGTCCAGCTTTTCAGTGCACTGAAACCTGCATGAGGAAGATAAAGAAAAATGGGTTTAATTTCTTCCATCTGAGAAAGTGTGCTTGTTAGAGCGGAGAATCCATTCCAGTTTCCCAGGGACCTTTTGATCTGGGATTACACAGGAAGCTCTAAGATGAGAGCTCCACGTTTGGCCTGGGAGAGCTCATGATGGAGCAGCCCGAGGTGGTCGTGGCCTCTGAAGTGAGAACCGCTGCTGAGTCTGCTGTGAAGCGAGCTTGCACACTCATAAGTGGATTATTACATGATTGCCAATTTTCATCAGAAGAGAAGGAGAATAGAAGAAAAAAGGGCCTGTAGTGCTTGTGGCAGCATCCAATCCAAGAAGAGACGATCAATTTGACCTGAAAACAGCTGGATGAAACATTATTCATCTGGTTCTGCCCTTTGTGGTACTGTGTTATGTGGAAACCTGAGGTTTATTTCAATAAGCTGTAACAAACCCCAGTAAATTGAGTGTCTCCTCCACGAGTTTCCAAATATTAAATATTAGGAATGTCCAGAGCTAATCCGAAGGATCAGGATTTTGGCCCAATCCAGGTGATGGATTGGTGTTGGTCATGTAAAGCAGACTCCATTCCCAATCGTGGCATGTTTGCACAAATTTGCACAGGGCTTTCAATCGGCACGCAAGCTTGCATCAGTGACGGAGACAGAGCCACTTTGGGTAAAGAAAAGAAAAGAATACTTACACGTAAGTACACAGTCTTAAATGTTGCTGTTTGCTCAAAGCTGCTTTTGAACTTCAGTGTTTTATTTAATGCAGGGTATGATTGATGAGAGGTTGTCTAAGACCTGTCCAAAGCTGTCCTCTGTCCTTGGATATTATAAATAATAGTGTAGCTTCAAGGAAACATCATGTTAGTTTATAGTCACTGGCAATGTTTTTTTTTTCTTTTTTTCCCAGTTGCGCCACTGCTATGTTCTCAAACCACACAGAACTCGTAGGGAGTTGGGCAGGGTTGATGATGCATACAAAGTGCAGGCTTATAACTGTGAATGGGATTGTGTCCTGACTCCACTTGTGGTTAGGGTGAGACTGCTAAAACTACTTGGTTAGGGATTGTGGTAAATATTGAAATAGAATAAACTAAAAAGTGTCTATGCTGTGGAGAAAGCACATAGAATACTGTACATTTTCAGCTTTATATTTTGCAGAAATGTTCAGCGTGAACATTTTTCACAACTGCGGATAAGACCATTAAATCATTTCCTCATGTCAATTAATAAAAAAAAACTTACTTTTTCCTTGTCCATATTTCTGTCAAATGCATTTAGTTTATGAGTTGTGAGATTAATTCAACACAATATCCTGTTTGTCTTCTATTCCATTTTAAAAGTTTCCCTTTTTGTTGAAAATCCGTCAACAGATGAGACTGCCGGAGCGAAAACCTGCTGTAGAAGACGGAGCGTGCTGCCATCATTCAGTGGGAACCCGCCCCGCCCCCCGCCCCCCCAAAGGAGCTGTTGTCAGCGGATGATGTGCGGCTGTGTTTTGCAAATGGGCTGGAATCAATAGGAATTTGGAGTTTCACTGACAGCAAACCTTTAATACCGAAATGGCTCCCTTTCAAAATCTTTTTTTACCTCATTGCTTAACAATGGGGCAGCAGAGTAATGCCACAAAATACTATGTTCTTACTGCAAAGTTTATCCATTCATTTATTCAATTGCTACCCTTCTGCCTCTCTCTCTCTCTCCCTCTCTCTCTCTCCTCCTCCTCTTCCCCTTGCGCTCCCCTCTGTGGATTCATGTTGTGATCTTAACATTATAAATGGCTTCTCCGGCAGCGCTTGGATTAGATTTGTTTCTATGAGATTCATTCCAGCCCTAACTCCGGTCTCGGTGCTCATGTGGCTTGTTTTCTTGATGAATGCCCCCTGCCCTGTCAACAGTCATTTGCGAGATCTCTTCTCATAAAGTCGTCCTCAGAGGGGAGGCCAAAAATCCTCCCTGCTGAATCCATACTGCATTCCCTCTGTTCGCTCCCAGCCTTTGCCAAGGTCATTCAAGCATCCACAAACAAAATATGCATGTATGGATGCTAATTATTTGCAATAATACAGTTACGAATACTAAAAATAAAAGTCCAGACTCATGGGACTGGCATGTAGCTTCAAGGTTGCAGATTGCGCGTGGATGATTGGGTTTTGATTGATATGTTTGCTCTTTCCCTAGGGGAGCAGAAAGAGGAGTATTTAATGCCTATTGCTTCATACAGAGTGAAGTATTGATTGTCCGGGCCTCCATCTTGCCTTTGTCACACACCCTTAGGCCTGACAGCTCCCATGTGCTTGTATAAGATGTCATTATTTCTCTGTCAGCGGGGGTCATTTTCAAATGCAATGGTTAGCATTTTGGTCTAGTTTGTTCAGAGCGGCGTGATTACGCTCAACGGATAAAACGGGCGTTATTTTGTCTTTCTCATTATTAACAAATCCCCCGAAGAGAGCAAAACCAACAATGAATTTGTCCTGCTAACAAGTACCGCTTGTATAACGGCAGCTTGGTGCAGCTACTGTGGCAGAGAACTCCACTGTTCTCCAAAAGACATTAAAAAGACATTACAGAGCCATACTGTTGCGTTGGGTGACATAGGCTTTTACTGCGATGAACGCGGCCAGTACAGTTTGTTGTGAAACGATTGTGATGGCAGTTTTGGTCTCTATAAATGAGCTCCATGGAAGACGTTACTGAGCTTGCGCGGGGGCAGAGTTACTTGTTTACATAGCTGAGAGAAGAAGAAGAAAAAAAAGAGTATGTTTTGTTTTGTGAGAAGCATCTAAGAGCAAAGAGGTAGACTTTGATTATGGCTCTGATCTAACAATTAGCAAAGTTCTCTTCTTCTAGGCTATCTTAATTGAGGCTAATTTGCAATGCATTTTGGGTTAATTATTTATTCTAGACTAACTGAGCTACAGCTTCAAGCGGGGGGGATGCTCACTGCAGCAAAACATGTGTTTGCAAGGGTGTTTTACTAATGAGGCTAATGCGGTCTTTATAATGTGCCTCTGTTCAGTGGCTAACCTTGAATACATAAAATCAGTCAATATTTATCATTGGGAAAGTCACTCTGACTGTTTAAAGACAGGCCATGACAATGTGACTTACTGTTTTTTCCAGTATAAAATATTCCCAAATTGCTCAAATTTTTCTGCGGGCTAGCACCCGGCCGATCAGTACTGCGCTCACTTGTTAGCTACTTCCATCAACTGCTTCCGAATAAAAACGATCACTGCGTCAAAATCAATGATGGAAGCAGCCATCTCATCTCTGTTGAGAGTTGCACATGTGCAGTACCGATCGGGCAACGTGTGATGGGTGTTGTTCCTGTGTGGCGTAAAAAAAAATGACGTGATATTGGATTGATACATAGACTCTTGTACTCACCCACGCCCCATCCAGTATCTTTGGCTCGAAGCCATTTCCGACACTTGTAATGGTATCGTAACTCTGATTTACACTTTTGCTTTTTGTCAACATGTCTTCCGTGAAAAGGAAGTATCTAGAATATTGTAATCAGGCTTAAATTTGAAGTTTACACATCACTGTTATATTCATCAAATTCAATTTATGCACTGGACTCTGGGCTACCCTACAAAGAAAAATGTTTCTTTACATTTCGTTGATCCTCTCTGTTTGTTATCATCTGTAACATAATCTCTCTCTCTATGGGAATAACTATTCAGCCTGACATTTAAATTATTTTAGAAAACCCTAACCTGCGTTTTCTGAACTCCGACAACAACAAACTCTGACAGCACCGGCACTCCTCTCCCTCCAACCCTCACTCATGTTTCCACCGCTGTCTTCTAGCAAGTCGCATGACACAATTACAAACAGAAAGCGAAAGGTAAAGAAAAAGCTTTCGTGAGACACTTAAAATAACAAGTAATAATTCAGGTCTAACAATACCAAAGTTACCTTATGACAGTTACGAGCAAGGATAAAGACAGGAAAGTGGGAAATAAAGGGAGAAAATAATTAACAAGGACTACAGAAGCTATGAGACACAAAAAAGGTATCTTTCTAGCACCATGGCAAGTAGGAGACATTGCCATTACATCTTGCTCAAACACAAATCCAATGTACACAACAAAGAGGCAATTCTATGGTCTGCCTGCTTTAATGTTCCCCTAAGACATAAGGAATTCAAACCTTAAGGTGAGGAATGGCATCTCTGATGAACCACACAGGGGTAAAATGATAGCATGTTTCAGCGTGCTGAAAGATAAGCGTGTGTTTGTGGCCACGGGTGTGTGATTCAATCAAGCTCACAGAGCATAACAGATCTAGAAGACGACAATGTGTTTTATGTTTTATAGAAAAGCCTGTTCAGTGTGAGGCAGCTCGATGCAAGGCTGTGCTGGCGAGGGAAATGATGGGTATTGACACAAGAACAAGAGTTGCATAAGACGATCTGGCAATGATTGACACCTTTTATTGAAGCTGCATTGATGTTACTGTGGTCACATTTTTCAATAACTCATTCTCAAATCATCTAACAGCCACACTGTTTTTTATACTCTTCTGTGCTGATGAGTTGTTCACATAACCGCTACGTGTAGGAGTCATTTGATCTTAAACATTTACTCATATTGTACTCTTTATCTCCTTTTGAAAGGTTATGTGTTCGGCCGTGTATGTGATTGCGTGAGTGTGAGACCGTGCATTTATGAGTAAGTGTGCACCTCTGTGTCTGTCCATGGCTAATCTGGCATTCTGCTGCAGCAAACTGCTTATTATTTTGTGTGGCCAGTCATGGCTGTATGCTCAAAAACCTCTCATGGTTGCGGTTACTCGCACTCTCAAAACACCTTCTATTGCCTGTGTTAAACTGTCATTTACTGCCTTCTTACTCCTCACTCACTACTCTTAATAACCTGGCCCCGTCCAGTAGGGGCCGCTGGTGATAATACAGCTGAGTGCATCGCCGAACCCTGTCACTGCTCTGCTGCCGGAGACACAATGGGGGAAACACACTGTTATTGTTTTGGAAGGTGGGTTTGGCTAACAGCTAACGGAACTACCAGTACACGCACTGCTGAGTACATGTCGGCTGCTGCTCTGCAGCTCACTTTTATTTATTTAGATTTTGGACAGCTAACAGAACCAACAGTACGCTCCCTGCTGAGTACTTCTCCTCTTCTGCTCCGTGTTGTGGAAAATAATCTTTTTCACCTCCCTGTGAGAAATAACTACGATGGAAACTTCTTAAAGTATTAAAATGATATTTAATGAACAGACACTTCAATAATAATTCAGCTGAATGGATAGAGCTCCTTCCCCACGGATGGTTCAGAGGTCTAGCAACAATTAATAACAAAACAGAGTGTATATGCACGTTATCTCGTCTTCTCTCCCTTCAACCCCCCCCTCCCCCTCGCAAATGTCGTCCTCCGTCAGCCGTTGCACCTCCAAGGCCAGGTTCCCAGCCTTTTCGTGGGAAGAGGGTTAAGATTACATGCAGGTCTAAGTAATACAAGTTATAACAGAGGAACAGTATAATAAATTTCTCCAACAATTTCCCCTTTGGCCATTTCTATGGCCATTAAAGTATTTACAATTTATTGAAACATCAACACATATTACCCAGAATGGTTTACATATGCACATCATTAATCAATAAGGTTAAAGCATTAGCTGTTTTTGTGAGTTCTAAGCAACTCTATGTTGTAGCAAGCTAGGGAATGTTAACATCAACATGGCAAAATACACACATAAATCGGACTTACATCTCTATTGAACTGTAGGAAAGAGACAGGTCAGCAAACTTCATACCAAACAATAAAATAATCAATCAACATAAGAATTCTATCATCCTAAGTAATTAATAAACAATCAATTGATTTATGTATCACGTAATCACATAAAAAATAAAAATAAAGTAAGATAAAAAATAAGTAAGTAATAAAGTAAGATAAAAAATAGGAATAAATGGAAGCGGTAGCTTATTCGTGAGATTATATTTCTAACATAGCAAGCTATAGTAAACATAAGTATTACACAGAAATGTCACTTTCGTAATTCTCCTCCTCTAAGGAAGGAAAATAGTCGGCCATTGGGAACAAGTCAGATGGGACACAATCGGCCTGGGGAAGATTCACATACTGGGAAACACTCTTTGTTATGGATTTTTCAATCAGTTGTCTAGTACATGGAATGACGCAACAACCGAATAGGGCAACAACAGTTACACAAACCACTATGATAACACCAATTCTAGCCAAAATAGCACCCCAGCGACCAAATAAGTTTTCAAACCATTTCTCGGTCCACGCATCCGCACCAGCATTATCCTTGAGTTCTTGAGCCATTGTTTTAAGTTTAGAGAGGGCTCTGGTGAACGAGCCATCTGGAGCTGTGTTGTTTGGAATGAAAGTGCAACAAGAATCCCCAAACATGACACAAACCCCCCCTTTTACCGCTACCAACATGTCTAGGACCAGCCTGTTCTGCCATGCTACCTGACTCGTGGCGTGGAGCTGCTCACCCAGGGCCTGCAGAGCATCTCTAGTATAGTTAACAAATCGCTGTTGATTGAAATATACATAATTTATCCAAGCAACATTTTTGTTGATCGTTACCTGGTAGAAAATAGATTCAAAACCAGCTGCTATCTCATCTCGGGCTTTGAATTCAGCGGGCACGCCCCTGGGGACACCTATACTCTGGGGTCCTCCGTGAATGACCTCCTCTCCCGTCTAGTCTCCCCCTGCTGAAAGACACTATGTTTAAGATCATCACCAGTTGGCACAATTAATGTCGGTTGGATTAGTCTAACCATGGCACATAGGCCTCTCCATTTCGGTGGGAGACTGGGGTGCAAAGTGCTGCCGCCGCAATACCACCATGCATCTATCGTTGGCATATCAGGAGAGTGTAGGGGTGAAGTAGGTGGGCGGATTGCTAATGGAACAGGAATAAAAAACCGTGACATTGTGAGTGTGGCATACAATGTCTCTCGTTCATTCATTCCGGATAGTAGCGCATCGTCATTGTGTTGGTGTTTTGGTCTTGTTGTGTTCCATGTATATTTACATGTAAGGTTCAATCTGCCTACATCGCGTCCGGTGCCTTGCGATTCAAAGCAGTCAGTGAAAGTAAGATTCTTTGGAATCTGAAAGTTTGTCGGAGGGATGACGTCTGATGCTGGTCTGCCAAAATCTTTATGGTGCGAGACATGTTTACAGGAAGATCCATCTTTGAACAATTTAGCGAAGTCTGAGTTTGAGAAATAAATTAAACAGCGAAACGCGCATGTGTGACGTAGATTATGTTTTCGATCTCTGGCACACTCTTCTGAGGTGTGTTCTATCGGTACAAGCATGATCTGTGGTCGTGCCTTTAAGCATGCCACACATGAGTAGTTGGTGTGTTGTCGGACAGTGAATTTAGCATATTCATACCACATGTTATCCGCTGGTTGGCTAACTGAATTTACAAATCGTTTCTTTAATCTGATGGTTGCTGGTCTCAGTACGGTTTGTCTGGGTTCTGGGTCACTAACATTGGTTGCATTTAGTACAGTATTTGTTTGCCAAGGTTTGTCATGCATCAACATTATAGGAAACACAATTATTATTGCACAGAAGAACAGAAAACACATTGAACCTCTTAGGCCACACCATCCCGGACCGCGGAATGGGTGCCATGGTGCTGGCGGTCTGCCTTCCATCTTCATCACTGAGATGACGTTGTCCCTGCACATAGAACACCTCTCCCTCCACAGAAAATGAGTGAGGTGATTGTCTATGAGGTGATTGTCTATGTGGTGAATGTCACTGAGGTGATTGTCAATAAGTCACTGTCTATGTCACTGTGTCAAATGTGGTTGTTGGCCCCACTTGAGTGGAAGTGGATGCAATTCTCACCCGAGTTGGTGATGCCTTCTTTCGTTTGGTGGCTGCTTAACGTACTTGGAAGATGCACGTTTGGATGGTCGTTGTCATGTGGCTCCGGTATCCGTTTGCAGTGGCTTGCATGGATCCAGGTAACCTTGCCCTCGACCTTTACTGCCGTCTCTGTTGTCAGCAGCACTTGGTGTGGCCCTTTGTAACGCCTCTGCTTCCAGTGGCGCCTCCTGTGGTCCTTGATCACCACCCAGTCTCCTGGCTTTAAGCTATGGAGGGCCCCGTTTGCTGCAGATGGCAAGGCGTTTTTGACCTGGGAGTGGAGTGCTGATAGGGCAGCAGACAGATTGGCACAATAGTTAAGCATGTCATCATCACATGATGCTGTTGTTGGAATATAAGTTTTACTAGGTCCTATTCCTGTCTGTGGAGGTCGTCCGAAAAGGATCTCAAAAGGGCTGAGGCCATGTTTGTTTCTGATTCGTGTGCGCATGTGAAACAGCACTAGTGGTAGTGCTTTTACCCATGACAGTCCAGTTTCATCGCAGCATTTTGCCAATTTTGCCTTGATGGTTCCATTCTCTCGCTCCACTGCACCTGCACTCTGTGGGTGATAGGAACAGTGGTGGCGAATGTTAAAACCTAGGTAGTCTGATACTTCTTTTAATGCTTTGTTAACAAACCCTGGTCCGTTATCACTACTTATGACAGCTGGTATTCCCCATCTGGGAATAATCTCTGTAAGCAATGCCTTTGCTACTGCCTGTGCATCTTGTTTAGCTGATGGAAACACTTCAACCCACTTACTAAACATGTCCACTATCACTAAGCAGTATCTCTTGCTATCACAAGGTGTCAGTTCAATGAAATCCATCATCAAATGGTCAAATGGTCTGTCTGGTGGGGGATGGCCTGCTTTTGGCATGTGTATGGCGCCTGATGCGTTGTTAGCTGCACAAACTATACACTTTCTACAAAATTCTTGGGCAAAAATTGTGAAACCTCTTGTGTACCATACTGCATTTATAGCATTACATAATCCCCCCTTGCCCACGTGATCTCGTCCGTGAGCTAATTTAGCGTAACAGTGAAAGAGAGCGCGTGGCAAACACGGTTTCCTGTCTGGGCCCATCCACACTTCATCTGTGTAAACTGCACCTGACGAGGCCCAACACTTTCTCTCTGCAGGGGTAGCTAATGTCTGCAATACCTGAACATCATCAGTGAGGGATACTTCTGTAGGCACCTCTAGATTAAGTGTTGTGAGCTGAAAAGTGTAATCTGAGAGAGCCGCTTGTCTAGCCGCAGCATCGGCTGCAGCATTTCCCCTTGCAATAGCATCAGACGCGTTAGTGTGAGCATCACATTTCATAACACAGACTGTTTTAGGGAGCAATATGGCTTCTAGCAAGTCAGCAACAAGATGGTGGTGAGAAATGGGTTTGCCGGATGATGTCAGGAAGCCTCTGTGTTTCCACAGGGCTCCAAAATCGTGCACTACACCAAAGGCATAGCGAGAGTCAGTGTAAATGTTAACTGTTTTTCCGGCAGCGAGCTTACAGGCCTCTGTAAGAGCCACAAGTTCTGCAGCTTGAGCAGAAAAGTGTGATGCCAACTTACCGCTGCACAGAGTGTCATGTGATGAGACTACAGCAAACCCAACCAAATGTCCCTCATACATAACGTCTCTATCTCACTCTCTCCCCCAAACCATATTTCCTCAAATCCCTCATCCGGTCCTAGTGACACGTGTGCTTTACAATGTAGTGAATCAGCCTGTATGTAACATTCTGCATGTGGTGAATGTTGTGAGGCAAAATCAGTTAGCTGTGATGCTGTTGTATCGCTTACAGATGGTACTAAACACCACTCGTAGATGTACAACAGCTCTGTTGGGTCATATCTCATCATTAGATTGTTTGCTTCTAGTCTGCTCACTATCAAACCATCAGGGCCTGATGTTAGGATTATTCCAAATACACACATCAAATCTCTTCCTAACAAATTGATAGGGCAGCAATCAGACAGCAGAAATGAGTGTTTAACTGTGATATCATCTAATGTACAGGACAAGGGCTTTGTGTATGGCTCACTGATTGTTATGCCTCCTGAGCCAATGGTCCCACAATACCTTCCACTCTTTTTAGGAGGGACAGGTAAAGCAGACGTACGCAAAACTGAAAGCGTGGCTCCTGAATCAACTAAAAATGGGACATCTTTACCTTTAATAGTTAACGTGATTTGTGGCAATTTCCTAAAACCTTCATTTTCGTTCGAATACATTTGATATGGGGGTGTGAGTGGTGTAGGGGAAATTTGTTTAATTTCTAATGTGTGAATTGCATGTACAAGTTTGTCATGGTCAGAATCCAAAGTTGACTCACCCTCTGTGTTGAAATGTGTGTGCGTCGAAGGGTCCCTCAATGGGGTCCGCTCCGCCGCCCGCTCCTCATTTCAGTCCGACGGCTGAGGCCTCCCACCAGTCCTTTTAATGTTCCATGGAGCTTTGGGGCAATCTCTTCTCCAGTGTCCAGTTTCGCCACATTGATAACACACAAAGTTTTCAGGTGGTGTGCGAGTCTCAAAGTCTCTGCCCCTCTGGTTTCCTCTTCTGCCCCTGTAACCTTTTCTTCTTTTTCCTCTTTCTCCCGTCATGGCCTGGTACATCGTCAGCTGGGCATCCTCCAGTTTGCGCTGACGAATTTTAAGCTTTGCTTGTTCTTTCTTTCTGTTCAGCTCCTCAGCGTGTTCAGCATGTTGCAATATGGTGTCGAGGTCTGCAGTCTTCCATGTAACACAAGTCTCTTGGAGTTTGGCTGCCACCTCAGAGTTCACTTTATTCAGGAAATGTTCTTTTAGATGTACTTCGTACGGTTCAAGAGGAGTATTTCCCATTTTGCCTCTCTTTAGTCCACTGTGCTGATCAAAAGCTGTTGTGAGTCTCGCCAGGAAAGTAGCGCATGACTCCTCTTCTGTCTGTTGCAGTGACGTAATGCTCGACAAGCTCATGGTTGTTGGGAAAGCCAGTCTGCAGCGGTCGACGAGCTCTGCGACAGCATGTCTGTACCCCTTGTTGTCCTTGTGATCATGTTCATACTCAGCACATCGTCGGGTTAACACCTCCTCCGTAAACATTGCTCCAATTTTATGAAAGTCATGTTTGAGCATGTTGCTCATCATTCGGCGTAATTCCATCACGGTTGGCCTGAATTCGCCGATAAAACAGTAGAGGGTCTTCTCAAAGTCTGTCAGATTTATCTTTGGGCTCACCACATGATCCTTTGCCTCCTCAATCTCTTTTTCTCCCCATGGGCGGAAAACCAGCATAGGACCATCATGTCCCGCTACCTCCACCATGGGGAATACACTGGCTGGAGGTCCGGTCGATGGGGGAGAAAGACAGGCCCCCATTCTGAACTTCTGTCGTGGGTTGTAACTCTTCTTGTCATCTCCATCCTTGGTGTCCTGCGGTTGAGCTGCTGGTGCTGATGGGGCTGGTGTGGCTGGTGTAGCTGGTGGGGCTAGTGTGGCTGCTGGTGCTGATGGGGCTGGTGTAGCTGGTGGGGCTGGGGACGTTGGTTCTTTTTTTTCTTCGGACTGGTGGTCGGCTGACTTTGTCCGTGGTTGAGAAGCATATGGCGGCGGACCGGAGTCCAAATCGGAATCCACTCGACCATGTTCCTCAAACAAAGAAGGATACAGTTTAGCAGTATTAGTCGCACCAACAGTGTTTTTCTCTAATGTGCTTTTTTTCTCTAATGTGCTTTTCTGACATTGGCTTCTTAATCTCTTTTTTTCTCTCCCCTCTGCTTCCGCTGTCCACAGATAATACGCTTTCCAGTCTGCTTTAAACGGTTCACATTTCTTTCTTTCCCTCTTGGACATTTTTGCATACTTCTCTGCTTCGCCTCTCTCTTTTTGCTCCAAACACGTTTTGAGTTGATCCAATTGTCGCAGGCTAAAACTGCCTGACTCAGGGAACCCCATTTTTATCCATTCTTCCAATTGGTTGACTGTCTGATTATCTTTGTCCCACATGTATTTTATTATCGGAGGTAAGACCTTGGCATCCTGCTGCTGAGGCTCAGACTAACTTTGACTTTTACCCATTTTCTCTAGTTACTGTTGTCTCTGGTATTTTCAAAACCAATCTGGTCCAATCAATCAACTTGAAAGGATACACCAAATCTTCTTTAAATACCACAAGTTCACCAGGACACGTCTGTCCGACACCTCTAATGTGTGAGAATACCGGTTTTACCAAACTTTTCTCTAGTTATCTGTCTTAGAATTTTAAGAACAATCTGGTCCAATCAATCAACTTGAAAGGATACACCAAATCTTCTCCAAAAACCTCAAGTCTACTAGGACTCTAATGTCCAGCACCCTTTGTGCGAGAATAAGTTTACCACATTCAAAGTGTCTGTTCCATCACAAAATTACTTCTCACCGGGCGGGATTCTTTTCCGGTTCCAAGATCGGAGCGGCAATCTCGAACACCGTCTGAGGACAGCCTCTCACCTTCCGGGAGGAATCAGCTATATAATAGTCGACTTCTGTCGTCCAACGGAGTCCTAATTACACGTCCAATCCCATCCTCGTCGCCATTTGTTGTGGAAAATAATCTTTTTCACCTCCCTGTGAGAAATAACTACGATGGAAACTTCTTAAAGTATTAAAATGATATTTAATGAACAGACACTTCAATAATAATTCAGCTGAATGGATAGAGCTCCTTCCCCACGGATGGTTCAGAGGTCTAGCAACAATTAATAACAAAACAGAGTGTATATGCACGTTATCTCGTCTTCTCTCCCTTCAACCCCCCCCTCCCCCTCGCAAATGTCGTCCTCCGTCAGCCGTTGCACCTCCAAGGCCAGGTTCCCAGCCTTTTCGTGGGAAGAGGGTTAAGATTACATGCAGGTCTAAGTAATACAAGTTATAACAGAGGAACAGTATAATAAATTTCTCCAACAATTTCCCCTTTGGCCATTTCTATGGCCATTAAAGTATTTACAATTTATTGAAACATCAACACATATTACCCAGAATGGTTTACATATGCACATCATTAATCAATAAGGTTAAAGCATTAGCTGTTTTTGTGAGTTCTAAGCAACTCTATGTTGTAGCAAGCTAGGGAATGTTAACATCAACATGGCAAAATACACACATAAATCGGACTTACATCTCTATTGAACTGTAGGAAAGAGACAGGTCAGCAAACTTCATACCAAACAATAAAATAATCAATCAACATAAGAATTCTATCATCCTAAGTAATTAATAAACAATCAATTGATTTATGTATCACGTAATCACATAAAAAATAAAAATAAAGTAAGATAAAAAATAAGTAAGTAATAAAGTAAGATAAAAAATAGGAATAAATGGAAGCGGTAGCTTATTCGTGAGATTATATTTCTAACATAGCAAGCTATAGTAAACATAAGTATTACACAGAAATGTCACTTTCGTAATTCTCCTCCTCTAAGGAAGGAAAATAGTCGGCCATTGGGAACAAGTCAGATGGGACACAATCGGCCTGGGGAAGATTCACATACTGGGAAACACTCTTTGTTATGGATTTTTCAATCAGTTGTCTAGTACATGGAATGACGCAACAACCGAATAGGGCAACAACAGTTACACAAACCACTATGATAACACCAATTCTAGCCAAAATAGCACCCCAGCGACCAAATAAGTTTTCAAACCATTTCTCGGTCCACGCATCCGCACCAGCATTATCCTTGAGTTCTTGAGCCATTGTTTTAAGTTTAGAGAGGGCTCTGGTGAACGAGCCATCTGGAGCTGTGTTGTTTGGAATGAAAGTGCAACAAGAATCCCCAAACATGACACAAACCCCCCCTTTTACCGCTACCAACATGTCTAGGACCAGCCTGTTCTGCCATGCTACCTGACTCGTGGCGTGGAGCTGCTCACCCAGGGCCTGCAGAGCATCTCTAGTATAGTTAACAAATCGCTGTTGATTGAAATATACATAATTTATCCAAGCAACATTTTTGTTGATCGTTACCTGGTAGAAAATAGATTCAAAACCAGCTGCTATCTCATCTCGGGCTTTGAATTCAGCGGGCACGCCCCTGGGGACACCTATACTCTGGGGTCCTCCGTGAATGACCTCCTCTCCCGTCTAGTCTCCCCCTGCTGAAAGACACTATGTTTAAGATCATCACCAGTTGGCACAATTAATGTCGGTTGGATTAGTCTAACCATGGCACATAGGCCTCTCCATTTCGGTGGGAGACTGGGGTGCAAAGTGCTGCCGCCGCAATACCACCATGCATCTATCGTTGGCATATCAGGAGAGTGTAGGGGTGAAGTAGGTGGGCGGATTGCTAATGGAACAGGAATAAAAAACCGTGACATTGTGAGTGTGGCATACAATGTCTCTCGTTCATTCATTCCGGATAGTAGCGCATCGTCATTGTGTTGGTGTTTTGGTCTTGTTGTGTTCCATGTATATTTACATGTAAGGTTCAATCTGCCTACATCGCGTCCGGTGCCTTGCGATTCAAAGCAGTCAGTGAAAGTAAGATTCTTTGGAATCTGAAAGTTTGTCGGAGGGATGACGTCTGATGCTGGTCTGCCAAAATCTTTATGGTGCGAGACATGTTTACAGGAAGATCCATCTTTGAACAATTTAGCGAAGTCTGAGTTTGAGAAATAAATTAAACAGCGAAACGCGCATGTGTGACGTAGATTATGTTTTCGATCTCTGGCACACTCTTCTGAGGTGTGTTCTATCGGTACAAGCATGATCTGTGGTCGTGCCTTTAAGCATGCCACACATGAGTAGTTGGTGTGTTGTCGGACAGTGAATTTAGCATATTCATACCACATGTTATCCGCTGGTTGGCTAACTGAATTTACAAATCGTTTCTTTAATCTGATGGTTGCTGGTCTCAGTACGGTTTGTCTGGGTTCTGGGTCACTAACATTGGTTGCATTTAGTACAGTATTTGTTTGCCAAGGTTTGTCATGCATCAACATTATAGGAAACACAATTATTATTGCACAGAAGAACAGAAAACACATTGAACCTCTTAGGCCACACCATCCCGGACCGCGGAATGGGTGCCATGGTGCTGGCGGTCTGCCTTCCATCTTCATCACTGAGATGACGTTGTCCCTGCACATAGAACACCTCTCCCTCCACAGAAAATGAGTGAGGTGATTGTCTATGAGGTGATTGTCTATGTGGTGAATGTCACTGAGGTGATTGTCAATAAGTCACTGTCTATGTCACTGTGTCAAATGTGGTTGTTGGCCCCACTTGAGTGGAAGTGGATGCAATTCTCACCCGAGTTGGTGATGCCTTCTTTCGTTTGGTGGCTGCTAACGTACTTGGAAGATGCACGTTTGGATGGTCGTTGTCATGTGGCTCCGGTATCCGTTTGCAGTGGCTTGCATGGATCCAGGTAACCTTGCCCTCGACCTTTACTGCCGTCTCTGTTGTCAGCAGCACTTGGTGTGGCCCTTTGTAACGCCTCTGCTTCCAGTGGCGCCTCCTGTGGTCCTTGATCACCACCCAGTCTCCTGGCTTTAAGCTATGGAGGGCCCCGTTTGCTGCAGATGGCAAGGCGTTTTTGACCTGGGAGTGGAGTGCTGATAGGGCAGCAGACAGATTGGCACAATAGTTAAGCATGTCATCATCACATGATGCTGTTGTTGGAATATAAGTTTTACTAGGTCCTATTCCTGTCTGTGGAGGTCGTCCGAAAAGGATCTCAAAAGGGCTGAGGCCATGTTTGTTTCTGATTCGTGTGCGCATGTGAAACAGCACTAGTGGTAGTGCTTTTACCCATGACAGTCCAGTTTCATCGCAGCATTTTGCCAATTTTGCCTTGATGGTTCCATTCTCTCGCTCCACTGCACCTGCACTCTGTGGGTGATAGGAACAGTGGTGGCGAATGTTAAAACCTAGGTAGTCTGATACTTCTTTTAATGCTTTGTTAACAAACCCTGGTCCGTTATCACTACTTATGACAGCTGGTATTCCCCATCTGGGAATAATCTCTGTAAGCAATGCCTTTGCTACTGCCTGTGCATCTTGTTTAGCTGATGGAAACACTTCAACCCACTTACTAAACATGTCCACTATCACTAAGCAGTATCTCTTGCTATCACAAGGTGTCAGTTCAATGAAATCCATCATCAAATGGTCAAATGGTCTGTCTGGTGGGGGATGGCCTGCTTTTGGCATGTGTATGGCGCCTGATGCGTTGTTAGCTGCACAAACTATACACTTTCTACAAAATTCTTGGGCAAAAATTGTGAAACCTCTTGTGTACCATACTGCATTTATAGCATTACATAATCCCCCCTTGCCCACGTGATCTCGTCCGTGAGCTAATTTAGCGTAACAGTGAAAGAGAGCGCGTGGCAAACACGGTTTCCTGTCTGGGCCCATCCACACTTCATCTGTGTAAACTGCACCTGACGAGGCCCAACACTTTCTCTCTGCAGGGGTAGCTAATGTCTGCAATACCTGAACATCATCAGTGAGGGATACTTCTGTAGGCACCTCTAGATTAAGTGTTGTGAGCTGAAAAGTGTAATCTGAGAGAGCCGCTTGTCTAGCCGCAGCATCGGCTGCAGCATTTCCCCTTGCAATAGCATCAGACGCGTTAGTGTGAGCATCACATTTCATAACACAGACTGTTTTAGGGAGCAATATGGCTTCTAGCAAGTCAGCAACAAGATGGTGGTGAGAAATGGGTTTGCCGGATGATGTCAGGAAGCCTCTGTGTTTCCACAGGGCTCCAAAATCGTGCACTACACCAAAGGCATAGCGAGAGTCAGTGTAAATGTTAACTGTTTTTCCGGCAGCGAGCTTACAGGCCTCTGTAAGAGCCACAAGTTCTGCAGCTTGAGCAGAAAAGTGTGATGCCAACTTACCGCTGCACAGAGTGTCATGTGATGAGACTACAGCAAACCCAACCAAATGTCCCTCATACATAACGTCTCTATCTCACTCTCTCCCCCAAACCATATTTCCTCAAATCCCTCATCCGGTCCTAGTGACACGTGTGCTTTACAATGTAGTGAATCAGCCTGTATGTAACATTCTGCATGTGGTGAATGTTGTGAGGCAAAATCAGTTAGCTGTGATGCTGTTGTATCGCTTACAGATGGTACTAAACACCACTCGTAGATGTACAACAGCTCTGTTGGGTCATATCTCATCATTAGATTGTTTGCTTCTAGTCTGCTCACTATCAAACCATCAGGGCCTGATGTTAGGATTATTCCAAATACACACATCAAATCTCTTCCTAACAAATTGATAGGGCAGCAATCAGACAGCAGAAATGAGTGTTTAACTGTGATATCATCTAATGTACAGGACAAGGGCTTTGTGTATGGCTCACTGATTGTTATGCCTCCTGAGCCAATGGTCCCACAATACCTTCCACTCTTTTTAGGAGGGACAGGTAAAGCAGACGTACGCAAAACTGAAAGCGTGGCTCCTGAATCAACTAAAAATGGGACATCTTTACCTTTAATAGTTAACGTGATTTGTGGCAATTTCCTAAAACCTTCATTTTCGTTCGAATACATTTGATATGGGGGTGTGAGTGGTGTAGGGGAAATTTGTTTAATTTCTAATGTGTGAATTGCATGTACAAGTTTGTCATGGTCAGAATCCAAAGTTGACTCACCCTCTGTGTTGAAATGTGTGTGCGTCGAAGGGTCCCTCAATGGGGTCCGCTCCGCCGCCCGCTCCTCATTTCAGTCCGACGGCTGAGGCCTCCCACCAGTCCTTTTAATGTTCCATGGAGCTTTGGGGCAATCTCTTCTCCAGTGTCCAGTTTCGCCACATTGATAACACACAAAGTTTTCAGGTGGTGTGCGAGTCTCAAAGTCTCTGCCCCTCTGGTTTCCTCTTCTGCCCCTGTAACCTTTTCTTCTTTTTCCTCTTTCTCCCGTCATGGCCTGGTACATCGTCAGCTGGGCATCCTCCAGTTTGCGCTGACGAATTTTAAGCTTTGCTTGTTCTTTCTTTCTGTTCAGCTCCTCAGCGTGTTCAGCATGTTGCAATATGGTGTCGAGGTCTGCAGTCTTCCATGTAACACAAGTCTCTTGGAGTTTGGCTGCCACCTCAGAGTTCACTTTATTCAGGAAATGTTCTTTTAGATGTACTTCGTACGGTTCAAGAGGAGTATTTCCCATTTTGCCTCTCTTTAGTCCACTGTGCTGATCAAAAGCTGTTGTGAGTCTCGCCAGGAAAGTAGCGCATGACTCCTCTTCTGTCTGTTGCAGTGACGTAATGCTCGACAAGCTCATGGTTGTTGGGAAAGCCAGTCTGCAGCGGTCGACGAGCTCTGCGACAGCATGTCTGTACCCCTTGTTGTCCTTGTGATCATGTTCATACTCAGCACATCGTCGGGTTAACACCTCCTCCGTAAACATTGCTCCAATTTTATGAAAGTCATGTTTGAGCATGTTGCTCATCATTCGGCGTAATTCCATCACGGTTGGCCTGAATTCGCCGATAAAACAGTAGAGGGTCTTCTCAAAGTCTGTCAGATTTATCTTTGGGCTCACCACATGATCCTTTGCCTCCTCAATCTCTTTTTCTCCCCATGGGCGGAAAACCAGCATAGGACCATCATGTCCCGCTACCTCCACCATGGGGAATACACTGGCTGGAGGTCCGGTCGATGGGGGAGAAAGACAGGCCCCCATTCTGAACTTCTGTCGTGGGTTGTAACTCTTCTTGTCATCTCCATCCTTGGTGTCCTGCGGTTGAGCTGCTGGTGCTGATGGGGCTGGTGTGGCTGGTGTAGCTGGTGGGGCTAGTGTGGCTGCTGGTGCTGATGGGGCTGGTGTAGCTGGTGGGGCTGGGGACGTTGGTTCTTTTTTTTCTTCGGACTGGTGGTCGGCTGACTTTGTCCGTGGTTGAGAAGCATATGGCGGCGGACCGGAGTCCAAATCGGAATCCACTCGACCATGTTCCTCAAACAAAGAAGGATACAGTTTAGCAGTATTAGTCGCACCAACAGTGTTTTTCTCTAATGTGCTTTTTTTCTCTAATGTGCTTTTCTGACATTGGCTTCTTAATCTCTTTTTTTCTCTCCCCTCTGCTTCCGCTGTCCACAGATAATACGCTTTCCAGTCTGCTTTAAACGGTTCACATTTCTTTCTTTCCCTCTTGGACATTTTTGCATACTTCTCTGCTTCGCCTCTCTCTTTTTGCTCCAAACACGTTTTGAGTTGATCCAATTGTCGCAGGCTAAAACTGCCTGACTCAGGGAACCCCATTTTTATCCATTCTTCCAATTGGTTGACTGTCTGATTATCTTTGTCCCACATGTATTTTATTATCGGAGGTAAGACCTTGGCATCCTGCTGCTGAGGCTCAGACTAACTTTGACTTTTACCCATTTTCTCTAGTTACTGTTGTCTCTGGTATTTTCAAAACCAATCTGGTCCAATCAATCAACTTGAAAGGATACACCAAATCTTCTTTAAATACCACAAGTTCACCAGGACACGTCTGTCCGACACCTCTAATGTGTGAGAATACCGGTTTTACCAAACTTTTCTCTAGTTATCTGTCTTAGAATTTTAAGAACAATCTGGTCCAATCAATCAACTTGAAAGGATACACCAAATCTTCTCCAAAAACCTCAAGTCTACTAGGACTCTAATGTCCAGCACCCTTTGTGCGAGAATAAGTTTACCACATTCAAAGTGTCTGTTCCATCACAAAATTACTTCTCACCGGGCGGGATTCTTTTCCGGTTCCAAGATCGGAGCGGCAATCTCGAACACCGTCTGAGGACAGCCTCTCACCTTCCGGGAGGAATCAGCTATATAATAGTCGACTTCTGTCGTCCAACGGAGTCCTAATTACACGTCCAATCCCATCCTCGTCGCCATTTGTTGTGGAAAATAATCTTTTTCACCTCCCTGTGAGAAATAACTACGATGGAAACTTCTTAAAGTATTAAAATGATATTTAATGAACAGACACTTCAATAATAATTCAGCTGAATGGATAGAGCTCCTTCCCCACGGATGGTTCAGAGGTCTAGCAACAATTAATAACAAAACAGAGTGTATATGCACGTTATCTCGTCTTCTCTCCCTTCAACCCCCCCCTCCCCCTCGCAAATGTCGTCCTCCGTCAGCCGTTGCACCTCCAAGGCCAGGTTCCCAGCCTTTTCGTGGGAAGAGGGTTAAGATTACATGCAGGTCTAAGTAATACAAGTTATAACAGAGGAACAGTATAATAAATTTCTCCAACACTCCGCAGCTCACTTTTATTGTTTTTGTTTTTTTGGAAGGCTTATTTTGGCTAACAGCTACCAGTACACTCACTGCTGAGTACTATAATGGTACATTTCTACTTAGTATATATTTCTACTTAGTATATTGTGTAAATGCCTAAGTGCTTGTACTTTAGCTCTGAACTCAGAAGAACTTCACCCTTTGTGTTAGCGTACATGCTCAAATGTATCTTGCTGTTTGTGTATTTTATATTCTTATAAGTAGAAGTGTTTTATATACTTGTGAAACAGTCTATCATATGCTTGCATCATGAGACTTGTGATCCATGCAGCAGCTGACTGCCTAAACATATATCCTCTTCTTCTTTGTGTTGGATAACAAGTACCTATTGTATATTCACGTATATATCTGTGTGTCTGTTGTTGCACAGACAAAGCACCTCTTATACTTTAACTACCATGGCCTGAAACAGGATATTCCAGTACACAGGCCCCCACCCTTGATCACTATACAACTCAGACGCTGCTAAGCGGACAGAAAGCTTTGTGAGTTTACCTTTGTGTTATTGCATGATTGTATGAAGTGTACTGTGGGATGACCTCAAACCCATGGCTTGTATAACATTACATCGCCTCTTGTTTTTGTGTTTGTATGAAGTCTGTTTGACGCTTTACAGCAGTGGTCTTTACAGACACAGCTGGCAGAGATCTGCACTCTACTGAGTGCACCTTTCTAGTTTACTTTGTACTTTCTTTGAAACTGCTTTTATTCTTTAAAAGAAGTTCACTTACTTATGCTCGTGTCCTGACGGCATGTAAAATGTAGACCTTCTCACACTGACCCGGGCTATCACCCTTGTGAGACTTGATAAATGCCAACTTTTATTTTATTTTTTGACCTTTTCTGGTGTCAATGTATTTGTTGTGTTGTCTACAAACACATCTTTGCAATAATGTCTCATACCTCATGACAAAAAGAGTCACTTTCAGGTCATCATGTTTGTGTAATGACTAGGGATGCTCCTGATTGAAATTGCTGGGTATTTGTTCCAAATGGCTCTATAGTGGTCATCAGATTTACAGATCATGAACACCAAGTGAAACATAAGTGATCAAATAAAACACTGGCACTCGGCACATCCATCAAGATCAGTGTTTCTGCTCCACATATCTGGAACAAAGTCCCAGAAAGCTGCAGGTCTGCTGAGACCCTCGGCTCCTTTAAATCAAGATTAAAGGCTTTTATGTTTGCTGCTGCCATATTCAAGGATATTAATCAATTCCCTGCATTTCTGCATTTTACTACTGTATTTTATTTCTTACACTGCTTTTTAATGTTTCAATGAATGTTCTTAATTGTTTTTAAATCTCCTTTTCTTTTGCCTTATGTTTTGATGGGTTTATGTGAAGCACTTTGAATTACCTTGTTGTTGAAATGTGCTATACAAATAAACTTGCCTTGGCTTTCAGTGCAATACTGGAGCTTTGTCTAAAAAAGTTTACGAAAAGAATACAAGCATTGATCGATATCAGATTGGCCAACGCCAATGACACTGCATTGATTTTCATAGGCCCGAAGAAGTATTTTAAACCATCCCTATTCAAGTATCCCATGCCTAGTTAATATAATGTGAATTTCACAATTTATTCTTTTACAGTCTCTCCAGCATTTTACAGTCTCTCCAGCATTTCCTGTCATAATACATGGATTCATATACATACAAATGTGCAAAACACAGTGTCTGTTTAATTGCTTCTTTCTGTCTTTCATTATCATCTTGAGATGTTAACTTGACGGGAATAAAACACACAATGTTCCATTTGGAAAAGTCAGTTTCTAATCAATGCAATTTTCAACAGCGTGTAATTAGTCCCTCAGCAAGTTAAAAGGCATTGAGGGTTCCTCTCCAAACAGTCAAGATGTATAAATAAAAATGACAATTAAGGTAATGTGCTACTGTGATCAGCAATCGTTCACGGCCTATTAATAATGAAAGTGTAATACGACACCGTTGCTTATTCCATAACGATAAAGAATGGACAAATGGGATTTCTGATTGCAGATCCAGCTACATATTTCTGTTCTGCCGGACATGCGTCAGAAACAGGGGTGCCTCAGAAAGGGCTCCAGTGTATTAAATGCAGGGTCGTCCAGCAAAAGCTGATCCTGACTTGGGTTTTGCTCCACTTCAATGCAACACAATCCACAAAACTCACTGTGTAGGCCAATCACAGACGTGCAAATGCACATTCCAGTACTTGTATTTATGATCTCATGTGGAATTGTAATGTTCTAGATTAATGGTTTAACAGGTGTAAAATCCTAATAAAAATCAGAAGATCGGCGGTGTGATCCCAGGCTCCAGTCTCCAGTCCATGTTGATGTGTCCTTGGGCAAGAGGTGCCTTCGGTGTATGTTTAGGTGTGAATGCTTCGTTAGTCCTGATGGGCAGGTGTATGGAGCCAAATCCAGGCCAATAGTTTTGATAATTTGAAAAAAAAATTTGAACCTGAAAGTTCAAGTTGTGGTCTTGAACATTGAAAAATACAGCAAAGTATTGAAAATAAAAATAAGTGAATGAAAAGGTTGTTTTTTTCTTTTTTTTCCATACAGGTGGTACCTTGCATAATAGCCCCTGCCCTCAGTGTATGTATGGGTGTGACTGCTGACATTTAGCGTAAAAGGCTTTAAGTGGTACAAGTCAACAAACTATTTAATCCGATTTAAGGAGCCTGATTCAACTCGCAGTTGAATCCTCGGAGTGGCAGAAAGATGTGATTTTGAAACAAAAGGATCATTCGATTCGGGCTAAATATGGGTCCTGAATCACTAATTATACATAGAATGGCTTGGTTTCTCCCAATAAATCATGATATATGAATGCCTATTTTAGTTTAAATATCAGATTATTAATAATAATGTAACCAAAAAGAGCAACATCTTCGCAATGGCCTCAGAAAGGCTAAATAACAACAACACAAGTCGACTGTTTCAAAATCAAAGAACACACGTATTAATCAGAGAACTCCTAGAAGAAAGTATGAAAGATTTTTTTATTATCAACTGGGTAGAAACAGCTGTTTTTGGGTCTATCTCTCGTCAACTGTCCCTTTCGCTTCCCTGTGATTTCCCTTCTGTCTGTGGATCGCTCCAATGGGGGAGGAAATGGCTCTTCCGTGTGTAGTTTGCAAGTTCTCCCCTCGTCAGCGCAGGTTCTCTCCGGGTTCTACGGCTTCCTCCCGCAGTCCAAAGACAAAGCTTAGGTTAATTGAGGATTCTAAACTGCCCATAGGTGTGCCTGTGCATGTGAATGGTTGTCTGTCTCTATGTGTCAGTCCTCTGATAGCCTGGCTACCTGTCCAGGGTGGATGGATGGATGGATGTTCTATTTACAGCCACAAAAAGCAAGCAGTACACACAACAAACAGCTCCGAAACAACAGCTAGGTGATTGTCTCATGTATCTCGGCCAATCATTATGTTGTATTTATTCATTTTCTTTAGCTAAATAAAGCTTAAACAGAGGGATCAATGAGCCAAGGCAAAACATTCGACAATCGTTTGACGATAGGTAAGACTTGACCAATCAGCTTCGCCTATGTAAAACTTTAGTCGGGGGAAACCTTGACTATATAGTATCATAAACCACTTTACAGTGTGTTGTTGCCTGATAAATCTTTAAACGTGTGGATGTTTTATTCAAACTTCCCTTCCTGGATTCAGTTTCACTTTCTCTCGAGTACCTGTACCAACAAGCAGCACAGCACCACCCCTTCCTCCGCAGCCCCATGTGGTCCGAACGCAACCTAACGAGATTTTGTCAAAGATCACTTTCTCCACTTCACTCCTGTTGCCGTTTGCCACTGTCGGCGAAGACTCGCCATCACCCACAGAACAGCACAGGATTGCACTTGGTGCCTTGTAAGTATCTTTTATTAGTTTGCTCAAATAACAAGTGAGGCCATGGAAGGGTCACCCATCAACATGGGGTTGGGGGAAAGCAGGCCAGACCCAAGATAGTAACACCTTGGTGAAAACCTTAGAGAGTGAAGAAATCAAGGTCTAAATACGGTAGCGGGGTCCCTAGGCCAAAGCCATCTGGCAGCCCGAGAGTGATGGGTTTGCTCAGGCAATCATACATCACTTTTCACCTGTATCAAACCAATTGGCTGGCCTTCTATGGACAGCTGCTCCCTTGCACAGTGGTTGACACATTGATGGATAATGGATAGACACAGCCTCCATAAAGCAGATAGGGATCAGATTTAGACCATTATAATCCTCAATCCTTATTTTTTCAACCCTCACCAAGACTCGGAGAGCGTGTTACATACACGGCATAATCCATGCACAGATTAGTGTTGAAAGAAAGTAGCTGACTTAATCCTTCAAATCCAGTCTTCTCCGAATTTTTGCTGCGACGACCCCAACTGTGAAACGGGGGGGGGCGGCCTATCATTCGTAACACCTCCGAAGCAGCACCAGCAGATTGGCTGCGACGATAGACGGTTCATCACGATCGCTTAGTCCTCGTGTGACACCTGCATGCTGATAATGTCGCACTTCAATTGTATCAGACTTTCTCTGTGTGTTGATTGTGCTGTGCGTCGGGGACACGCGGCAAAGATACGAGTGAGAAGAAGATCGGGGGACCGCTTTTAAGAATTCCCATTCTGTGCAGTTTTGCACAGTTAAGTACGAGTTTGTGAACAGGCATTGTTATCGTCCACTTTCTTAAAGCTGGAAATCGTAAGTTTTGTTGGAAACAACAAACTCTTTTAGCTCTGTTTTTGTATCCAATTCGCCAACTCCTGAGAGAAATATCTGCCTCTACATCTGCTAGACTTCCTTAATTAATCAGCTAGTCGCTAACTTTGTCTCTGCTGTTCGGTGAGAGCGCACAGGAAGCAGCTGTAAACTGCTACTGGAAATGGCAGTGGTGAAAGGAAACTAAGTACATTCACTCTGTTCTTAAGTAAACTTCTGAGATATGTGTGCTTTACTTGAGTACCTCCTGCCACTCTATACTTGTCCTCCTTTACATCTTTGAGGCACTCCACTTAATAGCCTCGACAGCTTTAGTTATGAGTTACTCTGCAGGATCAGATGAATAATACAAAAACGTAATCAACAAATTCATTATGATGTGTTATTATATGATAAGATAATACTTCATTGATCCCCTGGGGGAAATTCACAAGTTACTCAGGCGTATAAAAAGTAATTAAAATGAGCTCCACCTTTACCAGCTGCAACATTGAAGTAATGATTCATCAATAATTATAATCCAATGATACAAATATTTGCCATCCTGCATAATTACTACTGTTACTTTTGGTACTTTCATGCTTTTATTCTTTCACTTAAGAAAAGTTTCTAAAGCAGGACTTTCACTCATAACGGTGTTTTTCGACACAGCGGTATTGTACTTTTTATCTCAGTCAGATGAAACAATATTAAAATGTTCTGTAAAACCTAAACTGTTATAAAAGAGCTGCAAAGTTGAATGACTATTATCTGGTTTATTTTTCTTTGAAAGAACTACAAAGCTTCATTTTCTCTGAACAGATTACAACTTTCTGACATTCTTTAGTCAGCGGAACACAAAGCTGTGAGTCCAGTGTTCATCTTAAGTGGGTGGTCTGCCTTGACCTCCTTCATGCATTATGAAGTAATGAGAGCCATGCAATATTTAATCACTTCTGGGAATTGAGCTGTCATCATCTTGCTTTTGCTGAGGAACGTTTGATTGGTGGGAATTTAGTTGATTTAATTTGTCTGATGAGCAAAATCCTCCCCCCAAAACTGCTACATTCATCATGTCATAACACATGTACACAGAAACAAATGGCCTTAATTGTTCGCCCTTTTTAGGGAAGTGTTTTTCTGTTTTTGGCATAGACCACGCAAATGTCCGAAATGATAATGAAGTATTACAGAAAGTGTGTGTGTGTGCTATGAGTGTTGTGTCACTAAGGTGGGCTGTATCTATTAACCCTTACCTGTGCCATAAACAGGTCATCTCTCTGGGGAGGTGATTATTCTCCAGCCTGGTTAATGGTCCTTACTGACGGCACTTAATGAAAATAAATGGCCGACTTTTAGAACGCCGGGCACACAAACACGGAGGCGCCACTCCCTTCATCGATGTGCATCCGTTGCCGTTGTTTAACTAGCACGCATGCAAAACCAAAAGATGCATCGTGAGGATTCAATTCCAGCTCTGAAATGCTCTCAGTGAGGTGTTTGGAGTTTTGTCCACAGTGATGAACACATCTGTGTGTAGGAGCGGCCCCTGTTCACTGTGCAGGGGATGGAATATAAGGACATTTAACACACTCCATTAGGTTTCCATTATATTTTTTGCTTTGGGGGATCGGCTGAAATGAGCGATCAGACTTGCCTGTTTCTGTCTGTGATATATAAACAGCAAGATGACATGATTAAGGGGTCATTTGGTTAATTGCACAATACCGCCAGTGTGTGGCGTTCTTGGAAATTAAATGGGTGCCGGGGGCGCGGTAATCCACGCGAGTCACATCGTGAAAAACAAGCTGAGCAAGTTATGATTGCTTTGAGCCTCTTTTTTTTTTTTACTGTCTGTCCTCTGTCTGTATGCAGATGACTATTAATGTATATTAGTATGCGCGCTATCGACTGGATCACACAGTGAGTGAGGGGGTGGCATAGGGAGAGAGGGAGAGAGAGAGAGAGAGAGGTGGGGTGGGAGGGTGCAAATGTATCACACATTTCCCCCCCAGTGACTGGTTTGATTTTAGTGACGAGTCAAGCACCCCACCTGGGCAAAAAACATAAGGGCGCAGGGGTTGTGGAGCATGACATTCACGATTTAATCAAGAGGCATTATTATTGCAATTAAATTGAATTCCCATGCAAGCCTGTGGACAAAGTGGTCCAAGGCTGGGGGCCCACAATTATATCAAGCCAAGTCCCCCCCCGTCCCCCGTCCCCCACTGCATCCTGATGCGTATGACAGCGGCCCTCTGCAGCCATCCCCTCTGTCTCATGTGTTCCAGCCCCTTTAATCTCTGTCGTTCACACACTCTGCCCTTCTGTCCGACCTCCAGCCCCTCATTGCCGATTCAACCCCCCACACCCCAACTCTTTACATCGCTCTCATTCCCTCTTCAGTCCGAGCCAACAAGTATGTCATCTCTTGCCGGGACATCATTTTCCTGCTGCCGTCGTCTTCCTGTGTTTTTGGTGATGGAGTTGTCGTCGTCGTCGTCGTCCCCCCCCCCCCCCCCCCCCCCCCCTCCCGGAGTGTCTTCAAAAATAAATCTGCCATGTCCACAATGTAATGAAGCCAGACTGCCATCTACTGCCTGCTTGGGTTTGTACCTCTTCCTCACTGTCATGCCCTCCCGCACCAAAGACGGCGCAACATTGCCATCTGCTGTGGCTGCGGATACAATTATCTGGTTCAATATCAGAACTTTTTTTAATGCTGCTTTTTGTAACCTTTGTGTCATTTGTCCTTTCCTCTAATTGACTAATAGATTTGGATTCTGGTTTTAAGTGATTGCTTTTGTCATTACCTACTTGTGAAGAGAACCACCTGAGAATAAAGCATGACTATAAGGACGGTTCAGTGTCTTACCTCTATTGTAACGTGTAGTCATCATCAAATGGCGCAAAACTCTTGATGTCAACCTCAGTTCGTGCCAGGCAGAGTAGAATGGACAGAGTAAAATGCTGCCTCTGCCTCTGTGGGATGATGGTGACAACATTTACATCAAACCAAGTGGCATCAGTCAATTTTTGTATTGTTTATTGCAGACAAATGAGGGTTTTCTTTTGGTGCATAATCAACTAGCCGGTCTTGCCATTTGCAATATGATTTCACAGCGCGTGCCAATCAATACTGCGATAAATCCTCCAGAGCGGTGGGTGCCATGAAATGTCAAACACTCAACATCCTCCTCTGCATCTCGGCTTGAACCTCTGGGTATTTCTTTTCTTGAACAGTTGTTGTGTTTGCGGAACGAATAAACTTTTCTGCCAGAGCCTTTTGATGCATCGCTGCGATAGAGAAGTGTTATTCATCTTCTATCACAATGATGAACGAAGTCGAGGCTCTGAGGTCAATCAGCACAATGCACCCAACACCACAACGCTGATCTTCCCTCTGTGCCTCTTTTATTAAAAACATGTTATTGTCCTCAGCCCACCTATGCACACACACCCACACACACACAAATAAAGACACAATTCAATCATTTAATAGAGTTGACAAGGTGACTTGCAACAGATTTCAAAATCTTTTCATGGAGCTACCTGTTTTTCCTAAAAACATGAAATATCTTTCTCTCATGATTGGTAACTTTTAAATTCAGCCCACACTATAGTTATATTAAAATATGCCTCAAATCTGTTGTGATTATTATGATTTGGACTTTATGATTTATACCTGGCATTAACGTTGCCATGTCGCTGTGGTGTCGGTCAGCGGCAGCAGGAGAGAGAAGGCTGATTTAAGCAGTGATTGCAAACAATATGGCAACTTCCGTCTGCATCCACCTGCGATGCATGAAATAGTTTTGTGACTCTTTCCTGCTTAAATGTGTCTCCCTCTGAAACATGTTGCGACAGTCTTTGACATACCGTACGGTTGTCGACGTTTGTCGGGTGCATTGGAGTAAAGACATGTATTGTTTTTTGCAATGTTGAACAATTATTGAACGCTCTCAGGGGATTATTAAAGGGCGCACAGAAGTGCATACATTCCACGTCAGTACCAACATTTGCAAAAGAGAAACAAAGCTTCTATCTTTATCTTTTTGACCTGTTTTTGCTGCTGAATTAGTTTCTATATCCTCCAAATGCATATGATAGACCCTTCTGTCCGCTTCTCTCTGAAATCCCTTTTTAGTTTTTACTATGTCTTCAGGAAGTGCTGTTAGTGACAGTGTGGGCTTCATGGTAGCTACGACACCTTGGGTACATCCCAAGTCTCTTAATTGCATCCCCGTTTCCCTCACTTGCGTCTTTTCCTTGCGAGGAGAGAAGAAACGAGGAAATATGTTTTAAGATACACGAGACATCCTTTCCTTTGTATCGTCACGTGAAGCGACGTCTGTTTCTGATGACGGAGGATCAGCTGATCACAGCTGGATCAGCTGTCAGTCGGCTTTAACAGCTGGAGAAACGTTTGAAAAGTTTGTCTGCACACATGGTCACTGTACTTAATAATAGTAACTATTAATAATAGTAACTAATAAAGGCACACAGTTGTCATCACTGCCAGAGTAGAGGTGTTTTCTCTCTGTAGCCTGTTACCTCTTTAACAAACTGATCTGTGTCCTGTTTATAAGCGCAGAATCGATTTCTACCGACGGAATGCGTATTTATGACTTGCGTCTGTACGTATTGAAATTCTGATTGTGACGTCATTATTAATTAACCCAGAATATGATTATGGTTTCTCTTGAATATTGGAATTAATATATTCGGCTCAATGTTTCGGGGGAAATTTAAATGATAAAACTCATGGTTTGATGAGTTTTATCAAACCATGAGTCACATGAGGCTGATCATTCCTGATCACTCAGGAATGATCAGCCTCATGTGACTAAATGCAAATGATTATAAATGATGTAAAAAGTGTTTCGTCTCTCCAGCTCTCTCTGACTTTAATTGTATCCACAATAAAAGTTATTGAGGGAAATAACAGATCATGAAAACAAGAAAGAAAGTTGTTTGTGTTCAGTCTACAATGAACATGTATTTAAATCAGATGGTTAATCAGAAAACTAATCAAATATAAAGCTGGTATGAAACTCATACTCAAATCAAATCAGTCCGATCAGCTGCAGCGTCCAATCACATAACTGATGAACAATGAGGGGGGCGTGTCGGCCGTTAAAACACTTCCTGGAAGGCTGTTCTCGTTCTTCTCGTTCTTCATATTTCTTATGTCTTATGCCTTAATTATTCCAAAGGGCATACATCAGGTTCCTCTGTATACTACCTATCTTTGTAAGAGGTCCTTAGCTGAAAATAACCTTTGATTTACAGTGTTACACCTTTCTGTCAGGGTTTCCACATCCATTTTCTTCTAGATTGTGTTTCATTCAACATGATCCAGCTTGTCTTTGTGGATCTGTCTCCCTTTGGAATAGATATAATTATACGAAACAGAAAGAACCAAAGACAAACTCAAGAAAACTATGACAATACTCTTCTTTATTCATGAAATAATATTAAAATAACGTATTATAATATGGAATACATTGTAAAGTCATGGGCCAAAACAAATCCATAGAATAGAATAGCTTGTTATTGCCAATGTGCAACAATGAAAATATGTTCATTGGTTGTTCAGCAGTGCGCAACATATAAGAACAACTAAGTAAGTAGTCATTAAAAAAATGAAAAGCAAATGAAAATGAAAGCAAAATACCAATAGAGGCGATAATGAAATATAATTGTAAAGCTCAGTGGTTCAGCTGCTGTCGTACCATATATCATGAGAAAATTACAGTGATCCCATATACCACGTCTGTTATTACAGCTGTGTCCCCTGAGGTTACATGTGCAGTATTTATGCTTGAGTGGCTTATTGCTACTTGTCACAGCTAAAAATGATGTAGAAAGTGTTAAACGTGCACACTGTGGACATCAGAGAACAACACCGACTGTTACAGGCCCAGAGCAGTCTGTCGCCTCATGAAGGGAGATGAAACCCCAAAAACGAGGCTTTATAAGGTCTTCCTGAATGACATGACTGACTCCAGTCATTCCCATGCTGTACATACTGAAGGACTCGGACAGAAAATGCAGTCGTGCTGTGCAGCATGTCTTAAATTAGATTTTTGTATAGCATTTTCACCTTTAATCTTGTGTTATGCCAATATTTTGCAATGGTTATCAGTAATATGTGTGAGCGAATAAGAAATACATATCCACCACAAATGTTATTTATTTGTTATGGTCACTATTCTTTAATAACCTCCTTTAAGGAATGAACCATAATGTTTATAGTATGTTAAAACATGAATGTCAGTGTTACGTGTTGTGTTTTATCCCCTCCTGCCCTTCTTTCTTTCTGTCTCTCTCTCCTAACAGGTGTCATTCAGTTGATTGGGTTCCACCTGTCGGGGCCGGTCGTGCTGCTCGGTGGGTTGCACCAACTGCAGGCTGGCCAATCGGCAGAGGGGGAGCCAAAGATAAAAGCAGGAAGACTCAGGAGTTCAGCTGGTCGGACGGAACATAAGCGTTAATTCACGAAAGGAGGTCCCAGGACCTGCAAGGAGGTGGCTGACGGGAAAAGTTTGATCATTTTGCTTTGAAAGCGACTTTTTGGACCTTTTGATTTGCATAAACTGGTTTGTGACTGGATTAGGGTGGCAAATCAGGAAATGGAGGAGGAGGATGATGGGGAATGTGATGGCTGGAACCCAGTCTCTGGTGGGAGAGGAGGAAGAAAGAAGGGAGAGAACAGGCGGAGTGAGGGAAGTGTGAATGGGAGTCAAAATAATAAGAGAAGCTTGGAGGGAAACAGTTCCGATGAAGGAAATAGAATTGTTCGAAGGAAGATTGTGAGGGAGGAATTTAAAATGATCTTGAAATTCAGAAAGGAAGATGAGCATATCGGTCTTAGCCCGATAGCTCTGTCTAGGGAATTGAGAAAGAAGATCGGAGAATGTGGAAATGGCTAAAGTCTTGAGGGATGGAAGCTTATTGATAATATGTAAAACTGAAGAACAAAGAAACAAAACTATGGATATGGATATAGAAGTGGAAAAATATCTGTGAGTGAGAATCGAGTGACACGAGGAGTGATAACGGGTATTCCTGTAGACGAGGACCTTGAAAAACTCAGAGTATTTGTGGGGGTAAAGTGAGCAGAATGAAGAGGTTGCTAAGAACAGTTAATGGAGAAAGGGTTGATAGCCTATCTGTTCTTATTGAGTTTCAGGACTCCGTACTTCCTGAAAGAGTCAAAATCTGATGTATGGGTTTCCCGGTGAGGGCCTATGTCCCTCCCCCGCTTCGCTGCTACAAATGCCAGAGATATGGACATATAGCAGCAGTTTGCAAAGGGAAGCAGAGATGTCCCAAGTGTGGAGCGGAGCATGGAGTGGAGGAATGCAAGGATAATGTACAGGATAAATGTTGTAATTGTGGTGGCCAGCACAGGGTAACATATGGTGGATGTGAAGTCAGGAAGAGGGCGGTGGAAATGCAACAGGTGAAAGCAGGAAACAACATAAGTTATGCAGAGGCAGTGAAGAGGGTCGGCCAGAGTGTAGGGACGGATGGAAGAACTAAGGCAGTAAAACAACCCACAGCAGTCATAGACCAGTCAAATGAGGGAAAAATAATGATTGACTTAAAAAAGCTAGTCACTTTTATAGCAGGGGTAGTAAATGCTACAATGGAGGTCAAATCCAAAACAGAGAGAATCCAGATAATTGTTAAAGCAGCAGTTCACCACCTAGATATCAGAGGACTAACATGGGAGGAAGTAAGAAATGATCTCAGTATTCAAGCAAGTCAAGAGCAAAATATGGGACGGATAGTTTTAAAACACAATGCTTCACCTACTACAATGGAATGCTAGGAGTTTGTTGGCTAATGGACAAGAATTCAAAAATGTTTTGAAAATGTAGCTAATAAACCAGATGTCATATGCATACAGGAAACATGGTTAAGGTCAAATTTGGACTTCAGACTAGCTGGATACACGTGTGTTAGGGGTGATAGGGAGGGTGGTCTAGGAGGAGGATGTGCCACATTCATTAGTGAAGACATTACATTTAGAGAAGTAGAGATAGGAACTGAGCTAGAGTATGCGACGGTGGAGATCTGGACAAGCGAAGGAGAGTTCAAAGTTATACATTTCTATAATCCTTGTAAAAAATTAGAGAAGAATAGATTGGCACAAATTGAAGGGATAAGTGGCAACAAGGTGGAGATTTGAATGCACATAGCACGTTATGGGGTGGAGTAAGAACAGATGCAAACGGAGAGGTAATAGAAGAGTTACTAGAAGAAAATAATTTGGTTTGTTTAAATGATGGGAGAGGGACTAGATTAGATGTCCACACGGGGAACATGTCTGCACTAGATTTAACTATCGTATCAAGACATTTTGCAGCAATATGTGAGTGGGATATAGAAGACGAAACATCAGTGGGTAGTGATCACTTCCCAATAAGTTGTAAAGTATCATTACAAAGGAGTAAGGAACAGGGAGATATAGTAGTTAAATGGGTATTTAGTAGGGCAAAGTGGGAACTTTTTGAATATATATGTGAGCGAGAAATGGATAAAATAGAATTAAATGAAGATATTGAGGAGATTGATACGAAAATGACATTTATAATATTGGAAGCAGCAAATCAAACAATTGCTAAAAGTAAAGGAAGGATGAAAAGAAAGGCAGTCCCCTGGTGGACAGATGAGTGTGGGAGAGCAGTGAAAGAAAGGAACAAAGCTCTTAAGTTATTAAGAAGATCACATCATTTCCAAAATGTAACACAATACAAACTAGCACAAGCAAAGGTTCGTAGAACTATTCGTGAAGCAAAAAGGGAAAGCTGGCAGAATTACTGTAGCAGAATTGGAAGATCAACACCTGTGGGAGAGATTTGGGGGATGATTAGAAGCATGAGAGGAATTAGAAGAGTGCGGCAGTATCCGGTGTTGAAGAGGGGGGGGAGGAAACAGCAGCGTCGGATGGGGAGAGGGCAGAGATGATGGCAAAAGCATTAACAGAAATCCATAGCTCTGCCAACCTGACAGTAGAAGGTAAGAGAGGAAGGGAAAGGACACAATCAGCTCATCCTGATATTCTTGGAAAAAGAGACAATACTAATCGTTCAATCGATGCCCCATTTACTTTAGAAGAACTGAAAAGGGCAATAGAAAGAGGAGGACTTGCATCGCCGGGGAAGGATGACATTTGTTATATAATGCTTAAGCATTTAGGTAGTATAGCAATGATGAAATTGTTATATTTTTATAATAAGGTTTGGGAAGGGGGGAGACTACCTAGTTCTTGGAAAGAAGCTGTGATTATCCCAACCAGGAAACCAGGCAAAGACTCATCAAACCCAATACATTATAGACCGATAGCATTAACATCCCATGTAGGTAAAATAATGGAAAGAATGATTACAGATAGATTAACTTTTTATATGGAGTCCAGGGGAATGATAACACCTCATCAAAGTGGATTTCGGAAAGGTAGGGGAACTATGGACCCAATTATTTGTTTAGAAACAGAAATCAAAAAGGCCCAGGTGAATAAGGAGTCATTGATGGCTGTGTTCTTTGATGTGGAAAAGGCATATGATATGGTTTGGAGGGAGGGGTTATTGATTAAATTAAATATAGGAATAGGTGGCAGAACATATAATTGGATTAAAGATGTTTTAGTTAACAGATTTATTCAAGTCAGAATTGGAACAGCACTATCTAGAAGATACCAGGTAGAGAATGGAACACCACAGGGAAGTGTCATCGGTCCGATATTGTTCTCCATCATGATACATTTTTCTTCAAGTTTAGGGTGATATTGGGCGATCCCTATTTGCTGATGATGGAGCACTGTGGAAGAGGGGGAAGAACATCAATCATATTAAAGGGAAAGTACAAGAGGCTGTGAATGTGGTAGAAAGATGGTCTTATTCATGGGGATTCAAATTTTCTGTGGGAAAAACTAAAACAATCATGTAATGAGGTGTCTGACAGGGTCAGAATGGGGAGCCAGTAGGTCTGCAATTAAAAATATTTATACCGCTTTGATGAGATCAGTCCTTGATTATGGTTGTGTAGTGTTTGGATCAGCTGCAAAAACTTCACTAAAGAAGCTGGAAGTGTTACAATCCCAAGCTCTGAGACTGTGTGAAGTGGTTTAAAAAGTCTCCCAAGTTCAGCAGGGTGCTCGTCGAGCTGCAGGCAGAGACGGTACGATAGTGACGAGAGGGTTGGAGCCGGGGCACAAGCAGGTAGAAGATGCAGAGCAGGCAGCTGAGGAAGTGGAACAAGGTGACGGGGCAGAGAGGAGGAGAAACGTTATCTAGCAAAACGCTCTTGACAACCCCCACTACGAAGAAGGTGAGGATGTGTAAGCAGGAGGAGGCAGGCTGCATGTGAAGTGCAGCAGTCATTGCGTAATTTAAATTGCGAATGCTTCCAAATTCCTCACAGCACTGCCAGAAGTGAGAAATAAAGTATAATCATGTAACAATCCTGTTCTCGAGGCTCTATACAGTTTACTGCTTAGCCCTGTGAGTTCACAGCTCCTTAAAGTAACAATCTGGGTAGATTGTCATTTCAATAAAGATCTGTTTAGTCACCATCTATCACTGAAGGAAGTAACATGATGGTGGCTTAGCTTATGGCCCACTGATTAAAGTATTGCAATATTAATGTACGTGTAGTGCTACGACCTGGGTGTCTGTGGTAACATTTATGGGGGAAAAAATGCTGCATTACAGCTTTTCTCCATTGTAAACACAGAAAAATAAATGCAACTATGCATACAACTCTGAAACCTTGTAGCTCATGTATCAACACAAAGACTCCAGGCCGCTACACTCTAAGCAACATCCCACTGCTTTTTACTCAAAAAGAAATCTAACCAGGACTAAAGTCTTAAGGATTGCCACGTTGGTTTCCCAAGAAAGTCAGATACATTTTACTGTTGTACCCTTAAAATTGAAAGCTCACTCCTCTCTTCTACATCTGCCTGAATACCACCAAATATTGCATTTGCAATTTTATATAATTTCAATTCATTATCTTAGGAAAGATCAACCAATTATTCCAATTAAGCTTCTTATCAAAGTGTGACTTACACGCACAAACTCAAAGCAACCTCTACTGCAACTGTCTCACTCTGTCTAACTCTTCACACCAGCTCTTACACGCAGACCTTCATAAAAAATTTTCAGAATGGTTATGAGTTCTGAATAGGCTTCGTCATTAACACGTACGGTAGTACAAACAAATTACAACAGTGATTATTATTGTACGGTATGTTTTAATCATAATATGTTTACATGCTAAAACATAGACATTTTCTCAATCTGTGTTTTGGTAGTCTCACGTAAGATTTAACACGTTTGCGTCCCGTAGATCCACTCTGCTATAGCTACAGATATGATTATGTTGTTTACCTTGGATATACATGTACAATAGCACATTTATTTTCTCTTATTTATATTTTTTTCGTATGTGTGTGTGTAGTTTTTCCTTATTTGAGTCAAGGCTCTAAGGATTGAAGGTGTTGTATGTTGATCAACATGTAAGGTTTTTTAACTTGACTGCAATTAACCATAGACTGTATGTAAGACGTGGACGTACGACGTAGTCACTGTGACATCACCTGTTGGTTTGTCGGCTGCTCTTTTACATTTTGGCCATCGCCATCTTTGTTTTTGGCCGATGCCATCTTTGTTTTGGGCCGATGCCATCTTTGTTTTTGGTCGTTGCTATCTTGGTTTTAGGTCATTGCTATCTTGGTTTTTGGTCGTTGCTATCTTGGTTTTTGGTCGTTGCCATCTTGGTTTTTGGTCGTTGCTATCTTGGTTTTAGGTCGTTGCTATCTTGGTTTTTGGTCGTTGCCATCTTGGTTTTTGGTCGTTGCCATCTTGGTTTTTGGTCGTTGCCATCTTGGTTTTTGGTAGTTGCCATCTTGGTTTTTGGTCGTTGCCATCTTGGTTTTTGGTAGTTGCCATCTTGGTTTTAGGTCGTTGCTATCTTGGTTTTAGGCCATCTTGTTTTTTTTGCACCATAATTTTCTAGATGAACATCAAGTTTTTTGAAGAAGACTTGAAACTAGAGATTGAGACAATAAACTTGTGTTTACGATAGTTACTGAGGTAATAAATCAAGCGAGAAGTTGGCTCATTTTCTTATTGACTTCTATACAATCATAATTATTTTTGCAACCAGAGGAGTTGCCATTGGAAGGAATAGAAGTTTAAGGCAGTTCCACATTGGCCTCACTTTTCACATTGCAGTGCTTACTTGTAAAAAATAAAAATAAGGAGTGCATGTTGTGCCCACAAGAGGGTGCAAGTGTATCATCAGATGTCAGACCTTCAGTCCCTATCTTTAACAAATGATGTAATGTGCAGCCTGTCCCTGTAGCAAAAGGCACCGCATGCTGTGAATGACTTGAGAACACACATATCACAGCTGCCCAGTGAGACTGTTCCAGATGTGCAGCTCTACAGGGCAGCTGTTTGTGTGAAGGTGTTGGCATTTTATTTGGGCTAACTTTATATGTTGATCCAGACCATGTGCTTAATACTCATGGCCACTAGATGTCCCCCTTTACCAATTTAAAAACAGAATGTCTCACTCAAATAAGAAGAGTCTGGCCACATGTGGGTCCTGAATCATTGTCAACAAAGTTCTGTTGGTACACTACCCTGCATGGTGAAACATTCTTTATCAGTGTATGGTAATCAATCCTTGATCAAATTTAGAGTTTGTGATCATCTATTATGCTTATGTTATACATATTTATGCTTATTAATATCAAATTCACCAAGAATTGTTTCACTGGAATACATTATATCAGATATGAGCATAGGAAGTGTACGTTTTGAGACTGTCCTGACTAAAAAAAATGCAATCGCTTTATCAAATGTCTAAAAGAACATTCTGTACTACTAAAAGTGACGTCTCGTGGCCGAGCAAGTTGCGACTCCTGTCCTGTCTGTCTCAAACAAAGGCCCAAGTAGCACAACGGGGTCATAGTTTCTTTTAACCATGACCACAACCTTTCCCTGCCCGAGTTTCTTCTATCACAGAGGTGACAGAAAACCTGTCACCAACAATGATTTTACTGGTCGTGACAGAAAAACAACTTTTTTTTATTGTTTAGTTTGAAGGACTTTCATTTCTGCCACTCTGTCCTTGGTATTCAGAGCACTGCTGTTTTGTGTTTATTCTTGTATTGTGTGTGTATAATGTCACAGAAACCGTATAATTAAATGGGGGAAATTCAATCCAAATCGGAACAGGACTGCCCTACTTTGGCTTTGAATCCCTGTCCCCTAACAGACCTCTCATGACACTGGTGTGTGAATATATGGCGATCAAATGGTCTCTATTTTCTGTCTCCTGCATCGGCGATGTGCCTGTCAATAGGCTTCTCTTAATCCGTTACTCACTGCTTTTCCTTTCAATATCAACACCGCAGAGGATAACAGAGAGCTGGTGGCAGGAGAGAAAGTTGCTGAAAGAGTGTGACTTTTGTTTGTCTATGTAAGAGGCAGAGAGGAGCGCTGAGCAAAGAACAGAGGAGTTTTCGAAGACTTGCAACAGTAATATAAATCCCAGGGACATGTGGGAAAAGTATCAATTCAGGAGTGCTGTAAAAAAAAAGATTGCAAGTGGCTTATTGTAAAATGTTCATGTTTCCATTCCCAGCTATAGGCATGATGTGAACGGCACCATAACTCACTCACCCACAGTCTGTCTCCCTCCGCTTACGCCACATTTTGGAGCGAGTCTGTGGCGCCACACTCGCAACTGACAGCTTAATACCGCTGCTGGAATTGGATTCGGAGTGGAGTGGGCAAAAAAAAATCGAGATGGGATTTTAAAAGACTCCTTTTCGGGTGCGCTGTCTTCCTCATCACCCGTCACATTTGCCTGTCTAATGATGTTTAATAACGGTGCGGGGCCCAGCGCGCAGAGCGAAACACACTGCCAACCATTGTGCCTTTCGTCTTCATAATGATGACTTGAGGTAAATGTTATGACGCAGAGGAGTATTTCCACTCACGGGCAATATTCTCCCCGGCCAACTCAGCTGTCTGTCAAACAGATCGCCGAGCAGGGCTCAGCCTCTCATCGGTGAAAGTATAGATTTTACAGGCTGCCGTTATATTTCTCGGTGTGTGTGTGTGTGTGTGTGTGTGTGTGCGCGCACGCTACTGTATAAATGCTGGTTTAATGTAGAACCCTTCAAGCGTGGTTAAACTCAAAATGCACAGTGGTCGAGCTGAAAACAAAGAGGCTTTTCTTACTTTCTCGGAAAGTTAAGGAGATAGAAGGTCCCCTCCCCCCTCCACAGAAAGCACAACTTTTTTTTTTACCGTATGCATTTTGTGGTTCTGCGTGTATATACATGTGATGTTCTCATACGCAGGCCTGCGTTTATGATATATGAAGAGTACATGTGAATTCATGCCCCTCAACCCTTCACTTTTCTCTCCACAACACAGCCAGGAGCCAGAGCCCGGCTTCTGGCTTTTAATTAAAGCGAAGTCACTCCGTTGCATCCTGCGTGAGGCCTCCGGGTGCATTAATCACAATTACCTCAAGCTGATCCAGGACCAGTCCTATCTTGAAAATTAAAAGCAGCTTTTTTTTGCACGAGTCAGGAAGTGTGGAGACAGGTAGAGCTTCCACGTCATATTGTCTTTGGCAGCAGGGGGTGGCTCTGTACACAAACCCCTCTTTGTCTCGCCCTCAGAAGCGGCCCTCCAGTGGAAAGTGGTGTTTTCTCAGCAGCGATAATGAGATAGTATCTGTCTTTTCCATCAGTGTGAAGTACTGTCAAAGCAAAGCTTGGTGCCGATTGTGATCTTTATGATCCAAACTACATTTTGTGTTCACGTAGAGGTCCTTACAACATCCCACATCTTATTTCTGCGAGTCACTATGTTGTATGTTGCATGCTGTAGGCACCGTCTGCAGGCAAAATGCTTTGAGCATCTATTGAAGCAGTTAGTTGTATCTTGTAGCTGAATACTGTATCTGCACGGCCAGTAATAGGATTTCCTCGTACATTTGTTGTGTTGTTTTTTTTACCAAATCTTTCAGCACATGCAAGGCTCATGGAAAAAAAATGAAAAGAATGATATTCACAAAAACAGTTTGTCCACACGGATCATGTAAAAATGAGAAATATGTCAACGGTAGATTCTGTAATTGAAAAATGTGGAATACAATCTCAAACTGAATCCTCAATGGCAGGGCTTTTTAAACCCTTTTTCGCAATGACCTTGTGCAACGCAGCCTTGTCGGTAGGCTGCAAAGAGGACGGAGGTTCAGTTTTCTCATTTGATAAGGAGAGCGGCTGAAAATGTTTTTGTCATTTTACAAACGAGAATAAAGCCTGAATGAATATGGCAGAACAATTGCTAGGAGAAAGAAAACCTGTCCATCCATCTTATGATAATAATTAAAAAAAAGTCCAATTAATGTAATTCAATTCTTAAAATAGCTTCCTATCACTGCCTGTCTGGATGTTTTTATTTAATCTATTTTATTTAATATTGTTTTGACTGTTTTTAAAAGGCATGCTTTGCTGTGATGAAGAGCTAAAATCAAAGGTAGGTTCTATCTATGTATAATAATGAAACAATGCTCCTTTTGGGTTTCACATCAAAGAGAATAATGAAGGTATGAAAGGAAAACAATCTGAAGATGAGAAAATAAATATTTTTCCTTCACTTAGTGAAGCCCAACACAAATCTGCCCTCACTTTCAATATGGTAAAATCAGCTGTCAGCAGCAGGGTGTCAGCAGCTCTGCAGGTGGTAGTATATTCTGATCCCGTATCGAGCTGTTAATGCCTTCAAATTATTTATATTCTGTCTGCTGCTTCGTTTCGTTCAGTGTTATTGTATCCTTCCTTCTTGCCAATGAGTTCTGACAAATGCCAGAATAAGACATGAAACTCTGACGGGGTCTTCTTGTTCTGATTCAACGAGATTGAGTTATAATTTCACAAAATGTTGTGCAATGAGCAGGGCCATTTATTAGAAAGCTGTTCGAGATATATTCTACCGTATTTTTTTTTTTATTTACTGCAGGCCACCTGAAAACAATCAAACAAGCCCACCTAGCGCTGGTCACAATATCATCAGTGATTTCGCATATTTGTCCCTTTACTATATACAAAACTTGGGACGAGCCATTTGTACTTCCCTGTGGATGCAAGTTAGCCTAGCTTGCTAATATTAGCGCTGCTTCCCACTCAATGTTATGTTTGGTTCATGTTACTGCAACACCTTGTAACAATTGTGTCCATCCTGCGTTATAGTTAGCCAAGTTGAATTGAGCTCTCTCTATACTCAGTTCAAATGAATTCACATTGTTTTGCAGGTTGTATTGCTCATCTTCACCTGTGTTCTGTTAATACCCCCTGACTGCACATACAACCCGAGGCCGGATAAAAACACAAAACTATACACATGTGATGTCCCAATCATTTGAAGGCAGAAGGCCCTTCATTTCTTTCATTTTCAAACTACTTGACCTGAAATCCATTTTAATTTTGCCATAACAACTGTCAGCCCCTCTCCTAAGGCAGCAGGTCTTAGATGGAGATGCTCTAAGAGATCTGTAACCAAGGTAACTCGCTGCTGTTTCCCTGGTACCAAGCTGGATCAACAGGCTTGCAGCCTGACATTATTAGACCTTACAGTGTGTTCGCACTATACTACGTCCTTTTGTATTTTTCAAGAGTAGGTGCAAACTGCGTGCATAGCTCACTGGTTGATAATCTAGTGGTGTGTGTGTGTGTGTGTGTGTGGGGGGGGGGGGGGGTCCTGTCCTTTTCTCATCATTAGCATGTAGCTTTTTAGCTCCGTGCAAACGTCTGCTGTCGGCCTTAGAAAACCACAGCAAAGAGCAGGAGGGAGAGTGGAAGGAAGCAGAATGCAATAGCAGTCCAGTGGGAGGGCTTATCTCAGCGGTCCACATCCGCTGAGTGGGACTGACGGGCCCCCTGTAACTCTTGTGGCGGGCCGCTGGCTGTGGGGTTAACCCGAGGTGGCAGCCAGCCAAATGCTGTGGAGTAAGATGGGTTCAAGTTTAGGCCCCCGTGACCCTCAAATGATAAGGTGAGGGGTCGTGGAGAAGTCAGGAAACCATTGTTTTTAGAAATTCCAATTATTTAGTTATTTAAGTCGACTGGGGCTTGCGTTCACCCCCACCCCCACCCCCCTCCCGCCTCTGCAATAAGAGGTCTGCACACCATCATCCCATTAACCACATGTGTGTTGGCCAGAATGATACACGAAGGGGGAGGAGGAGGAGGTAAGGAGTGGGTGTTTGACTGGAACATGAGTTCTCAATTACACGACACAGGATGGAAACTGTAGTAATTGAGTCACCGCTTGTGAAAGACAGAAGTGAAGTGATTTTATTTTTTTGTCCCCTCCCCCTTCCCGGTCCCGAGGATAGAAATCGACATTGTGGGTCCACTGTGTAACTTGATAGCGGAGGATTTACATTTACATCAACTTTTTTCTACCATCATTTTGTGTTCTGTTGAGTTGAAATCTTGCGCTTTCCTGCAAGAGGGTTTATTTCAGCTGCAGTTACTTTGTTTTTCCTGTCGCAGAAGTCACGGTCGTGGCAGGCTTTGTCTAAAGTACCCTCCTGTGAAAGCATTATCTCCACCAATAAGATGCTATATAGCCTCCGTCTTACCTCCTCCCGTCTTGGGTTCCAATACGTGCCAATAAAACCGGGCGTGTGAGTAGGCCTACTGAAGGAGCTCGGCAAACAAGCAGTTCACCAGACAGACACCGCTTAATTTGCAGCGAACGCATTCCATTAACGTTTGACTTTCGATCGAGTTCACCGACTCACATGGAGACGTTCAGGCTCAATTCACTATGCTTCTGTAATTGGTGCTCTTTTTAGCACGGCTCAACCTCTTCATGTGTCAATAAGAGGACACTAACCATAATCAAAAGATGTGTCTCTGTTTACGCGCCTGTTGTGGCCGTCATCCTGTGTTTACACTCGCGGAGGCGAGGACTCATTAGCACCACAAAGTAGCAAAAAAAAATCAAAAACCCTCTGTTGACACAAGAAGTGAACAGAGGGAGGCGGTAAAGCAGAGAAAATGAAAGGTGGTGCATGTGGGGGGGAGGGGGAGTGTGATGAAGGGGTTGTGATGGGCATATATGTGCAGCAGAACAAACGGCACAGGAGTACAAATCTACAAGCATTGATGTTTATCAGGGAACGGCCTTCCCAGAGGTTCCAGCCGATGGCCCCGCGAGGGTTGCAGTGCCAAACTTGGCCTGACTGCCTTCCTATGTGGATTTGTTTTCTTCTTTTTCTTCTGTCCTTCCTGGACCAAATGCTGCCACACAGAGAGCTCGATGCCAGAGGCTTATTTACACATAATAAGCCTCTGAACAAAAAGTAGGCGAGCCTGAGCGCACAGGAAGGAGGATTTCTCATCTGGAAAACAATTGTATCTCTGTCGCTTTTTGAAACCACAATCCAAACGCTTGGTGTTTTTTTTCTTCTCATTTTTCATGCAACAACTTTTTATATAATTCCTTTTATGAAGTGGGCCTCTTGTTGGAAACGCATGCTTTTCAGTGTTGTTGTTTTTTTACTCCTGGCTTTTGGACAGCCAGTTCCCTTATATACCCCTTCTTTTACTCTGCCAATGCCACAGAAACCTTTTTCCTTCCATGTAAATGCCTGAAGTCAATACAAACCAAAGAGAAAGAAGCTCACGCCAAGAGCGAGGCTTTACCAAAAAAACAACACAGCCTTCGACACCACCAGAGGAAGATATAAAAGCATGCATATTTTGATCACAGGAACGATGAACGCAGCATGACTTTATCCCCATGAATCTCTTTTTATAGCACACTTTTTCACTGTCAATCCCACGCACATCAGTTCCATTCTTATTGTTTAATTTATCCATGGAGTCATCTATCACATCACAACGACTGAGCCGGGAGGGTGGTGGTGGTGGGGGGGTGGGGGGAGGTGTGGTGCTCTTGAAGATGTGCTTTGCCGCGCTCCTTTCTCGCCTGCCAGTGTGATCAATTGCGGTGTATGTGGCATTACTCTTATCCACAGCCTTAGAGGAATGGAAAAGTGATTCTGCCGCATTCGTCATTTTCATTCCAATCAATAGTAAAGTGAAGGACATATCACGTTTTCCTCTTTTCTCATTAATACTCTTGTGAAGAGTAAATAGTATGAGATCAGATATATGTCTATTTAAATAACACAAAATCAAATACCTCATAGTTGCTCTCTAAAAATGACAAGAGCTCAATTATGAAGGAGTGATTTACTGCCCTCTCTGGTTGAACGTTTGGTTGGAAGGTTTGATGTGGTCAGAAGTTGTTCTGTTTGACCTATAACCACAATAAACATTGATGTCACGGTGTACTGACACACCCTGGAGTACACTTACTACTACTTACTACATCACTGCAGCAAATACTGCCACTAGATGTGCTGTGAATTTCGAATTTATCACCTTTTAGGTTAGGTTACATTTTTCAATTTTCTTTATTTCTATTATATAACAGACGCATCCTGAAAAGCTTGAATTAAATAATGTTTGGTGTTTTTGCTTAAGAAATGAGCTTAAAGGCCTGAAACCCAATTTTCTCATTGAGCTTCTTACTATGACTGATTGGAACCGACGTGAAACATTTTCTGCCAAAGTTATAACTGTTCTGGTTAATTCATTCACAAGGCCACTGTCTATTACATCTCTTTAAACTTCATTTTTATTTTTATTTTTATTTAGTTTCTTGAGAAATAATTGATTTAAGTAAGTACGGGACACTGAATTACTAAATTATTAGCAAAATTGTTGTTGATTATTTTTGAATCAACAGAATAATCTCATTAGTACAACTACAGGCATCAAACATTACATTTACTAATAAGGTCCAAACCTCTATTTAGCATTCTAACTTATTTAGGGTTCCTTAAAGTAAATTAGAGCATGTGGAGAAAGTTGAGCATTGTGAAGACGCTGTACATTCTCCTGATAGAAGTAGAAACATTCAACACGCTGTCAACATTCGCCTGTGATTTACTTTGGCTTTTAGTCCCCAGAATGATTTAATATGACTGTCATGATCTCTGTTCGAGGAATGTTTTCTGTTTAGTTGAATGCAGCCCCATGTACAGTTGATCTTGATGCGGTTATTGGTACAGAGCTGTGATGGTCAGGATCTTGGTTATATACAGGCCCTGTTTACACTACAGCAAAATGGGGCATTTTTGGCTTTCAAGATGATGAAACATTTAATTAAAGTAAACACAAAAATGGCAACCAACCACCATTCAGTAGACTAAAAGCTGGATTTAAAGCTGAATCCCATTTGTTTACACATGTTTCCACTGGACTAATGGATCATTGGTCCTTGCACAGCGGTATGCGGCACTGCTAAAACAGCTGTAGGTTGATACATGTGTATGAATAAAGTATTATGTGGGAGGTTAATAAATTGCTCTTATCTTCCTCCTCGTGTGTCACCGTTGTCTATTTGGTTAAATGCTCTATAAACAGAACTCGGAGTATTAATAAAGCAGCAAGCAACTATTTGCTATGTAGAGTAATGGCTACCTGAGCAGAAATGAATCCCTCTGTGTATCTTGTAATCTGAGTTTCTCCGTGCTTTGTTGACATAGCTGGTTCTAGCACGCATCCATTTTGTGCATACACTGTGCATAGGAAGTTGATGAAGTAATCGTGACATCACCCTTTGGTTGTATCGTCATTTTGAAGCGGTGACTTAGGCATCTTGACCCTCACCATCCTGGATTACGGCCGTCACCATCTTGGCTTTTTGCAACCTGTGAATGGAAGTGACCATATTTGGATTCCGGAGGAGTGACGTAGAGACGCTGTACAAGGCTCTGGTTGCGGTAGCCCAAGGTAACCCTGTCAATCACCAGGTAGCCCGCCCTACAGCAGACCCTGCTTTATGGTCTACTCTAAATGGGACCATAAATTACTAAATGAACATCATGCTGTGTTGAAGAAGACTTGAAACTAGAGATTGAGACCATAAACTCATGTTTACAAACTGAGGTAATAAATTAAGTGAGAAGACTTCTATACCGCCAGACTTCTTTTCTCAACCAGAGGAGTCGCCCCCTGCTGGCCATTAGAATGAATGCAAGTTAAGACACTTCCACAGTGGCTTCACTTTTCAGAACCAGGGGTTGCCACCTGATTTGGTGCATGTGAGCGAGCGCCACTGGCTAGCTCTCGCCCCCCCCCCCCCCGCTCTGCTCTCATATGGCGGTTACAGCTGATAACGACGTCCTGACCAATCGCCCGGTTCCGCCACTGTTAAACCCCGTTAGCCCTATCAGTGCTACTGCAGATGATAGCACTGTTAGCTTCTAGCCGCTGACTCAGCCATCGCCATATTGAGGGCCGGGTGGAGGCAACAGATATTGCCTGAATTTCATATTGAGCACCTTTAACCCCGTTTTGCGGAATCGTCCAATATTGACGTTCTTGTCAGGCCATGTAGTTGAATGTCAGCCTCAGAGTACAGATACAGAATGATGCTCAGTTGGCTGTGTCCTGTCTTCTCTCAGTTACTAGCTCATTCACTTACTCACTCATTTGTTCACTGAGTACATTTCCATCCATCTGTTTTTATCTGGAATTTGCACTTAAAAAACTTTACAGTAACGTAGAAAAAGTAGTTTTTTCAAACAGAGAGGATGTGATGAATAATGGCTGATTGAAACAGATTTTTTTCCATCAGAAACAAGGCACCCCTGTTGCATGTCACACCGCTCTTCCTCACAACAGCAGCAGCTGATACAAACACAACAGGGTGCACCCGTCAGAAGAGTTGAATTTGTTCATGCAAAAGGTGAAAAAACACACGTCGGGTGGGAAGCGGCAGCGGTGCTCCAAGTATGTGCTTTTGATGAGTGTGCGCACCAATTTTATTCTGCTAAAACCACTCCGAGCACAGTGCAGTACACACACGTCACAGTGCCACACACTCTGAATTTCTGTGAATGCTAATTATCCTTGCTCCTCCTTAAGAGCCTTAGCGGGATGTCATTTTTTTTTTTAATGCACACCCCCCACCGTCTCATCTCAATAATGTCTCATGTATTTGATTCCGGCGCTTGTAAGTGCAGCTCCTCAGGGGGGCGTTTGCCACACAAGGGGGCGCGGATGTCAGCTCCCCAACTCTCTGCCCTACATTTGTGGGGAAAACAAACATTTACTGTGGGGGGAGAGAGGGAGCTGTCTGGGGGCATCGGAGGGTGGGACGGGTAAAAGGAGAATGATGATAACTTCATCAGCGTCGAGCAGGTCGGATGCTCCGAGAGGATAGATGGAAGTTAGATGTGATGAAAATGGATTGTGATGATGAGAGAGGGCGGCAGAGAGAGGACGAGACAGAGGAGATGGGATTTTATTTTTTTAAAAGAAGAAAGCAGTGGGACATGATCAGTAAGCTCCTTTTACATGTCACTAATTACTTTATTTTGGTAATTTGGTCATTTAAGTGATTAATCAAACAAAAGTGTTCTAGTTCCAGCTTCTCAAAAGATATGGCCCAGTGTCAGATTTGTATTGTTTTCTGTTTTTAATTCCTCGGCCCTGGGAAACTGTGTGCTGCGTTTTTTATAATTTTCGGACATTTCCAAGAACAAATGATAAATCAAAGACATAACTGAGGGATTAATCAATAATGAACACTTGTTAAAGCCTTAAATTGGCTACACATTGCCTTTGTCTCTCTTTTTCCACACCCACCCCCCTCTCGTTTTCAGATTTATCTTCTTTTTTTTTGTCGATTCCTTTGATCTTCTCCGCTCCTCTGTTTTGCGCCAGTTGTGTTTGCTTCCTGCTGAGAGACGGGGTCCCAGCGTTGACTAGCTGTGAGTGATCAAAATAAAACTAACAAGGACAAAATAGCCTCATTCTGGACAACATAGCAATTAATCTCTATTTAATTCAAAAAATGATTGCTGGTGAAACAACAAATACACTGTGGAAGGGAAAAGTGCCCCATAGATGAGATATATCTCCACATTCTGCTGCTGCCTGTGTTTTGAATTTAAATGTTAGATAAGTGGGGGGTGTTGGTTTTTACGCTCACGTTCTCCTCCGCACCTCTATGAATCTAAATATAGGCCTATAGCTATTCTTAAAAACTTGCATTCTCTCTACTAACGACTCTACTGGGCGACTCCTCCGGTTTAAAAAATAAGTCAGATTGTATAGAAGTCTATGAGAAAATGTCCCTACTTCTCACCTAATTTATTACCTCAGTAAACATTGTAAACACAAGTTTATGGTCTCAATCTCTAGTTTCAAGTCTTCTTCAATTCAGAATAATGTTCATTCAGTAAGTTATGGTCCCATTTAAAAATGCGAAAACAAAGGAGAAATCGACGAACTCAAGGCTTCAAAGCGGCTGTCCACAAACCAATGAGTGACGTCACGATGACTATGTCAACTTTTTTTAGTCTATGTTCTCAACCACCGGGCCGGGGCCCACTGGTAGGCCTCAGAGCGCCGTGTAGTGCTGCAGAGGCACTGACAAATGGTTAGATTGAATGAAGACGTACATTATTTGGTCATTTAGTTCAAGAATTCACATGAATAAAAAACGTATCCAAAAAAAAGCATGATGTTTGAATATCTTCACGCCAATCACGACACAACATCAACTACAGACAGACGTGTTTTTGCTAACTAATGTTCCTGCCGGTGAAGTGGCGAAAAAAGATTTTTTTAATTTTTTGATATTAATTAAAAGTGATGTGGGAGATAACCCTGCGCCAGTAAAAGTTCCAACGTGTATGGTGAGGAAATATAACCCTGAATACAATAGATCTGAGTTCATAATGGCCGGCAGTGATTGGTGAGGATGAGCAAAGTATTTATTTTGGTCATTACAGCTGACAGAGGCATAACATATATTTACAACCCACTTTATTTTTTTTCTTCTTTTTATGTCATGATGTTTTAGTAGGTATGCCTCGTACATTTTCCATTACAAGTGGGACTTGAATTGAGGTTGGAGAACCTCAGGACTAGATACTACATACTATGTGTCACTCTTTCACTAAAGCAGCTGCAAACATTTTTAGCTGTTGTGTAACAGCACATGAATCATGATGTTTGCGTGATTCGCAAACCTTTGCTCCAGTCCACATCTCTGACACAAATGTCAGCACATGCTAAACCAATAGCATGATGTCACAATGACATATTTGCACTGAACGCTTCATGGTGACATTTCATGTGGCTTCACTTTTGTCAGAGCATTCTGCCAGAGTCTCAAAAAAATGATTACATTAAAGTAGATTATATTTAATCGATTAAGTGTGTTAGTCTCTGTACATCAAGGTCAGAATATAAATGTGGGATTTATTTAAACAATGAGAAATGAAGACATAGATCGGTTAAAAAAAAGAGCATAAAAAGCAAAATTAAGATGTCTTTTTTTTTTTTTACGTAAATCATTCTGCATCTGATTATAATGAATGTATTCTGCCTATAAGCAGAAACTGCACGATAGAAGTAGATGCAGGTGATGTTATTGGGCTGCAAGCATCAGTCCTTTGTCATCCTGGCAGACTCTTCTCTGCTTCCATGCGGGTAAGATCCTGTATGAAAGGCAGAGGAGGAGAGTTTGCACCCAAGTGATTCAGTTCTTTATTCACATTCTCACCCCAACCCCCCCCCCTTTTTTATGTATTTTTTTTTCAATCACTCTAACGTTCTCAGTCTGTCACAGCAACAGCGTGGCAGGAATGAGGTTTTTCTTGGCAGCCTCTCTCATCCCTCTCAGCACGTCAGTCTCACCCTGCCATCACCTGCTCCGGCTTGTTGGCGGTCTTTATGTCGGCCCGGTTTGTATGTCTGTCAGCTTGAATCCCTCCCTTTCAATATCGCTCTGTGTACACACATTAAATCGTCATCATCAGACAGCACAGACAGGAATATGGTTGCATCTGTAGAGAGAAATCTCCAGAATGGAGACACTGAAAGCCGAGATTCAAGCTCCCTTTTTTTATAAATCATCCTCAGAATAACAACCGATACTTTGCTCCAATTACTCTCCCATCTTCTTACTGCAGTCATTGCTCTTGCGTGAGCTCTCTCTCTCTCTCTCTCCCCTCTCTCTCATTATCCAGCCTATTTATTTACTTACCATGCTCGTGGCTCTAAGCTAAATGGTAACATGAGAAATTACAATTAAGGCTGATGGGAGATTCAGTAGGTTTTTTTTTTTTCTGGTATTTGGTCATAAATGAAACAATTAGACTGGATTGTGGCATTAGATGAAAAGTTAAGGGATCAGCAAGGTCATTGAAATAGATGCAATATCAACATTTATGACAATCCATCCAGTGGTTGTCAAGGCATTGGTAGCCTTGAAAGAAGAGTCAAGGGACCGCCAATGACTTTCAGATTCTTTGATTGTGTAAATCCACCGGACTGGATAAGTGAAAACAGGAAACGTTAAACTTTGACGTTTCTGAACAAAAAGGGTTTGTGTTCAAATAATAACGTAACAATGTAACAACGGAAACTAGAAGAAATGAATAACAACCCCCTGTGGCAGTCACTAAATGCAATCTATTGGTTTTGTTTACAAAGACACACGTGGATGCATTTAATTTGTGTGTCCACCACAAAAAAGGATCCTAATTAACTTTCCATTGGCAATATTTTCATTCTGCGACAATTCGTGTCCATGTACATGAAACCAATAGATGGCCTTTTTTCACGACCATATACTGGGCTGAACAAGTAACAACTTTATTAAGTAACAAACGTAAAGTTGACATTTAGTTTTGGTTTCACACGGGACATGACAGCGGTCTCCTGGGTGAAAGTCCTGTGTTTGTTTGTGAATTAATTCACTTTTCCCTCCAATAAACATTAGGATGTTGGCGCATTAAGATAAACAGTTGTTGGCGCTAATTCTCCACTAGTGTGCCATTAGACCACTGCTGAAGGAAAGGGTGCAACGAGGTGACCTAATTAGAAGAGTGCCAGTCAAACCTCAAACTAACGAAAATGATGTGGAAAACGTGCCGGAGATATGATATTTATGTTTGTTTTGTAATGATTCGAGAAATGTCAACCGTCTCATCTGATATTTTTGTCTGCTGCTTTTTTGGTCTCTCCAGTGGAGCAGAAGCTCTTGTATGTTGAGTAATTCGATGAATCTCTTTCCACTGTTTGCACTTGGTCACATTTTTCTTTGATTGAAACACAAACTTTCCCATCTCAGCCAAGCATAAAAAAGTTTGAGCATTACTTTGATTTTTTGATTTTTATTTCTGCCATTTCCACCTTTCATGCTCAGATTGAAAACAATTAGATGGAAACACACTTGAATGGAATAACTGTGCCAATATTGACAGGACAGGTAAAAACCAGATCCAACAACATCCATTTAAAGAATTCAGATAAGAAATGACAAATTAAATGTAGGAGGATAACAACCACACAGAAAGTAGGGGTTGCATACTTGACCCGGAAGGCAATCATCTCCTAACTACCAGCATCAGTCACTGTTGTGGGGAATTTAAAACATTTACGAAAAAAAAGGAGCTTCCCCTTCACCATGACATTTACTCAGCACTTTAGTCAGTGTTTTCTTATTAATAGGCAAAGGATCTAGGTAGCACTTTAGAGGAGAGACCGGATGAATTATAACATGATGACTACCTCTCTCTTCCATTGTCCTACATTTGTATTTTGTCATCCCTCTGTCATTTTCTCCCCTTGCCTACAGCTGGAAAGAGTCCAAACCCTCTAAAAAAAAGCCCCCTGCCACACAGGCAGAGATGACTGTCGACGACCGTGTTTGGAAAACAGCTAACTGGTAAAGGATTAAGAGATTTAGGAAGTAATCCTCCAAAGAGGAAGCGCCCCTAGTCATGGATATGCTGTCATCACTGTTATTAATAAAGACATGAGGGATTAAATCAGCAAAAGTTTGGCTGGGTCTCACTGTACAAAGCGAGCAGTTGTTCAATCCCAACACTGAACACAGTGAACCATTGTGTGTCGCCTTCTTGTTCTAAGAAAGACAGATTGAAACGTGTACATTGTGTTTCTTCCAGTTAGTGTGTGTGAGTGTTTGGTGCTTAGATGGTAATGTGTCTTCTTGAGTATTCTTCCTTATAATTGTACCAGTGACTACAGTACTGTTTTTCATTTTTACATGTCACTCTGTAACCATATAGACTAATAATGTTTAATTGTGTTGGTGTGTTTTTTTTTCTAGTGGAGATGAATAAGGACACAGGACCATTCGGAGAGCTATTTGTAGCTCATTATGTGTTCATTCGTGTTTAATGAAGTGATGTTACATTTTAATCAGCGAGGTCTAGACTTACACCATGCAAGGGTCCTGAGCTTGAAGAGGAAGAGCTCAGTGTGACCTCAGGGAAATTGTGTCCAGTGGCTGTTTGTGTGAACAGATGGTATCAAATACTATGATGTCATGTCTATCTAGGCCAGGGGTCGGCAACCTGCGGCTCCGGAGCCGCATGCGGCTCTTCAGCCCCTCTGTTGCGGCTCCCTGAGTCTACATCCACACTAATAGGTTTTCGTTTTAAACGATCTCCGTCCACACGGCGTTTCAGCATCGTTTTCTAAATGATCTCCGTCCAGACTTAAACGCCTGAAATCGAATATCACGTGACTATTTGCGGGTGGGTGCCGGTGTAAACAGGAAGTAGATTAGTTGCTCAAAGCCGCTAACATGACGTAGGTCTAATAACGCCGCTGGACACGCTGCTCGCTAATCGCTCCAATAACAGCTGCTTCCTTTAACTGAACAGCTGCTAGTAAAGGCAACAAGGTCAGTAATACCTGACCTTAAATAAAAATGTTTTCATATTTTGTCAACTAAAATGTGCGTCACATCCTATTACACCTGTCAAGCGCCTTTCCCTGCAGGTGGCTAGTCATGATTGCAGACAGCATGCAGGTATCAAATAGCTTTTGCGGCTCCAGACAAATTTTATTTGGTGGAAAATAGGGCAAAATGGCTCTTTGGATAGAAAAGGTTGCCGAGCCCTGATCTAGGCTACACATTCTTGGGTCATTGTTTTGTTTGGGTATAAAAATAAATTGCTGTCTTTTGAAGCATTAGTGTTTGAGCTCAATTAGCCGTTAGTAGAAGTTGCATGAAAGTAAATGGGTGGAGGGAAATGAGGGAAAAAAAGGAGAAGTTCAAAACTAAATGAATGCAGTTAATTGAAAAAAGAACACTGGAAAAAAAGGCTTTTATTGTGTTGTTTTGTTTTTTGTTTAATTAGCAAATAAGTTAAAAATAATGGAACAAGTTAAATTCGCGTTGTAAGATTTCTTCAAAATAAAATGAAATATTTAGGCCTTTCAAGATAAACAGAGATCTTGAAATTAGCTGTGAAAACGTATTTTCATAATAAGTATGTAATGCTCAAAAGTAGTATTTTTTCACTTATTTTCATACAAGTAAATATATACATATTCAAGATGCATTGTCTAAAAACAAGTCCCCATATCTCACTGAAATGTTACTTGTTGGGTGCATCATAAATTACTGTGTGTTAGGATATATTAAACTGGTAATTACTAAGATTTTGCATTTTTGCTTTGAAAATACAAATTTCAAAAGCAACACACAACAAGCGGAGAAATACAATACAGTATCACTTCATCAAGTTGTTGTCTGCTTACACATCTACCAGCAACAGAGTCCCTTCCCTGACCACCTTGAGAGATTCTTTTCCTGAGCCCTCGTTTTGTCTGCTAACTTTTAAGAATGATATCTGGGTGTATATATGTCTATACATTTCCTTTTTTCATCCTCAACACCAGCCACTTGTTTTTTCATCTCTCGACTAGGAGTGGGTGTATCAATCCCAAAGGATCAATCGAGTCTTGTTTTGATGCTAGCGTCAATTGGGTTGGATGCCAAAAAGAAATGGACCCATGTCATGTTCAATTACGTTCTTGGCACATGAATACTCTGGATACTCGTCGTATCCCAAGCACTCTTTGCCTCTATGTGATCACCTCCTTAGTTCAGAGACATCACACATTAAAATGTGTTATTTATCACTGGAAACTGTCTTGTGTTTTACCATGCATGTGATTAAGTCCTTAACAGTTAATAGAAAAAGGCAATGACTGTCAATATCAGTATCAACATTGGAGATTCTGGCCCTGCATATCGCTTTGTATCAGATCAATCAATCAAAATCAATGCTCCCTCTACTCTTTCATGCTTTGCAGGTAGCATACTGTACAACCGGCTTCGTGTACTGGGACCCAGTAAATAAATATGGGTGCTGGTACAGAAGCTTTCAGAATCACATTTTAGATTCTTTCAACAAGCCATATGGTGCGCAAGAAACTCCACCGCTTCCGCTTTCTCTTTGCATCGTCTGTCTGTTCCGGCTTGCAGCATACAGATTGAGAATGACAGGTGATTGTGCCCCGTCTTGAAGCCAAGGATGGGGGCCATTACACAGCTGTCCTTGGGTGGGAGACATCCATCTGCTGTAAGAGGCATGACATGGCCAAGTGAAGGTGATGATGTTACGAATGAGGCTGGCTGGCAGCACAAGGTAAAGCTGGCCGCTCAGTCACTCGTCAAGAGCTGACAGGGTCTTTGCACATAAAGGGAGACAGGCCTTGGGAATGCGGGCAAGGTTAACCTGAGTGATATCTGGAACTGATAGTGAACTGAAGTGACCATTCTGAGAAAGGACATGATGGATGAATGAGTAGTATATGGGGGGTTCTGTAAGTCCTATGTGAGGAAAGTATGTGGAATTCTTTTGGTGTTAATGTAAATATACAGTAGAGTAACTCACCGACAAGTCGATGCTTGTTTCACGTATCATACCCTGGCTATCAACTATCACTGATAATGTGGGAGGGACGGTAAGCAGGGAGATATCCCTCGACAGAAAATCCCATTTCGCTTTCATGCCTGACAGGAAAGTAGATTTTAGTCACGGCAAAGCAGCGTTTGATCTGCTATGTCCATTCGTTTCATCGTTTCGTCTGCCAGGGGAGCTTAGTTGGGATAAACCGGCGACGATGCCACAGCAGGCCAGCTTTTTTCACCAGCTTCTCCTGGACAAAACCGCCAAATGATGGAAGCCATCTGGACAGGAACGGGGTCATTCAGCCAGTTTCCGACATAAAACTGCATATTTAGGTCACATGCCAGGAGGAATTAGCTGCACCGTCAAACGCCATGCTACTACTTCTTTCCCCATCCCCGTCAGTTGTCCGGCACTGGGGTCCTTTGAGGTCGGGATGCAACAACTTGAATGGCTGTCACGTGTTGGTTGTGGTGGATGGAGGCTCGTCTGAATGAAAAAAGTGGCAGACAGTGCAGACAGTGACTCTCCTTTTTTCAGAGAACCTATGGCTGATGTAATTGAAGTGGGCAGAGTGAGGACAAGATGACCCCCCCCCCCCCCCCTCACAAATATATACTCATCTCTCCAGCTCTCCTTCCCTGCGCTGGCCTGCCAGGCGATAGAGCTGTCGGGTAGTGAGTTTACTAATGGAACACCCAGCTGGCTGGAGGCTTCATCAGGCTACAGTGAATTATTCAGCTTCCAGAGGGCTCTCCCCAAATTATTTAAAAGCATTCGGAGGAACAAGGCAGAGCCCCAATGAAGTGCTCTGAGTTTGTCTTGCCGATGCCATGAGTTTCACCCATCTCCTTAAAGCCCTGCAAGTTAGCGACTCTGCAAGTCTGCCCTCAGCGAAAAGTGATGATTCAAGCCTGTGTAATGAAGCTGTTCGGAATTCAGATTGCTGAGTAAACCACCACTATGCACCATCTCTAGAGTGTTGATGTGACACATGAGATCATGTAGTTGGCGCTGTCTGAAAAGTTTAGCACTCAACGTTTCCCTAATTCACTGCGCTTTCCCGTCATTGGATCTGAATGACGTAAGACACCAAGGGTAAGCACCGGAGACCAACCTGCATATACAACCTTTCACAGTGAAATCCCGTTTCTGTCGAAGGAGACAGGAGACTAGATTCATCAGGCCTTTTGGGTTGGTGTCCTGGCAAGGATGACTGATTGGAATTCCATGTCCGTATACATCACACTCGATCCTCGTCCACTCAGCAAAGGGTGGATAAATCACTCCGTCTGGGCCGTCCCTCAGCAGGCCCCAGAAAGCCTTTAATAACAGGCTCAAGCTGCCTGCAGTGCCGGCCCCTTGATTGTTTTGAGTGAAAACAGATGTGGTTGCCTGCTTCTCAGTGCAGCCTGCTCGACGGAGTTTCTGAACAGCCCTATGTCACAAGGCCCTAGCCGCCATGTTGTCTTACCAAAACATCCGGCGCCGATAGGAGGCCACCTGAATTCCCCTCCCCGCTCCCTGTGGTGTCCGTTATTACAGCAACCTCCCCAATGCCGCGCCCTATTGCAAGACAAAAAAGAAAAAAAGTATTTTCAAACAAGGTGGAAACAGGCTTCCCTCTCCACTACTCGTAAAGTCCACTCAAGAGTCTGGGTGAACACATTCATGCCCGAGGCTCCGATGAAATAAAACACCAGCGCCGTGCCCTTTATGCGAGCCAAAAACACTGGGCATGTTTATTACATCTGACCATCTGGGTTTTTACACGTGAATGTCTGCTGGACACCGCTCTGCACAGCCGTGCACTCCCACACAGGTCAGAGGTCCTGCAGACAGCCGATAGCTTGTTAGTAGCATTCGACTTGAAATGCCAACGACACATGATTGCCGTGTTGTTGTTTTTTTTTGCCAGAGTGGTTTTATGCTTGGAGCAATCAGGCAGGTACCCTCTTACATCGCACTTAGAAACATCTCTCTTTCTTTCCGTCATTCAACCGATGACAAAGCGGTCTCTCAAGGGGAGACAAATGCCTCTGCAGCGGGGGAACAAACCAACAGCAACTCCCGCAGGGTCCTCAGTGACTGATATCCCTCACTGATTTGTTTAAACAGTCTCAAATATCCCCCCCAGCAGTCCCTGTCCGATACCAATCCCCCCCCCCCCCCATTCCTCAGTTGCACATGTGGTGTGTGTCCTGCCGGGGCCGCGAGCAGTGGTCGAGTTCCACCTTCAGGCCAGAAGTTCTAATTAAAGCAGGATGGACCCGTACACTAACCCTGCCTTTTAAGATATGACAGAGGCCTGCCTTGCCCTCCCCCTGACACACACAAACCCACCAGCCGGCCGGTATTTTCCCTTTTATTCTCTACTTGTCCAATTTGTTTCTCACACCGCTTCTCTCTCTTTCTGACTCAGCCACTGGAATCCGTAGCAAGTCTGTCCCACCCAGCTCAGCGTGTTCTGTTAAATCAGGAAGGAAATATTTACCCAGTGCTGGTGTGAAGGGGTTGCGACCTCTGGGTCAAACTGGAGGTCAGGATGTGGGCGGCATAGGTATGGAAATGCTTAAGCACGTCACTCATAGGATGACATAATGTAAGCAACAGGTTAGTTTGTGGGTTGATAACATTCTTCGCGGTATTCTGAATCCCTGCATTGCACATGTGTTGGCGTTAATGGTAATTTTGTGGTAATTCACCTCAGGGGGTGAAGGAGAAGTGGATTCAGAGGCTCTTCTAAAAGAGAGAAATCATAAAATCCCCCCCAAAAAACTCCCAGGCCTATGATGAAATGGTGAAAAGAATATTAATCTGTAAAAGCTACAAATTCTCTTAAATCACTCATAAATGCCACTTAAGGACGAATCTGTTCGTACGAGTGGTTCTTGCATGAGGCTCATTGAGCCTGATAAGCAAGGCCATTAGAGACCAAGTAATTATACTGACAGTTCAGACACTCAGGGTCAGAAACACAATTCCACATGTGAATATGACAGTTATGGTACCATGAGGATTTTCAAGTCCCATTTGCTAATTCTTTACCTCTTTTCCTTGGTGACCTAGAGATCTGTCCAATGATAAAAAAAAAAGACAGCGTTAGACAGCGTGATCAAGTTTCTAGCTGTGGAAGATACTGTGCTATTATGCAATGATGTGTATTTTCATTGGCTTTTTTAGTTTCTGCCAATTCACCATAGCCAACATGTAATGAGCCAGAGGTTTTAAAAGTACTGTCATTGGACAAAGTAGGAATTATGTGTGGCTTCTTGCATGCCACACATTTGCAACGGTAAAATACGAGGTCCTTGTTCAGTGTACACTGCACTGCGATGAGACTGAAATAAACCTTTACATGTGAACATTAAATCGCAATACTTTGTGGAACACATTTTTTCTAGAAATCATACCTCTGTTGTACAAGCTCGCTGGTTGCCAAGGAAATATGGCCTAAAGTAACCGATTAGGCCATATTTATTTTTTATTCTTACTTTTTTTGAACAGAGTATGCATACAAAGTCCTTTACAAAGATTATTGGTCAGCAGGAAATAGTCATGGGAATGAGAACGGGCTGACAATGAACATGAGCTCCAAAAAGACATTATGCACTCAGTGAATTGGCCTATTACTGTCCAGGGATGGAACTGCTAACCCTGAGACGTCCAAATATCAAATGGGTCCATATACTTTGTCACTATAAGTGTCCACGCCCTCATGCCACAATCCATGTGATGGAAAGACGTAATAGATCTCTCCTTGGCTGCAACGGGCTTGACACACTGGTTGGTGACTTGTGTCAGTATTAGCTGTGAGTTTTGGTGTGAAACTGCTTTTTAGCAATTTAATAATGTTTCTTTAAGGTAAAGACATGTGAAACATTCTGCAAAAGTCTTTGGTCTTCCCTGTCTTCTGGACTAGACAGTATGTTAAATATACTGGGTCATTTAAAATGTCATTCTGTCCAGATTGAGTGCATGGGTGGTGTGTGTGTCCGTGTGTGTGTGTGTGTGTGTGTGTGTGTGTGTGTGTGTGTGTGTGTGTGTGTGTGTGTGTGTGCGTGTGCGTGTGCGTGTATTTGAGTGATTGTATGCCATGCTGGAGGAACAAGGACAGTTCCAGGAGAGGCTATAATGTTTCACCATGTGTTGGGATGTGGTTGTAACACCACCACTCCTTTCTACCAGTATTATTTTGCCAATGTGGTAAATAGCATCATGAATGGGTTCAAAACTTTTATTGCCTTTTAGTGGACGTCCGTTGGTTTTCATGTCGTTATTTTTTTCCTCAAATATAACTAAGACGTAGAAAAAGAAAGGTCGGGGCCAATTTTGGTCCAAGTTATAAAAGTACGATTATCTTTAATTATTTCCTGTTATTGCTGTACAGGACAAAATAATGGTACTCAGTCAGTAAAACCCCAAAAATGAAACATAATTAACCACGCAGTATGTATGCTCTGTCCGGCTGATTTAGCGCACGCCACCTGTGTGTGAAACCCTGATAATATTCATATTCCTGCTCTTGAACAATTCCCTGAAAATCACATGGGTGGAACAAAGTGGTGTTGAAGCCCCCCAAAATAGTAAAAACAACCAGCCAACAAACCCCTACCCACAGTGGCATTGTCCTGGAAGGCACCAGCTGCATGAGAAAGTCCTGTTTAGGAGTTCAGCCATGCACTGCTCTCTTTCGATTGCCTTACAACTAAAGAAAGCCAGGATTTCCTAATGCCCAGAATGGGGAGCTCTCAACAGATTGATCTGCAACAGGGGACCGTCCATTCTTTGGAAGTAAGCTGGCCAGAAAGAAGTAAAAAGAGTTTGGTTGGAGGGCAGTCTGACATAGACTTTGTCAGATATCCAGGGCGAGTTGTAGCTGACAGGGGAAGACATAAACCTGTGGATCTGACTGTCTGCCAGAGGTAGCTCAAAATGGACCCCTTCTGCCTGGACATTAGCATGGGTGAGTCAAGCCCATTTTATTGTGAAATCAGAAAAATATGATACGATATATCACCATTGGTAGCCTTTGTTTTGTTTACAGCTTTGTTTCGTTTAAAAGAGTTTTCTTTTATTTTGAAATTTGTTGGCTTAAAGAATTTGCTTGTGACCTATGACAAGAGTTTGCAGCTACTGCAGTAATACCGGCACTATAGTCATATTTGTTTGAGATGGCTGACGACTGGTACCATACAAAAGGCCCTGTAAGCAAACTATTGGATTTCAGACATCTTTAAAAAATTAAAAATAAAAAAAGAGAGAAAAAAAGGTTTCAAATTGATTTAATTTTGTACACACTATTCAGACTGCGACTTGGCAGGATGGAAGCCCCTCCTCGTACCACAGAGAAGCTCTGGTGTTTGCTTGTTTGCCAAGCGAGACCGAAGATTATTGATTTTGCAAGTGTGTCTATGTGTGTTGTCTAACTGTGTGTGTGTGTGTGTGTGTGTGTGTGTGTGTGTGTGTGTGTGTGTGTGTGTGTGTGTGTGCGCACGCGCTTGCAGGGGGAGCTGGCACATATACCCCTGGAATGCAAGCAGTTGCTGTTGCAACAGCTATGGCCATTTACAAGGCAGGCGAGACTACCAAACATTCACGAGTGTACTTTAGATTGCTGCATACATATTAAGTCCCTGGAGACACTTTGTACTGTAGGTCAAGGGTGCTTTATTTTTTGTGCAACAACTTTCAACCACATGTGTACTGTTAGAGATGGATCTACAGTAAAAAGCCTCTAGGTCCTATGTAGCCATTTATTTGTATCTTCATTTTTCCATTGTTGATCTGTCTTCCCTTGAGCAGCTTGACGGTAAATTAATTTACAAATTGGACAAATAGTCAGCGTCTAAAAAGCACGTTATCTTATCAGAAGGTCTTACCCATTGATCACCCAAAGTTTTGTTTCACTCACCTGGGTTTGCCCAACTTCCAACTATTTGTGAAGAGAATCAATAGAGTGGTCGACTCTGCTCCAACAGTCCCTGCAGAGAAAGAAATACCAACACTTTTAAAATAAAACAGGGTTTTAATCGTGATTCGGCGAGCTGGTCCCAGGCAGGACGGTTTCATCATCTTGTAAATAATTCAGAATAAACTCGGCATGGCTTTGTTTGCCATTGTTTGGTTCTTTTCATAGAGTAAGACTCATGCTTTTCTCAAAACAAGCGTCAGAAACTGTCCAAAATAAACTCACGCAGCGCGCTTAAGTGTCCGCATATTTATTGCTTTCAATATTTAGTGTAGACACATCAATATGATAATTGATAAAGCACTGGATTGAAGCGTTTGCAACATTACTGCATTTTCTCAGTTGAGCTTGATTTCAACATAGTTTGGAGAGCCTCAAGCGTTCAAGTTTCCTAGATATAAATCATGATCCGGGCAAGAATTGCTGCAAGAACTTGTAACATTTGCAAAAAAAAAATATCACAGCTTGCAACTTTTCGACTGATGAGAGAAAATACATGTTCCATTTATGAGGCGTCACAGCTGAAAGGCATTACTGAATTCTAAATTGTGGGAATTTGTGGGAGATATTCATTAAATGGTACACTATGCTATTACCGAGTCTATTTAAAGTCCAACACACTGTTGCAAAAGAGACAGACCGTGTCACTAAGAAACACTTTTCCTTTCACTCTCGTGGCTTTTTTTTCTCTCCGATTAAGACCAAAGAGAGAAAGAGAAGCGCGTTACGCTAACACACTCTGTCAGGAGGCTGTGAGGTATTGATCGCAGGAGTGTATGACGATGATGGGCTTTGACAGCCCGCCGCGTGGACCTTAGCCGAGTCAGACGGGAGCCTGCTCCGTCTTCCGTCTGTAAGGGCCCAGGGTCACTCTGGCGAGGGCCTGCATCCCTCGTGTGCGCATGGATGCCCGCGGACACGGGCTGCGAGGGGATGAGAGCCGAGGAGAAATGCGGCTTCAATCTTTAACATTTTGATAAGAGCATCGGCTAAATGTCGAGGATAATTCGCCCTTAAGTAGTCTTACTCGCTTAGAAATCAGTTTTAGAAAACTTTTTTTTACTTTCTCTGAACTTCTTTTGGTAATGTCCTTTGGTACATCATTTAACACTAAAGCCCACTGGACCTGCTGGTTTCAATGCAGGACATAAAGATATTCACTAAACAATTATATAAGATTTGAGGCAAAAAACATTTTCTGCTTTGAAAGTCCGTTGCAGCTTCGCCAGACAAATCTCAACCCGATGATCTAACGTTGTTTCTGTTTGTCCAGTTGTCCATGGGAGTAAGTAGCACCACAAAATAACTGTGCACAGTTTTGATGGGTTTTCAGAAACATCGGCAGCCCTTGGTTTCTGGGAAATTACGAGAAGCCTGCTGTTGAGAGGACGTTAAAAGCCTCTGACTGTAGTAAATGCATTTGGGTTTAGGCTTTTCGTGGGCATTAATGGTAACGGGGAAAAACAGAACACTTGCCATTCGTTAGGGCACAGTGTCCCTACAAAGACCATTGTAGGCATCAGGCAGCCAATGTGAGGACAGAGACCGTCTTCTGCCCAGACGAGATGTATTTGAGCAAGACCCTGAAACACTCAATCTAATGTCAGACACTCTGAACTGCCTGTAGGGATGTTAGGACAAACTTTCCCCATGAGGATTTGGGTAATATTGCCATCCCTGTGGGAAAAAAGGATGCCAAATTGAAGTAGTAGGCAACAGAATAGTCTTTTGTCTGTGTCTTGAAGCAGGGAGGTCTTTATAGATTTTTCATTAAGTTGTGTGGGTTTTGCCCTATTCTTGCAGTTTGTGCAGCTCTTATCCCTAATTTTCTGGTTGTGGTTCTTATAAAGTGTAATAGCTCTGTATTAGTTCCAGTTCATATATGATTCCTCACAATGGACCGCATTGGAAAAACATTTACGTTCACTACTTAAAGTTTAGATTTTTTGGGGGGCAAAGCAAAGTGGGGAAATATATAACAAAAGACAATAACATCCATGTCTTATTTCCCAAACAGAAGGCTGATATTTGGGACGTGCTCTGCTTTCTGGACATATTGGGGTGCTCTGCTTTGAATTTGTGTTTCTACTGAGTGATTTATGTCGAAATAAATGAAAAGCAAACCCCCTGGCATTGGCACTACAGCGCAAGGCCCACAGTGAGTAAGCTCAGAATGTGTACTATCCAAGGCTCAAACTAATGAGCTGGACTGAATGAAAGCTTTCATCAAATCCAATTTAAACACTGTAAGCAGTGTTTCAGCCTGTAGGAATCACTCAGCATGACTGGCTCTGTAATGACCTCCAAATGTGTTTTGTGTGATTGCTGCCCTGCAGCCACGGTCTCAGTCCCTCCCTCCCTCCTTTCTCTCACACCAACCTCATCTCACAGGAAATTTGTACTTATTTGTTTGAAGATAAATGTTGCTGGGTTTTCTGACTGACAGATTCAGAGGGAAGTGGAACCAACCAGCATGCTTTTCTTTTCTTTTTTTTTCTTTTTTTATTACATAATACAGTAGAATGTGAAACTGTGTCTAAAACCCAAAATAGTTGGGGTTTAAGTAAGGCTGAGAGAGGGTTCATCCAATCACCTGCCATGTATTTTTTTGAATGTCCAAACAGTTTTTAACTTCTCGGATGGTTCTGTGTACCAAACCATCTGCCGGGTCAGGTTAGAGGAGGGCCATGCCGAAACGTTAGCATGTTTGTTTGACATGGCCAGAATAAATTTAGATAAGTTGACATTGTCCTCAAGATCTGTGTGTGCTATCTTTTTTACCTGTGGGTATTCAACGCTAAACTCATCCGCAAGATGATTTGTTACACAGAAGCATCTGAGAAGCCATCATTGGAAACTGTGCAGGCACTTTCAAAAAGTACTTGGTAGGTGATTGGATGAGCCATCTGTCAATCAACCTCTTACTGACGCCAGTCTGGAGAAGAGTGAAAACAGCTTTTCCATCGAGAAAGGCCTTACGTTTCATGATTTGCTCTTCTTTCATTGAAGAAATACTCAGTTCTGATATAACTGATGCTTTTACAGCAGCTACAGTAACGTCTTCAAGACGTTGTGGTTTAGAATGAACATTGGCCCTTCCTTGTCATCGCACACACACTTAAGCCACGCCCATAGCTGCCTGTAGCTTCTCACAGGACGTCGATTGGTCCGCGCTTTGGCTTTCACAAAGGGACAAAAACGCATTACTTGAAGCCTGACCAGATAGATTTTCGTGTGATCTGCCTCATGATATCGCAAGATTTAGCTGCTGTGCAAGGTAAGACATAAATGTCTATACCAAATTTCATGTCAATCCATCCACTAGCTGTCAAGGCCATTCACAAATGTTAACATCAATGGGGTGTTAGAAAGACGTCAGTCAGGGGGGGGGTCACCAAAGTTATTAAGGTACATCATCTGGCAACCACTAATGTCTGAACAATGCATTCTCTTGATGCTAACATGTTTTACTGGAAAGTGACATTTTGGCTCACTGAAGGCACAAGATGAAAAGTCATGAGATTACTTAGGTCAGTCTGGTTCATCTGGGGACCATGAACGCCTGTACAAAATTCCAGCCACTCTTGGTCTTGTGTAACTAAATGAATGCAATTAATGATTGATACTATTATTAATGTAGCTGTGGATTCCTTTTTTTCCACTTTTATTAATTGTTAAGTTTATAAGATGTCTGAAAAAAACGCAGACATATATATATATATATATATATATATATATATATATATATATGTATATATATGTTGACAAATCTTTGCCATTAGAATTCATCAACAAAATTGATTCATTCAAGGTACAAGTAGAAGCAATTCGGAAAGCATGTTATTCATATACTAAAGTGACTTCAGCCTGAGAATAAACAAAATGCCACTTTCAATAAAGACGCTCACTCAAGTAGGGTCTTAGTCTTTGACAAGGTGTTATCGATCTTCGTGAACACATTGTATCTGGTTCTGCTGAAACTACCACCTCAAGGCTAGAACCCTCCTGCTCATGCTGGAAGTGATTATTGCAGCCGAGCAGAGGAAATAAACAATATCATTCCGAACTGACAGCAATCGATAATGGACAATAATGGACATAAAGAGAAGTGAAGGACAGGCAGTAGATCCTGTCAATCAGCTTGATGAGGGGGATGTTTATCAGCTGAGTTATAGCCTCTGTCGTTTTGCCTCTTGGTAGTTTTATTGGAATAGTGATAAATAATGCATTTTAGAAAATTAGACAGTGTCCTTGGTTTCTTGAATGCCTCTTTTAGCCTGCTGGCAACCACTCGCCACTGCTTACAAAAAGGCCTGAATAAATTCTATATCCCTGTGCAGCTATAGACAGAGATAAGGTCATTAACACAGACTTTGTCCAGGCAGTCACTGACCCAGGATTTGACATATTGTTTGTCTAAATAGATTTTTCTGCAGAACCAATGGTCCTTTCCCCCAGCAACATGTAGCTTTCTGAGGAAATGCAATATTATTCACCTAACCAAGGATGATAAGTTTCTTTTAATGACAAAACCCAAAGGGTGGGAAACTGTTTTTTTCCAAATTCATCTCCCTGTCTCATCGGCGATATGCGGTAAGGGAGGAGAGCTTTAAACCTTGACGAGAGAGAGAGGCATGAGGGTTGTTTGAAGGGGGGAACCAAGCATTGAACAAGTCCCATAGAGATTCACTGTATTCCCACAGAACCACAGCTCAATTAGTCACTACTCATTAATGACTACAAGTCCCACATGGCACGTCCCGGCTGCTGCTACACCACTGATTCAATCTTTATTTGATTTAATATCCTGACATTCGAGGAATGTTGGTAACTCACCGAGCATGGCAAGGTGGAACATTTTCTATGGGAATAATGTGTGGCAGTGTGAGAAGGGAAGAAGAGAGGGACGAAAATGTGGAGGAGAATATATATATTTTATTTCAAGTGTGGTTTTTTTAACCCTTAAATAAATTGACTGTTGCATTAAAGCCAAAATCCCTCATACAACTGTGAATAGTGTAGCATCAGCGCCAAAATTAAAAGTAAAGAATTGGAACTTTCTATCATTCCTAAATTGATTGACTGAGGTTTTTAATAGACCAACTAATTTTCAACAACAATCATTCAAGTTATTCTGCCTTAACAGAATGTCTACATGCCATATATTATCTATTGAGAGAGGTTGCTGTAATCATTCCTTCAATCCTTTGTGGCCAAGAAGTAATCGCTCAATTACTCAAAGACAAAGACGGGAGACATTCACAGTCCTCATTATGTGCAAAATTGAGTTCTAATTGCATCTCTCCTGGCAACAGACCGACAGTATATCGTCTATATAGGGAAATTCTAAGAGCATGACTGAACTCACAAAAGGAAAGGGATCTGTCCACGGCCAGTATGGAGAGAAGAAATGGCAGAGTAGAACACTGTCAAACAGCCCAGTTTCGTCGGAGATCCACCTATAGGACAATTTTGCACTTCATGATTCTTGTCCAATGCCGACGTTGAGTGCTAAGAAGGGCAGTATCTACTGTATATATATAACGAGGTAGATGGGCAAGTAAAATGGCAATTCTGAGTTTGAGACTGGTCACGGACCTGCACTTAACTGTCCCCTTTAAATTATATTAACTTAAGTAAGTGTTTTAGTCTCCTAACCGGACATTAACCATGGTACATTTACACAACCTTGATCTTCCCCTGACTTTAACCACACAAAAAACAAAAGGAAAAATTGTTAACAAAAAGCACAAGTTCTTACTCACATTAGTCTCCGCCCTCTGTTGGACTCAATGGTTAATACTCGATACGATCACAAGCATGCCCACCATGATTCTTCCTGGCACCGCAGGATGATCCACTGCTGTGGCTGGACACATTTGCACACATGCCATGGCCAAGAGATCTCCTCCTCTTCTCCTGCAGAGAGTGATAATAAAATAAAACAGTCCAAGCAGTTGTTTAATAAATGGGTCACCTTGAAAGTTTCTAGTTTTGTTACTTTCCCTTTTCTGCTCAGTCTCATGGGTCCTCGCAGCCTTTTTTTTCCTTTTCTGATCCCTCTGTGAATTGAAGCAGGCAGTAGGACACATGAGCAGCTCTCCAGAGATCTACCCCCAGCGCTCTCAGGTGATCTGCCTTTCGTGGATCCACTTACCGGCCGGGCAGCTGCCGCGGGAGGTTTGAGCCCCTCTTAAAAGGCCACGTGAGGCTATGGTTACAGTGTGCAAGGTCTGAGGCAGTGGTGGAGAGAAGGGACAGCTTAGGGCCCGGGGGTTGCTGCGGACCTCCTGCCGTGAGTTCAAAGAGAGGTCCCCAACAGCTGTGGCTCTCAGGGGAGGCTCAGAGGGCTGTTTGGACCGAAGAGGAAGGGGGTGGTTCGGGTCACATGGCAACTCAATCTGACCTCAAAAACCAAGTTAGTGTGTGTTTGTCTTGATTTCCACATTTTTTTTGAGAAATATACACCCCTCAGATTTCATCATAGGAGGAATACAGCTCTGTAGATACAGTTTTGGTGTATTGTATGTACAGTATGTACTCCTTGAAATCTCAAGTCTGAACAGTTGAACCAGCATCATCAATTAATGTTGGGTTAGAAAACGATGGTTGGAATTTATATTCAGCATTCCATGTTAAATGAGTGCAGGCACTAAGATGCAACCTGGCAGGACTCAAGGTCGCTTTAGCAGAGATGGTACCAGACTGCAGATGTCGTGCTGTTAGTGGACTGCAGAAAATGTTAATGAAAAACTGGGAACACAGCAGAGTTACAACAGCCCAGTCTTACAGTTTTAAAGGGAAAGTTTAGCAAATCAGTGCCTCATTTTATAGTATTAGTCATAATGGCTTTTATTTAACACCTACAATGCATGCCAATATTTGCAATACTGAGCTGTATCAAGACTAGTTTGCTACACAGTGGACCAACACCTTACTAAGACCTTTGTTGATTTTGATTTCTCCTTTTATCCGTAATCCATTGGGAAATGCTACTGTTAGAATGCATATTAGTTGATGTAGTTATCCCTGTTCATTTTAGCTAATATGTAATATGTAGCATCATTTATTTAGCCCTTTCCAGCTACATAAAAAATCAAGCCATTGATCAGGTGTTGGCAGACATGATCAAAAGCTTACATCCAGGTAAACGCACCTGTCCTCAGTGTGGTTTTGCCAAAGTCGTTTTAACAAACTCTACAGAGAGTTTACTGGAATACTTACAAGCATTAATGCAGCAGACACAGGAATTGTCATGTATAAAACATGATTCTTTGGTTTACACGTGTTGCTTTTGTGTCTCTCACATCACGGAAAAGCTGTTTGGTCGCGGTCAAACATTTAAAGCTAGGATGCCTTAAAACCTTCCTACTCTTTGAGAAGTCTTTGAGATATAAAAAAAGCAAAGTTTTATACTAGAAAGACTGTACTTTGAAAGATATCCTGTTGATTTGTCTAACTCTGGCTGCTGAAGTCTTGTACTTTTCGGATAAACATTTGCATATATTTTTATACAAAAGGGGGACTGTGGATTTTCTCCCACATCACTTACAATGAAAGGGCATGAGGAAGGGACCCTTAAACGGCGAGTATGAGCAGGAAGAATGACTGCAGTTCTCAAAATCTGTTTTAAATGTTGTTACGGGCAATCGTTTTGAGAAAGACTTCAAAAATTGTGAACCTATCCTTTAATCCTGAGCGACAAGCACAAATCCATCTTATTGGGTATTCAAATGTTGACATAAAATAAATAAATACATACTTGAATAAATCCCCAGGTCACTCTTTGTGGTCATTTTAAAGTTTCTCAATATAATTTCCAGAAATCTTGCTATATCACCATAAACTGATATTACAGTATGAAATGAATAGAAGAATAATATTTACATGTTTTATTGAAAATATGAACTGCGTTTCAGACAGTGAAATGTTTCCAAAACCGCACCGCTCACATCATCCCCCAAAAACAATAAACACTGTTTCGTATAAGGAGCCCCTTTCACTATTGTGTTTCCTGAGCTTTGATCGGTGAATGATCCAATAGTAGATCCTCAGATAGAGTAGAAATGTAGTACATGTGTATCTGACTTTTCAATCACCCTGCCTATTCTTGTCTCCTCTAGTTAGAGTGTCCCAGCAACATGACACTGTATAAATATTTGTCCGACATAACTGCAGGCCCATTGAGCCGATCCTGTGGCTTCAGCTCCGGCACAATGGCCCCTTATCCCAACCAAGTAACCCTACACTCGCCTCCCTGGTCATTATTGATGGCCTCGTAAGTGTTACAGTTACAAACCAATTACTCTACCATTAATGTTAGATGAGCCACTCTACAAGTACAGCTCGATGCTTATCGGCTTCCCCCTCTTACGTGCCGTTTACTTTCACTAAACCGCGCGCCTTCTCCCGCTCTCGGTTTCGGTCGTTAATGAGTGGGAGGTGAGAATGACAGCTGGCAGTCTTAGCCCCATATCAGGGGGAAATTTCTCTCAGTTCAAGAGGTAAAGAAGTCAAGAGGTGAGCGACATTGTCCCCTCTGTGACTCTGGGAAATCTGGTGACCCAGTAAAGTGATATTGTGCCACCAAAGAGGAGAACCGGGGTGGGTGGAAAGAACAGAAGAGAGGTGTAGGGATCGAATGAGTCGTGCTGCCACCTCCACATGTGGTTTTTACCGGTACACAGAAACAGTGTGTGTTCAGATCAATGAAAGGTAGAACACCTAAGTGACACACACTCGCCCGCACACAAACAGCAGTTTCCCTCCCCAGATTTGTGTCTGAGATGTGCCAGACAGAGGAGGCAGAGGAGACACAGTTCACAGATCAAGTCAACACCTTTCTCGTCTCCATCAACAGCATCTGCTGAGAGACTTCTGTCAACACGTCCTCTCAGTAGCGGGTATCTTTCTTAGGAAGGAACTGAGTGTACAGTTTTAAATCTTTAGTGCTTCTCTGGGGAAAAAATACAAATGTCTGAGCATTTTAAATTCTACACTTAAAAGGATGTTCGGCCATTTTTTAAGTCAACATCAACTTAAAAAAAAAAAAAAGAAAAGACCTTTGCGAATAACTTCTCACAACATTAATTTGCATAATGGCAATTTGGTAGTTTTTTTTCATCGTAAATATTGAAGCAGCCCAACTTCCCAAGTCTTGGATTTTAAGAGCTCAACAGCCCTTGAACACACCACCAGGTGGACACTTTCTTTTTTGTACCACTCACAGGTAACAGAATTTTAACAATATATGTTGTCTATCTCACTATTCAAAGCACGGTGTTTTTCAAGTGTTCAATATTCTGAAACCATTGGCTGGAGTCAATCCACTAGAAGAAGAAAATAGCAGCCGCACAGCAGTGTTGTAGTCAAGACCACCTAAACTGAGACCAAGTCATGACCAAGACCAGAGTCAAGGAGACAGAGTAAAGACCAAGACATGAAGGGGGTAGAGACCAAGTCAAGACCAAGACCAAGACCAAGGCAGGGGGAGACCGAGTCAGGACCAAGACCAGCCAAGTGCGAGTTCTGCGCGACAGACTTATGATAAAATGTGGAACATGCAAACCATAGGCACTCCTCAAATTGATCTGAAAGATCCACTTTGCCATAAAAACACCCTCAGAAAATACACAAAAATCCCTCTTCTTTCACCTCTTTAGTCGCCGTATATACTGGATGTGTGGGAGTTTATCTTGAGAAATGTCTTGATAAAATAATCAAAAGGCCTCGCAGAGGTGAATTACATGTGTGGGAATTTTCCTGTGTTTTCTATAAGCAAACAAATACAAACACTGAGCAGCTGATATCAGCTCATCCATCTTTATTCAGCACTCAACTGATTATTCAACACAGGTGATTTAGTCGTATTTCCCCGCAGTTGTCGGTCTTGAAATAAAATCTTGAGACCAAGACGAGACCGAGTAAAAAGGCAAGTCGACTCCAAGACTAGGACAAGGCCTTCAAAAAGTCTCCAGACCAAGAGACCTGGAGTACTACAACACCGCCACACGGTTTGGAAAATGACAGCAATCGTTACTCACAGCACTGCTGGTAACTCTGTAATTACCCAACACTGGACAGTCTCTCTCCTTCTCTCTCTCACCTACGTCTCCATAGGTGGGGCTGCTGAATCCATACATCAGCAGCTTTGCAGAGGAGCATGTCCTCAAGAATAAGATAAAGAGGAAGCAGGCATTTCCTCCTCAGGAGGGATGTTTCCCGTTGCACGTCCTGTCTGATTGGTGAGAACAGTGCCTCTCCCCGCTGAACTGCACCGCCAGACGATCTGTTACCACGCGTTTACAGAGAAGAGGTTTCATGTTGTACAGCATGTTGGGAAAACTCTCAACGCTGCACTGAGACGGGAAGCGTCTCTATAATTCATAACTCATGTTCCAGCCTGCACTATGTCATGAAGTCATGATGATCATGGTTATAGTCACAAGGCTTTTTGTTGAGTCTCTCTTGCTTCAACGGGGGGGAATTGATCATGTTTTGTGCAATATGTTTGCACAATTACATATTCGTAAACACTGAGATTTATTTGCAAAAATTTAAATTAAAACAACAAAACCCCAGCAAACTGCAGCAACACTGCCCAAAAACATTGTCCAAAAGTTGTTGCATCATGAGCCATGGCCTTGACTGCAGAAGCTCCCCAGTTGCGGGAAAATCAGGAGATCGACTCGTCTCCTCCGGAGTCCGTCTGGGGGCCGCTGAGAAGGAGATGCATTATCTGAGTGTCCAGCGAAAGTGGGGGGAGAGTGGCTCGCTGAAGTTTATGGAGATTTATGGCCCCTTCTGCAAGCCTTAATTGCCTCCTCCTCGGTGGGTAGTCCTGGGAAGCCCGCGGTGAGCAGTGACCAGCACCGGGGCTCCTGCAGGTGGGCCCGCCAAAAAACGCTATTCACCGGGACTTTGTTATGGAGACAAATGGTGTCGCGGAGCGCTCCAAACGCAGACGGCAAAACAAAGGGGAGGAAGAGAAAAGCAGAGAGACGGACAGCTGGTCACTGAAAGGGATCAGGACTTCAACTTGGCCTTCAGAGACACACACAAAAAAAGAGAGTTATGGGAGCCTTGGCTTTACTGGCGCCAATTAAATATCTATCATTGTGCGAGTGCTGTGCTGTGCTGGGATGAAATGGTGACAGAGAGACACATTTGGACCTAATCTGAGGACATCAATTTTCTGATGACGAGACCAAAACCGGAAATGGTCTTTTTCTTTAAAGAGTAAATCTTCTTTTTTTCTCTCTTTCCCTTTAATCAACCAGGTAACAATGGGAATTAAAATCCCTTTCCTGAAAGTAACCTGGCCTAGAAGCAATGTTAAGACAATAAATATTACGCTATAACAACTTCCAGTTCAGATGCATATACAGGTTTTTCAGTTATCCACTTAAAGACATGAGTATTTTGATATTTATTTGGCTGCATGAAGGAAAATTTAACCAAAGCAACATCCAGTAACATTAACAATAGACCTGACTGTTATTAATGAAACATATATTCAAGTTAATAATGCAACGAACGTACACACACAGCTGTACTTGGGGATGCAGTTCAAAAACACTGTTTACCGTTACATACCGTCAATGCCATGGTGGCTTCAAAACTCTTATTTCGCTGACTTGTTTATTGACTTCCTCACCTCATGGCCAAGGCACAATTTATAGGTTTAATCAATAAGATGATGAAATTCACTTGGTTTTACCCTGTGAGTCAATACCAGGCACACAGCTGCACAGAGCATGCTGCTGTTGACAGATTTTCTTTTTTCTTCTTTTTCATGTAGCCCTTTTAGTTTGTATGTGTTACATTTTGTCTCACAACAGGATGTTTGTATGGTTGCCTTGAATAAGAATTGTGAATTTAAAAAAAGTGTATACATTCTTTTAATCCTTTATTTATTTCCTCTGAATATGTATGCACTAGTACCCAAACCTTTTGGCCTGTGACTCTTTATAGCCAAGCAAAAGCCTCTCCTGACCCCTCACAACGTATGCCCATCCAGCGGTTTGTATGATATTTTAGGCAAAGTTCTTTTTTCTGCGTTTTCCTACAAATGTCAAGCAACATGAGCAATCACGGCACCTGCGCAAGTCTATGCCTGTTTAGGCAAAAAAATAACTAATTGGTGGGTTTAGGAAAAGATCGTGGTTTGAGTTCAAATTAGTATGTTTGCAATACTTATTTAAGTCTAGGGAAAAAAATAATGTGTAGGGTTTAGGTAAAGATTAAAATTAGTACTTTTGTAATACCGGTTTAAGAAAAAAAAGTACTTAGTTGGGTTTAGGAAAAGAACATGGTTTGGGTAGAAATAACTTTGTATTACTTGGTTAAGTTTAGGCAAAAAAAACTACTGTGTTAAGTTTAGGAAAAGATTGTGGTTTGGGTTAAAATAACTACAGGAAGTGATGTTACTTAAGTCCCGAGGTTACGTGTCACAAAAGTCAACATTGACTTCTGATTTCACATGGGACAAGAACAGCCATCTCCTGGGTGAAAGAACAACCGGACCTTGAAGATGTGAAACATAGTATGCCACAAGAAAAATGGGCAAAGATTTGAGATTTGTTGACAGATTATTTTTTCCTATCCTGCTAATCATATTATACAGCGCTCAGGCTTGAAACCGCTGTTGCTCTGATAATTACCTCAGTCCAAATCTTCACATCTTGACAATGCTTTTTACTGCACCTTTCTCCCTTTTTAAGGAACTAGCGGTGAAAAAAAAAAAAAGAAGGCATCCTTGTCGGGTTGCGTGGGGTTGTCAGGACTGTTAGAAAGGACGGGCTCATGTTTATTGCAGGGGAACACGTCTTGAGTGACTGGCTCGGTGACGGGCCTCGGAGTGAGATGGCAGAGAGGCAGTAAGTGCACTAATGACAGCGAAACAGTCTGGCCACTCAAACCATGAATATTGGATATGCACTGTATTGGAGCACCTTTTTTTCTTTTTTTTTCTTTACCGCGCCTCACCACCCCCTTCCTGTTTCCTGTCTGCTCATTGAACTGAGCTCACCTAGAACACAGCGGACATATGTTGCCACGAGGAAGGTCTGAAAAGGGAGAAAGAGTGGACGCTGTGTTACAAGTGACTAAGAAAACAAGGCAGGGAACTGCAATACCCAAAGCACTGCTGAAAGACTTGAATACTTAAAATAGCCAATAAAGTAAAGTAACAATATACAAGTACACCATTCACTTAAGTATTAATAGCCATGCTTTTTTCCAACGATTACCATCTTTAACATTATTACTTTCAATCTGGTTCGTTCCACTGCCCACCTGCCTGTTAAAGCTTCGGTCCTGAGGGAACTGTACGTTATTTTGTGTTCCAAAATGCAGTAGAGTGGTCATTAGAAGATTACCCTCTGCCATTTTCTCATTATTGTGCAAAAGACCAGGCAACAGACCTCAATTAACAAATTAAAAAAGGTTCTGTGAGCCATCTGGATACTTTTTGTTGTTTTTCCATGTGCTTTGGTGTGTGAGCTGGAGAGAGGACTGATGCTACTCCATTATTCTGTGGCTATCTCTGATCGTCATCTCGGGCCCTGTTCGTCAATGAGTCAACAACAGCTGCACGAAAGCACTCGTAATGGTTTCCAAGTATAAAAAAGGATGAGGACAAATGCATTAGATTCAAGAATCATTTCAGTTTCCCACAAGAACCTTGTTTGAACCAAATACACCTCGGTCCTGTTTATCATGTCGGTTTCCGTCCATTACATGTAATTGTTTCATTTTTATGACGATGAAAGGAAATGTGGAGGTAACTTTGTACACGTTAACACACTTTTTAATGATCGCAGATGCACCTCAGCTTTGAAAGGAACGAGTAACCAAAGTGACCGCTCCTCAGTGTGATATTGATCAGACTTTAACCGGAGCATTTTCCACTTGTCACCTCCAATGCGTTACACAACATTTTCTGGAATATTTATGCAAAAAGTTTACATGAAAACAAAAAAAACGCCACCCACCACACCGCCCTGTACGTCCTTTTTGCTGGTGTTTATGAACGTCAAACTATTTCTTGTGTCGGTTCAGTTTGGTCCTAGACCGATGTGGTCTTCATCAGGAATCCTCCCACTGACTATACCTTTCAGTCCAGCAATGAGTCTGCAGCTCTGTTGAGACCAAGCGTCTTTCATTCACATAATATTTACTACATCCACTTGAGACAAATTGCAGTTCCTGAACATTAATGGCCACTTAGTGGTCACTAAAGTCCGGAGGTCAGTCTCTGCTCACATTTGACGGTATCCGGGGGATCGTATTTGTGGGAAACTGTGGTCACAACATCACATACCATGTCGGAAACTTATTTTGAGTGCAATCACATCCATTTGTGATCCGAGTTGGGGTTTGATTTTGTGAGGTAGATAAAACATTTAATGATTATTTCACCTGAGATTTCGTGCTCAAAACCAAAGTTTGAAGAATTTAATTACAAATATTTAGACAGCATCAGTCTAGGCAAATGCATGGTAATGGTATATGTTACATTCCAGGGAGAAAGCTTGGGATTCATGACTAACCCGTCAGTTCTGCAACATTGTCACAAAGGAGGTCTGGGTGGATGGAGAGGTGAAGTAGCTATTTTAACCAAAACCACAATATTTCCCCAAACCTGAACCAATTATTTACTTTAGCCCAAACCATGATCTTATCCTACGTCTAGCCAAGTTGTGCCTCAATCTAATCAGACCTTAATCCGGGAATGGCTTCAGTTTTGCAGCAGTAACTTGATGTCTTGGAAGACACTCACAAAAATGCTCATGTATCGCTCAAGAGGGCAATTACAAACTGTGTATTTTATACTCTGTTTTGGTTGCAGATCCAGATGTTTTACCACCTTTGACTCACCATATTGGCGATCAGATCACCCGAGACACATTTAACTGGCAAGTGTAAAACGCAAAAGAAACGCAGCAACCAACAGTAAACTGCTATGAATCAGAGGCCTCAAATAACGCAGAAATGTGCACAACAGGCCGTAGGCTCCACTCTGCCTGACCCAGTTGCTGGGAATTGGAGCTTCGAGCTCTGCAGTCCCCGCGGTGAGGAACCCCCCTGCCTTCCCCCCATTCCTCCGTCTAATGAGGACCAGAGGAAAGGATATCAGGCCCTCAATCAGCTGCAAGACCACTTCACATATGTTTCAATGAATCTCCACTCATGTGCCGAGCCCCTTTTCCGAGCTCCGTGGAATCGCGCCGCCGAAGCCTTATCAGCGTTCCTCGGAGGACACAGCCAACGGCTACCGCACCGAGATCCGACACCTCGGTGTTTGATCTTGTGATCGTCTGTTGGGCCGGGGGGGGGTGGGTGGACCAAATTGTTTGTGCGATCTCGATCGCATGCTGTAATTTGTCGTGAAGCCTGTTGAACACTCAGCCGCTGCAGGGCAGCTAACTGAGGGCTTTCTCGATCGGGGGTTCTGCATGTGATTGACAGCAGGGTTCTCTGGAATAAAGAGCTCATCGTGAGGTTGAGCAGGGTCTTTTTCCCATCAGTTCTGCATCTGTATCTGAATGCTCCTAGGCGTGTGACCATTCTCTGTTGAGGAGCAGTACCGCTTGTAGTGTTATGTTGTGGGTTGAGCGTGTGTGCCCACGTGAGAGCCTATTCTCTGATTCAAGCTTTTCAAATGTGAGGATTTAATGCTTTTCACTGTTTTTATAGCATTTTGAAATGAAATGTCTGTGGATTTTGGACCTTTGGTGGGACAAAAGGAGCAATTTGAAGATGTCACCTTGAGCTCTGGGAACTTTTGATGAACATTTTTCACAACAATTCATTACATACTTGAGTAACAATAAAGATACTTTTTCACAGGTTTCTTTCTGCAGATACATAATCTCTACTACAGACCCTTTTCACAGCAGCCGTTTTGACATGTCATTGCCGGATAAACACAAGTGTAATTAACAACATTCAAAATAGAATGGGACCATCATTCATTTTATCAATAACACCTGTGTTTACCCTGCTATGACGTGTCACAATGGGCCCATTGTGCGTTTACATGTATGTGGATTTGCTTTGTGCACTAGTCTGTAGTGTATGTGTTCCAAAGTCTCAAGCTACACCGTTTGGCAGTGGGTGAACACACAACATGATGATTTGCACACACACACACACACACACACACACACACACACACACACAGTACAAGTTGTTCTTCAGTAGCACATTGGAAAAAGTGAACTAATGCCATGTAGTCAGATGTTTTTAAAAGGGATTGAGTGTGCGTGTGTGCAGGTGTATTATGTTCAGATGGTGGAGAGTCTTTTTTTTTTTTTATCTTTCAAATCCTGGGTCTGTTATTGGAAAAAATATTCACACATATATTTTCAATTCTCTACAGCTTCAACATGCTGCAGGTTTATGTCCAGATGTTAGTTTGATTTATGGTTTGTGCTATTTTTATGGAGTCGTCATTGTCTATGACTGGATTCATTTCTTTTGTTTTTACAAAGTATCTCATTATGCAACAAGCATTTCACTGAGATACAGAAGTGAAAATAGGTGGTTGCATGGAGAAATTTGCGAATAATGCCACTTTCATGGAACAAGAGTGCAATCTAGGTTAAATAAGTAGAAATTATCCCTAATTTTCAGATACTGTGTTGGGGGAGCAGACATAAAAATGATGAACAAAAAGTCTTGAGTGAGTTTGTTTGCGTCGTTTTGCAGGACGTCATCACAAAATCGGAGTAAATTGACACATGTGCGCCGCTGTTTCATCTTACTGGGTCCCCATCTCTAACTAAACCCCACAAGCTTTCACATTGCCGCTGTGATTTCTATATTTCATCAGCAGTAGTAATGGAGGGGTACTAAATAGGAGGAGAGAGCTACTAGTGATTGAGGCCAAATTGGGAGGATGAGAGGAACGTGCGGAGTGAATGCATCAATTTTTGCTGCCAAGCTTTCCTGGAAACGAGTGGCATTTTCTACCTCGTGAAATGCTCGATCGATTTTCCGAGCCGTGTGAAAACACACCAACTGTAAAAGCTCTCAGAGGCGCAATCTGCCTTAGCACCGGCAGTGTACCACCGTTACCCTGTATACCTTTTCCTAGGTAGGAGGGTAAACATACATGCGCCCTTTCACCGTTAGGTCCAAACCTGCTGGGAAAAAAAGCGTAATTTTCTCTCTTGTGAAATACTCAATTTATTTTCTAGCCATGTAAAAACACACATAATTGTTTAAAGAGCACTCAGGGGTGCATTTTGTTAAATCACCCATGTAACAACACTTCAATATATATATACAGTCTATATATGTTTTTTTTCTTAGTAGCAGGCACCATGTGAGAAAACAGGAAGTTGGGCCAGCTGAGTGGTTTTCTTTCTTTTGTCTGCACCGCACTTTAACCCATACACGGATATAGTGCTGTGGAAAGTGTGACTTGTGCCACAGAAAAACAAAATGTTCAGAGCGAGTTAAAAAAAAAGGAGAGAAAATTGGCAACCCGCAAATGAGCCGAAAGACTGGTTTGTGTGAGCGGCACAAAAGCAGACCATGCGGGCAAGAGCTTCCCTTTAACACAACACATTGACCGCAAAGGTTAAGAAAAAAAAAAAAAGGAGATTCAAGTCGCAGCTTCTTCATCTCTCAGCAGGCGTTTTTTAGGTGTGACGTTGTTTTGGGCCCGGTCTCGCTGGATTTCCACCCAAAAGAGAAGGGAGCTGAAGCGAAACCTCCGCTCTCGAGCACTCTGCATGACTGCCTGCCCGTTGTGCAACAGTCCCACACTATTTACTCGTGTTTCCTGCTGCCAGCTTGTTGTTTTACACTTTCAACATCCTGCACACACGGGAGGGGTGCGGCGAGAGGCTGACGCTGCTGTTTAACTCCTGCTTCATTTACAGTGCGGATCTACTGCTTGTGACCCAAAAAAAAGTTTAGGGAGGAAGTAAAACATGCTTTAAAATCAGTTTTATTAATAGGAACATGTTGTGATTTTTGCTGCCATATGCGATTATTGACCTTAGTGCTTGAGATGGCAATTTTGGTGATTATGGAGCAACATAATGCAAATCCACCACAAACACACACACACACACACCTACACACACACACACACACTCACAAACTAATAATGGGGATGGGAGCATAATGGAGAGTGAGGGTCCAGAGAAAGGTCAGAATCCTCAGTAAACAAACGACTATTGAACCATAAACAAACCATTGTGCCCTATAGCCGGAGCAGTGACGGATGTTACCTCAGGTGACATCTTTAAGTTGTGTTTATGTTTCCTTATGCAAACAAAGCATCCAATCATCTATTATCTGCTATTATCTGTAATGCAGAGCCCCATTATGTGTTCATTCTTCTGGGCACTTTCTCTTGCTTTTTGAGGTTTTATTTATCCACAAACTTTTTAAAGCTTCTTTCACAGGGCGTCATCCTGCATCCTCTTAGATGGACGTGTTGATGCCACGTCCGTCCGGGAAAAATTGTATGTAGCTATTTATGTTGGGGCTGTAAAGCGTTACAGCGCTTCCTGTGCAGCTTTCTGAAACGTTTACGGGCCGTGCGGTCACAGCGAGGCGATTGTCACAATCTTAAAATAGCATACGTAGCAAAGATCCTGCAACTTCAGAGGAGCGGTGTGAATGTGCCGAGTGACTCGGTTCTATCGCGTTTCACGGACGATGTCATCTGAGGGAGTGGGTTCGTGTGATGGGGGGGGGTTGGAATGAGGCAGCGCTGGTGGGTTTTCTGTGAATGGAGCAGTGAAAGGTTGAAGCTGTGGTCACTGTGTGTGTTTGCTGTTTATTTTGTTCTGCTCGACTTAGCGGGCTTCTGGGTATGGAAGGAGATGGGGGGGGGTCACAGGGTTAGGAGGTCAAACTGAACTGCACAAACTCCGCCCCCGTCGCTTTGAGGATGTACACTGTAAGGCAGAGGGAAACAAAGTGAACCAGTGCTTTTCTTCACTCTTTGTCAGAAATGACATTACACATCCACATCAATAGTCCAAGAAGCCACAAGATTTTAGAGCATAAATTAATAAATTGGCACGTCAATATATATATTTTTTGTAACTTGTTTTTTTTTCATGACTACTTTCAAACGGAACACGATTATTTCGCAGCGAAATAGCAACATAATTTTTTCCGTTATCAATAATGCTTTTGCTCCACGAATAAAGGCATCAACCGATCAAGTTGTGCGGAGCAGACATATTCACAAAGTACACTATAGTGCACAACAACACAGAGGCTCAGTAGCCCGAACCATTACGGCAACCTTTGTAAATATTTGCAGGCGAGTGTTTCACATTGTCGTGTCGTTTATTTGTCACGACTCAAGTTTATTTGTTTCAGGGATACAACAGCGCTAACTCGCTAGTCACGTGAGTCGGTAGTGTCGTTAGTCACGTGACTCGTTTGTCACTTATTAGTCACGTGAGTCATTCGTGTCTTGATTCACTTGAATCCAGGCGCAAACCTCCCGTTCTGAAAAGTGAAGCCAATGAGGAAGTGCCTTAAACCTGCATTCTCTCTAATGAGCATCAGGGGGCGACTCCTATGGTTTCAAAAAGAAGTCTGAAATCTCACTTGATTTATTACCTCGGTAAACAGTGTAAACATGAGTTTATGGTCTTAATCGCTAGTTTCAAGTCTTCTTCAATACAGCATGATGTTTATTTAGTAAATTATGGTCACTTCTGGTTGCAAAAAGCCAAGATGACGACGGCTGTAATCCAAGATGGTCATGGCAACAAAACGCTAAACTCAAGCACTCAAAAACGACCGTCCACAAAGCAACGGTTGACTACCTCCACTTCTTATATACAGTCTACGCTTGAATCATGAGTGTTGTTAGTCACGTGATTCATCGGTCCCGTGAGCCGTTAGTGTAGAGGGGTATGCAGAGCGCCGTAGCCTAAAGCTCAGAAGCACTGATCAAGCGTCGGTATTTGGCACATTTGGGTAAGAATGTGTTGGCTGGTGATCCCCTGACTTTTCCTCCAACGACACCAGCAGGTCAAAGTTTGCAACATATTGAAAATAGCTCAACAAATTAGCTTGAGATAAACTTTTGAACACACTTTTGCACAGATGGAGGACTGTGGATTTTGTCCTTTGTCTCTTTTGAACGGGAGGAATGATGGCAGTGAGCAAAACCTGTTTCAATGTCCATATGAGCACCTGTTGTTTTACGACGGACTAAGAAAAACATATCCTTTTACTAAAATGACAGTAGAGCCGCAGACGTCACTGCATTTTTTTAAATTTTAATTACAGGGCACAATAGACACGAGAGCACATCTGGAAACATAACCTTTCCTGCATGGCTGCGTTGTATAGTCTAGCCTGCGTGGGCCTGACAAAGCCCATTACTTTGACCTTGTGGAGGAGGAACACACAATCAGTACATATCTACAATGTCATAGAAAGTAGAGTCTGTAAGCACTGCAGGTTTACGCAATCTGTACTCGGGGTTAAGGTTGAGGCTGGAAGAAAACATTTCTCTTTATCCAACGATAACTCCTCATGCACAAATGCTCCTGCGTTGTGTTGAGTTTCATGCTTGAAGCCCAAATATGACCCCTTTTTAATTTTGGATAATCATATAATATTTATACTCCATAAACAAAAACAACAAGGAAATTGGAAAACAAACTCTGAGACCCCGACCCCTGAGGTGTGTAATTATACAGCAAAACAATGAAAATATAGACCATGTCAGATGAAGTGAGTGGGACGTGATGCGACCGTGCCGCCGGTTTCAGGCATCGCGCGACAACATCATCATAAATCAACCAACCAGAACACTGAACAGGGAGCATTGTTGTCTAAGAATCCCACTCCCGCTCCAGTTTAGCGCCCGTTGTGTGAAAAAATTAAATAAAATACACGTGTTGCTTAAGTGTGTGGGAGACGTGAATCAGTGCAACTACTGTCCAAAAGTCTGGGGGATGTTGTTGTTGTTGTTGCTGCTGCAATTCCAGTTTATGAGGGGGTCTCCACTGCAGAACTGTTGCTGCAGCCGAGGCACTTGCTAGTGTAAGAAGTAAAGAGGCACTTGTGTAATGAGCATGTGGGTTTTGACATCAATCAGAATATGACTGAAAAGAGAAACACGCTTCTCTACCTCGAAGGCATTTAAACAAGCTGTAAATTGACAGTGAAATAGTTTTACAAATTGAAAATGGTTTGTTGGGTGCATAATGTGTTAAAGAAACTATTGATAACAGACTGCGAACATTGTTGATTTTACCAAGACTAGAAGTTACTGAAACTATACTGGAAATGAAGAACGATTAGTCGATTAATCAACTAGTAGATCAACAGAACTATTCTGATAATTGATTAATCATTCGTCATTTTTCAAGCAAACATTTGCTGGTTCTTGCTTCTCATTTGTGAAAACATATCTCACACAACTTCTTTTTTAAAAAGTATATATGTATACTAAAGGATTCATTGATTAAACAAGAAAATAATAAATATTCAATGAAAATAATAATTCGTTGCACAATAGATGCACATGTGCAACTAAGTAAAACATTTTAAAACTCTTCAATAGTAGGGATATGTCTCAGGTACCAGTTTCTATAAATTGCTAATATAATAATAATAATAATAATAATAATAATAATAATAATAACAATAATTGAATAGCAACTATAATAATAATAATAGCAACTATATTTTCTACCCAGTAATGTAATGCGTTATTATGGCACTTTTGCAGGCCCCTCCTCCATTATGGTGTCGTGTCGTGTTGCAACAGTCCTGAGCCAAAATGGACTATAAAGTCCATAAACTTCACTACAATGACTCAGCGTTTATCCGAGCAGCCTCCTAAACGTGACCGTGCTCTTCGGAGGAACACTGGAGGAAGACGCTGGCTGTGAATGTGGCATTGAGCGTTTTCCCCCAAAAATGTAAATGCTGGGGAAAATTAGTTTCATATGAATGTCATTTGTTGCAGTTCCAGCGTTGATTGAGGTACTTTCCATTGCACACGGAGAATTAGGTCAGAGTGAGCTACACGTGAGCAGTGAGAGAAAAGTAAAGCGGGCAGAGGAAAAAGTAATTCAACCAATATGACTTCATCAGGAGAGAGAGGCTGACTTTAGTTGAATTTTGCTCTCTGAATAAACGGACATATCTCCGTATCAACCTTTTCCTAAATTGTCTGGTACGCCACTCTTTTGAAACAATGCATTTTTGTCATGAATCAATTCGTGTTGGCACAGTGTTGAGTCAACTTTCTATCTCTCTTTATCTCTCCAGTGGGACCTTTTTTTTTTTTTTCTCCCCCCCCCCCAGCATCCTTAATCGCCACCCTAAGAGGGCATTTAACTTCTTGGCAAGGCTCTGTGATTATTGTTCGAGGCGGCAGTGCCACGTGTCAGAGTGAGTTTGACTCATTACAATAGCAAAGAAGATGAATGGAGGTCAAACACACAGGTCACTGCCTCTTAATCATTCTCTCAGACCATAAATCTTTTTCAGGAAAAGAAGAAAAAAAAAGAATAGAGAGCTTTTCTCAAACGTCCGTGTGATTTTTTGCGGGGATTTTTGTTTTAGCTGCAGAACGAGTTCTCCAGGCCAAAAAAAAAGTCATTTTAAAGATGAATGATGATTAAAACAAGGATCTTTATTCATTTGTATGGGTACACTTTTGTAAAAAAAAAAAAAATTATAATACAGCTGTTTTACATTCTGCCTGCAGTCTGTGCTCGGCTCACATTTGCAACACTGCAGCACACAAAAGCTCCGTACACGGAGTTTTAAGATAAGTCACAATTACATAATAGGAGCAGGCTTCAAAACCTGCTCCAATAACACAGCACGAGAATGGCTGTTTTCATAGCGCCACGCTCATTTCTGGGGGAAGTGAGCTTCGCATGAAGGTAATAAATGGAGTTTCCTTTTTGAAATCCACTCTATGCCGACCTGAGTGGATGACAACCCCTGATAAGGTTAAACAAACACCGCGGCCTATCCGCTTCAACCCACAGAGCTACTGGAACTCACATACAGTGAGCACACACACACACACACCAAGTCCAGCCCTGTGCTGAGCCACCATCATGTGCCGCCATCTGTGACTGGTTGTATTCACTGCTACTTGCAAAAAAAAAGCTGCTTCAGTGCCGATAGCCGTCACTGTTTTATATCCACGGGTGCCTTGTGTGTAGAATAAAGCCTGAAAGACTCTAAAATTATAAGAATTATTTTGCCACTTGCAATTGTCGCTAAAATGTCTTTTTAAAAGCTTATTCACAAATGTGAGTGGTGCGTGCGAGAGACGATTTTCCGTCGTGACTGACACGGCCGGCCAGAACCGCAACAGGTTGCATGACGCAAGCCCGTCTTGACGTCTGTTTGTGGACCTAAATGGACCCCCATTGGACAAATCTGATTCAGTGTCCTACGTGAAAACCTGGATTAAAGCAGGATATCGTCTCTCCTCCTCTTGGATACCAGGACGGCAACTAGAAGAGGCCAGGCCACATCAGCTATATTTAGCATTGCGAAAATTAGTCAGCTAGGACGTTAGTTGCCAGATCTCGCGACGAGTGTGTCGTTGAGAATAGAGAGACGTGTTGAACAAAGTAGATTTTTCTCCTGGAAAAAAATGCCATTTTAAGTGTCAGAATGTTCGAAAGATTTTATTCTCTGGACCCGCCAATAGTCTCCTAAAAGAGCGGGGGTCACACACAGATCCAGTAAACTGGCTCTCAGTGGGCCGTCACTTTTCTGAACGGTCTCTGGTTTTATCCACTAGTGAACATAAATGTCTGCATGAATGATCATAGCAATCCATCCAATAGTTGCTGAGATATATCAGTCTGGACTCAACTGAAATCCAACAGACTGATATTGCCATCCCTAGAGCCATGCCATCAGCATGGTTGAAAATGAAAATTATTGTTTTTGGTTAGAATCTCTTTGTGGTAACTGTTGGAAAACAGTCAAATTGGTGGAAACAGTAGGCAGCACACAGTAGTGGCTATTAGTAGCCAGGATTACAAGCATAAAAACGTGGTGGGGCAGGGGGGGGGGGGATTTTGGCACCTCTTCCCACCTCCTTCAGCGCCGCAGTCCCCCTTACAAACTTGCACAACTTGTTGAGAACCGCTCCGATTTGGCAAAGACAACGTTTAAAAGAGGAAGGGAGGGAGGGAAAAGGGGGGTGAGGGAAGGGGAGGATGGGCAGAGGCTTCCTCGCAAAGCCTGGAGCTGTAACTTTTGAGAGAGAGAAGACTGTTCCGCTATCTTCACAGAACCCCCTAGACCGTGGAGGGATTTTTATCTCTCAGCCCTCTGGGACTGGAAAAGGCAATAGAAGGTTATTTCCTGAGAGGCGAAGCAAAGAGGAAGCGAGTGGGGGAGAAAGAGAAAGAAGAAGAAGAAGAAGAAGAAGAAGAAGAAGAGGGGTGAAAGTGCCGGGTGAGGAGGGGACGTTCTGCAGGATCCAGGATGGGGAAGCGAACGGAAACAAACCCAAAGCGTTAAAAAAAAGAAAGAAATAAAAAACACAAAGCAACAACGAAAACACAAATACAGCCCCATCGCGGTAAATCCGCCCTTCCCACCTTCTCACACTGCGATTTCCACAACAAAAACATCCGAGGCGCCTCATGGTCACAGTCAGAGGTACACAAGAGCGAGCCTCGGTGAAAAGAAATGCAGCACATAAAACATTTCGAGGCCTTTAATGTCCTGCCTCCTTCATACACACGGCTCTTTGCTCTCGTCAAAGCCGCACAGAATAAACCGCTATCAAAGGGGGAGTTGGGGAGGCAAAGGCACAACTCGGTGATTGAACAGGAGAGCACAGAGAGAGAAAGCCTTCAGAGAAACCTGTGTGAGGGGGACCCTGCTCTGGATCTGGGTCAAGCTTGGGCTTTTCCTCCCGCTTCTCCATCACTCACTTCACAGAAGCTCTGGATATTGAAAGAGGATCATTTTGCAGTTGATAATAAGTGATTAGTGCGGTGCTCCTGAAGCTTCTCAGATTAGAAAAATATGTCCTACAGCAACTGGTACGGTATTCTCCAGCAACAACCGGACAGCAGCTATTTTAATTCTTTTTTATAAAAGTGGAATGCTTTAGCTGTCAGTGGTTATTTCTGTTTTCCCACAAACAGCCATGTGCAGACCGTTTTTTTGCAGCTACAAACATCAATGCACTGTAATTTGTAGATATCCCAAGAAATTGATTTGTATGCAATCCACGTAAACTTGAACTAGGAAGTATGGCATTGATTTATTTGTCACGTGACTGCCGTTCTTAAGTAGCGCCACTTTCGTAGGTTATTTTAACCCAAACTGCGATCTATTCCTCTATAACTAGGTAGTTGTGTAGCCTAAACCTAATTTCGTAATTCAAGATCTTTTCCTAAACCTAACCTGTTTCCTGTGAAGACAGAAGTTTATTTTGAAAATACCGTATTCTTAAAACTTCTTGTGACTATCTTAATTCGGGAAACAAAGAAATACAGTCATTGAGAAAAAAAACAATATGACCATGAATCTTATTTTACAGCCCTGAGCGTCTGGTTCCCCCTCAAAGAACTCGTATGTCTTCTGGGGTATTTTGGGGCCAAATGAAACTGCTGGTGCCTCTGCTTCAAATGTCAACAGATTAGAATTGCACCACCAACTCAGTTATTCACTCAAAAAAAATCAACAAAGAAGATTTAAACATGCTGTGGTTTCCCCTGTAAATGTGTCCGGGGGGGGGGACCACCTATCAAGTCCCTAACATTCGCCATTTCACTCCAACGCGTTAAAACCCACGCCCCTCCTCGCCGTCGTCGAAGCAAGGGGTGACTTTGAGCGGGAGATTTACTGTTGTCTCTCTCATCATTCATCAGAAAGAAAACTGGACTGGGAGCACTTTTGGGGGCGCTGACGGGCTGAGCCATCCATCTCAGGACGTAATTCGTGCACGAAGCTCGCCGACAAGTCTGGTTGTCGCGCTTCCCCGGCTGCGCCCCGGGGAGCAGGACTTCTTCTGATGTGGACGGAGTTTATGCTATGGGTCACCTGTTTCTTTCAAACGCAACATGAACTCCTCCCCCTCTGCATCAACCGATCGCCCATTAATTAGATAATAGAGGTGGAGAATGGATATGATGGACGGCGCCTCGGCTCTAATTACCTGCCCCTCTGGTATCTGTTACAGGGTGAATTTCATGCCTCGTGCAGGACTGCTACAAACAATTATCCATAATCGAGTCAATTGATTGTTTGTCGTTGCAGTTGGTGTATTAAAATGGCTTTTTCCCAACCAACAGTCCAAAACTAAGGAGCTGCAGCAAGCACATGTTTGACATTCTTTGCTTGATGAATGACTTAAACTGTTCCAAACTGTTCACAATTTATATGCTGGAGATTGACTATCAGTAAATTTACTTATTTTTTGTTTCCTGTGTGAGAGACGTCTTTGCTTCGCCTGTTCTCGAAAACGACTCCCAGAATGAATCCTTGCTCCTCTGCTGTGACATTTTCCTTTTTCTGTCCTTGAAAAATTACCTTTTTTTCATGAGATCCATGGGGGGTTGTGCACACACACACAAAAAAAAGCTCCCTTCCCCGGGCCCCCTTCCCTTATGTATACTGTACCGTATATGTGACAAGAAGCTTTAAAGGCTCCTGGACGAGCAGTTTTTTTTTTTTTTTTACGAGACTGAGATACTGAGCCGCCTCACGAGGGCCTCCGCCTCGGCACACACTGTGCCCCATTCACTGGCTCGGGCTTACCGCCCATTTATATGTCTTCTGTCACACCTCGGAGGAATTTTCCATATGTTCGATGTGTGATTTCGGTGTTGTCATTTTTTTTGGGGGGGTGAGCGGGATGGCTCTGTCTGCGCGGCTGCTTTTTTTTTCGCCCAAACTCGGTCTGTAGGTTGTTGCATGTGAACAATGAGCAGACAAAGGCCCGAGTCAAACTCTATAGGAATTTAAATGGAGCAATCCCATAGGGTCCGTTCTCTGAAGCGCAGTGTTTGAGAGCTGGAGAAAGAAAAGAAGTAAGAAAAAAGTCTGTCATGTGGTCCTGTTCTCCATCCCGCTGTGGAAAACATGATTAGCTTTCGTTCAGGAGTCCATGTGCATAGGCTATTGTTCCTCTGTATTGCGGCTTAACTTCTTTTTCCACTTCTTCTAAGGTACAAGAACAAAAAGGGGTGCGTTGTAAATTTAAAGAAAAATGCAGCTTCTTTGTTTCTGCGCATTACGGTTTGTCTTTTGAATCGGGATTAAAAGATATTTAAGGGTTGAAAGGTCACAAAATAAGTAAAAGAAGATGCCAGGTTTGAAATCTGATGCCAAATACCAGATCATTTTCTAGGTGAATCGTGTAGCAGACGGTGTCGGATGGAGGATGTAAAGGCAGCCACAGGCTTCTATAGATGTGAGTCATCATCCAATTCCAGAAAATGAATATAAAGAGACTCATTCCAAACAATAAAGTGGGAAGTGCATGTAAAGAGTGCTGTAAATAACCCACTAATCCAATACTATACATGCATTTTGTAACACATACAGGCTACATGAGCCTTTAACTAGCAGTGTGCAACGAGCCTAACGAGAAAAGTGGGAATGAATTATGCAAGCAAATACAGCTGTTGGTACAGCAAAATAAGAGAGACTACAAAGAACTCCATGGCGCCTCGCATATCTCTGCAGTCTCTGGCTAATTTCATTGTTTCCAGACAAACCAAACCAAAATAAAAGAATAAGTCCGACTCCCTCCCATGTGCGCACAGCGGGCGAGCAAGAGAGAAACAGCAGCAAGCCGTGGCCTCCCCGACACATTTTTTTCATCTTTTAAAATTAAATATTCTCTCTCATCCTTGGTGTTGAGCTAAGCGCTTCAGGTTGGGAGAGTGTGGTGAGGGGGAGGGAGAGAGAAAGCGTGTGCTTTATTTTTTTATTCCTTCCTCTCTTTAGGAAACTAGATATATTTAGACATAGGCACATTAAAGAATAAAACCCCCAAGATACAAAGAGGAAGAAAAAAAAGCACTAAAGATGGAAATCCTGCCCCTGATAAATCACATTAGGAGAACACGGTAAGGGGAAAGAAAGGCAAGGAGGGATACTTCTCCACAGATGGTCCAGTTAGTCCATAACTGTTGAAATATTTACAGCGATGTCCATGCAGATGCTTCAATTATGCCTCTGACAGACCATTTGTCATTTATATCACCTTACAGATATCTGCAGATAACCGTTCCGCGTTTGAGTTGAAATCATGCTGCGGTCAGGATGCAGTTGTGTGTAATGGATACCTCCCTGTATAATTTTTTCTTCTTCTTTTGTCCCATCATGACTGCTGAAGATATTCATAAGCCTCGCGCACATTCAATTGACTGGTGTAGTGAAGGACTCAATAAATTCAAAACACCACCCCGATCTACCTGCAAAGGGTGCAACCGGTTTCCAAAGAACTAAGATTACATTTAAACCATTTTGGTGCATTTATAATCAGAGAATCGTATTTTACATAGAAGTCATATGATGGTAATATGCCTACAGTGAGTACAGACCGAAATCTGTCTTCCTCATTTGTGTTACATAAGGTTGTGTCAGTCTGTAAAAGAGCTGTGTCTGCATTTTTACTTTTGCTTTACCATACACAGTTTCACTCTCGAAGAAAAACTTACATACAGAGACTGAGTGCAACCGACTGAAACGTGAAATATGTCCCGGATACTCTTGAATATGTGATTTATGGGTGTAAGAGAAGTTCGATACACTTGAGTATTGTATTATTACGTTTTTAAGTAACTGTATACATTTTTAAAGCTATTTTTGATATTCAGAGCATTAATATAGCAACATGTCCTCATAAAACGGTTCATATGATGTCCTATGAAATGTTGCTCCTCATTTTTCCTACGGAAGGAATTTCCGCTCGTTAGGCGCATTCAGTATTTTCAAAATAAACTTCCGTCTTCACAGGGAACTCAGTGGGGTTTAGGCAACAAAACCACTTAGTTAGCTTTAGGAATAGAGCGTGTGATAATTAGCTAGGTTTAGGCAACAAAATCACTTAGTTGTGTGTCATAAATATGTGGGATATCTACGAATTACGGCGCGTTATTTTTCGTAGGTATATCTACAAATGCTGGATGAGACCAGCCTGAATATAGCAGCAAACCACTATTTGCTTTGTAAAGATGTAGAGTAATGTCAAACTGAGCAGAGAGCGAAGACGCTCTCCCTATATTTGTGTTGTAATACGAGCTTCTCTGTGCTTTGTTTATATAACCGGGCCTGCGGCGTGGAGTGTTGGGGCATGTGAGCGTGCCCCACTGGTTTGCACTGTAACGGTGGCCCATAGTGTGGATAGTCGTTGAGAGGCAATAGAAACGCTCCCGATCCCGTGAATAGCACCTTTAATTTACAGCTTACATGCAAAGTGGCAGATAGTGGCTCAGATTGCGCAAAAAGTAGTGATGTTGGATGTTCCAGCGACTGCGCAATTGTGCAAATGCAAATGAAGATCCCACTGCTCTGATTGCATTAAAAAACTACAGTGTGTTCTTTATACTATGACCTCAAATTAGGTTTAAAAAAAATCGCAATTTAAGGCCTTGCTCAAAGCATTCTTGCCAATACACATCCTTTAGTTGTAATGATGGGTTTCAAAAAAGTTCATCATCCATATTCACTGAGGATGTCTTTTTTAAATAAAGTTTAGCATTTTGACAAAAAAGCATTGAATTTACTCAAGATCTTTTTTTAAAGGTCAAGGAAATATGTCAGAGAAAAATAAAACATGCTGTTTGATAAACAAACAAAAGATTGTGGAGAAAGAGGAGCGTGAAGTTCGCGCTGCATACCGTATGTTTTTTTCTGGCAGCCCTTGTTTGCTTTCTATTAAAACTCCTGCATCTAAAGAGTTGGGGATGACCTATCGCATTACATAATTCATGCATGGAGCTCGTAAATAATGGATGTTTCTGCCCCAGTTTGACGTGGTGCCAGAGGTGGAAGAGAGCACCGCTCTGTGTCCGCCTTAGCATCTCCGCAAGCCAAACACCAATGTCACAGGTAGTCACAAACGCTAAATAATGAGACATTGGCGCGACGGCTTGCTGTTTTTCCATCAATGTCTTTTCGCTTTTCCCTATGAAGACCTTTTTTTTCTTTTTCTTTACACCGAGAAATCATGTGGATAAAATTTGCCTCGATTAAAAAAACAGAGTCATCTTTTAATCTGGGCTGCTCTTCCCATCGGACCAACTGTCCATGTTAATGTTTTATCGGGCCTTTCGGGCTCATTCATCCACCTCCTTTGTGTGGATGCCAATGAGGCATCAGGCCATGGGAACCCAGTGTTTCTATAGAGCCGGCGGCTACTTGCTGCTGCTTGTGACTGCGTGAACATGAGCTTTATTAATAAACAAAAGCTGACGTGCTTGTGGCCTGAGAGCCTGCGAGTGATGACACCCGCCTTAGAAACATACCAAGGCAGGAGTCGTTGCCACAGTTGGTGTCATTAGCAAAGAAGCAACGGAGCCCGAACCGGCCTGGGGCTGCTCATCAGTACTTGTCACCGGGCTGGCGTCATTAGTCACCGTCCAGATGACAGGGAGGGGCTCTTGTAAAGGATATCTCACCCCCCCGTGGAGAGCCAAGTGTCCTCGCAAATAGACTGCTGACCTCCAGAGCGTCTCTGGTCTTGAGGGGGCAGAGTGGGATGAGGGGCTCGCGGACCGCAGGGCATAGCCAGTCCAGGGCCTCTCCTTTCTGGAGAGTCCTGAGAGTTGACCTGCCCCTGACCCCCATCCGCTCGATGAAGTTAGCCGACTGGTGACTCCTGCTCGCTCTGATAAAATGGCAGATTCCCCAGAAGAAGAGAGAGAGAGAGAGAGAGAACAAAAAAATAGTCCAGAGCCTCTCTGAAGGAGATACCCAGCAGTGACATGATAATCTGCTTGGTTAATGATTAGGAGGGGGGGGGGGGGGGGGGGGGGGGGGGAGGTTTGAAAGGCAGAAATGAAATGCAAAAAAAATAAAATCTTGACAGCTTTTTGATGCCTCTGCCTTTTGATTCCGTCTCTCCGCCGCTCTATGTAAATGACAGCAGCCCTCTCAGAGCCGAGGTTTCCCGTCCAACACGCGGACGTGTGATGGGTGATCGCGCTTTGATGTTGCGGTTCTGCCCCGATCGTCAGCGAGACGCAATTTACACACGGGCGCTTTTTTTTTTGATTTTCATTTAATGCACCTCTGTATCCGCACATTCACTGACACCGAATTAGAAAGACTTTGATGATTAGATAGAATCAACAGCTTTTGAAAATAAATGGGTTGGCGGATGCTCACTTATAAATTATAAATCCAATAGCCATTCATAACATGGCTCATTTGTTTTTTTTACACATTGTATTTTGACCTTTGTCTGAGGCTGTATAATTTGTTTTGTTGCATGGTTAAATGTTTTGTTATGAGAAACAGTGTATCAAATCTGGCTTAAATAATATTTAATTGGCAGAAGAAACGAGTATTCGTATTATTAGAAAGGGCTGGGTATTAAACCTCAATGCTTTCTGAATGCTGATCAAAATGTTTCCTTGGAACAAAACTTTGACGGAAACAAAGAAAGCTTAGCCAGATTCAGATGCCAGGATCAGATGGTATTGCCTTTCCAGATGGTTAGGTGATTATCTCAAACTAGAGTGGGGAATGCATCTGTGAAACCCTTGTTTTGTTTGTTGAAATTCTCTTTACAACCAATAAATCAAATGTTTTGACAAAAACAAACAAATATGTGGCTGTTGCAGGACTGTAATAGGCCTGACCAATCATTTCACTCTTCGACAAGCTGAGAGACACACACCTTTATGACGTGCTAAGGTGATTGGACAGAAGGGGATGAGAGACACACTTCTTAGATCTGGAATCAGTGACACAGAGAACGTTGTCAAACCAGAGGCTAATATGACTAATTAAATGGGGCTGTTAATGTATCATGATCCTGGCAGATATTTCATATCCTATTAGTTCTTTATTACAAAATTCAGGAAATAAGGGTTCCAAACAGGTACTTCCTGATGGGCTGAGGTTCTACCAAGGACCATTTGCTTCTGAAGAACCCTTTTATTTGAAGAGAGGATTTTTCAAGGGTTCTTTATAAGTCTAAGGGTTCCATTAAGAACCTTTTTCATCCAAAGAATTCTACTGGAGGAAAGAGTTCTTCAAGGATTGTTGTAAGCATGGGTGTTAAAAGGGATCGCCCACAATCCAGCCCACAAACCCCCAAAAATGTGATTGTGAATCATGATTGTTTTGGTTTGCTCTGCTCTGCTCCACATCAGCCCCTTGGGTTTCAAGATGAAACCTTTGCAACATGAAATGGTTCTTGGTAAACCCCCTGGTTGGGTTCTAAATGAAACCCCTGAGTGGGTTCTTGTCAGCACCCTTTGAGGGTGGAAAGGTTCAGGATAGAACCACCAGAGAGGGTTCTGGTTGGAACCATTACACCATAGAGGTGTTCTCAATAGAACCTCTCATAGGTCACATGGTTCAAGGTATTACCCTTTGAGTTGGCTTCTCTGTAGAACCGTCTCAAAGGGTTCCAGGTGCAACCTTTACAAACAGTCCTACCAGGAACTAAATGATGTCAAGTCCAAATAGTAAATACTAAAGTAGTTGTTTGGGAGACAGAGTAAGACTAACTTTAATTTAGGACAAATCGATGAAATCCCACAGGAATTCTGAGATGCATGGGAAGCTGTGGTTAGTGATTCAAAAAGAAGATATGTGAACCATGTGCTTTAATGTGACATTTAAAATGTTTGTAATATGTCCACACTCACCAGATGTTAAAAAGCCAAAAGGAGGGGGAGGCAAACAATGGCGAGTGAGAGCCAGAGTGACACAACATTTACAATGAACACCACATGTTGACAGCAATCCATCAGATACGCTCATGCAGCACTACAGTACAATAGCTGACTTCACTCACTGAAGACTTCCATATGGTGTGTGATCCATTCACACACACAGCAGACTGCACTCTGCCCGTGAGGTACAATACGCTTAAATGTACGAGCCTTGGGTGAAGAAGGCTGGTCGCCCCTGATCGTTCGCACTTTAACACCAAACCTTCTCTCATTCATTTCCCCCTTTGTGCTCGCCACAAACAGTGCGCTCAATCGCATTATCATTACAGAGCAAATCAGTCACATTAAGCCTCGGCGCTGTCAGTTGCCCCACGAAATCTCAGCTGTGCGCTGCCAAGAAAGCGTGGCAGGACATAAGATGCATGTGAAATGAGATTTGCATAAACAGTGTTGCTCCATCACTTATTTATTTTCTCCTCCCCCCCCGGCTGAAAAAAAAAAAAAAAATGCTGACTGCTTGCTGAATGCATCCCTGTGGGTGCATCAAACAGGTGTTGGTACTGCGGTCGGGGCTTCATTAATGAGATTGTTGTGATGATGACATAATGACCTCATCATGCTTTCAGACGTAGGTGTGGAGGCAGGGGAATCGTGGGGCAAAAAGAGCATATTTGAGCAGGTGGCGCCTCCTTCACAGGTCTTTCCAGCGTAAATCATTACATGGCTAATGGGCTCATGACATCAGTGTTTTTTCTATTAGCGAAGGAAAGGTGGTGAAGATTGGAGGAAGTGAGTCTCAGTTGAATCATTTCTGATCACTCGGAGCCAACAGAGGAGCTCTGCCACACACGAAAAAAAATTAAACGTATTTACAAAGAAAACAGGACATGAGGATTGGTCTGTGACACATAACAGTTATTATTTGCTTTTACCATCCTCGTGTTTGTTTTTCTTTCTATTTTGGCATGCTATTAACATCTTTAAACCTGGAATATTGGATTTGCTGGAGTACAGTCATTAGGGCTCTGCAGCTGTTTTTCAATGTGCTGTTGAAGTGCTGGAGAGCCAATGGAAACGCACTCTGTTGTTTTGACAACGGTACATGTCGCACTTTATAATGGAGTTCATTCTAGTCTGTGCATTAACTCATTTTGAACCAGTACCCAGGTAGAATAATATATTTAGCCACTTGCGTCAACCACGTTTGTTTGTTTGTTCTGATTGAATGCCGCCATCATGTTCCATAAGCCTTGTTATTTTGCATTAAAGTAAAAGTGAAGATTCTCAGTGGGACTGGGACACAAAACAGGTTCTTTTCTGAAGGGCTGATGTTCTACCAAGGACCATTTGCTTCTGAAGAAACCTTTTTTGAAGAAGGGTTTTTTCAAGGGTTCTTTGTAGGACTAAGCGTTCCATTAAGAACCTTTTTCATCCAAAGAACCACACTGGAGGATTGTTGAAAGCATGGATGTTAAAAGTGATCGCCCTTATTAATCCAGCCCGCACCCCCAAAAAACTGTGATTGTGAACCATGATTGTTGTGGGTTGCACTGCACCACATCAGCCCAGGCCCTTTGGGGTTGTAGATGAAACCTTTGGAATATAAAAAGGATCTCAGTAGAAACCCCTGGTTGGGTTCTAGATTAATCCTTGGAATAAAAAAAAGTTCTAGGCAGAACGCCCTGAGTTGGTTCTTCTCAGCACCCTTAGAAGGTGGAAAGGTTCTGGATAAAACCACCAGAGAGGGTTCTGGTTGGAAGGGTTCTCAATAGAACCTCTGATATGTCTCCCTGCAAGGTCATGGTTTTTGTTTTATTGGACTGGGTTATATTAACATACTGTTTCTGTCCATGTCTTATTTGCATGAATCAGGTTGACAGAAATACTATTTGAAAGAGTCTAACATTTACGAGTGCTGTGCCAGTTGTATACATCCCTATGCCATATACAGGATTTCCTGTGTCGATGCAGGTTGCTAATGCATTGTCGTTCAGCAGTCACGTACACACAACTGTCATTAAAGCTGCAGCTTCACAGCTACTTCACATTTAGAATGCAATCCCTCATATTCTTCCACACCATGCATTACAGTCATCTCACAAGTGTATTCAATACACAACTGACTTGTGATGTCATGTTAATTTTGCTTTTGTCCTGTTACGCTAACAACTAACAAATTAAACAGCCAACCAGTCGTGCCACTTGGAATAGTTTAGCACTCGGCATGAAAAGTCAATGTCTTTATTTTATTTTTTTACATCAACGCTCCAAATTTTCTTTGGACTGGCATGACTTGATTGGCCATGTGAAGCTTTTCAGAAAATGTTACATCAGTGTCCCCGGCTGGAACTCAGAAAAAGAGCCTGACTGACAGCAAGGAGATCAAGCATCTGTGTGTGTTTCTCCCTGAGTAATGAGGGTGTGTGTGTGTGTGCAGGCTTTTTTGTGCGCATGCTGGTGTTTATGTGTGTGCACTTTTGTCTGTTGATACATGGTGGCTGGGGAACGTGAGGTAGTATGTCCTTTTGCGTGCAGGTGGGTGAATATGAGTGCGTGTTTATGTGTGTGTGTGTGTGTGTGTGTGTGTTTTTGCACTGGGCAGGAGCGGACTACAGGCTCATGTTATAGTCTGCTGTCACAGTTCACTGAAGGACCCGCTATCCACTGACAACGCACACACACACACGCGCACACACACACACTTTCATCTGAAATTTCATAGATGCATTCGGGCAGCTCAATGACAACACGTCTCTATTCCTGCTCTAAACCTCCCAGCACCGAGCAAACTTCCTTACTAAGCTGCAAATTGGCATTCTGGGACTATCGCTTCACTCATCTCGAACGAGTCTTTTGTGGTTTGAAAGCCTTTTGAAAACTTTTTTTTTTCTTCTGTCTGTGTGTCATTGGGAGACATGAAGCACTTTCATAAAAAAAAAGTGAAAAAAATTCAAGAAAAAAAAAAAGCGTTGCCTTTTATACTTGCATATTTTTTTAACTCGATGAACGGCTTTGTTTACACTGTTTGTAACTTTTTTATTTATGTGCAGTCGGCATAGCTCCAATACAAAGTCGAGGGTATAGTTTATTAGTTATTTCCTGTGTTGGGGAGGAATGGCAAATCTGGAGGGTTCCATTGCCTCTGAGGTGTGAAGGAGGCCCTGTTTTTTTTGTTTTTTTCCCCTGCAGCGTGGCCTCTTCTTGGGGGATGGAGGATGGAGGTTGTGTGCAGAGGGTTTGTGGACAGAGAGGAAGAGGGTCAATCATGTTTGCAACAGGACAGGCTTCCCCCTTGAAGTGGGAGACAGTGGTAGGAAGTGTCCAGATTTATGGCTCTCTGTAGCCGGCTCATTGTAGCCGCCTTCACTGTGGCAGTTGACCGGCGAGCAGCAACAGAAGGAGAGAGAGAGAGAGAGAGAGAGTGAGAGAGGAGCTGTAAATCACAGTGAGAGTGTGGCTCAGAGACACACACACACCACACACCCGCATACACAAACACATCCAGCCCTATGCTCACAGTTCGCAGGCGGATAATGTGCGAAGGAAAAGGGACGGCTCTCCGGCAGCCCGCTGACTAGATAGAGCTGTTCTGGCACAGAAGTTTTTTTCTTTCTTGCTTGACTTTTGAAACTTTAAACTTCTAGAGATCTTAAGATGTGATGAGTTACATGACACCAAGGACTATAACATTCTTTTGAGGCGCATTCTTAGATTTGTATCTATAGATCCATGGTCAGCCATTAACATATAAAATACATATAAGGGGTGTCCGTCCTGAGAGCGTCTATTCTGTTTAGGCCGCACAATTTTTGAATGAGATTATTAGAAAATGACTTGTTTTACGCTCTGGAGCTACCTGGATGCAGAGCTGCATCCAAATACACATAATGATGTATATGTTTTTTTGGAGAATGACAAAATCCTGTTTGGGAAAATTTGGATGATTTTTGCAAAATTCTAGGTGACGTTCTGGAATATGGAATATGTGCACGTGTCATCAATATTCGCTTGCAATTGCATAACGCTTTTACACAATTAGAAATTTGGCGATAAAACAGCAAAAAACTTAAACAACCAACAGTCAACGTGATGACTACAATCATCCCCTAACCACGCTCATTATTGTAACCATGACAACGAAACATGACTCCCATAACCTAGTAATTGCTTGACCCAAACCACTAAACATCATCATTTTTTTTGCCTGATTTGTAACAGTTTTGGAAGATGCAGACAAATGATGTTGTCTTTCTTGTAGGGATGTCGGATCAAAAAAACACTTCCCGGGAGGGCAAATGGTATATTATTACCGTTTCATTTGGATGACTTGTTGTTTTTTCAGCCTACTTCATGTACCAAAACTGGTTTTGCTACAATTGGATGAAAATTGTTAGAGTGGTGAGAAAATTGCTTTGCCAAAAGTCAAAGCGGCAGCTCATCAGTTTTGGCAGGAACAGGCTTGGCGTGTAACATCTTAAACCAAAGAAATGTTGCATCCATGCCTTTTCATTTAAGGAGTCTGGGGCCAAGATACCAAAAAAATGAATCTTTTTCTTCGGGCAACATTCCACCGAATTTCACTGGCATCTCCCAAGTACTTTTTAATACCCTAGCTGAGACCAACAAACACGGGGCTGAGTCCTATAAAAGACGGTATGTGTGGGATGTCTCATTGGCAGCAACATGAGGTCCTGTGAGGAGGGGTTAATGCAGACAAATAGCATCACTGTTACTCTCTGCAGCCCGTGGGCTAACTGGGCCTCGTGCACACACACACACACACACACACTAATGTCTATCCCCGATATATATCCACAGGCCTCCTTTCAAATACAGGAAAAATGACTTTGATTTCGGCAAAGGAAAATGTATTATCTAACTCACATCCGCCATGTCTGACTCGCAGACGTTTACTATTAGCTCATGGTCTCGCGTGTGCATGTGTGTGTGATAGTCACTACTGATCTGAAGGTGTCCGGTTTACTCCACTCTAATGTTCCTAACAGTGAAAACGGCCCTCGGCCTCTTTTAAGCACCATTGGGTCCATCTCCTTCACTGAGGGTTGCTCGACAAACAACGCTTTGTGCGCGCATCTTCACGAAAGGCGTGTACGGAAGGCGAGAGGTGCCCACAGCCCTAAAGCGAGGCCCCGCAATCCGCTCATCGGAGCTCAATGGCTTCAGCAGACTGGGGGTGGTCTCTTGTCATATTCAGACCGCTGCGCCCACATGGACTCTGGCCCGGTTAGACCATCCATCCTTGCAGCGGCTGTGAGCCCCCCCCCCCTTGCTGAACGTGCGCTGTACCCCATGTGTACACAAGATCTCTGGCCTCAGCGGGGGGAATGTTTACCCAGCTGAAGTCCAACAGAGTTGCACTCTCTCCCAGCTGTACTGTACTGACTGCAGTGGAAGTCACTTAGGACACATCTATTGACCAATATCAGATACGTGCAGGCTTCTCTGGGGTTTTATAGCTTCGTTAAACATCTTAATGTGTCTAGTTTTAGACTTGTTTATTTTGGCATTTTTCTACCTTTATGTAATTGTAATGCCTGCTGTAATGTTTCCAACCCATACTGCACATGTGCATTTGCAGCTAAAGCTAATTTAAGCACATAAGGGGAAGATTAAAAAACGCACACACACAAATACAAAAATAGACATTTTACCCCACCTCCAAATCTTTCAGCCTATAGGAGTCAACCGTTTTGTTGCAAAGATGCACTCCGATTGCAAGTCCCAACGCTGCAAGGCAAAGCGGGATTAGGAAGCAGGATCAGCAGCAATGCAACGCAAAGCAGCTGAGCTTTGCAAGGCAAAACTGCGAGCCCAAAAAAATGAACAGCTCTCTGTTAAATGTACATCAGTGACGGTTAATCACTTTGAGTGGTGGTTTCAAGCACACGTTGGCGAGGTATGAAGGTACAGAAATGCAAAACGTTCTGCACACAATGGAGAGAAACAATAGAATTGGTTGTTCAACTGTCAAAGCAGACCTGGCTGCTTGGGATAAAGACAGATCTCATGTAATGTGCTGCAGACCTGCCTACCTTAACTGCAATGGTATTGCACGAATATGATAATAAAACCTGTATTCTGAGTTTCTGCACACGGCAGTCTCGCTGGAGACAGGTTGGCTATAGAAATATAAAGATAAAAAGGTCATTCTGAAGGTGACACTTCATGCGTCTTTGACTTGTGCTGCTCAGACGGTAACAGAAGGGAGCGTTTCTATTACGTTCTCTCAACGGAAATTCAGATTTTCTTCTGCAGACTTCAGGTGTCAAATTATCCAAACTCATCATAACCTGAAAATAAAATCCCTCACCTTCCATCGCCTATCCTCTTTCAACCACCAGACCAAAAAAAAAAAATCAAGGGAAATGTTTGACTACACCTTCAACCCTTTGCACAGCCATAATTCAGCCTCTCAATCTGTCGGCTGCAGCGGCGCAGCAGCTCCATCATCACGCAATAATGCCGGACTCGGTCGTGGGCGAGGAGATGATGCTCTGCAGGGGACGCTGATTCCCCCCATCGCCGCGACACGAGACCAGCCTCTGCCAAGTGCCGGCGAGATTTATCGCCGCGTCTGTTTGAATGTAGCCAATTTCACTTTAATATGATATTAAAGAATGATGCATGCCTGAGCGTCGGATGTTCCCGCTGAGGGAGTCACGCCTGCACCATGGCGGCGTTCAAAAACCTGGCAGATACAGCTGATGTAATGTTCAATATTGATAACAGCCCTGAGTGGAATGGGCTCTGATCATTTAGGGAAAATATCCTGCGTTTTCTTTTTTAAACTACCATTTCCTGGCCCCGGGCCTGGATTCGTGTCATCCATCAGTTGGGTTTGATGGGCAGATATCCACAAAGCTATCACCGCCGCTGAAATGAACTCTGTCTGTGAAAACAGAGCAGAGCAATGTGCTTCAGGTGCGCTTCATTTGAAACTGGGTATTGTGTCTGAGATCTTTGTATAATAGGTTTTCATCTTTTAAATGAAAATTAAAGATGGATGGAGTCTAAAACATGGCTGCTGTCACAGAGTTGTGTTTTAGTGGACCATACCGATGGTTCTGCATGTTTTAGCCCATTTCACTTTTGAATTATTTTAAAATTGGATGTATTTATTTCTACGATTACCTAGTTATTGGATGGTAACACTGTACAGAAATGAATGGAAACCTAGTCTAGAACGGATGGAAAAAACACAACCAAAACAATCAGCAAAAATGTAACAGTTTTCTCTATTTTTAGACGAAAAATAGCCACGTTTACGGCCGTGTCTGTGTGTGGTGGTCCCTCTTCCTGCCTCCGTGTGCGTCTCCAGCGTTCAGTGTGTCAGCTCTTGTTGATTTCCGCAGGGGAAGTTGCCTCAGTGCTATCCTCAGACAAAGCCCTGACCCAGGGGTTAAGGAATGTGAACCCGGGGCCGTGACGATCAAGACTCTCCCTCAGGGGGCGGACAATGCTGAACACCTCAGCAAACGCCCTAATGATCTCACATGCTTTTGTGTTCCTCGTAGAACACTTTTTTCTTCTTCTTTTTCACAGAAAAACAAACAAAACAAATGTCAAGTATTTCCTCCTAATAAAAACCAAATCAACTATTCGTCTGACTACTTGCCTTGAGTAGTTTCCTCTATTTGGTTGATAGAAGATTATCTTAATTTGAGATTTAAAAAATAAATTGGATTCCAGTAGTGCTACAACTGTATGTCGACTCATCCAAAACAGTTTTGATAATCAATCGAATTAATCACATTGCCCGTTCGGAGCGGGCCGATTGCTTGCTTTGCCCCGCCGGAAGTGCTTCAGGAGAACCGCTCGTCGACTCCAGGGAAGTGAAGAAGAGATCGGCTGTGAGTTTATCCGGCAGCAGTCACCTGCTTTCGACTGCCCGCTCTTTGGTCCCAAGCAATACACCCGCCAAGTGTGGAGTAGATCGGATGAACGGTCCTTGAGATAAACGAAGGACAAGCATGCATGCGTACACACAGACTGAGACTCCTTGCAGTTTGTTTATTGAATTCCATTGGGTTTTGGACCAATGGTTGGACATAACAAGCTGTTTGAAGACATCACCTAAGACTATCTTCTGACATTGCATTGGATGAATAATTGACTGGAATGAAATGCAGTGTATATTTATCCGAACATTCCTCAGGATTGGACGCCATTGTCATTGCCGCTGAAAGAGGCCATATTCACTTTTACGGATGAGCTTGTCGTGAATGGTCCAAGTACAAAGGCGACCAAAAGGCCTCTTGTCTCATTTATCACCCACTTTAAGAGCGGGCGAAAGAGGAGGAGGAGGTTGGCTGTCAAAGCAACCATAGCAGAGTGTATCCTAATGGTGGTCTCCCACCCCCTGAGGCCCAAAACACGTTGCTTAAAGTGGAGGGAAACACAGCGCGAAAGAGGAAGAAAGAAAGAACCGAGCCAAGAGCTATCGCGATTAAAGAGGTAGGTTTAGACTCGACGCCTCCTCCTGCAGAGGTGTGAGTCGTTGAGGAGAGCCAACGACGGCCTCCAGAGGATTTATGCGGGTGGAGGTGGAGGGGTCGGAACGCTATTAATCACGGCCCAAAAGTCGAGGATTAAATAGCTCGTTGTAGCTCGGGCAGATGAGGGAACGCGGCCCCGTGGAGGTGTTTGAAAAGGCCGTGTTGTGTCTGTCTTCTATTACAGAGCGGAGGCCCCGGGGAGCAAAACAGCCTCGGGAACCGACGACTAATGGGATGTCCAATCGCTCCTCTTCCCTCCCTCCCTCCCTCGCTAATGAGCATTCACCTCGCCGATTATGTCGCTTAACATCGCCGCGCCAACGCGACACCCTCTGACGACTGACAATTGTTTACTCGGAAAGATAGATGAAGGACGCGTTCACACAAAAGCAAGGCCTTGAGTGGAATTATCGCTCCTCACACATCTGCACACCTACACATGAAAAAAGCATGCACACACACTAACACACCTTTGAACAGTGCCCAATCAGACTTAGCTTTAATCTTTTTCCTTTTTTTCGCGCAACTGCCTTTGATCTTTGATGTGCCGTGCATTGCATTAATTATGCATCTCGCCCTCAGTGCAAACGTGGTGAACACCTTCGAATACAGGAGCCTGCTCATCGCGAGGGCCTGGAGGATGGCTGCAGGAGGAGTATGCATACCCTACATCACGCTCCCATATACAGTGCACTGCATAAGGGATTTTACAGGGGGGGGGGAGGGGGTTGTAAAGCCTGCATCTGTGGTGCTGTCCTTCGATCCGGGCCAAAGGAGGGACATTTTTCACTCTCCTGGAACACGCGCCTGCCTCTGTGTAGAGGGCCGGAGTGTCGAAGGGGAGGAGGCGCACACAAGACGGATGTGGCTTGAATTAGGGCATAAACTGTCATGTCCAGAACAGATAGAGCGGCTTTTCTCTTCTTTTTTTTTGTGTTGTGCCATGTTGGCAGATCACACAGTATGAATCAAGTAAGCATCAGATGTAGAGTGGGGGACTTTTGAGACAAATATCAATATTGTAAGTGTGAAAAGATGTTTAGCTTGCACAACTTTATTGGTCTGGATTTTTATTTATTTTTTCAAAATAATCACAATACCGTATCGTTAAGAATGGGTTATAATAGCTAGTTTACATTTTTTATTTGGTAACAGCTGTTTTTTTTGTCAATCTTGGTTGTTTCAAGGGCAACAGTACATCTTAATCTCAATGCACAACAACATTCTTTTAACAGTCATATCACTAAATTGCAAATATGCATTGCACAACTTTGAATGTCAGCCCTGGATTTTGAGGTCTTTATTTACAAAAAATAAATCAATAGATTAAACTGTGTAGGCGAGTGTAGTTTCTAGAGAGAGAGTGAGAGAGAGAGTGAGAGGGAGATGTGCTAATTACATCAGCGGTGAGGAGCCTATAGGCACAGTTCTAACATCTATCTACCGGAGCCAACGGCCCTGATTCAACAGATGTGATCAGGTTAGAATAACAGCAGATAAGCAGCAGAAAGAGAAGAAGGAGCTGCTGTTTAACTGAAAAAGTGGCTCCGCGTGCTTTTGGAAAACCTCCGCCGTCCTCGAAGGCAATCTGCAGACTGTAAATGCTAAAAAAAAAAAATGCGCTGTGTGTTTACTTTCTTCATATGTTGCTAATTTCAAAGTTCACGATAAGACTCCCCTGGCCTCGCATATCTGCGGTGTCGCTGCAGCTCGGCACTACGTCGGTGGGAGTACCCCCTGCACGGGTCCCTTTTTTTTTTTTTGCAGCGCACATCCAGTAGTTGGAGTTGTTGCCACGGCGAGCGCGAGGAGGAGAGGGAGAGGAGAGCGCAGCAGCTGAGTGAGCAAACAAGAGGGCAGAAACATTTCGGCTATCTTTCCGAGACTTATCACGCGTCGACCTGTCACTTTTACCGCTTCGTGCCGAGTCTTAACTTGAAAGAGGACCGCAGCAGCACCAGCAGCGCCCTGGTCTGGTGGTCTGGTCTGCCCGGGCAGTCCGCCTGCGAAAAAAAAAAAAAACTCCCCGAAACGCGGTCGTCTCAGCGGGCATGAGCTAATCTACCAGACAGTCATGGAAACCAAACCGTTCCTGTCATTGGGTAAGTTTGTTTGTTCAAGCCTTGCTCTGTTTTAAATGTGTGGGTTATGATGGGACTCTTTTTTTTTATCGGTGGATTAGTGTGAAACGTGTCCTCGCGCTGTGCCCCCTTTTCTTGACAGCGCGTGCCAGACGCATCAACATGTTCGGAGCTCTTGTCGAGCTTTAAGCGGACGTTGTCTTATTTTCGCTCGTAACTTCAAGTAAAAGCAAACATGCCCTCTCCGTGTTGCATATCTAAACGTTGCCGTGCGAGCCGATGACATTTCGCTTTGATACGGAGTGACATCTCGCTCGGGAGGAAGCTGCGCGCATACCTCGCGCGCGCTGCAATTAAATGCAGGCTGGTTTTTTAAACTTTGCTCCTAACTTTTGTTCTAATGAATGTCGGGAGATTTGCAAACCGAGATGAGTCAACGTACTTTAGCGTGTGCTGTGCGCGTTAAAGAGACTGAATTCTAACATGACTGCATCAACAGAGGGGTTTGAACTTGCACGAGCAGTTTATTTTTCTTGTTGTTACCCGTTTAGCACGCGTTGTCTGCTTTTACCTTTTACCTTAAATGTTGCGTTTACGTTCTGTGCGTTTTTATTTTCAAGCTTTACGTTGTCTTTCACGTGACTCGGTTCAACGTGCTTCCGTTTGACTTTGAAGGTGCAGACTGGTATGTGGTTTTAAACTTGGCCCTTGTGCTCAAACAAAGTTGCTCGACTTGTTAGGGACAGCCTGAGTTTGTGTCTTCAAACTAAATATTAGCTCAGGTACAAACAGGTGACACGTGCAGGAGTGGGATAACTGCACCGGGACCTCAACAGTCTTGTGTGGATGAAAAATGCAAATTGAATCTGCAAAAGGATCATAAACTATGCAGGGCGCTTGGTTAAAGGTACTGCATTTGGCACTATTTGTTGAGGGAGTGCAACTGTCACATTTATTTTTTTCACCAGAAAGCACTTCAAGGCATAATGAGGGCCTTTTACACAGCTGTCATCATTTCAATTAGTGACGTTTGAGTTTCCAAAAAAAAGTTTGAATGTGAATTGAAAACCATTAATCCAAGTCATCAAGGGCTCCTTATTTTTTTTTTTTAATTCCTTTTCAAGCACACACTGTCAGACACACACACACACCGCACTGTAAATAATTAATGCTGAGCTGCTACTGTGAGTTTGTCAAAGTGAACAGAGCAGACCCTTGCCCCCCCCCCCAACAGCAGAGACACAGCACAGAGCTGTGGGCCAGACCTGTTATTGTGTCTGACACTCTTTTCATGAGGGCGTCGCATTACAACCTCGACACGGTATATACTCGGCCTCGCCTGGATGCACCGAAGGAGATTCACGGGGGGAGGAGGGGGGGTGTACTTCTGAGACGACGGTGCGGCTTTCTTCTGTTACAGGGGGGGGGGGCCTTGCGCGCCGACACTGTCGCCCGCAGCGGCCCTTTTTATGTGGCTTCCCAGAAACACTCTCAACCCGCCGGCGTTTGCACACACACACACACCGACGACGGTGCTGTTATTACAGGTGCACCGTATTGCGTGGCCACGCTGAAAGTGCTTCTAGTTTCAGAGTGCCTGAATGTACGCCAGAGTAGCTCATGCCAGACACTTCCTGATCTGGAAGGCTCAACGCTTTAATTGTTCAGATGATTAGGAACGCTCCTCTTCCTCCTCCGCGTGTGCTGCATCAGCAGCTCTTCCGTGGTCCTAATCTGTGGGCCTCGCCGTTTATATTTAAAACTTGCTCCCATCAAAAGGTCCACTTGAGTGCCGATTTGTAATTTGCCACTTCAAGGACGCCAGCCGCTATCTGCGAAAGTCCTTGGAACGTATCGATTAGCCGCTCGCCCGGTGTAATTATCTGTCGCGCCGCATTAGACGACCTGACGTGGGTACAACTCTACAGTTATGGATCGGTTGTCGGCTGTGATGACCACAGCCCCCCCTCTCTCCCTTTGGCACCTTGTGCTTGGTGCTCCAATATCTGACAGCTGTGAAGACTGAAGAGACGACATTGAGAGGAGACTGTGTCCTTTTAGTCGGAGCAATGTGAGGCTGGTCATGATGGTTTGTCGGGGAAATAATCGGAGAGCGATTGAGCGGGAGCTCTTCAACTTTAAGGCCAGTCAGATCCGTAGTCTTTTAATAATTTGATTGATTATTTTAAAGGCTAATATGTGGGCCCCCGTAGGTAGTTCTCCTGAAGCAGGTTTCAGCGGCTCAACGTTTGCACATTCCGGGCTTTATTCTTAGTTTTCTCCTCGTCTGAATCAGCGGGTCTGAGGATGTTGCAAAGTGTCTTGTTCGGATTGTAAAGCCCTCAAGAGACAAATTGAGGCGATTTAGATCCAATGAACTTGAAAACTATTAGACGACCGTGTGAGATGTACAGCCAACATTCATATTTAGAGAAAAGATTAAAGAAGACAGGTTGTTGTTACGTCAAACCCCACGTGTGTTGTCTTTCCTGAATCCGGTGGAACTAAACTCTTTGGTGCTTTCTGTTTAGGGGAGCATAAGGTACCACCAACACACACACACACACACACACACACACACACACAGAGAAACCAATGAAGTTCATGGTCTTTGATGAGAAAGTGAGAATCATGATGGTGTGTGTGTGGGAGAGACCGACATTCCTTTTCTGGCAGTAACTCAGGAACAAAGGTAACACAGGGAGAGAGGGTGTGTGTGTGTGTGTGTGTGCGGTGGGAGTGGGCTGGTGGAATTACACTGCCAAAAGCATTTGGCCAAGTTTGTCTTTTTACTGCCGTCCAGTTTTGTGTTCCTGATGTGACGCTTTTGCTCCCCTTTTGAGAAAAGGGGCTGCAGCTGTCATTTTTATTGGAGGAGTTTTATAGCGAGACTTAATGGCTTAAAGTGACAGCTCTCTCTCTCCCCCTCCCCATTCTCTTTTTTCTCTCTCTCTCTCTCTCTCAATCTCACCCACGAGGCCTTTTACTGAAGCAAATCAAAGAACAACTTCCACCACTTTCCCACCCCTCACCCCTGCCAACATCCAAACCCAACTGTACAAGCTTTACGCTCCAATTACGAACACAGCGCGAGTGTTTTTTTATAATTACACGAAACTGTAGACCAGTTTTTTTTTTTTTCTGCTGATCATTACAAGGCATGAGTCGTTGGCTTCAGATAAAACCGGAGCACATTTTGGCTCATCATGCTCTTTCCCTCCGCAGCCCCTCGCTTATTTACGTTCTAAACATAGCACGAATCAGAAACTTCTGAGAGGCCTCTCGACGCACAGAACGGCGGGATGACTCAGATGGCTCGTTAATTATTTGTGCAATGAGCTGCTCCGCTCGCAGGAGGTCTTTATTGATACCGGCCCGCGCTGAACTTTGCACCCCGAACCTTGACCTCTGCTCCTCGCGTGCTCGATCATTCCAGGAATTCCCCTTCGGCGTTCAATCTGTTGTTGGAAGTGTCTAAAGACAGTAGCATGTCGATCGTTATTTCTGTTTGTCTTACTGTCTGTGTTCCTTTATACTTTTTTCCCCATCCTGTGGGGTTCCAGAATTTGTGATTAGTGGCGATAAAAATTGGTGCTGCAACTGATTATTTTAATTCTACTATTAAAAAATGTGGAAAAATAGCCTTAATTAAGTCCAAGGTGACATCCTCACATCCTCTGAAATATTGAGTGTACACAGAAAAGCAACAAATGAACACATTTTAAAAGCTAGAACCAGGACTCAATTTAAAATGAGAATAAACCAATGTTTTTTGCCGTTTACACTGAGAGTTTGGATTCGTCACTACTCAGTGTTGGAGTCATCCGAGCACCTTTGGTGTCAGCGTTTATTGCGGGTCCTCCGAGGGTCTGAATGGCTGATTTTCTTTTCTGCGGGCGGGTAGTATTCAGGCTGCTGTACGGCGCTCTTTTGAAGTGGAAGTGGAGATTCTCTGGAAAACCTCTTGTGTGGATTCGGCCAGATCGCGCTCGTAATTCGCATCGAGAGCAAAGGTCGGTTCACCGCCTCTCTCTGCTCCGCGTGCATCACGGCGACCCTGACATGGAAAGGATCTATATAACCGAGGAAGAACGCGGCGTATCGTAGACGTGTTGTGACGTTACAAAACCCTGCCAAAAAAGCAACTCAAAAAAAGGAAACCGTGGCTGTCAGTTGGCATGTTTTCAATAATAAAAACAATCGCCGCCTCTTCTGTGATCGCCACAATGCATGAAAACATCTCTGTGTTTTGTAATTAAGCTATGAGCACATAGGCTTTGATGGGTATTCACTGGAGAGGGATGACGAATGGAGTGAATCCCAGCTATGTTATGCTCCTCCGTGTCATTATATTTCCGTTATGCCCACTTTTTTTTTTATCCACGCTAATTATAATTGGCCCGATGAGAACCACAGATGTATTAAAAAATAAAAAAGTGTTGATTTATTTCCCTTAAAGTAGTTTTGTAGAGCAATGCAGCAGGAGTGAATAGAATCATTTTCTTTCTTGCATGCAGATGACGGGGTCGCGGAAGTGAGATTAAACTACAGCGGATCATTGCTTTACATGTTGTAATAATATGTATCAGTGTGCTGCGTGATCAAAAGCTGGAAGGATGCGTTTGATGTTGCTTCACAGAAAGAAACGGACTGCAACTGTGAAGTTTTTTTTTTTTTTTTTTATTAAAACTGTATATTCAGGTGTCTACACACAGCACCCCCCACTGAAAATAGCCAAGATCCACACACGTGTCTATGTACATGTAAACACTAGCGAGGTAATTAAGACGCTGTCTGTTGCCGCTCCATTGCGGTTTTCTTTTTGAGGTCACATGGAACCAGAGGAGGTGTCCCAGTGTGCCCTGCCGCCGCCGTTATGTTTGTGTGTCACCTTGCCAGATGACAGCGGGGGTGGGGATTCCACGCACTGCTAGGCACAGGGCCACGGAAATCCCACAGCATGCAAAACACACCTCGGTCATGTCCTGTGTGTGGGTGACTGTGTGTCAGTGCAAGCAGGAGGCAGCCGTTTTGAGAGGACAGGGTGGAGGTCATGTGCATATACACCTGCACGCCAACAAATTCATATCTGGACTCTATATTTTTGCATATCAGATTAATTGCTAGCTATCTTTTTTGTTTTTAAGATTTAGGTAAAGAGCGTTTCCACTAATGCTCTGGCTTACACAGTTACGTGGAAGGTTTGCCATTATCATCATGGCGAATGTTAAAGTCAATCTTGAATGTTTTTGTATTTACAAAGGGAAGATTTATTTTCTTTTTTCTGCCAAGAAACACATTTAGAGCTGGCTAATGACAGCCTCCATGTTTCTTTCCCCGGTCAGGTGGAGGTTTACACTGGCAATGAGAATGAGATCAGGCCCCAATGAGCCCGCCTCAGACTGCCAAATGTAGTTACTTCTTCTTCAGAGAGGGAGAGAGAGATCCACTCGATTCCAACGCACAGAAAAGGCTTTTATTCCCAGAGTAATGACTTCTTTGGGAACAGCCATAATTTAATTTAGAATTTGGCGGAATAAGGCACAGTGCCCACACCAAACACAAGTAGCTTATAATAGCCGATGCTTTTACACTACACATTTTCAGCCAACCTGCAGATGTGATAATATTTAAGAATTAGCCAATGAAAAGCCAGTATTGGCTCGATGAACCTGGCATGATCATGGGCCCGTAATGCTCCCAAAACGATCATGACTTCTCTGAGGCGTTTTCTAGGGATGCACCTATCCGATATTGAATATTGGTTACTTGCTTGTTTTGAATGATAAGTAGCAATTCAGTCAATTTACATTTCTCTATTTATTTGTTACATTTTCTTTCTTTCCGCCTTTCATTTCCCCCTCCCTCGGAGTCATCTCTGCAGTGATCGAGCACCTTCGAAGCTATTCAAAAAGATATCGGCTCGAGGATTTCCAGATCCTATAAGAGCGAGCTGTCAAGACGCAGTGGGAAGTATTTTTTTCCCCAACTTTCACGTCATCCTCGCATTAAAAAACAACTCTGGATTTGGGTTCAAACTTTGGGGAAGCGGCTCTTCAAACCGGTCCGTGAGATTAAAGGCCGCGGCCGCAATTATGATACACAGAAGATCCATTACAGGAGCTACCAAACGACTCTTGATTACGGATACCGAGGGACGTCGGCGAGACACAAAAGCACTGGCGCAGGTCACCTCAGAAATGAGTGCGAGGCATAGATACATGCGGGTTGTAACTTTCACCTTATTTTCACAGGCTGCTGTGCATGAGAGAGAACAAAGATAACATGTGAGATAACAGGGTTCCTCTGTGGGTTTTCTCTCTCCGCCTGCAGTAGAGAGAGAGTGATTAACTTTTTGTTGACGCCTGCAGGCCTAGCATGCTCGTACATCCGCCCAGACTGTGGCCTCAACACACACACACACACACACACACACTTGTATGTGTGTGCACAGGCAGACATGTGCAGCACATGCAGAAAGGCTGCACAGAAGTCTGTAGGGCTCTGTCACCTATGCTGAGACACCTCGTTGCTGGCCGCCTGGTTTCAGGAATGTTCTAGACGGCAGGAAGGGTGTTCTTTTAAGAACGCCGGGGGGGCGGAGCTTACTATATGGAAAAAAACCAACAACAACAATAACGCCGGCTACTAGATATGGTATGTTGAACATGCACGTAACGAGCAGCGCTGCAAACGACTGAAAGGAACGGTCCCATTTCTCGCGTAGGTGTCCGTTCCCTCCCTTCCTCTGCCCACAACGTTCGGTCTATTTGAGTTAGTTTTATTGCCCCGCGAGGGAAACTTGCTTTGCAGACGGGGTTTTTTTTTTTGCAGTAAAATCACAGAGTAGAGCCGTGTAATACAAAAACAATGAGGCCACGTGATATCAGACAAGAGTGAAACACATAATAAATGGCCCATCTCGACCACGGTAACACCAGAATGCAGATCTTTTTTGTTTTTTCAACTGAGCTCCACTACTTAGTCACTGAAAGTAGGAAGACTGAATGAATGCAGAAAGCTCATTAAGTGGCGACTGAGTTCATATTAGCTGTAGATTTTATTAAACCTGTTTATTAGATTGAGAAAACCCTTGCGTTGTGCCACCGAGTCCTGTTTGGATTTACTCGCATGGCTTCGTGTCACCGTTCCATGACAGTGACACTTCTTCTTGCTCTCTCTCTTGCTCTCACACAATGCTGTCAGAATCCAGCGCAGACGCAACCCCCACCTTGTATATAAATCTGCCATTTAGGGGGAGAAAACGTTGAGCGACCAGGTTTACTAGACAGACGGGAGACAGGCAGGCAGGTGCAGGTGCCGGCCGTGTCTTTGTCGTCGGCGTTGTGCATACCAGAGCGCTGACAGTTAAACAAAAAAAACTTTCCCTGACAAGTTCAAGTGTCACACTTGGGACGCTTTCTTCTGTTTCAGTGCGGACCAGGGCGGAAACGGGAGAAGGCTGCAGATTAAACCGGACAGATAGAGCGTAGAGGGCCCTTTATTGGCAGGACCGCAGGCATACACTAGGGCTGCAGCTCACCTTTTATTATTGATTAATGTGTTTTTTCTGTGTTCGTTTTATCTTCTAACCAGTTTATCATTCATGAAAAAAGATCCATAACAACTTCCTATTGGTTGCTTTGCGTGATATTTTACTCAAACACAGAAAAAGTGCAAAATGCCCAACTTTGAGGAGCTTTAACCACACTGTGTTTGACGCATGCACATCTGCATAACCTGGAGCGTCACAAAGGGGGTATGGTATGTGCGTTTGCTTGGGCATGCACATGTGTCAGCGTGTACAAGCCCGCACACGCATGCTTTCAATGTGCCATGTGTATGCTACAACATGTATATGTGTACGTGGTGGTGGGGATAGTCGCCGGAGCGCTGTAGAGTTGAGCAGCTGAGAGTCAGTGAGCTGTCTGTCTGGGAGAGGGAGGGTCAGGGGTTGTGGCTGGGTCACGCTCTGTGGGAGAGGTGAGGAGAGGAGAGGCCTGCGAAAAAAGGAAGTGGGAAGCGTGTTGTTTTCATTTCAGGTCCTGCTTCATTTTGTGCATCAGAGCAGCTATTGTTAGTAACAGAGGTAATTGTTAATTGATCCAAAGAGCGATAAAAACTAGGCACCTAACACTCCCTCTCTCTCTCTGACACACACACACACACACACACGCATGTGCTGTGGAGAATGAGAGTGGATGTTTATTACAGGATCTTAGTGAATGCTAAGGTGCCCCGGGGGCTATTAAAGGCCTCACTTAAAAGGCACTATCAGAGGCACACTGATGAGGGCTGCTTGAGGGGGGGAGGTATGGGGGGGGGGGAGTTGTAGAAAGAGAGTGAAAGGGAAGAAAAAGAAGTCCCTGGAACAGCGAGCAGAAGGAGGGGACTGAACAGGGTGAGCACATCTGGATTGCCTCAGCAGAATATTTGTGCAACATCTGGAAAAATCGGCTGGAATTTAAGGGGTCCCTCCTTTCATTTTGGTTATATTTCCCCCTCCTATTTATTTTTTATTTTTTTACTTCGTCCTCTCCTCCGTCCTGTTTTCAGCATCTTCAAAGTCGCGCGGCAGGCGCATAAAAAGAGTCCCGCGGTAACGCACGTCGAGCCCTTGCAGACTTTTATAGCGGGGGCCAAATTGGGCCCATGTGACCGACTCCCCTTTGCGCAGGGCCCGGGCTAATTAAGTGGCACAGAAGTGAGAGGGCGCCCGGCTGTGGACCCAGACCTACACCATTCCTTGGCCAAGCACAACTCCTCGTAAAAAAAGCAATCCTCCACTTTCCGCAGACGGTAAACTTTAAACCCCAGCGTGAAAGAAAAACAACCTCATTGTTTTGTCCTCGACTGGCACCGACGTGGACTTTCCTCGTACGGCATGAAAGAGCCACCGTGTATCATGATCACAAACAGGCTGCCTTTGTGTGCTTTCAAAAAGCTTTTTTCAAGTATTGGTTTGTTGTCGCCGAAAAAAAAGAAATGCATGCACAAAGAGCGTGTTCATGAGCCTCCCTCTGAGGCGTGAGGTCCCCAGAGGGATGACAAAGTCCCCGTATTGTTTCAACACCTACAGTCAATTTGTACTCTGCGTCTCCCCCCCCCCCCCCTCCCGGCGCCTCCCATCTCACCTGGGCGAGGCCTTCTTGTGGGCCGGCGCGCGCTGACAGGCAGGAGAGCGCGGAGGTACATGCTAATGTGGCGCTGATCAAAAGGGGCGCATCGCCGTCTCCCTCTGATGGGCCTACTGATGCCTCCCCCCCCATGAGAGCTGCAGTACGCATAGGCAGGAGCAGGGCAGTGATCAGAGGGAGAAAGAGAGGGGATGGAGGATGGGGTGAGAGAGATTGGGGGAGGAGGAGGAGGGGAAGCAAAGAGGGGGATAGATGACAGTGAACAAGAGAAAGATGAAGAGAGACATCCAAGGAATATGATGCAGTTATTATTGAATCAATAACGTTCTTTCTTTTTTTTATCAATTTAACATCAAGAATAAACTGCAAGTTTCCAGTGAAGTTGCCTTCTTTATCTGGTTATATGATGGAGGAGGCCGACATGCACTTGGTCCATCAGCTCTCTTTCTATGTGGACACTGAGCTGATTCTTTTATTTTTTGTTATTTCCCATGTTGCTCTGCTGTTGGCCTACATCTTTCCGCATGACTGAGCCGACAAGTTGGACTCCTTTCTAGGAATGCTGATGTTGATACAGTCTACTGGATGTGTGTGTGTGTGTGTGTGTGTATATATACTGTGCATATGCAGAGCAGTGTTCTGCAGTCTATCTGTGTGAGGATGTGTGCTGGTATCTGTGCAGGTCAGTTGAGTCGACATGCTGTCATGTAACGATTTATTCAGATAAAATATCCAGCCGACAGGCCAACTGTAGAAAAACTGTTGGCAGCAGAAACATTGATACAAGTACAAGCTACATGATTGCTTTCATTTTCTATGAATCAGTAGATGAATATTTGGATTAATCAGTTAATTATTTATTCAATAAAATGTTAGAAAATCTTAAATAATAAATGTCCGCTGCAGTTTTCCAGAGCCCTTGATAATGTTTTCGGATCTCTTCTTGTGTCAGACCAACAGTCCAAAACCCAAAAGATATTCCGTTAATATTATACAGAACAGAACTTTGGGAAATTCTTCCATTTTTAGGTTCATACTTGTATTTGTTTGTTTTTTTACTAGAACATGTGTACATGCTTAAATTATAAAAAAACAGGTTATTTCTGCATTCACTTCAAGCTGAAACGACGTGGATTGACAGATAAACGAATCGCAAATAAGTATTTTGATAAACGATGAATTTTTCCATGTCATTTTTCATGCAAAAATGGCACAAAATGCTGTTTACAGCCTCTTGAATATGGAGATTTCCTGCTTTTCTCTGTTTTATATCACGTTAAACTAAACATCTTTAAGACATCACCTCTGAAACCGGGATGGATACTTTTCAGTATTTTCGGACATTTTATAGACCAAAACAATGAATCGAGTAATCTAAAAAATCATCGGCAGATTAATCCATAATGAAGATAATCGTTAGTTGCTGCTCTAATACCAAAACAAAAATAGATGTACACGAGCACAATTTTCTACAGATGCATGCAGGGTTATTATTATTATTGGCATTTAGAAAGAAGTATCTCACTGCCAGGCTCTGTACTAAAATCCGATTATGCCTCCTTTGACACCGCGCTGCCCTGTGGAGCGTTCTCCCTTGATTTGGATCAATGGACAGGCGGTTGGAAATAACCCGTCCATTGATCCAAATCAATGGACGGGTTTATTTGAGTAAAGAGCTTTGTCCCCGGGAGGCAGATTTAGTATTTTTGTAGCGGTCTTCTGCCTCGCTGGCTCATGGCGTCTCGCGGGCGTCTGCAGGTAGACACGAGGGTGACGTCATGGCTGACATTTCAGCGGGAGGAGGACGCCTCGAGACCCTCGGAAGGTGCCTCGACTTGGACCTCGCCACAGTATCATAACAAACCAGAATCTTTGGTTTCTATGCACCTGGGGGCGTGCGCTGTCACTCCTGGTCTACACAGTAAAACTTCAAATAGTCAACCAAAGAATGTAGTATTTAACCTCATAAATGCCTCTAAAAAATACCAAATGATGTTTACATTGGAGGCATTGATCTTACATGTAGAAAGTGCATATACAGCAAAGAGCAGGCCTGTGGAAACCAAAGTTTAAATTTATAATGATTTTCATTTCATTTTTATATTCTCTCAAAGAAAAAAGTTACAACTAGCATGCTGTTGCTAAACTATCTTATGTTGTTGGTAAAGATAATGTACAGTTTTTTTTTTTTTAACTGGACGGATTGTTATTCATAAGGCTGTGATGACACTTACTAATTACATGCAGTTTTCATGATAAAAAAAGTTCCCGTTAGACCATTCATGTAGCACGAGGGATTGGTATGCCATATAAGGTCGTCTGTACATAGTTTCCTTAGTATACGACTCTTGTAGATCTGGTCTTCATGGCAGCAGCGTCCTTGACTGGGTCCACACCTTTTGAATCCACTGAGATAAAGTCCACTATTGAGAGCTCTGTCTGATATCAGGCAAGCAGCTGCCTGATATGGACTGGGCTGAGCCCCGTGAGCCCCGTGAGCCCTGTAAGGATGGGCTAAAAACTGATGGGACAGAAGGGCCACATGTTGGTCCAGGGCCTTCAGTGGCGTTGCACCACATTGATTGGCTCTTGTGGGGAATCTCCAGTTAGGCTTCACTTATTGAAATCATGAGTAGGCCATGCGGGTGCCGGTCTCTAAATCGGAGGAAAACAATTCATGCGGTTGGGTGACGGGTGGATGATTTATTCACGCACGCGGATATCAGGATGACATCAAAGCCGATCTCCAGTCCAGACAATCCGGCACACTTTCTCTGTCACTTTTCTCTTCACACTTTGTTTCTTTTCTTTTTTTTTTCTTTTTGAAACATTTCCCCGTGCTTTGCTTTCACGGAGGATAATGGACAGTTCACGATACAGTCGTTAGCCCGTCACAACGGGGCTATCTCACACTGGAACCTCGTTCCCTCCTGTTATGATCATTTTCATGCTATCTCAGGCTCCGGCTTTGTTTCCCCGTCTCAGAGGGGAAAAAACGGCTCGCCCGAGTCTTTAATGCGCTGTGTTTTTTTTTGTTTTGTTTTTTTGTGCTTGCTGAAAAGCCTGTCTTCCGACCAGAGCGCAGCGTAGCATCCCGCTCTGCTGCGCCGAGCCTCATCCTCCCCCCGTGGAAAGGGAAATAATTTATGAAATGAGAAGTACATTTGTTGTATAAATGACCACACGCTGTAGGATATTTAATCCTGCCTGCAGTCGGTCCCAGTCATGTGACTTGACCTAGTTTTGTCTACCTCCCTCTGCCTGTCTCTCCTCTCTCTTTTTAATTTTTTCCCCCTCCCTTTCATTCTCTTCTCTCTCTCCCACAGTCTCTCCCTCCTCTTCTTCCTCCATCCCTCTTTCACTCTCCATTCTTCTCCCTTTTTGTCCCCCCCACACATGCTGGCTGTTGTTTCCGTTCCTTTACCTATTATTCTGTCCTTGCTCATGTGCTGAAGACAATTTTATAAAATCTGTCATGTGACAGGGGTGACACTCTAACTCTAACCCTAACCAAAAGCTAACATCAGTCAGTTTGTTTCAAAACAGTTTTGAAAGAGATGAGGGAGCCTAGATTGAGTCTAGTCTGCACTTCATTCTGAGACCGAGGAGCCCAGGGACCAGTCTCTTGGAGCCTCATTCTCTTAACTGTGTCACCCAAAGTCTTAAGTTGCATAATCACCGTCGGAAAAGTGCTCTAGTAATGTGAAAAGCTGTCCCCCCCTTTTTTTTTTTTAGAACCGTCATAGTCTGACACAGATGCCAAAAGTCTTCTTTGAATCCTTGATTGTTTTCCTGGCAAGTTGAAGCACTGTTCCTCCAGTCCAGCCAGTCAGCAGGTTCAGTATTCTGTTCTTGTTTAGAAGTATGTCCTCATCTCTGCGTTCGGGAACGCTTTCACCACACATGGTCACTTTGGCTGGTCCAAGTCAGAGGGCAACACGGTGCACAAATTAAAGTGGACCAAACAAAAGAGCATTTGCTGAGGGGCGTGTTGGAAGGAGAAAATGTATGTTTTTCTTCTCGATAGCTGCCACTTCTATGCATGGAATCGCGGATGAAATATATATTTTTTTCTCTTTGACTCGGCACTGATCTACTATGTGCATGACTTTCCTGTCCAAGTCGGTCCTCTCCCACTCCCACTGTCAACTTGTTTCTTTACCTGTGTGCATCTCAACAAATGGCCGCCGCAGGCAGCCTGCGTTTGGCTTCGATAAGTTGGTCTTGCATTGTTGTTTTGGTCCGAACCAGAGTGCAACAACTGCCCAAACAAACCTGACCAGATTTTGTGTTAATCTGAATGAAAGGTTGGCTTGTGAAAAGCTTCCTGGGACTCATGATGTCACTTTGCTTCCACAGCAACCTTCACCTCCCAGAAAGATCAGGATAAAAGCCAGGCCGATTATCTTCAACTAAACACTGCGGCCACATAAAGAGAAAAGAAAAAGGGAGCGGGGGCGACTTGCGAAACATGTCCTTCTGGATCTGAGAGCAGGGCAGATTGTTGAACAGATAGGTGAACGCTGTAGCTCAATGGACGCCGCTGTAAGAACAGCTGCAGGCTACTCGGTAGGTCTCCACTGTAACGATTGGGTCGCCTCTCGGAATGCGTGGCATGCGTCCATTCCTGAAGAGCACAAGGGATCGCCCGGGCTGAGCGGTAACACTGTAACCCACAACAAGCCTCGGCCACAGCCGCCTCACTCACTGCACGCCTCACCTCTGGCTGATTTTTAGCACGTTGTTCTACGTGTATCCTCACGAGCGGTTCTCCGTGTCGCCATCATCGGCTGTCGCATGCTCTTATCGCTCTGCAAAGTACCAATTGGTGATGTAGCGTGGATGGTAAAGCTTTCAATGTCGAGGCTTGTGAAAGAAGAACTCTGTGCTTTTGTTCAGTCAAATTACAATGAAAGAGTCCCCCCTCCCCATCTCTAAATACAGAACACGAACAGTGGCATTATATTATATTCACAGCTCAAGGCTGGACAGCTACATTGTCAGGGAGCAGGATGTTTCTTTTACTTGTTAAGTACATTCTAGGGAAGAAAAATATTGATTATACAAGATTTCTTATCATAACCACTCCTGTCGAGTTATTTTTTTATTTTTTTTTGCCAAAAACCTTTTTGCAGGATTGGCCCACTGAAGAACAACCGATATGGATGTTGTGCCGATACTGACTCAAATAGCTGGATCAGGTATCGCCGACAATGGGGTTTGTGTACTATATACAGTGTGAGCTGCAATTTGAATTCCTGTTACTTGCTGCCTCTAGATATTTATTTTTTTCATTTTTAAAACATTTGCATGGATGGAAAGTAGTTTAGATTTTCTTAGTCCTCATGTATTTTATATTTTATCTTGAGTCAGCCTTCAACACACTGGCTAAATATATATAGTGCACGGTTAAAAATATACAAAATGTGCTCTTGCTTGAAGCTTAGGTGCCAGGTGGATATGTGTTTATTTTTAATAGCCAGGGTACAGCATTCTGAAGCCATGCCATTAAAACAAGACCTGAAACGTTGACACATGAAGGTTCACTCGATGGGAGAGCCCACGAACTCTTCTTTCCAAAACTGGACTTTGCTGTGCGCGCACCGGTTTCCTGTCCAGGTTCTCCTCGGTCCGGCCCGGCTCAAAGTCAAACACAGAATCGGAGGTGTGCACTTTACAACCAATTTACTCCGGATTCAAAATCCTGGAAAGGATTATTTCAATATATATATTTTTTTCCATTCTGGATTCTACTCCCTAATGGAGCTTTACAGTCAAAAGTTAAAAAGCCCCAATTCATATCTAATGCCTCCAGTCTAAAGAGGCATTTTAGCCAAAGAGTGCACTTAATCCCTGCTTTTAAAACCGCCCTGTGACCGGTCTGTCTTGTGTAGTTCTTATCAGACAGTATTATGAATTTTAGTGTTTTTATTGTCGTCCTGTTGTTTTTTTAGTGCATTGCCATGCGCAGCAGCTGTGGCTCCAGATGTTTTCACCTCAGGTTTCTGAATTATGTACCGCTCCGTGTTAATGTTTCATGCAACAGGCTCAAAACACACCGTTTCCCCATGATATGTTTATTTATTTGTATCAAGCTTTCAGGAATGCAGCTGTGTCTCCATTTCAAGGTTTCTACAAACTTGTAGGAATTTCCTTTTTTTCTAAATTAATTTTTTTCAGAATTAAGGATGAACATTAGCCAGTTCCCCCATCTCAAATGTGAGGATTTGCCGCTTCTTTGTTTCATATCACTATAAATTGAAAATCTGTGAGTTTTTGATTGTTGATTGGCATTCTCCCTATTTTTCCTAACATTGAAAATGCTTTGTACCGTGCATTTCTCAAACCTCCCAAACATTTTTTTAAAGTGCAGCTAAAAGCCCTGCATTTCATTTGCAATGCCTGACAACTGTTGCTGCCAGAGTGCCTCGACTACGGCCTTGTTCGGCAAAATCTGGGTCAGAGTTGTGGGACAAACTGTTGGGCGGCGGAGAGCAGAAGACGTGGGCGGCACAGCTCCCGCCTTATCCTTGGGTGTCTCGTACACATTTGCATCCTCGGTGCGTGGACGCACGCGGCACGGAGGAGGTTAATGGGAGACTCTACGGGGAGTCAGTTTTAGCGGGCTCCGGGTTCTTCCACCAGGACTCAGCCGGTGAGTGTGAGTGGGGGGGGTCAAAGGTCGCCTCGCTGTAGCACACCTCACTTTCTGCCCGGGAGCAACTCTGGGAATATTCATCTCCGTATTCTGAAGCCAAGCTTCATTTTTAACATCAGTCGCTGGGGGTGCTTCTCTTTGATCACTCCCAAAACGTCAGCCGCGCTGAAGGGAAACTGAGGTCCACGGACTAAGGCCAGAACCGTATCCGATTGCACCCATCAATCAAGGCTAAAATAGTGGTTTTGACACCATATTAAAGCAGTGCAATCTAGGGTGAATCCCTCAAAAATATTGGATGAATTTCCAGCTGAGATCCATTAGAGGACGCACATAAAACAAAGTTGTATCCCGCCCCCCCAGTCTCTCTGAGGGCGATATTTCACGGCTGAGAAAGGGCTAGTGTGCGCTGTGCCAAAGGGCTGTTGGCGCGGGCAGATCGTCCGTCATGTGAACGGCTACTGTAGAGATCGGCGGAGGGATAGATTTTTAAATGCTTCCTTGTGTCCATTCCCCGGGTGAAAGGAGCCTCTTTCACTCCCGCCGCTCTCTCCGAGTCCAATCACACAAATTTGATTAGAGCCGTTCGCCCTAGGAGCTGCTCTGGCTGTAAGGGGCCCTGACCCCCCCACCCTCTGGTTTGCCCCCGGAGACAGACTCTGACGCGCACAAGCCGTCTTTGAGCCGGCCCGCTTCTTTTCTTCCCCTCTAACCTCATTTACCACACTTTAACACACACACACACACACACCTCACAGAGAGTGAGACAAATGGCTGTTATAAATTGTCAGGAGTCACCGCTTTGGTGTCGTCTAAGGTTAACCCCGACGCAACGTAATGTTTTACACAACGCTCGCAGAGGAGGCGGGGCTCTGCGTCTCTGTGGGAAAAGGTGAACATGAGCCACGGCCAAAATGCATCCATATGACATTCACCATTCGAAAAAACTCTTTTGTTCATAACTTCATGACCGTTGCGTCTGCAGGTGCGCTGTGTGTCTGGAAGCAATCGGGGTTCGATTGTTTGGCACAGACGTACGTGAAAGAAAGATATCAAACCAAGATTTCAAATAAAATTCTACACCGACCAATCCAGTGGCTCGCGGAGGAGGCGGGTTTGGTTGGTCGCAGCGGAAATTGAGCCCGTGGGCGGAGCTTTGTCAGCGGCGGATTTATTTTAGCCACAACCACAACCACACTTTCAACTAGTTGTCTGCAGACGTGTGTTCTCTGCACAAAGTGACAGAGTTCTACATCTGGCTCTGGGAGAGTCATAACCCCGGTGTCAACCAGGGTTTCATTATGACATATTTATTTAAACTGAGAGGGAACATAAGTCAAGGTTCAGTATGAATGGAGGCAAAATAGAGTTGAGGTGATGGTTGTTTGGCACAATATTTCAATGCAGTTTTGTCCTCATTTCTCGTCTCTTTTGCTGCCATTCGGTAAAACAACATTTCAAACTTAAAAGGTTCAAAAGAAGAGTTCCTGAGAACTGCCTCAGGTTTACAGATAGACATGTGCTGCTCAACAATACCAGTCCGAAGTCACGCTTTTTTACAAAGGTCATCTTTGTCAGCTCTACCTTTCTCTGCAGATGCCTTGCAGCTCCAAAAGCCCCACCAGGGCAACTGCCACTTTCACCATCCCGAGACTGTGTGAAAGTGCAGACTCAGTTTCAGTCAAAGTAGGAAGGCATGTTTTTTTTTTTTTCTTTTTAAAAAGAGCCGTTACAGAAAGGTGCTCTTGTTCCTTTCAAAAGCGCCTCAGTTAAAGTCTCGCAAAAAAACACAGTGGCTTAATAAGTCATTCAATAAAGCTGTCCAGTTAAACTTTTTTATTGCCAGCGCAGACCTCAAACGGCAGGTCAGTTTTGTGACTCATAGCTCGGGGGGGGGGGGGGGGGGGGGGACGAATGCGAGTTGGAGATTTTAGTCACTTTTTTTTGTGTGTTCCAGCAAAGCCAGGGCTCGTAGCGTCGACCTCCTCACCGTTTAGTCGCAGAGGTTTTAAAAAGTTTTGCCGCGAGTGGTCTGGTTTGTTGTGGCTGACAACCTGAAAAAATTATGTCTTCCAGCCAAGGTCTCCATGGGTATCTCTGTGTCTGCAGATTTCCTCTAATCTTCCATTAGGGCTAAAAGGAAGCCCTCAGGTGGCAGATGTTGCCCTAATTCATCCAAGGCCGAGAAAATTATCTCTCCAAAGAAGCCACAGTGAGAAAGCCGGTTAGCATTCCGTTCCTCGTACAAGCCACTTGTACCTCGATACCAGGGGCATCCTGTTTGGTTTGACGCGACATACCAAATAAAAAAAAAATACAACATGCTGCAGAGGCCTGAAGTCATCTGGTGGGTCACCTTATGTCCCCCCATAGTTTGGCTGCTCAGGGACCCTTACGGTCTTAGTAATGGCGTCTACGTTAGGCTGGAATTTCAATCCCGAAGGCCGTGTTTTGGAAACTGAAAGAAGGCGATCAACCCAGATAGGCAGAGAAACATGTAAACAACAACAAAATGATTTACGTGTGTGTGTGTGTGTGTGTGTGTGTGTGTGTAAAGGAAGTCTTATTTTTCCAGCAAATATAACAGCACGATCAGCATCTAGGTACTGCCCCCAGTAATCTGCACGAGGTTTGCTTTGTTGTCACGATGCATCTGCTCGGGCTTTGTTCTGGTTGAGATAAATAGCAGCTTAGAGGCATGTTTAAATTCATCTTCTTTTTTTTTTTCTCCTTCAAAATGGAAGTCATCTAAAGGGGAGGGAAGACAGTTTGCTGATGGAGCAGATATGCTCAGAAAGCAGGTCCGGCGCTTTCCCGGGATCAGAGAGGGATGAGGAGTGTTTTGATTATGATCAAATCTCAAAGTCTTCTTCCATACAGCATGATGTTCATTTAGTAAATTATGGTCAGTTAGATCAGGGGTATTCAATTCATATTCAACGAGGTCCAGTTACAGAGAATGTAGCCAACAGTTTTATTAATGTCTGCATAGAGTCAACAACTGACTGTCAAATCAAATACATTTAAATTGAATAATATCTCAACAATATTTATTGAACTGGATGAATTATAAATAATACATAATCTAATAATAAATAAATGTTCTTCTCATTCCAAGTAAGATAAGGGCTGGATGTCAGAATAAATTAAATAACAGAAAGCTTTTGAAAAATGTGACTCAAAATAAAATAAAGTACTTAATTTCAGAAAAAATTATTTCCCTGAATTGCCCTGCAGCTTTAAATTCAGTTAATTCCGGGTGAAGTGATGTCAACCAAGAAAAGCATGATATTATATTTGTATCATCTTGTGCATGGACTTTATCTGTGGTTGTTTCAGCTCTATTCCTCTCTGTTAACATCTTTGTTGGACAGTGAATTCATGTGTTAGGATTCTGATCATATTGGTCTCTTAGTATGTTTTTTTGTTATGCGTCTTCATTTCAGATGCGAGTTTGCCCAAAAGATTTGTGCTTTGTCTCATAGTGACGCTTCACGTTACCGCTTTTAATAATCACCACGGTCTCTGAACATATGAGACTGGTTTTAAACTGCCCGTGGGAAGAAGTAACATAGAGTCTGTCCATTCTTGGTTAAAGACTCTTCTCTATTTGGAGAACTAATAACTTCTGACTCGCGTATTATTCTCTGACTACTCGGTTTCTCGGCCATCTCTCCCGTGTGTGTTAATCTCACTCGAGTGGGGAAGTTTATCAGAATACACATATTTGATTGGCTTAGCAGCATCACGTGATTTACAACACATGTAATTGGTCGGCGTGTCTCCTGCACCACTGAACGAGTGCCGTAAAGGCTGGAAAAGCTGCGCTGGATAAAATAGAAGCGCTCAGTCAAAATTTTATAATTCTCGATTAGCTATCGGTTGTAGGTCCAGGGTCCAGATGGGTCCCGATCCGGACTGCGGTCCGCCTATTAGTGACCCCTGATATAGAGTAAAACAGACCATAAAGCAGAGTACGCTTTAGGGCGAGGCTACCTTGTGATTGAAATGGCGTTACCACGGAGTTGTCCGGTCTGGGTGTTAGCTGCGTTGTCGTCTCATAACTTCAAACCTTTCAGTGTGTTTTCAGTTCATGAAAGTGGATTATAACATTTTGGTCACATAAGAAATACCTTAATCAGCGTCCGGTTGTACTTAGCCCCACCCTCTTATGTCACTTATGGTTGCAAAATGGCGACGGCCAAAACCCAAGATGGCTAAATGCCGAACTCAAACCTGATTACGTCCACTTCTTTTATAAAGTCAATGCAAAAATATAATTAAAAAAAGGAAAGAAAAGAAAAGTAACTGGAACCAGCAAATGGAAGGCATTGTTGCTTGATTATTGGTTAATCAGTATTAGTTCATTGTCAAGTCTTCTGTCTCCCGTGAAACATGAAAATCCTACGAAATGGATCTCTCAAGGACATGTGGGCAAACACTGGAGTCCCCAAGGCCGTTGTAGAGGACGGACGGATAGAAGGGAGGGGGGGGGGGGTGCAGAACAGCCTTTAACAGGTTCTCTACATTCCTCATATGGAGCTCTGAGGCCTGCTGCAGTACACCGCTGAAGGTGAACGGCTCTCTTTCTGGTCCGTCTTAGCCCACAGAGTCCAATGTGGGAAAGGCTTTTTTTTTTATTGCACCTGGGAGATGTATTAAGGGCACAATGAACTTTGACCTTGGGCTAGATCACCCCGGCAACGCGGGCCACGGACAATCGTTGCGCTTAAAGAGAGCTGCGAGCCCTTTTTAGCTCGTATAAATGCTTGAATGCGTTGCATTCAAAAGGCTCCAGTTTGTGGGCTCTTGTAAAGTCCTGCGAGCACTTTCCCTGATGCGTCTGTGAGAAACGAGAACGCACCGTTAATGAAAACCCTTCGGTTGTTGCTCTTATCAGTGAGGTTTGTTATAATGGGGAATGTACACACCTTTGTTTCATTAGAACCTTGTCATTAAGCCATTCTTTTATTAGCCTTATATCAGTTATAAAAGCCCGTCTTTCATTAGAGGAACATCTCAAAGCCTTGCCTTCATTAGCACGAGCTTGTGAACGCTGGATGCCATTTCATTAGCGGCCTATCTTTAATGAGGAAAGCGGCAGCGTGTTTACATTTCTCTGATCCCCCCCTCCCCCGATCGCAGCTAAGGATAATGCTGATTGGCCTCCGAGTGTGGGGGGGGGGGGGGGTGTTTGAGCTCCCCCCCCCCCCGAAGATTGGATCATACAGTTAATAAAGCCAATGAGATCCTCGCTGCTCAGAAGCGAAGAGCAAGATCAAACGTTCCTGCAATCAAGGTCCCGATTACAGTACACGGGGCCGAGGCGCATTGATGTGGAAGACTTAATGACGAGACGTGCGGCGGTCTCACAGCTCATGATGGTGATGATCATGATGATCCCGGAAAAAAAAACAAACCTGTGCAGACGCGTCCGAGCCGCTGCTGCCACGCTTTCACCGTTCACTCCGAGGCTCGGAAAAGCGAAGCCCCTCCACTGAGAATGATTTACAGTAACACGCCTCTGAAATCCAAATATTTGTTCTGTTTGATGACTCTGAAAATGGCCATTTATGTATTTTACATTGAAACCGAAAGATGACGTGTGTTTTACTTCAAGTGAAATGTCAGAGAGAACACCATACTTTTAACATTGCTCCAATGTATGGCTTGCAGTGTTGGACTTTTTTGGTGGTGTGTGGAGGGGGGGGGGGGGGCTGCTGTCTGCTTGGTTTACTCCTGATTTTTGGAAAGTCCAGTTTGACTGGGAGCCTGGGCTCACATGTTAATGCCTTAATGTTCAGCGACACTGCTCCGAGCTCCATGCCATGTGTCATTGTTTGGCCTTCAACCCCCTTTGTGCAACCAGGAATGTGCCGTGTTCCTGGAGAATTGATTCATTTGGTAAAGACGGGGGGGGGGGGGGCTGATTGTAATATATGGAGCGGGACCTTTTTTCTTTTCTTTTTTTCAATCAAAATCTTCCGAGATTCTTCCAAGAAGAAACCGAAAGCGCAAAATGCACCTCATTCATGAGAACTGAACTCAAGTAGGAGTACTTTGGAGGTAGTTTTAGTGTGTATAATCTCAGCGCTCGGAGGGTAACAAAGCACCCTTCATTATTCTGATGTGCAGATGATAGAAAGATGGAAGGGTTGGTCGAGAAAGCTTGGAAGAAAAAGCAGGACGGACTATTTATTTTGTGGATGACAATTGCATACGCTTTAGTGTTTTGTAAAAAGTTTGTTGGAGACGTTGCGGTCAATTGTGTGCATTGTTTTTTTTTTGTAAAAATGATTTTGAAATCTGCACGAACATTCTGGATTATATGTTATTTGTATAAGTAGACTTTACTTCCCCATCACTACCATCGTGTACATTGAGCATCTTCTATTGGGGCTGATGATACACAGATGAACCCACATTTTGGCAGGTAATACTGAAATGTTGATAGATGGTGAAAAATGAGTTTCATTGTGTTTTTGCAGTGAACGAATCTCTAAAGATTGACAACAAATGCACAGCTTTTTCCGAAGTTAGTCACAAACACACGCACGGTCTTGACTGGAATCAGCCATCTCTTGAGCTGTTTTGTAGAATCAAACACGGAGACGTAGATTGTCATCACCCACGCCCCATTCCAACACGATACTGTGTTTAAGTGTTGCTGCTGTCGTTTTCATTCTAATTTTCCTTTCAACGTCTGGTAACAGCCATAGCGTTATTATTGTTAATGTGCTCAGCAACACAGAGACGAGACGAAGCGTGCGAGATGACGTGTGTTTGCTTCTTCTTTAATGAGTCTTATTAAAGCCATTGTCTTTGCTCTCGCCGGTCCAGACTTGCTTTGCATCATCAGTCCCCTGCTTCATCACAAAGCCAAATCAAAGCTCACACACACACACACAGACACACACTTTTTTTTCTTCCGGCATCCACACAACCGTGTGCGCACACTCGCACACCCTTATGAGCAGCATCAGCATCCCAGACAGCTTATCATGGGGAACTAATTCAATATCCCTCCGCCTGTTTTTAAATGTCACTCTCTGAGCTCATCCGGAGTGACATGTTTTTCATGGTGGAAATAAAGGAGCTTTATTGGGCTCAGAAGGCAGTGACAGGGGGGGTGGTGGTGGTGGTGGGGGGCGGGGGGGATACTCCGTCTGCCTCTATTGACATTTGCTGGAAATCTAAAAAAGGCCCTCATGAGGAACGAATAAAGTTTGGATTTTATTCTTCCATCGGAGATGTGCCGGTGCCGATGAGATCCACACTAGCCGCCTAGATGAGGACGGAGCGAATCGTCCTCTGGCTTCACGCACACGCTGCTGCTCTGAGGCCACAGTGTCAACCGTGACGTGAAATGCCAGCCATGTGCCACTTTTAAGTCCACAGCATCTACAGGGATGTTCAGGAAGAAAAGGCCGTTGGAGGCCACAGGATCAGAGTTTTGCGATTTATTGTTGGATTCAACTTTGTGGTGCATGTACTTTTATTATTTCAATGTGTAATGCTTTTACTGAAGAGACATTCCAGCAAAAATGTCTACTGTAGGTTGGTTTATTGATTGCTCTTTGCTGGAGAATGTCAGTGACTGGTGAATGCTGGTCTGGAGGGGAGGGGAGGGGGGGGGGGAGGAGTACAGCCTACTCAGTCGCCTCATTGTGCCGGATAATGACTTCCCTATTGAAAATGACCCCCCGTGACCCCAGAGACAGACAGTAAGACGGCCTCGTCCACACCCCCCCGAGGCCCCTCGGCCTGATCTGGCATTTCGCTCCGCGCAGAGCCGCCAACCTCGGTCCCCTTCCTCCGTGGCCCGGCCGCACCCGGCGTTCTGCGGGGGGCTCCGTCTCCGCTCTCTGGAGCCCTCGCCCCAGGCTGCAGTGAGCTGGGGGGGCAGGGCCAGCTGGCTACAGAACTTTGAATGTGAGAGGTTGGCCGGGGTCTGACGGGGGTTATATTTTTAAACTTGCTCTTCACCCCAAACGAAGCTGGAGTCCACATTTATTTTGTCATACCGGCGTTGTCCTGTTTAACGTCTATTTGAAGACTTTTTTTTTGTGTTTTTTTTGTTCTTTCTGTTTTATTCCATCTCCATCTTTTCTTTCTGTCTTCTCATCTTTTCATGTCTTTCATTCCAGGGTTCCTGAAGCCCCAGTGCTCGTTGGCTCATCCCATGCAGCGAGGTCGCTCGGTCGAGGCTTGTTCCTGCTTCAGTGGCATGTGTCACCTCCACCAGCGTCGCCTGTCCTCAGGTAACACTCACCGTGTAAAACAGCCAAGCTGCTACATAGTACTTGTCGGTAAAATGTAGGAGAATGCTTGTGTACTTGAGATTGTCTAACCATCCAAAATAGCATCTAATTTGATTTAGTCTGTTTCAAGACATCGAAGGAAGTTCAAAATGATATTTTTAAAGTATTGCTCTGCTGCGCACACACACACACACACACACACACACACACACCACCACCACCACCAACGCCTGCAGTCAGAGGTGTGGCTGGGGGCCTTTTTCGGAGGAAGCGTTGAGTCTGGTTTTCCTGCTTAATGGTATCTTTGCATGCGGAGCCCCAGTGACGGACAAGTTAACAGTTTTGCTCCCAGATCGGCCCCTTCCTCCAAGCACCCACCCCCCCCAGCCCCAACCCCTCCCTCGTAGGCGAGCTGGGGCCGGACATCAGTGGATACCCTCAGCTGAACCGTCTGCTCTGCGACTAATGGACTGTCGGCAGAGCCGTGCAGAACATGTGGTTAATGCAGATCCAATTTATTAACTCCTTAATCACTTCATCATGTCCTGGAACTCGAACCTCTCAGTACCTGGAAGAAGTAGAAGTACGCTCAAGCTTGTTCTGATGTCTTGTGTTGATTCTGAAAGGATGTCTTTGAGCAGATACAATATATAGATACAGAAGACCTTTTTCGCCTTATCTTTGTATTTATTGTTGAACACAAGCATTTGCTTAATAGAAACCTTGTGCTTTTGAATTGGCTCAGAGTTCTGCCTCTTTGTTCCGTTTTTGGGAGCACTAGAGATGAATCGCTCCTTTGTGCTTTGCTTGATATATATCAGTCATTTCTGCCCTACTTGAATTGTTCTTAGCTGCATCCGTAGGATTCGCTCCTTGTAGTTGGTTAAAAAGGTACAAGCAAATAGCATTCAATGTTGTGCTGAATCAGTCCTCCGGTGGTCATGTAATGTTTTCGGAAGCAGGACAAATGAAAGAAAACACTTCAAATGTTCATGAAAGGGCCTGAAAATGATTCAATGTTCTTTTTGTTTATTTTGCAAAGATGTGCTATTCCTGTTAAGGACTGCTAAGACAACCCACCTCAAAAACGTCCAAGGTTCTCTTTTATCATTTCAAAATAACAGCGAACATTACAAAACATCTGTCCAATTAGACTCTGAAAAGCAAAGAGGCATTTCTTTCTTTCCTTCTCTATCAAAACGGCCTTTAGGTCTTTTTCGGCATTGAAATAATTCCATTATATCTGCCAATGGATACAAATGCAAACATTCCTTTGTCTTTTCATTGTTTTTATCAACCGCAACAATCGCAAACAAGACCGTCCTTAATAAGCTTTAAATGGGGATGTGAATGACAGCATATAGCTCTAATATATATATGTTTGCCTGGTTGTTGCAGGGACCGTTCTGTAACTGGAAACGTCTCTAGAGAAACGACAACACTTATATTTGTCCAACATGTATAAAGAAATGGCTCCCGCTTTGTATTCCTCCTCTAAGACGAAACTAGCCAATGTAAAAGTCCTCTTATTTTTCTCTTTGGAACCCACCACCCTCTCTCTCACAGGCATGCTTCGCTGTTTCGCGGACGTGTTTCGGCACGATCGGCGAGCCGCGCAGCTTTTTCCACCAACCCCCCCCCCCCCCCCCCCCACGTCTTTTGTGTATTTTACTGAGCCATCTTGATTGATTGCAGCATTTTTTACTGTCACAGCCTGCAGTAAGGGCGGACGCGTTTCCTGGACAATTAGGAGCATCTGGATTAGAAGTGTAGTCTCGCCCGTAAGTGTGTCAAAAGTTGTCCTCCTTTGTGTTGTGGCTATTTTAAGAGCCGCAACACACTGGGTTACAAGGCACGTTGGATTGTTTCGTCTACCTCGGATCCAGGGGCAAACGGAGGAGGAGTGAAAGTGTCGAAAAAGAAAGGATTTTGTTATCTTTTCTTGGTAATACAACCAAGAGCAGAGTGTGCTTCTAGAGAAAGGGAAGTAACTGTTAAGTCACGGCAGCAGAGGCTGGACAGCCTCAGACTCTGGAGTCTGAAGTTTACCGACCCTGTAATAACCCTGGCTTCTAATTATGGAACGTGTTACTATAAATCCACCAGTGTCCCCCAGAGCGAGCGGCCGTCCTCCAGTCCCGGCCGGACAGCAGGCCGCAATGACAAGGGCGAAGGGGGGGGGGGGGGGGGCGTGCAGCGGTGACCAAGCGGAAGGTTTCCGGGAAAAGGCTTGCGAGCCTCGCCCCCGGGTGGAACCGTATTCAGCAGCGATCGGGGTCCGCACTGATGTGGCCCGGCTCCGGTTTCGGTGGTTTTACATTGTTTGGGCTTAAAAAAAAAAAAACTCTGACTGGATCGGGACTGTGAGAAACGCAGTGTTCAAGGGACCTTTTTTCCCACAAGATCATTCCAAAAAAGCAATAATTTAGTGTGTTTTTTTGTTATGAGAATAAAGAGTCATGATGGGAAAAACTGTTCTTTTTTTATTTTTTTGTTTTGCGGTGTATGAGGTGAGAGAGAGAGAGAGGGACAGAGAGACGGCATTGAAAACAGAGCTTTTTGAAAAAAGGCTCCTCACAATGCGGGCCCTTGTGCTGTGATTTGGTCTGTCCTCGACGAGCTGAGCGGAGGAATGGAAAAGATTAGCCACAGGAATGTCTGGGGTGCCCTCAAACGGAGCGGGGCCGCGTGACTGGCCAATGGGAGCGAGGGCCTGCTGAGCGGCGGGCTAATTTTTTCCTGATGAACTCAGCCGCCTGCTCCACAATGCAGTCTGATTGCCGGGGCTGAACCCACATATGGTCTGTGTTTGGAGGGTCCAAATGACGGGACCAATTCTGCCTCGGGGAGAAAAAGGGGGAGTGGGGGTGTTGGACATAGATGATTATTACTGGCTCCCCCTCTTTTTCTTTTTTCTTCTTTTTTAAAATTTCATTAGGTTTAGATATGGCGGTGTGCCGGAAACGCCCACCACCTGCTGAGGTTAACCCAACCAGGTGCACTGTTAGCTTTGGATTCATCACTCTTCATTGATGATGTGTTGTGCACATAAATAGCAATTGTGCCCAAAGCCACTTTAGTGTTTGCGGCGGTCCCACTTCATTACAGTGCCTCAGAATTATCTCATTCCCTCGCAAACCCCGCCAATTAATTTGGAGCCCATTTACTATTCAGAGTACTTGGAAAGTAGCCCCTAGAACCGGGCCAGAGTAAACTACAGGGGAATGCAAGTGCCCCAGAATGTGTGTGTGTGTGTGTGTGTGTGTGTGTGTGTGTGTGTATACGTGCTCATTGTTTTGTTTTTTCTCTGTGTGGCGCGGCAGTAAAAAAGCCATGTGGTGGAACTCTGGAGAGAGAGGCTGCATGTGTTTGTAGACCTTGTGGTCACACAGCAGGGTTTGGGACCAGAGGTTGGGATGGGGAGACGAAGGAGGCTAAAGAGAGCGGTTGGAAGGGGGTGGGTGGGGGGGTTGAAGTGGCTCGGGGCTCCTCATATTTCCCATCGTGGGGTCCTGCAGAGGTGAGGAGGGTCACGGAGCGGGAGCTCGTTAGCCTCGGCCCGCTCCGCGCTCTAATTGGCTGGCCGGAGTCGGCGCTCTCGCCGGCTGCTTCCTGTTAGGGTCAGGAGCCATGAGGGGCCGGAGGACGCCAAGCGGCCGATTATGAGCCCTGGCCCCCATTCATTCAGGACACGCACTGCGGGTTATTTTTCATACACAAACTCCAAGTTAACCAGCTAATCTCAGCATTTTATTTTAATGATGATGGGGGGTGTTTACTGGAGGCCACAGGACTGGGGTTCGTCATAACTGGGATAAGAGCTGCCAAACAGTTCAGTTAATTGGCTGTTAGCTCATCCGATACTGTGGGATGTATTGGCTGTGGTTTACCAAGATATACAAACTCTTCCTGCTGCTCTTTAAGGTCCCTGACATTTGAAGAATGCCTCATACATTTGTTGTAAAACCGGGATGGGAAAACACAAATGTAATCTCGTGAAATGATATTATCAGGAGGAGCCTTTCCTGGTCCCTTATACGTAAACATGAGCACAATGATAGCGTGCTAACATCCGGCCTGATTAATATCGCTCCCTATTCTGTGAGTTTAATTGAAAACCACCTTGTTTAACTCCATAACTCCGCTATGTTCACCAGTTGGTCTCTTCTAACTTTGACTTTGTAGCATACAGTGGTCTTAGCAGAGCTTTGCTGCTGATTCTCCAAAAGTCAGGGGCTGCAAAACCAAAACAATGCCCCGTAGAGCTTAAGGGAATTCAAGACTCTCTCCTGGTTGCTAAACGTTACTTAACTAAACTGATCCATTGCTGTAATGAAAATTATGATTAGTGTAGTGTTAAGAACTTTGAAAGACTTAAAAGATTGGCAGTATTTATTAGTCCAATAATTAGAGTTTCCTATATCTTCACAATTCCATCTTTTTTGTGTCTCTTTGTACTACTATCTGACGAACACCAGTCCTTTTATCTAACGGGGCCTCACTGAATACCCATAATACCTGTCCATCATGTCTGCCAATGGGATCCCCCCCCCCCCCCCCCCTTTAAAGTGACACGGCCACTGGTGGCCAGCTGCCACCGCGGCAGCAGAGCTGGAGGTCTCCACGCTGGCACAGAGCGATGGCAGCCGTCCACGGCGGGTCACCAGAAATCAGAGCGACTAAGCCTTTGATAACTCTCTGAGCCTATAATCCCCCCCCCCCCCCCCCAAGCAGCACCATCAGTGAAATGCTATCTCATTGTTACAGCTCCAACTGGGTTGCAGAGCGAGGTGAGCAGGCAGCCAGGGACGCCGGGGGACAGACAGGAAGTGGTCGTCATCTCCGCGGGGTCATTGAGGACAGTAGAGTTCAGGGATGCGAGTAGAACTTGGATCATGGTGGCGCAAAGGAAACAACATTTAAATGTAAATTATCAGGAGTACAGCATAATTGAATGCTTAATGAATTTGTGAGCGGAATACAAATGTATCCATTTTTCCTTTTGCCTCTTAAAATCAGAGAGAGGGGGTCTTTGTTTTGTTTCAAGCAGAAAAACAGTCGCTTTTGTTTTAAAATTCGTTTCCCGTCGCATCCTCGGTTATATTTAGCGCGTCGGTAATGTATTCTCTCAGAGGCAGTGTACGCCGATGAGGTGAAATCTCTGTTTGCCACAGATTCCAGCTCTCCCCGGAGTCGATCCTGACCCCTTGAGTGAGGTTTTACAGTACAGCATGTGAGGCTCTGCATCTGGAAAAGAAGAGAGAACATTTTTTTTTTTTTTATTAACATCAATTAAACATGAATAAGCAAGTTCTCATTCTTCGGGGCCCCATGTTGCCTAACACAGAACAGTATGTTAATCGCAGTGTACTCCGCTGAAATACGGGCAAATTAACGAACGGCATGAATATAGATGAATACGTGCGTCTTAACCCAGATTCCTCAGTCCTGGTTCCCTCTGCGCTACCGACCAGCTGATCGTTCCAGCTCTCCCGTCGGCTGGAGTCCGACGTTATATCGGCCACGCTGACTTTGGTGTTGGCGGGCTCTGGTCTTGTCGAACCCTGCAGATAAACATTGCGTGATTGGGATGTAAAAGAATATAATTTGTGTCACATTTGCATAAGAAAAGCTAGGCTGGCTCCCTGCGCTCCACTGTGCAAACAAACAGTGGGAAATGTCTTCTTCTCGTGCGGAAAAATACACCGCAGGCAGGGATACATCACGAGAAACAAAACGGAGGTAAAAGTATTTACTCTCATTCAAAAAAAACAACAACTGCCGTATGGGTTGTGATAGATGACCATGATGAAGAACAAGAGTGCAAAGCAAGACGCAATTGTGAGAATTGCCATCAGTTGCGGAGCCTTTGTTTTTCCTCTTTTCACTTAAAATGATGGAGAACCCCCCCACCCAAAAAAAAGAATGAGTTTGCGTGGAACATCTGGATCAGCTAACAGCAGCAGGGCCAGATATTTGGACAAGGCCAGACCAAAGGGAAGAGGCCAATTTTCTGTGATTTATTTATCGTGTCTTATTTTCTCTCGGAACTATGCTTTTCCTGGTTGTTATGCTTCGCTTGCAACATCCGACGCTGCTTTGGCAGCAACGAAAAACAACAGCACAAGAATGCGGGAACATTTTTCTTGGCCTTTTGCAACTTGCAAAATGTCGCTTTCGCAGTACGGACTTCGGGTCACGATGTTTGTTTTCTCGTGGTAAAAATACTTTCTTATTTCCCTTAATTCTATCCCCCTCTACACCATAATGTTACAGCAGAGTTTCTGCGCGTTCACCTCGGCCCACTTCTTGTTTGTTCACTGGCCCGTGTGTTAAGTTGGCGGTGGGGGAGCTCAGGTGTCCTTTTAGAGTGGACTGGGAGCGCGATGCTGTCAGCGGCCACTCTGGCTGTTCGTCTTCTTACCACGGTCAGCTGCCTCCGTCCTCGTCGATGGGAATTTTGAAGGGCAACGGCAGCCACAGATCATCAGACTGTGTGTGCGTCTCTCTTCCCCCCCCCCCCCCCCAGTAGGGGAGAGAGAGAGAGAGAGAGAGAGAGAGAGACACACACACAGTCAGGGATGTTGGGGTAGTGAGAGAGAGAGAGAGAAAAATAGGGGTGAGGAGTTAGTAGAGGAGAGAGAACAGAGGGGACCGGGGGGACTGACGGTATTTTGATGCTAAAGTGATTTGACACGCTTGGCATTATAGCTGGCTCGGCAATGAAGTGGTGGTAGGGGGATGGGGGGGGGGGGACAGCGCAACCGAGCGATTGATCCGAATGTCACCGAAGCCGATCTCATGAAGTGGAAGGTCAGAAACGTGGCACCTGCCGCCCCGGCTTTGCACAGGCTCCGCCCACTGTGCGGAGCCGGGGACATTGAGGGCTGTGGGGTTAGAGGACGAGTGAGGTGATGGGGAGGCAGAGTGGCAGAGCCCCTGACCCTCCAATGTCACATGTCTCCGCCGCACGGCAACAGGCCCACCCGAGTGTGCTAATGCAGGCCGGTGCATGCTGGGATGTGAGAGAAAGGAGCGGGAGGGGTTGGGGGGGTGTTTGTCTCTCTGAGGGGAAAACGTGGGAGTTGCAGTGTCTTGAGGTGCATGGAGAAAGGGAGGGGTAGGTGGGAGGTGATGGTAATTCAGCGGCTAATGGAAATATCTTGTCGGGGACTCTGTGTTGGTCTAAGAAGCCGGGCGGCCCTGGAGGAGCAGACTGCGGCCGCTGTGGCGACACCAAAGCCCCGGTCCAATTTTTACCAAACAAACAGGACTACTATTGAGAAGCACTATTTAGACGTCTCAAAGTCTAAGTGAGGACCGTCACGGTTGTTTTGGGTCGGGGCGAAATCCAAAATGGGTTATAAATATCGCAGTTAGTTTGGTCGTCATTTCTTGCTGAGATCACTGGCATTGCATCGGCATTCGCCTTCATCTTCTCTTCCCAAAAAACCTTTTTGGGCCAACCGAGGGGTTTGTTGAATCTGATCACTGCTCAACAAATGACTTGGAGATGGTATGATTCCCGACAGAAACCAACTGGAATCATCCGTCAACCCAGCCGTGCTCTCGCCCATGGGGCTCCGGGAGACCTTGTGGGGGGGGGGGGAGTTGACCTTTTTAGTTGTCTGTCCACAGTCCACAACATCTGTCGTCTTCCAGTTCATTAGTCTTATTTGTGTGTCTGAATAACAGTAAAGGAGTCAGTTATAATAGTGTTGTAACAGTTATTTAGCTGTTCTTGGTTTTGATTTGTTGTGTCCACAAGTCCATTACCGTCACCAACATTGAGCTAATTGACGAACGTGTTTGTGCACTAATGGTGGCGAGACTTCATGATGAGGATGTGGAAAGAGAGAGTCATATATCCACAGAGGGCGGTGTGGACAGTGAGGGATTTCAGTGTGGGGGGGGGGGGTCAAATCATAACTGGATGGCTTAGCATTGACATATCTCTGGTTGTTTATCAGACGCTTCTTGACTGTGTGGTTCAGTTGAACAGACCTTTTATGAATCACACTGATGATGAAACTTACGAATGCTTGTCTTCGTCTCCGGACAGAATGAAACATGACTAATACCCACACATTCCTGAAGACATCTCTCCATTTCTCTATCGCTCAAGAGTTAGATAGCCAAGCCGGCTTTTATTATTATTATTTACCATTCTTTTTTTTTGCGACATTTCCTAATATTGCTTCCAATACGCTTGACAATGGAAACACAGCTTGCTCCACTAACATTCTATGGATGTCACCGATGTATCTCACACTGTCACCTGCTCTTGCTCGGCCTCCCCGAAGAAGTGAGTCATTTGTGACGTGACAGTTTTGCACCAAATATCATGAAACCACGTGGAGGCCCCGGAACATTTAGTCCCTCTCTGTTAATGCTCTTCAAATGAGGATCTCATCTCCCAAGGAGATGACGGCATCGGGGCGAGGGCACGAATGCCAGGAAGGAAAAAAAGCTGCCGCGAGACATAACGTATCTGCGTTTGCTGGAGCAATCCGTGTATGGTTATGAAGGTGTGGTTGTGTCTTTCTGCTCACATGCCACCTTCTGGGCTTAGATGATGTATGCACAACCCAGGAGAGTGATTAGGAAGAGCAAAAGAAATGACCTTGTTGATTTGTAACCCACCTTCCCGTGTAAAGAGTTCATCGCCGTGTGATTTTATGGAACGTCCAAGACAGAAGCAGCTGCCTGTAACCCAAGCAGAGTGTGAGCATGCATTTGTGTTTATTAAACACCCTCCCGGCCATCTGCTCCGTGTATTGTGATACACAGCCGGGGCACGTGCATGCGTCCAGAGCCTGTTGATTACGCAACGGCCGGCAGCTTTTGCGGCGTCTCGCCCGACACCGCCGCTCCCACCCGTTTCATTATTCAGACGCTTTGCCCGATGTCGGGGGGGGGGGCGCCAATCCGAACAAGGCGAGCGGACAGAGGACTTTGAGTGTCGAGTGCACATGTACGAACGGAGACGGTAAACATATTCTATTGATGTACGCAATGTACGCGCACACATCACTTACAGAAACGCGATTAGCATGCGAGCCGAAGCTGTGAGGCCGTGACTGTTGACGCAATTGTGCCTCATGCAACAAGAGACCGCTGTGTTTTCCTGTCCTCCATCTGTCAGCCACAGTTCACAGGGGTTAAAAGAGCATTTATGGAAACAACTAACAAGTCCATTAGCGCTGACGACGCCTCGGCGTTATGTGATAATTAAACATTTGTTTTGTCTCTCGCTACTTGTCCGAATAGTCATTATGTGTGACCCCCAACACATTTAGTACGTGGGCGTGCAAAAATGAATGCCAGGGGAAAAGCAGCGCCGTCGGTTACATAATGATCCTAACCTGAGAAGTACCACGTTCTCTGAGCAGTGTGCTTCAAAACCCTGTTCATAACACAGCTCTTCAGCTACTCGTTATCTCACCCACACAGGTTATCTCTAAAGACGTTGATACTACCTGAAGAAGAGAGACCAGAAGTTGACTTTGGCCGGCTTCAATGGCTAAGAAAATTATCTTTTATCTCGTAGAATTACATAATATGTAACCACAAACCAGCGGTGTTTGCATGTCAGCAGAATTCAAAACGGAGATTTTCATAAAATCTTACACAACCTGTGGATATCTCTTGCTGCAAATGCAAATTCAACAAGATGTACTGGGCCTCAACTTCATGTGTAACACGGTTTATATGTAAAATGTATATATATCATTGATCGATTTTTATAGAAGAAAGTTATTGCTAAAAAAAGTTTTAGCTTTTAATTAGCAATTGCAACCAGAGAGAAAGCAGGAAACTACAAGCGCAAGCCTGTAAAATCGAACCTTTTTTTAAGCACCCTAAAAACAAACTAAAGACAGAATGATGGCCGAGTGATGTACAACATGTTTGACGGGGCCCCAGCGATCACCTCGTGGTTTGATCCCCTCCATAGCAGTCTACCCGTGAAGAGCAGTTGAAACAAAAGCAACATTATATTATGAAAGTGCATTCAGGAGTCTGAAGATGGAATACTGACGCGGCCTCCTGCGACGGCTGTCTCGAGGTCCCCTAGTCGCCGCCAGAACAAAGACGGCAACATCAAAACCGGCATCAGACATTACTCGGAACAATAACATGCCTGTCAGATCTGAAAGTTGCTCCCACTGGCCATCAAGCATCTAAAGGCCGAATTTGACAGACGCCAGGGCGGACACATCGGGACAAGCGAGGCCGTCTACATGACTCGTCTATCCTCAAAGATCTTTTGCGACGACTTGTTAGTGAAGTGAGCGACACAAAAGCAGGCCCAGAAACATCTCGGCACACCAAGAAATACACAGAACGTCCAATGGATTTCAGGCTCTGGAAGAGTTTAACAGCAGCAGGGACGTTTTCACAGATGGTGCCATATCAAATATTGAAATATCCCAGGAAGAATTGACATACGGGGAGGAACAGATTTTGCTGAATAAGCCCTCTGTAACCCAAAACCCGCCGGCAGGATAGAAAAGCATATTTTCCTTAAACAATCGCCAAAACTACACCATTTATCCCAGCCACAAGCTGTGGAAACCGCCGTTATCGACAGATTGTCTTCTTTCCGAACCGTCCTTGAACACATCGTGTGCAACGAACGCTTCCGTCAGAAAAAGCATCCAAAACGAGTCTTCAAATTGTGATATATTTAATCAAAAACTTTTCTCATGTCTCATTTAAAATCTCATCCCGAAATAAACATTTAGCTTTAACCAGATCCTGTAAAAGACATTAAACTCTGCGCTCCACCGCGCATCTAAGCCATGATTTATTTGAGACTAACAGTCAAGTGACGAAAGTTCGGTGAAGCTTCCACTTAAACTGCAGGCTGCTGAACACAGAGCAGAGAGGAGCGCACAGGAGAGGCTGTAAGTAGAGGTTGTAAAAGTGTTAGTAGCTCAACATACATAGCACGTAGAGCCTCGCTGGTTAACACTTGTGGGCACTTGTTCAAATGTTGGATGTATAGATTCCATTGTTTTCCAATTTTTGTAAAATGAATTATATATTTTTTGCGTCATTGTAATTGCTTTTTTAATTCTCTCTACTATTAACCACGATTGTGTTGTTTCCATAGCGGTGCAGGTCTTACATATTGCAGTGAAAAACAGTTAGTCCCAACATGGACATGGGTGTGTAGCAAGAGAAGAGGCTCTCTCCTTTCATTGAGGAGGTTTGTCAAAGTATTCTGCAAAGAGGCTGTAAGTGTGGAGCAGGAGGCTTCAGGAGGAGGGAAAAAGGTCTCCATGAAAGCGACTGTAAACAATATCTCTGGTGTTTTCTCTCCACCAGAGGCATATGCTGACACTCCTTATGAATCCTTCAAGATGTTGTATCCGCCGCTCCATACTGTACATCAGACTGCACTCTCAGTCGGGGTGATGCAAGCAGCCTCCTTCCTCAGCTCTGTCAGAGGAGGAGGAACGCGTGGACGTCTGGTCTCATTGATTAGTGTGGATGCCAATTTGTATTGTTTCTTACGTCACATTTGGAGCATCCCTATTATGTTGTTGACTCTCTTTTAATTTCGTTTTTTCCTTTAGTGGAGTCTAAAGTACACTTTTGGGAATAACATTTTTCCTTTTCAGTAGTCAAACACAACATTTGTCTTATTTTCGACGACTGCTTCACATTTGCTGCTGCTGCCACCATTCAGACGTAACGGACACGTGCGTGTTACGTAATGTGGGATCGAACCCCCGTACCTGTGTACAGGATGAGACGGTGTGACAAGGTTGTAATTCCTCCGCATGTTTACGTCCGTGTTCTATGTTACAAGTCCCTTAGCGCGACAAAACCAGGAAGACAAAGGGCCCTGCCTTCCTGTTTGTGTGCTGCTGTGAAGTGTGAGGGGGGGGGGGGGGGAATCAGAAGCACACACAGTTGTCATGAACGTGGAAATCAGACATGACAAGAAACTTGCGTTTTATTGATCTTCTTTCGTTTGAGCGCACCGTCATATGTTTGTTCTCGCGTCCTGACGTCTTTTCATTTTTCTTTTGCAATGTTGTGCCTTTTTTTTAAATCTAATTTCTGGCATTTCCACTTTAGACTGTGCATAAAAAGTTATACACATACTTTCCTCCCTTCCTCTTTCTCTCCCTTTCACTCTCTTGACTTTTCTCCCCCGTCTCTGTGTTTCCCTCTCCCTCCTCCCTGCCTCCCTTTCCTCTTTTTTTTTTTTTTTCTGTATGCGATTAGCCCCGAATCATGTTTTCCAGCGGATGTCCTCCTCGGCCAACTAAGCCAATAACTGCGTCCTGGGTGATTGATCCTGCTGCCTGTCTTGTTTACACAGTGTGCGCTCGCCGAGACGTTGACCTTTCATACTCGGGGGGGGGGGGGGGTTCTTGCGCCGTTCATCGGGGCCGAAGAGTCGACCGCGGCCCCGATCACGCGCAAGACACTCGGTTCTGTGTAAGTGGGGTGGGGGGGGGGCGATTAAAGGAACCAGGGGGTGTTTTCCTGTGATGTTCAAGTTGCGTATAGTTTCATCTCCCCTGGCAGAAAGGAGCTCACTTATTGAAGTGGGCCGCGTGTGGGGGGGCAGAGGCGGCGTTGTGGAGCCGACGCCCCGTGAATCCACTGCTCTGGGTGATCACGTGACCCCCCCCCCCCCTCCCCCCGGTCAACTCTGGAGTTCAAAGGTTGTCTCTGAAGCTTGTCTCTGAGATGAACTTCGGCATCACGGGGTGAAAGGTGTCAATTGGCCCTCTATCGGTGGTGCACTGGACCCGCCTGCTCTGAGCAGCGTGGTGATTTGTGAACCCGGTGATGTTGAAAAGCTTCAGCACGTTTGTTTCTTCCTGTTAATTACTTTTTGATGTTTTAAATGTTGAAACAATTCGCCGTGTTGGGTTGTGATGTGACATTCTCTCGTTCCAGCTTCTCAAAGACATTTTAAGATGACCTCTTTTGGATTTTTGGACTGGAACTTGGCTCTGTTGAACTGTTGAAGAAGCATATTTATAGTCTAAACAATCCTTGAAAATCCTCGCTGTGTTGCAGTTGTTAGTTGTCCATGCAACCCTGAAACTGATGGGTAAACACTGATCTCTCTTTCATCACGCGGCGCCTCCCTCGCTATTCTGCAGATGACAGCCGTTTGACCCGGTGACCCCTGGCAGCCACTTACCCACTAACCAATCTCGCCCTCGATAATACGCTCTTGTTGTGACAACAAGGACGACTTCGGATCCCGTTTGCTGTCAAGCGGCAGAGCTTTTGCTCGTGGCCTTCCCATTAGAGTGCTCGTTCAACTATGTTTTCCTCCGTACCATCCTCCATCATTCTCTTCTGCTTCTTTTCTGTTGTTTTTCTTTTCTTTCTTTTTTTCTCCCAGCACTATCCCTGAGGTACGGAGGAAATGGAGAGAGGGAGTGGAGCGAATGAAAAAAAATAATAGCGAAAGAGAAAGCTGAGATATTCTACAGGGGATTGTGGGAACCCAGTGATAAAGGCATGCATCTTAATCCATCCTAAGGCCTGTCTTACGATGTGCTATGAGCTTTTATGTGATCATTAGGAGTGTGGGCTTGCATGCACGGTGCGAGTGTGTGTGTGTGTGTGTGTGTGTGTGTGTGTGTGTGTGTGTGTGTGTTGCGTGGCTTTCCTCGTATTTGATATGCTAATGTTTTGCTTCATCGTGCAATCTCTCCGCGCAGAAGCTCCGTCCTTTGAATCTGGCATTTCAAGGCTCTTGGAGATCTCCAAATCTCTTCAGTGGGAAACACGGCACACCTCTTTGCTCCGACAACAAGACACGGCGAGCGCATAACGACTTGTTTTATGGCTCGCGAGTGTATTAAAAGCACTAATTAATGCGCGGCAATTCTCCCTCTAATGCGGTGCACTAGGTAGAGCTCTCTCTCTCTGTGAGCTCATGCCCTCAGCTCCCTCGCTCCTCCTCAAGCTTTAGTGGAATTTGGCCGATGCGCGCCGAGGGGAGGAGAGGAGGGAGGCGCTCATCTTGTTTCAGCGCTTTATGAGTCCGACGTGTACGTCTGTAATTGCGGTTATGGGTGATTAAACTCCCGATGCCCCTCAGGATCCGCAGCCAGCCATCAGTCAGCGTCAGGCCTGCTGCCTGCAGAGCTCAAGAGTGGCTCGTCTCCGCGTCTGTCCTTCGGACGACGCTGCCGCACGCCCCCCCCCCTCGTACTGTATTCCACACTCTATTTGAATGGGGTGTCATCTTCCAGTTCATTAGTCTTATTTGTGTGTCTGAATAACGGTAAAGGAGTCAGTTATTATCGTGTTGTAACAGTTATTTAGCTGTTCTTGGTTTTGATTTGTTGTTTTTGTTGATTTATTGTGCCAAACATTCACTGGGTCCAGCTTCTGAAATGGGAGAAATGGAAGAATGTAAAATGAGAAGTTCTCTATTGCAAAAAAAACAATCTTTGGTCTCTGTGAGAGTCTCCACCGCGCAAGAAGTCACAGAACTTTACAGGTATGTAGTCAGGCAGTTCTCAATCAGCGTTTGTAGCGATATCTTTGAAACATTCGTAGATATATGACGCAATCAATTCCTATGTAATCCACGCAATCATTAACCAGGAAGTATAAAGACCACAAAAAGTCCAAAAGGGCGGCCGTGAGGGGAGGTGGATGTGTCAAACAAAGACCTTCATGACCCGTATGAAACGAGAAGTAACGCCACTTCTGCAGTCATTTCAACCCAAACCACAATCTTTTCCTCAACCTAACCAAGTAGTGTTGTTGCTTTAACCTAATTAAGTTGTTTCCTCAGACCTTAAGCGTGTAACGAGCCGAAATGTACACTTGTTGCTGGACTTTCGTTGGAAAATGCAAGAAAAATGAGGAGTAACTTATCATACGAACCGTTGCATAAAGATAATCTGGTGTAGTTAGGATCAAAATGAAGGCAGAGTTTGGAGATGGGTGTGGTCCGAGCCAGGAGGGGGAAGTGGTGACGCCCCCCCCCCACACTGCTCCAAGGCCATGGACAGAATTGCCGTGATGGCTCGCCTGTAGTTAGAGGTGTTGTCATTGTTTCAATCAGCTCTATCGCCCGTCACCCTCGTGTTTATTATTTAAGTCTAAATCTGTACATCCTGTGTGGGTGGACGGCAGACGTGCGTTCTGGAATGGAGAATGAGTTAATCATTTCATGGTCTGTGCGCAATGTGCCTCCATGCATGGGCGTTGCATCTATACGGTGTGTTTGCATTCGTTTGAATTCTATTTATGGCTAAAAAAAAAATGAAGAAAATACATAAAAAAAGGAGGCCTTGAGGCTGCTTCCTGCTCTAATTGGCATGTTAATCACGTCTCTGTGGTAGGGATATCAGTGTGCATGTGTGTTGGTGACTTATCTCCAGAGGCGACGTGTGACCGCGGGGGTGTGGGAGGGGGGGGCCGCCCTGCTCTGAAGCTCCCATGGCGAGAGTTTCCCTCAGCTGTAGAGAGAGAGAGAGAGAGAGGCAGCCAGGAACCCGGGCCCCAGCCTATCACATGGGGTCGAGTCCAAATAAAACACTCCAGCATGTGTGTGGTAATGAGGAAGCTGTGTATTTGTGTGTGTGTGTGTGTGTTATCTGTCAGTGGCCTCCTCCTCCTCCCTTCAGTTTGCCGACTTGGCTGAGCCCTTCTTCTCCTCTGTTGATGTTTGGATGTTTTCTCTTGTTCTCCTCCGACACAGTACCCTCGAAGGCACTGAGGAAAAGGGAGGAGGAATCCCACACCCCTCTCTTTACCCTGAGGACCCCCGTTAGTCACGGCAGAATGAGCTCATAGAGGAGGATGCGGGGGTCACGAGGGCAGGAAAAATAAGCTCCGTCAAAAGACCGAAATGTCGAAAAAAGAGTACATGGAAGGAATAACTCCTGTTGCACCGCATCCCGAGCCTTTTTCGCCTAGACTTGACTGAGACTGAGTGTGGGTCAGGGTCAGCCCAGGTCAGCTGTGCTCGCTAATGTAGGCTGAGGAGGGGGGGGGGTGATGGAAGCTCGTGGTTGATTAATGTGTGACAGCGCACGTGGACCACAAGCGGCATGAATACACTGTGAACTCTTTCACACCGCCGTCCTTCTTTATGCGCTTCTAGAAACACCAAATGAGTATTTGTCCAACAAGTTTTTGTTTGTCTACGTTGCAAAAAAAGTCTGTTCTTCGAGTCGCTTTGTAAGCGAGTCCCGTACCTGTCAAATTAACTTTTTTTACGCCAAGTTCTGAAATCAGGCTTCTTTTTTTCTGGACTTGTGACTGCCACATTCTTCAGATTTGTCTTTCTGTTCTTTAGGCTTGTGACATCTGTTGCTCTAATATTGGTTCAGTACAGTCACTGAACATGAAAGAGTCTCCTACAAGAACAACAATGTTTCAGTTGTTGGTGTTTTGAGGCAAAAACATCCCCTCATAATTTGGTGGGAAAACCCAAACTGAAGCTTCTTTTGAAAGTCTTCTGGACTTTTTTGGCGACGCTCGTCACCATCCACCTGAGTTCCATTATTCAATCAAGGCACAACCACAGTTTTAGGATGTATGAAAAAAGGTTAAACTTATGTATTTTCTCCTTCTTCAATAAGCCGCGTATAACTACTGATGTCTTTGTATCCTAACTTAAAGATTGCAACTCTGTTTTCTTAAAGAGCAATGTTTGTTGCATCCGTATACTTACCCTTTGATCGCTCGCTATCCTTTTTCGATGTAGTTATCGGTTCTCAACCATTTTTGGTGCTTTTTGCACCGGACGGAGTTAAAGAAATAAAATCCCCCTTAGCTTGGTGGAAAAACCCGAGCTGAAGCTCCTTTTGAAAGTTCTTTCGCTGGACAGCGTGTGTGTGTGTTGGAACGCTGCCAGTGAAAATGCAAGAGAGGGGAAGTCAGCAGACTGGCTGTCTTCTGTTCACTGTTGTTCAGATTGACTCTGTCAGGCCAGCCTTTGAGGCCCCTGATCCAGGTGGTCTGTTCTCCCCACCCCTCTCCGTTCACCCTCCCCTCACTCGGCCTCAGCCACCCCGTGCCCACAAACATGCCCGGCATCGGCAACATCCTCCCCGGTGCAGCGGTCTCTATCCTCCACCAATCGCGAGCCTCCGCTGCTATGGCCACACCGGTGTGAGCCAATGAACAACAGCTGTTTCTCTCCAGCGTGGCTGTCCATGCCAACCATAACACCCGCTTTATTTGGCCTCTGTCCTGAAGCCAATCCCAACACGTAATTCCAGGGCATCCAGGCCGTGAGAGGCACGGCAGAAAAAGAAATGTGGATTTTATCGCCGGGGAACGGACCGTCCAGAAAAACGACTTTCCCAGCACAAATGTTACAGCAAATGTGCGTTGCGTCATTGCGTCATCGGAAAAAAAAAGTATCCTGCAGCAAAGCAACCTTTTGATAGGACTGAGGATCATTGTTCAGTGGTGAGACCCGGGAAAAATGACTCATTTTCATGTGTTCTAAGTGTACATGCAGCTCCGAATTGTGTGTGTGTGTGTGTGTGTGTGTGTGTATATGTATGTATGTATGTATGTATGTATGTATATGTATGTATATATAATATATAGCACGTACAAACACATGCAAAGCTTGTGTGTGTATATCTATATCTATATAGATATATAGATATAGATATACAGTATGTGTGTGAGTGTGTGTATATAAATAAATATGTGTGTGTGTGTGTATGTATATATATGTATATATATAATATATTTATAGATATATATATATATATATATATATATATATATATATATATATATATTATATATAATATATATATTATATATATATATATATAATATATATATTATATAGATATAATATAGATATATAATATATATAGATGTATATCTATATCTATATATAATATAGATACAATATAGATATATATATATAATATATATATATATATATGTGTGTGTGTGTCTATATATAGATATGTGTGTATGTTTTCTAGAAGAATAATAGGAACTGTCAGTGTCTCAGGAGTTGCAGTGAAATCTTATATGCACAAAGCCTTAGAAATATTAAAATAACCTACTTTGCCAAATAACTTGTTTGAATGGATATTTGGCAGTTATTTTACATTTCCTTTGAGGATAATATCTGGAATCATGAGCTTATGCTGCGTCTGCTTTGATATAACTTAATTTAGCCTTTTGCTTCATAAGATCACCAGAATGCATGAAATTCTCTGAACTGCTTCTGATGGCTGTTTGTTTATCTGAGTAAGCCTCCAGTTTATTGGAGGATAATTCATTTATACTGATGACAAGATGATACACTTGGAAGGACGGCAAACAAGAAGTCGTGGAGGAAAAAAAGGTTTTGCATCGAAGAGCCTGCTGAGGTTTCTGCACGCGTAGCCTCGCCGAACAGCTGATTATAAGTGTGTTTCCCAACGTGTTCTGTTGTGATCTGATTACAGAGCCCGTTAACAATCTCATGCACTTGGTTATGGGTAGAAGTCGGGACATGGATTGATAAAAAATAACTGCCGGGGAAGGGCTTGGATCTTGGATGCGCAAGGGGCCGGTTGCTAAGCTTCATTACATGAACCTCTTTTGAATAATAATAATGTCCTTCACATGCACTCCTGAGTCAAATGGGTTTGGTCACAGCGTACAGCTCTGCTGCACACTCCTCCGCAGCAGCCTTCCTCCCAGGGGCTCCTCAGGAGCCTTCAGGGCATACAAAAGACCCGAGCTGCTGTTTAGCTCCAACACCTGGAGATGGACGGACTCCCAGGTGTTTGTGTTGCCGCCTAAACACGAGCTAGTGGTGTCGGTCACGTACCCCTCCCCCCCGCGTGTGAAAACACAAGCAAAGAGAGGGAGAGACATGCAGGTATCTGCGGAGAGGAGAGAAGAGAGCTGGCAGCACTCTCACCGGCGTGTCTTCCCAGGACATGAAAGACTCCGCTGCTCCGAACTGGGATTATCCCCCCCCCCCCCACCTCTGGGGAGTCCCGCTGATGAGCAGAGAAGGCAGAGGGAAAGACGTGGAGGGAAATTGAAGAAAACAGGGACAGCGGAGAGATAGATAATTATGAAACGTGAGAATGAGCACCGGGGAGAGAGGCAGAGACAAACATCCAGAGGATGCCAACTCCTCTTACGGGCCTGCTGATGCTCACGATGCTTCAGTTTACCACCTTTGTGCCCCCCCCCCCCTCTTGAAGAATGGACCGTGCTGCTAATTCACCAGAGAGCCATGTCCTTGTTTGATCAGACTCCATCCTGCAAACCATCTCGGCAGGCTGAGACAGTGTGAATCACTCGTGATCATTCTTCTCTGGCAGCAGATGATCTGCAACGCAAAAAGAAAATCACCAAATACTAAATCAGTGCGTTTCATTTTCTGGAATCAAGCGTCTTCTTTTTTTTCCTTTATTCCAGCGCAGCCATCTGTTTGAATACACCGACACACACTTGTAGACAACAAGATGAACCAAATCTCAAAATACTTGTCAGTTGCAGCCATAAAATCAAGAATGTTTTTAATTATGAATTATGTGTATTTTTTGTTGTTGCTTATTTTGAGCAGTGATTTGCTTTATTCACTCTTGATTGATTGATTGATACAGACACTCTCCTTGAAAATTCAAGTTTCTATTCTTAGATTTTCCCACTTGGTTGAAGAAAACAGGACTTTTGGGACTCAATAACGGACCCAAACTTGCTGAAGATGAAGACATCCTCGCGTTGCTTTAGTAAGGAGCTCATCGGAAACTTTCCAGCCGAGGGAAATGTGCGTTTGAAACGGAGCATTCAGTGGAATAAGGCTGCGCTGTTGACACAAGCTGTTTGAGTTGTCCATGGGACTTATTCTGTTGATAACGGGCCAAAAGGTAATTGATTTAGTGTGTACTGGACAGACTGTCTGTCGCTGTGCAGTGGAGCAACAGAAGGGGCGGGTGGGGGCTAAGGTCGGGCGTCATCAGTCAATGCGACTATATTTTCGAAATTTGTCTTGGATGCGCCCCCCCCCCCCCCTCTTGATCCTGCAGGATTTTCTGTTATTTGTTTGCTGTGAGTCGACGCACCGATCCAAAGTACAATCGCACACAGAACACACTCATGCACACACTCCCCAGGACGTACAGCAGTGTGTCTCCCCCCCCCCCCCCCCCCCCCAGCTTGCAAGGCCTCTTCCTGCAGCACGTACACGCATAGTTTCCCATCTCACCCCCCCCCCCCCCCTCCGACCAGCCCCCAGGGTCTCCGGCTTTCTCCGAGACTCTCGCGCTTTCTCTCCCTCCCCACGGTCGAGTCTCTCTTATCTATGAATCTCTCCCTCTCTCTTTCTATGGGTCTGTCTATTGATCCATCTATCACATGCTCTCCCCCTCCCCTTTATCCGAGGCTTGTTCCCCAGAGGGAGGGGGAGGGGGGGCAGCTCCAGGGCCGGGAGCCAGAACCTTCTCCATTTGGATTTCATTACAAACAGATCGGCGCGTCACGGCAGCATGATAATCTGAGGGGGGGGGGGGGGGGGAGGATGTTGAGAGAGGTTTCTAATGCGTATAGTAAATGTAGTCAATGATTTCATGTATGAGAGCTTCTTTTGTCTCAGTCGACACTAACTAAGAAGGACCTGTTATCTTAAATCACAAGAACAGTATCTTTATGGGCCGTGATACTGCCTCTACAAAGCCAGGGATGTGGGGGGGGGGGGGGGGGTCAAACAAGCTGCACCCAACTTCTGATGTGTTTCGCCGCTTCATCGTTCCAAATGGAAAGCGTCCGTCACCCGCTGCCTCTGAACAAGTCATCAAGTGGCAAATTCCTCACTCTGCTGTCACCGGAGGGAACGGACAGCTTGTTGTTGTCCCCCCCCCCCCCCCCCCTCAGTAATTGGAGTAATTATTCTCCTCCACTGACTGATGGCTGCATGACCACTGAGCCATAGCAGGACGCCTCGTCCATTCATTTCCCTTCCGCTCCTCCACATCGGTTTTCCTCATTTACGTGTGATCGTTTCATTTGCAGTACGACCTGAGACCTTTCTGTAGAACTTTAATAGTTTGGGCTCAACTGTCGATCTCACCGACAGACTCCACACGTTTTTACTTTCTTATAAAAAATAATGGAAAAGGAAAAGATCAAGCATTCCCTGGTCTGACCTCCTGCTAGGACAATGTCCCCTTTATTTCCTTACCTATGATTGCTCTAATGAATGTCCTAATAAACAACAATGGCACCAGTTAAAGCCGGGGTTGGTAATCTTTTTCAAAAACCTTTACTTACTGTCACCAGAGCTTTCTATAAGCTGCTAGCTTGACAGCTGTGAGTACGAACAATAGCCATGCTGGTTGTTTACGTTCATTATGATAATTTTGGGGGAGTGGCTTTGGAGGGAGGCCTGAAGGGGCCGACAACTTTCTCTCTAGATATGGCGACCTTTGGAGCTAGCGCTGCTAGCAACTTTCATTGGGAAAGAGTTGACAACACAAGATTCTGGACTTCTGATTGGTTGGTTGGATTCCATTGGTTGTTGTACATTTTATCAGTTTTTTGTTTTTTTTGTATGTGATTTACACAATTTATTGAAATTTAAGATGCGAGTAAATTCAAATTGGCTGGAGATCCATGATTACGTAATTTGATGACTTCACCGGAGCATGCATGATGGGGAAAAAGGAGCAGGCGGTGCGCTAATCCCCCAGAATTACATTTCTACCTCACTGCTAAGCCGTATTAACACGCTTTTGAATGGGACTTTTACCTACCTTTTTAAAACAAAAAAAGGCATTTGTTTTCATTAATTTCAGTACAGAAATGCAATCGTGCAGAAACGTGTCACTTCCTCGAGAGAGGCGATGCATCACCGTGCCTGGTTTAATGTTGTCCAACTGAATTAACCAAAAGCAGATATCAGATAGCTCCCGTTGTGAAATTACACACAATGTTGCGTTCTGCAGTCATGGTGTGTGTGTGTGTGTGTGTGTGTGTGTGTGTGTGTGTGTGTGTGTGTGTGTGTGTGTGTGTGTGTGTGTGTGTGTGTGTGTGTGTGTGTGTGTGTGTGTGTGTGTGTGTGTGTGTGTGTGTGTGTGTGTGTGTGTGTGTGTGTGTGTGTGTGTGTGTGTGTGTGTGTGTGTGTGTGTGTGTGTGTGTGTGTGTGTGTGTGTGTGTGTGTGTGTGTGTGTGTGTGTGTGTGTGTGTGTGTGTGTGTGTGTGTGTGTGTGTGTGTGTGTGTGTGTGTGTGTGTGTGTGTGTGTGTGTGTGTGTGTGTGTGTGTGTGTGTGTGTGTGTGTGTGTATGCTCGGCCACGTGCCCTCAAGTGTTGTTTGGCAGCGGGCGAGCCAGATAAGGGCCCGTGTTGTGATTTTCATCTCTGGGCGCAAAAACATAAGAGGAAGCTCGATGAATCACTGCTGACTTGCGTTTCCCTCCGAGGCCCTTGACTGCACAAATATCAGATGTTTTTTTTTTTTAGCTTAATTTATAACAGAAAAAAGAGCCAACCTGTTTCTCTTAACGGAAGGTGTTCCACGAGGATAAGAGGAAGAGCAACGTTAGAGCTCTCACATAACCTCAAAAATCGATCTATGTTCTTTAACATCTCCGAGTTTATTAACTTAGCCCCCCCCCCACCCCCCCTTTTTTTTTTGCTACTCGCTAAGCTGCCACGTTGCTGAAAAGGTAACGAGTGCGCAACACAGAAGAGCATCGGTTGCAGATGTAATCTTCCTCTCCTGAGGGCAGCTCCACAGGCAGCGGCGGTCATTATCGCTCCGCACCACGTCTTTGATCAACCCGAGGACGGCCAGCGTGATGCATGACCGTCCTCCGTGTGTGTGTGTGTGTGTGTGTGTGTGTGTCACACCTCCTCTTCTCCCTGTCTTTGTGTCGGTCTCTCCACGTGTTGCTCTCTTCATGATTTCAGACGTAGCAATAGGTGTAGAGATGGAGAGGTGCATTTTTGTGGTGGAAATAAAGCGGACTTGGAGATACTCAGATTGCCATGTTGTTGGCCTGTTCTGATTGTTTAGAAGTCTAAGCTTAGAAGATTTATACATCATGATAGAGTTTACATTATTTAGTACTACTATACTAATACACAGTTTTACTGTTTTTAACGTTGTCCCTCCGCAGCTTATTTTGGACAGATTGCACATTTTAGTGGTCTGTTGAAAGCTGTGAGAAGGTTTGTGACCAAAATTAAGCACCGCCCACCAGCTAAACGGTACACTGAAATATGTTTCTGAAAACATTCTGAAAAAGAAATAGGCAATGCAGTAACATAATCTCGATTCATATTTGATCATATTGGATTTCACGAGCTTCGCAAAGCAGCTGCGTTAGAGACTCCTCGCCTCTGATTGGTTATTTTTCTTTAGCCGCGGTGGAATCTATATATTAAACATAGTATATATTAATATTAAAGAAGGCAGAGGAACCAGATTTTTTCTTCTCCAGATTATCTCTCATGTACTACTGTCATAGTGACCAACTATACTGAAGCTTTAATGCAGGTAGATACTTCACCTAAAATGTAAGCACTACTTCTGTCAGAGGAGGGCGATCACAAAGAACTTTCATACAGGCTGCAGTTATGATATCAGGATGAAGAAAATGGATAACACGCTTCTCTTCGTTGCTAAACCACGCTGCCCTCTCTCCACATTCCTTCACATCGGTCAGGTTTTCATGGCTCTGCTCTACTCAGTCGCTCCCCGGGTGAGCGACGGCGTATCACCTCCGAGGCCGACGAGATCAATTAGGGCCATATCAGCAGATCAGAGCGCCGGCAGCCGGGGCACAGCCAGGCAGCAGCAGCAGCGCCAGTAATCTGTGGCTTAGCTGGCACTGAGCCACAGCCGGCCGCGGCTCCGTGGCCCCTTCAGACACCTCAGGAGTCACCGAGGGCACCGGAGTGCCCCAGGAGCTTGCACTTTCATCCACACGCTATCAGGCATAAAGGGAACCCCCGAGAGACGGAGAAGACTATAAGGGAGGGGGGGGGGGGGAGAATTAAGTCTTTTAATGAGGGCAGTTGTTTCACAGGCAAAAAGAATCGGGTTATATCAACACCGTATCAAATGATGGCTGTTAGCGGCCCACCTACTGTGAAATTACGGGTGGCCTGTTTTGGGTCTTTTCTGCCACTTATCCCACATTAAGACCCTTCTTCTTTTCTTCTTTTCTTGGCTCTTTCTCTTAGCTTGTTTGTGGTTGCCGTCAGATCGGGGCCTTAACAGACAGTTGGATGCTTTTGATATGAGCTGTCACAAAAGGTGCAGCTCGAGTTTCAGCTGCTCCGTCCGATCATATCGCTCCTCGACGGGAGCCGCCGTTAAAGCGAACGCTCCCATCGCCGCATGGCTTGTTGCACCTTCCCCACACCTCGCTCACTGTGACGAGGACGGAGGAGGCAAAGTGATAAGATACAAAAACAAACCTTTATGTAAACATTATGTTTGATTTTGTCTTTGATTATGAAAAGCACTAAGACTACGGGGAACACACAACTAAGAACAAAACCCTGCTGTAGCCAAGCATCCTGCATTAAGTAAGGCTGTGAACTCTCAGGTTGGATGTTTTGTGCATTCACACATTCAGTTTAAAAGTGCACTCTTCGTCTTGCCGTCATGTGGTGGTAAATGAGATATTCTAATTGAATAAGATATAAAAAGAGACAACAATTAAGTCTCCGCTGACCATAATTCACACCGGCGGTGAGACGTCGGGCCTTGGAATGTCTCCCTGATTAATGAGCACACATGCATGTGTCACTCAAAGCACGTTGACATCGATATTTACCTAACTCGCAGATTAACAGAGTGATGCTGAAAACAGAATGCTGATGAGTAATAGTTTAGTTGTCCAAACACACAGTGAAACACACAGACCTTCACGGGCCATTGAGTAAAAACATCAGCCTGCTGTCGTCATGGTGATATAGACATCAGCGGTAAAAGCTCTCTAAAAATGAAGCTGCTGTATACCGACTCGTGTTATTTTGGGATTCTGTTTTTTTGGATCTGGATCTCTTGGGTTTTTCTTCTGTTGAATGTTTTCCTCCTCCTTCCATCCCAACACATCCTGAGAAATGCTAATGACTAGCGTTTGTGCTCTGGCTCTCGCGTGCTTTAAAAACCGACTCACCTGCCTCCGCTTAAAAACGTCCTTGTGAATAATGGAAAAAAAAAGAGCAAAAGCCGCCTGTCTCCTCAAATCAACAGACGGAAAAAAAGAACAGGGGGGGGGGGGGGGGCTGCCTTATTGTTGACAGGCCGCAGCTACACCCAGATGTCTCTCTCTCTCTCTGTGTGTGTGTGTGTGTGTGTGTGTGTGTGTGTGTGTGTGTGTGTGTGTGTGTGTGTGTGTGTGTGTGTGTGTGTGTGTGTGTGTGTGTGTGTGTGTGTGTGTGTGTGTGTGTGTGTGTGTGTGTGTGTGTGTGTGTGTGTGCGTGCGGTGTGCAAAGGTGCATGTGACTCACGACTGCTTGAAACGCCAAAGTCAACCCGTGACATGATCGGCTTTTTTTCCTGGCTGCTGTCTCGCCGTCCTCGGCTGACCCGCTGCCAGCAGGGTGGTATAGAAAAAGCCATTGTGTGCTCAAGGCTGAATATCTTTTTTGTTTGTTTGTGCACATTTCTGTGTGTTTGTTCTGTAGTGAAAAGCTCTCAGAGTCTCCGAGGAGAGCGCGGGATGGGACAGAAGCTGTATGGGTATTAAGCTCATACTGGTGCCGCGTTACGACCTGACTACTGACAGTCAGTGACAAGCGCACGTCAGGTATGCGAGATTCATGAGCCCTCCCCGTCTATTTTTTTTTTTTTTTTTTTGGCGCTGCATCCCACGTCCTCGTGTTCCAACCAAATCTCCCCCGTGGCACCGGTAGATGAATAATAGAGGAGAGTTAGCCGCGGACTGAAAAGTGAGCATCTGTCTGCTCTTGCACAGGCGCGAGCTCTGTGACTGTAAATGCGTGTTTGAATAAAAAAAATGTTAAAGGAGAAGACAAAACTAACCGGTGTCCAGAAATAAGGTGAAAGAAGAAACGGGCCTAAGAAAGAAAAAGGACAGACTCCGAGGTTTCATCTGCTCAGACTGTTGTGTGTGTGTGTGTGTGGGGGGGGGGGGGAAGGGGGGCACTTTCCATCTATAATGCATAATCCCTTACCGTTGGCAGAGGCAACACAAGCTAATGGGCGAGTTCGACCAACTGTTGGTGTGACTGTGGCTCTGCAGCCAGCGGAGTCGTTTGCAGACTCCATAAAAGTCGCGTGAAGCCATCACTGATCTCAACGGGAGAGCTTCTCTGCTACACTGACTCATTTCAGTCCTGGAGAGGTCAAAGTGATCGAGTACATTTAAGTTGAGTCATGTAGTGCTTTAACAACAACAACTCAAGTTTGTAGTCAGTGCCCAACATATAGGGTTTTTTTTATAAATCAGATATAGCTATTATATGAACCAATAAAAAAACAATGTTTGTAATGCCATGAGAAGGGGGTAATGACTTTTACAAAGGCCAAAATGATTTTGTGGTGCAGATTTACGAATCCCTCTTCTTCTCTGTCGCATTATTCATTGCACGACTCGCTTCTCTTGTTCTTGAGGGCGGATCCTGGAGGTTGTGAACGACGTAAAGTCGGCCGGGTTTCTGTTACAGAGGTCCTGCTCGGCCTCCAGCTCAGTCACCTGTCACCACAGGCTCTGTTCAGCTGACAAACGGAGCACCCTCTGCTGCTGTTCATTCAGGACGCGCTCGCCAGGGCCGACAAATAGTCCATCAGTGACTCAGTGTAACTATAGAGACCGCAGAACATCCTCCTCTTCAACCAGTTTTTCATTCAACGAGGCCTTACAGACGGTTTGTAAACAGGGATGACGTACGTAGGTGTGCACAAACAAGTACTAAAAGTAATCCGTGTGCTAATATTGAGTGAGTAGAGACATTAGCAAGGGGCCCAATATTTAGTGTCTACATATATACGTTTATATATGTTTATGGAGAGAACTAGCGTGTAGAAATTACAAGTGTATGAGTCACTAGATGCTTCGAACTATTATGTGTTATGTATTATCTGTAGTCATGTACGGAACGTCAAACGCCATGACAGAGATCAGAGTTTTGTAATTTATTCATTTTTAAAACGGGTGTACAGACACAAGCTTTTTTGCTACAAGCAACCACGGACACATTGGACTGAAAGTCATCGGTTCACTCCCCACGATAAACCGAAACACCTGTCTCTCTGATCCTGGTGGAGTTCTATAGAAATAGAGTCCGCTGCTGGGATATCCACTTTGACAACATAACATGCAACATCGAGACGTTTTGATGCTGGTAAGAGTTTTGATTCCACGTTTAAAGCTCGCCAACTCGTCTGGATGGCTGAGGCTAAACTGCACTTGATGATGCCAGCTGCCTCAACGTTTGTCAGTACCTCCCAAAACGACTGGTATGACCGTTCCAAAAATGATTCATACCAGTGTTTTTATGCTCCGCCACCTCTGTGGTTAAGGTGTGGTTAGGTTTCGGCATCTACAGCTTTGTTGAATTGAGGGGATGGTCGGCCTTCTTCACGGTTGAAAGATGTTGACGGTTTGAGGGTGACTGCACGTGAACAAATCAGGTGCTTTGTTTGCCCAACCATTCACACCAGTTGTTTGTTATTTTAAGGTAAGCTTGAAGTGGATTTTAGCCTCTCTTCCATCATTAAAACATTTCCAGCTTGTTGTTTATCACAACTCTCACTACGCCTCGATCAAACTTACATCCACAACTATCTCTCTCCGTGACAATCGTGACGCCTCCAAACATTCCCTTCGCCTTCATTTCTGAAACCAACCTGAACGACTTATTATAGATATTTCCTCCTTCGCCGCTGAGCCCGTGACAGATGGCGTCATTGTTCTGGAGAGGACGGCCATTAATCACGGCCGCGGCCGATCGTCCGTCAGGAAAGAAAAACAAATGAAGCGTAAACAAAGCTTGTTTTCAAGCGTTTTGGATGAACGCCACGCGCTGTCGAGCGCCGTCCCCCTTTTCATCTCATCATCCGCCCTCATCGCGATCATCCATTTATCATATTCTAAACGCGCGAGGTCGGCAACAGCCGCGACACAAATTGGCACATTTTTCCCTCTGTGTAATCACACCCAGCAGCGGAACAAAAGAACCAAGGAGACGAGGGAAGGGAGCGTTGTTTAGAAATAGGAGATGCCTGTATGGAGTGCAGAAGTGATAAGTGGGGAACTCTGTCTGCCCCTGTCTGTAAGACGGGCCCTAATTTGCTTATTTGTAGCTGTCAGTTGGGCCTTTTGTGTGCCCAGCGAATCCGGGGCCAATCGACAGGCCGCGAACGACAGCGCTCACAAGCACTTCAACCCCTATCTAAACATGAGTCAGCCTTTTCTGTGGCCGGCTGCCACTCGGCTCTCACATGCCTCAATCCTTTTTATCTCTCTCTCCCTCCCTCCCTCCCGCTCAGCCCTCGCTCCCCATTTTTTTCTTCTTCTTTACACTCTTATCTAATCTTGCGAGCGTGTTTATTTTATGCTTTTCGCGGATTGTGCAAGCGACCGCCGTGTTCTCTCAAGACTGCTGTTAAAACGTGTTTCACCGTCCGGTCCAACAGGTTGGGATGAAATTGGGTACACGAAGAAATGCATGCAGGAGCGTGAATGTGACAGTTATACTGTATGGTGGGAAAAACCTTCTCCTTTCCTTTTTCTATATATTACATTGTCCTGCTTTCCAGTCCAGTTTTACCATTTATTTTCCTATCTTGTCCTTTCCTTTTCTTTCCTTTCCTGTCCTTGTTTCCTTTTCTCTCCCCTCCTCTCCTTGTATATCTTCAGTTCCTCCTCACCTCTCTTTGCGTTTCCGTGTCCATCTTTTCAGTTTTTCCCTTCCTCTCCTTGTTTCCCCTACTCTCATCTTCTCCTCTCCTCTCTGGGGAGGATTAGGACAGAGTCCTTTTCATCCTGCTGTAATCCTACACTGGCAACCCAACTCCAACAAGAATAAACACACACACACACACACACACATTTGCTGTGGGATATCTATATGTTCTTGGGGCTGTTCCCAAACAACATCGTTCACATATAATATGACCACATAGTTTGCTTCTTGGTCAACAGGAAAAAAAAAGCATCAGACAGGATGTTGGAGACCTTTTTCTGGTAATTTGTTGCACTTTTTCACACAAAAAAAGCGGTGGGGGGGAGAGAGAGAGAGACATGAGGAATGTATTGGGGAGAGAGACGTAAACAGTCTGATCTACCCCCCCCCCTAGCCCGTCTCTGTCACCCCCTCGAGGTGGGGCCTTGCTGAGACTCTTGTCAGCTGAGCCTCCCCCCCGCTGAGACATACAATGGCAGATTGGCAACCCTAATACCACTGTCTTTATCTGCCTGAATTAAAACCCAATTGGAGCAGGGTTATGGGAATTGCTGGCTCAGGGCGAGTTATTTATTTATTTATTTTATTCTTCAGGAATTATGTGTGTGGGCGCATTTTCAGAGAAAAAAAACAACAAACTGTAATCAGAGGGAGAGATGCTCGAGGGGTATCAGTCGAAGGATTAAACACTGAACTAAAACAGCTAGATGCGGAGCCGTTGTTAGCCCTTTATTAAGAAGGGGGTGTGTTTGTTTTCAAAAGGAGGGTGGCCTGTGTGTGTGTGTGTGTGTGTGTGTGTGTGTGTGTGTGTGTGTGTGTGTGTGTGTGTGTGTGTGTGTGTGTGTGTGTGTGTGTGTGTGTGTGTGTGTGTGTGTGTGTGTGTGTGTGTGTGTGTGTGTGTGTGTGTGTGTGTGTGTGTGTGTGTGTGTGTGTGTGTGTGTGTGTGTGTGTGTGTGTGTGTGTGTGTGTGTGTGTGTGTGTGTGTGTGTGTGTGTCTGTGTCTGTGCTTACAGGAAGTGCTTGTGAGGCAAGCAGGATGTGCAGGAAGTGTTTGGCTTGGCTGAGCTGCCAGCCCAGCGGCTGCTCTGAGGATTGCTGATGATGCAGCGGACAGCGATGCTTTTATTTTATTTTTTACCTGCTGAAGTCAGCTGGGATCGAGACAAAACAGCTCGTTACTCTCGGCTGTCAATTCGAGCCGTCCATCAGTTTTATTCCGCCACGCGGAAAGCAGAGGGATCTGGTCGCTTATGAGAATGTGGGCGTGCGATAGACAAGCCACGCATGACATAACTGTTCCATGTCCCCGCTGCACAGAGAGCAAAGTTGTAGTGTCCAAATGGGACGGCGTGTAAGAGGAGAGCATGTTAGGACGTATGTTAGGACGGAGGACTCATCAGAGGGGAACATGAGCTGACTTATGTCTACTGTAATAATAATAATCTGGTGGGAATGTCTCTGAAAATACCTAAAAAAATGAATGTACTTCATAACGCTGATGCTGTGCAGTCCTGCTCATGAATAACAATCATCTATGAAAGTAACGTCAAATAAATGTGGTCTTCACATTTTGTTTTGTCCAACCAACAGTCGAATATATCCAATTTATGATCACGTAAGATGAGGAAAATCAGCAGAGAAGCTAAAACCATCAAACGTTTATCATTCGACTTGGAAAAATGACCTAATCAATAATCAAAACCTCTCGTAGATGAATTTTCTGTTCATCCACTCACTACACGTTGCAGCTTTACAAACAATCCCTACATGAGAACTCATAAGGAAAAGCTCCAAAAGAAGAAGAAGAGGCGGTGTTGAAAGGCGAGACGGGGGGGGGGGGGGGGGAGTTGTTATCGGTGCACGTGCAAACCCCCCGTCGCCCAAATTGTCAGTGACACAGCGCCGTACCCTCTGTCTGTGCTCGTTCTCCTCTCTTGTCTCATATGTTCTGCGATGATGTGAGGACGGCCCGCTCAGTCAGAGGACCTCTACCACTGACTTCCCCTCAGCTATTATTATATATTTAAATCCTCAACCACATCCATTATAGATATACATCCTGTCCTCATAGATCCCTGAGGGAAACACTCGCGATGAGGCAAAGTCTTCATCGAGGGGACGCCAACGTTGCATGAGAGAGAGCAAGAGAACCGCTGGGTTTAATTGTCTCAAAGTGTTTTCGGCTGAATTGTCTCATTTTTTCCTGGACAGCGCTCAGATTTAACAACTGCTTTCACACTTAACCAGATGTGCTGGATTCTCGGTGTTAACGACTTTGTGAAAAAAAAGTGTGAACAATATCCTTTTAAAACTATCTAAAGGTGTAGCCTGTGTAAACCACATGGTTGTTGTAATTACAGTCTCAATGTGCATTTGAAAGATCTCTTAATCCATTAGAAGAGGTGATCGCAGTGAAAATGATCAAACCTTACATCAACAGCAAATCAAAATGTCACTCTACTGTTTGTTTTTTCCCCGACCAGACTCGTTGGGCCAGCTGACCTCCTCGCCCCTGTGCTCGCCCACGTCCCACCGGGGAATGCACCCGTCTCTGCTCAGCCCGACCTCCATGGGGCCCTCGGGCTCCCTCCACTCTCCCATCAGCACGCTGAGTTCGCCCATGAACGGCCTCGGCTCGCCCTTCTCCGTCATCAGCTCGCCCATGGGTCCCCACTCCATGAACTCGCCCGGCATGGGATACGGCCCCAGCGTCAGCCCCCAGGTGAGGCCCGTGACAGACCCACGGATGTGAAAAGTGTATTTACTTTTTGTCCTCCAAGGCTACTTTTGTGCACAAATATACACGGGCAAACCTGAAACCACGGCTACGGGAGTTAATGAACCTCACCTCAGCCATCACAAGTTAGATGGTTATAGACGATGAGAGCTCTGAATGTGCTACTTTGTCTGAGTAAGATAAGGTTAGTTAATTCGTTTGTATGGTGCATGTTAGATTGAAGTTAGCTGTCTGTGCAGTTTGGGGAAAATCTAGTGCGTGCAACAAAGAGGTTTTATTTCAGGTTTCTCCACGTCTGTTGACACTTTGTTGATTTGTTTGAATTGTTTATCTAGTACGTAAATTAGTCGCTGAATTACCCTGAATTCAAAATAGCTTCATATGCATACATATTTATTTTTTTACCTTTGGATGGAGCCAGGCTAGCTGTTTTGCCCCCTCTTCCACTCTTTATGCTAAGCTAAGCTAACCCTCTCCTAGCTGTAGCCCAGTCGGGACAAGTGAAGCCAATACTGAAGACACACTTGCCTTCTCTCTACTGACCAGCAGGAGGCGACTCCTCCGGTTGCAAAAAGAAGTCAGATTGTATAGAAGTCTATGAGAAAATGACTCTACTTCTCTCTTTATTTATTACCTCAGTAATCATTGTAAACATGAGTTTATGGTCTCAATCTCTAGTTTCAAGTCTTCTTCAATACAGCATGATGTTCATTTAATAAATGATGGTCCATTTAGAGTCAAATAGACCATAAAGCAGGTTATGCTTCAGGGCGGGACTACCTTTGTGATTGACAGGTTGCTACCACCTACCAGAGCCATATATGGAGTCTGTATGTCACTCCTCCGCAGTCCAATTATGGTCACTTCCATTCACTTGTTGAAAAACAACAAAATCCAAGATGACAATGTACAAAATGACGAACTCGAGGCTTCAAAACGACGGTTCACAAACCAATGTGTGACGACTACGTCCACTTCTTATACACAGTCTATGCTGTAGCCTCGACAAACAGACAGACATGAGAGCGGTATCGATTCTCTCAATAACCCCTCGGCCAGAAAGGGAATAAACCCCAAAATGTTGAACCATTCCTTTAAATACACAAAGAAACAGGTCAAAAGTCATGAGGTTACCAGCTCCATGTTCAGCAGCCTCTACCGTGGCTTCATGAGGCTCTGCCGCCCTATAGACTAACCAGACCAACGTCTTACCAACAGTATTCACCCGTCTCAGAAGTGCAAATTACAGTTGCGCACACACACACACACACGCGTGTAGTTTTCCTAAGCCAGGCCCCAGCAGACCAAGGCCCTGCTTTGACCCCATGCCACAGTTAATCAAGACCCATTCAGCAGGGATTCCACAGTACTTTGCTCTGTCACTCTCTCTTCTGTATCTGAGGCCCATTCGTCACTCCCTCCATATTCTAGCTGTCTTCTCTATCCCGTCTTTCTCCTTCTCTCTCTCGCTCTCCCTCTTTTCCTCCGTTTCTCATTCCATGTCTCTTTCACACCATCTCCATTTCCTGTCTCTTCCTCTCTGTTTCTTTTTTTTTTTTGTATGTTTTGTTCCATCAATAAGCCTCAATTTCTTTGGTATGAATAAAAAAAACACACGCACAATTAAGACATCAAAGCCTGCAGTGGCCCAGTTTCCGTCTGGAGCCATATCTAAAATTGAAATTGCCCCCCCCCCCTCCCCCTCTCTCTGCAAAATACAGTGGCTGCCCCCTTTTTTGTGTTTGCGAATAATTGTGTTCGGCAACGTGATGCTATTTGGGATGGGCTCTCTCATCGCTATTGTTGGGCTTATCGGCGGAGTGTCCCACATGTAATGGAGTTATGGGTGGATTAGGGGCACTTTCAGAAAGCGGACAGAGTCTTTCATTGCTAGAAAGCGCCACCCCCCCACCCCCTCCCCCTCCCTCCTCCTGATTCCTCTACACATTTTAATTCCAACACTTTCATCTGCGCTGCCGTTTTCTGACCCGCAGCAGCGCACTCTGTATGCAGGATGGATGTTTAGTTGGCAGTCGTTACAGCTGATAGTCTGTCTCACGCCAATGAAACTTTTACAGCAGCTTTAGTGATTCTATAACATTTTAACATCTACTGATTTACCATGCAAATAGGGTTTAAATGATGGGTACCATGAAAAGTATCGTCAAAGCGTCGGTTGTGTTTTCTGTGTACTTATCTTTGCTTCCTCTCGGCCCATCCTGACATTTTTTTAAACAGCTGTATAAAGAGCAGGTAACAGCTGTTTCTGTCCGGTGACAGTTCTAATGCTGTACGTACAGTAATTACAGCATGCATTTAGCCTTGTGCTGCGGGTCATGTCTGGTTTCCAGCCTTTGACAGTGCTGCACTGTTGGAACTCGCTGAAACAGCTGGTGTATGGGTAAATGGCTGCAAGACCATTGACCGTTGCCACCACTGTTTTCATTTTTTGTATTTGCAATTCATGCTGTTCACCATTTAATTATTTGAGTTGTCAAATACAAACACATTGATGTGACTCATAATGGCAGCCTGTGAACCGGAAATTAGAGCGAGGCGTCAAAAAACGACTCTTGTTCCCCCATACGACAACTGAAATTTCACTCTCAATAATCCTCCTTTGAGAAATACAAATGCGGTTTTCCGGTTTAGTGTGGACTGGTAAGGGTGGGGGTGAGGAAATGGGCGCCACCTTCCTCTTTAAGGCTCCCCACCCGTTTCAATATGCCAGTGTGTGGTAAATCAGTATCTCTCTCTTCAGAATCCGACAGGGCAAGAGGATCCTGATTCAGACTGACAGGAACCTCAATAGTTTGTGGGTAACGGCTGAATTGTGTCTCTAGCAGCCAGTAATGCAAGTTGGCATCACTTGGTCAGAATTTGAATATTGCTGCTAAATCTTTTTTCACCAAATATTTTCTGATTTTGTCGTGATTTCGGTATTTTCTGGCTGCTTGTGTTAAAACACACAAAACAAACTTGTGTTTATTATGTGTATATAGCAGTAAGCTGTACAAGCATTTAACACATTGTTTAAAACACAGTAGTATGTAGTTATAAGCAGATATAAAGATTAAAGTGTTTCTTATTGTACAGTATTTGGCAACAATTATAAATTGTACAAATTTATATTATTACAATATGTTTTACAATATTTTCATTAATTATATGTTCATGCACAAGCCTCCACATTAAAGATGTTGACAAATACATTAATAAACACTTGTACTGTATCTGCTTTTGTCACATACTATACTATATACTGCTTATGAATGCTAAAGAAGGGGATTTCAAATACTGTCAGAAATGATTGAAAAACATGTTTTTATTACTCGAGTAAGACAGAAAAATGGGTTATTTGGGTTATTCCACAAAACCTTGAAGTGTCACAAGAGTGCCAGTGTTGAAACTTTTGAAATGGTATCCGGCCTTAAAATGTGACGGGTACTAAAGTTTTGCATAACTGAGAGTGTGGAAGCTGCTGACTGTTGCTCAGCGCGAGGAGCGCGGCTCGTAGGTTAAAGACGGGGGGGTTGGGGGGGGGGGCTGCAGTACTTGTGAGGAGGTGTGATTCGAGTCAGACGGCGCGCGCCTCTTGCTCCTAACACTCTGATGACTCGCTATCTTTCATGAGCGATGACTGGAACGAGGTCACAGCTCGGCCTCCTCCCCACTTAACCACTCAGAGGCCAGGACGAGACCCACGCCTATGCTAACCACACACACACACACACACTCTCTGTAAACTCACTTACCATCAACTACAGTCATCGGTGTCTTCTTTTAGACTTTTTAGATGCACGAAAACATAAACATCCAGGTGGAAATCCGATTCACCCGCTCTGGTTCTCATTACAACTTGGATAGCCAATGAAAAGCCCAAAACAATGGGCCTTAACTATCCCCCACATCAAAGATGTAAATGACAACACGATGAAAGCAGAAGAAAGGATGAACAAAACTCCCATTCTTGCTGGAATCTCTCATCCTCCGACGGCCAAAACCACATGTAAAGAGAGGAATCGTTCCTTCATCGTCAGCCAATTCTTGCATCTCAAACAGCAGCGCTTCCCCATGAGCTCCGTCCTGAGCATCCAGACGCACTGACACGCCGCGGTTTGTGCGTACTTCTTAGTTCGTCGCGTCTATTATTTGCATCCTGGCTATCTGCCGGGTGTGTTGTTGAAGATCAGAGAGGCATCTGCATTGTTCTGATGAAGGCCACACACACATTTTGACACCAATACTTTGCGGAATGGCATACTCGTTCGTTAGGTGGTTTTTGCCATTATTAGGTTTGTCATCTTTTTTTGGGTCCTGGCGCAGTATGAAGGGGACCATTTCCCCCGGGGGGGGGAGGCGATGCCAGGCCACAGCCTGGCATCCAATAGGATGAGACCCATCAGTTGTCATGTCCGTGGGCTTGAACTCACTGACGATAGGGGCCGTCTCTCGATCACAGACACCGCAACTCCCCAAGCAGCTGGGAGGGATTACACATGGGGTTGGGACGCATTTTGCACTTCCAATGACAATGGCGAGAGTTGTCTGGCTGTCAATTTTTTGTTGGAGAAATAGTGCTTCTTTATCATCGGACCAGTGCCGACTCCGTCTGGTCTGCAACCCCTCTGGCTCTCCCATTGAATCCCAAACCAACAACAGGCCTCCAGCATCTCTCAGTACGCCTTAGAAATACATATAAAGCTCCAGTGTTTCTGGAGTGGAACACAGAAGAAAGGTGTAAATGGTTTACAAGAAATGGCGCTTTAATAAGTTCTAAATTAGCGGCGGCGGTGATGTCATGCACCGGCTCTGGGTATGTCATATTTTGGCCGAGGGTCGCTAGGAGACCGGAGCACAACACACTCGGGGAGAAAGAAAAAGAGATGGAGGGGTGGGGGGGGGAGCGGAGTGGACCTCAGCCCCTTCCTGTGTGGGAGCAATAAAGGTCCATTCCGCCGCTGTGGTCTTTGATGGACCCCGCTGCGGTCGCTCGGCATGACATCATGGTGGCACGGCTCTAATGGCCGCACAAAGAGGCTGTGTGTGGCGTCCCAGGGGAACAGTTAAGGCTCTCCGACGTCAATCAACCCTCAAATGGATGGGGGAGAGGAATGTTTTTAGCCAAAGCTGTCTCCAGGTAGCAATTAGAAGCCGTTTTAGAGACCACTTTTCCCCCCCCCCACCGACAGCACTGGTAGCTCAAGGAAGTGTAACTAATGTGTAGAATTCATTTAGTTGGGTTTCTCTACAAGTGTAGAGTACACAGCGCCTTAGTTCTTAGTCTCTCGTAGACAAAACGTTGCTAGTTTAAAAGCATACCTTTATTTCAGAATGTGAATGTGACATAGGGTGAACTTTGTGCCGTCGCTGCTCTTGAAGCCAGTTTCCTGCATCTGTATTCAAACTTTTCCAGCTGTTCAGTCCCCTTTTCCTTCCCTGGAAAGCGTTTATTCTGAAACATCGGTAGGAAGTTTAGCTTTGTTAAAAGACGCTGAAGCACAGAGAGTAGAGCCAGTTGATAACAACATAATTAAGTTAACGCTAATTGTAAAGAGCTTGTCATGCAGCTGTTTTAGCACAGGTACTTTCCAAAGGTATTTCTTCGCGACCACCGTTATTTTCCCCCCAACAGACCATGATTTGAGAACAGACGGTGTATGTAGTGTGATAGCGCTGGGGGCCCGTCTGTGTGTCCTGACTTGTGTGGGGCCACACAGGAGACGAGAGCCATGTAGGAGGTGGCGGCTATAAGGAGTAGAAACAGTCGGATTAGGTTTCGGTTTCAGAGAGCGACCACCTAACGCCGGCTCCAGGCGCTGCGGTTGAAATGCCTCGGAGGCAGACATTTATTCTAAAGCTCTGAATAATCTCTAAAGGGCTTTTAATTGCATCTGGCGGTGTGATCTCACTGCAACTGGATACGGTCTGTGGACAGACATGTACGCCGTGGCATGTCTGCCAAGTGTATTGACACGAACTATACGACTAATCCCACTTTTTTTTTTCACACCTGCAAAACAGAACGCTGTTATGGACGTCTCTCAACACAGCAACTGTAAAGGCAGGATAAAAGAGGCACACATGGACCAAACATTTAACTCATATTCCACTATTAATTGGTATGGCTCATGAAAACATCATATTCCGTTACGATATTCTGAATTAGGCCTTATTCCGAATGGAGACTTTTTTCCGTTTAAGACGTATTATTGGGGTTTTAGGAGCATTCTTTGGAAACGTTTACAGTGCATTCGGAATATGTTTCTCAACAGGGGTTTTTACGGCACTTTGTGACGTTTCTTTAGTGATGTAAACAACTTATCAGGAATATTGGCTTCTTCCGAATAAAGGCAATAACCAGAATATTTGGTCTGTCATTTACTGGAAAGAAACACAACGACATTGCCGAACAATCACAGATACACTGATAACTCCAGACTCAGGTTTTCCCACACGAGGAACGGAAAAACGGATTCAGTAAGTTTAGGTCAAAGTTGACCGTCAAACTACATCCTGCCAGTATTGGTGTCAATCAACCCCCACCTCTTTGAAGAGCTAATCAGTTACTCACTGATTATTACTGAAGCATTGATCAATAAACATGGTCAGCAATCGGGGAAATAGCAGCATGCCTGTGTGACATGCTTATCGAGTAAAAGAAGTCTATAAAAAAGCAGGAAAACGTGCCAGTGGATTTGTCAGTGATCTGCTCGATGATGGACAATGGAAATACTTCTGAATGACTTGCAGGATGTAATCAATCTGAATCTCGATTACTGCAGGATCCTGTGCTATTTGACGAAAGAAACAACCAATCTCCACGCAGGCGACGCGAGTTTGATTAACGACACGCCGGTAGTGGACACGCTACAGAATGAATCAGCGGACGGCGCTCCTTTTTGTCACTGATGTCACCATGTGACATGTGGGACAGTTTTCAATGACTCGCTGGAGGACACACCAGTGGAATACTCGTGTTAAGATTTACAGTTGGACAATGGAAATGCTAATCGCTTATTTGACAAAGGAAATGGATGGGCAGTTAATTGCCGGAGGACTTGCTAATGGACAATGGAAACGCTTCCATTAATCACTGAATGACGTACATTCATACATGAGCATGATCACATCGGTAGAGGCCGGTCCACAGAGGAAGATGAGGTCGCTTCCACCTCCATTTTTGAGAGCCAAATGGAAGATCAAAATATAATAAGAGTAATTGGTTGAAATAAAACATTACAAAATCTCAGTAGCATTTCTAAAAATACAATCTCTCTTTTTTTAAACAGTAAGGTTTTAGTGAAGATGCGTGTGTTTGGGAAGCCGTGAGCATACGAGATGAAGTTATTCAGACCGACGGGTATCTCATTGATAAAACACAGAATTGGATACATGCACAGCACACCTTTTCACTTCCTGATTGATCAGAAATCACTCGTGCACTGACTTTAATGACACAGGTTTAAGAGTAGTTCATATTGGAATTCCTGCTCAACTCGCATACCTACTGTCATCCTGTTTTGCCTTCACACCACAAACAAACCGCGCCCCTCGGAAACTGATCAGACCGTCTTTTTTTTGTTCCTTTGTTTCGTCGACACCAGAGTTTGATTGACAGTTTGCACACGAGCCCCAACGAACAGAGCCAAACGCATCAGAGTTTGTTTAAACCAAAACAGGTGAGGTGCGAAAGTAAAAAGTGTGATTTATTTCAGAAAAAAGAGCAAAGGAAAGAGAGAGGGAGGGAGAGAGAGAGAGAGAGAGAGAGAGAAAAGGGCTGTGACAATTCAAACACTCTATGAAGGATTGATATAGTGAGGAGGAGGAGGAGGAGGTGGCTCCAGGGTTGTAGAATGTCAGTGGTAGGCAGTGCAGTGTCCAAAGGAGCAGCACTGTTTCCTATAAAGACAGCCCTCGTGCTCATCCACCCACCCACACACACACACACACACACACACACACACACACACACACACACACACACACACACACACAAAGCCAAAAGGACACAGTTGTGCACCCGCATGCATGCAAAATATACATGCATGCCACCGACCCAACCCCTACGTGCACACACACACACACACACACACACACGCACACACACAGGCTGAAGTGAGACAGCAGCTGAACGTCACTCTGCGTATTCCCACTTCCCCGCTGTAAGGCTGGCCTGCCTTTCATGCCACCGATAGTCTTAATATCCTTTTTTTTTTTTTCACTGTAACAAAAGTTTCTGTCGAAACACACGCATAAGCGGCAGCAGTGCTTGCGCTGATTCATTGTATCTGTTGTGTCACAGCATGGGGCGAGTGTTGGAAACCTCCGAGCTGTCGAGAATAATGTCTGCTCCTTCTGAATTCTATCCACCGGGGGAGGGAAGAGGAAGAGAAAGAGTTCTATTAGAGCGCAGCGCTTCACAGCGAGGCAGACCTCGGAAGGATTTACACGTCGTCGCTAAAGGCTTTATCAATGGTTAAGATGTAATTGATGAATTCACTTACCGATCATTAATAAGTCGCTCAAATTCATGGATTTTTGGGTTGCCTCGTGTAAGAAGAAGGGCTTTTTTTGTTTTGTAAGATTCTCCGCCAAACGATCTTGAATTGAAGAGCATCAAGACCAAAATGAGTTTATCGATGGCCTACAGTCATATAACATTTAACAGACAGACATGATAAAGAAATATATCGCAGCTTTATTATCAAGTATGCAGTGATCAATGCAAGCTCATAACCTGGCAACCCAAAAGTGCTTTTTAATTCAAGCTGGCAGGGCAGTTTATTATTGATCTGTAAAAAAATGCTTCAGATGAATAAAGTCATTAGTGATGACACTGTCACTAACTGCACTCCCTGAATAAATATCATGTACTTTTTAAAAAAAACGACAAAGCAATATCAGAGAGAAGCAGACAGAAGGGTCAACAATATGTATATGAAACAATTTTAATTAGAAACTTCCAACCTCTCCCATTAACGAGTATGGTTAACCACGACTTGCCCCAAATCCACTAAAGCAGTTTGAAAATGAAGAACATCTATAGAGCTCAGCCGGTTAGTTCTCCAACCCTGGTCGAAGCTGGCCAGTGCTACGCCATGAATGGCCGGTCTGCGTTCGAGGGCGGGACTAAGCGAAGGGTCATCTCAGTGGATTTGAGGCGTCGGTATAGATGTGGAGTGTTAAAGGTTCCCTGAGGAGTTTTTGACCTCTTGTAGCACTATGGAGCTATGTGTCTATGGACTACGTGTCTCGTGCATGTGCACCAGGATGCATATATGTAACATAACCTTTGTTTATTTACAAAAAACAAAACACAGGGCCCCTTTAGTGACTGAAATTAAGCAAATGTGCATGTTCAAGCAGGTGCCTTTCAAGCTCGTAACAGTGGCGTAGTTGATCCTGAAGGGTGTCTCACTGTGAATATGTACCTCTCGAGCAACCCCGCTTACACCCCCCCCCCCCCCCCCCCCTCTGCCGATATGTGTCCGGATAAGACTCTCTCGCACTCACGGGGGACGAGGAGAAAGTTCCAGCTCCTTCCTACCGCAGTTTGCAGCAACGCTGAGATGAAGTTTTGCTCTTCAAAGGAAGCGATTGTGTCACGAGGTGTCCAGAGGTGAAAAGGGGACACGGGGGGTCATCATTAGTGACCTGATCCCTGTCCTCGCCTGGTCAAGTGTTAAAAATGAATCACGGTTCAAGGGGGGGTGATACAGATTTTTTTCTTTGTTTTGGGGAAGAGTGACGCAGTGCGTTCCGAGCGCCCTGACAGAATGCCTTCTGTCAGGGCGCTCTGAAAGAATACTGCGAAGATAACTTTCCCCGCGTCCTGAAAAGGTGCCCTTGAACTGTAAAAGCAACTGAAGCTCCACATGAGGGTTGTGCGGTGAGGAGTGGCGCACCAGCCAGGATTTGAAGTCTCCGTTTGAAGTGTCTTTATGAGCAAAGTCTGTGCTCTGACTCCCTGAATCAAGCTAAGCCCGTCTTAAGCAGAGGCCTCCACTGTCTCCTCCGCTCTTCCTGCCTTTTTCTCCCCTGTTCACTCGAGGGACGGCTTTCTCTCTGTTTCACCACCATGTGTGCTGTCATAGCATACTAATGGTTTAAAAGGACCCGCTCTGCTGCCAGGGTTGTTCTTTCTATTAAAAGGACGGCTAAACCGAGCCGACTGACGGCGATCATTTGATACGTTTTTGGTGAGATTATAGCTTATTGTTCTTTTGTTTTATTACAATAAGCTAGCTTCTATTGTGTTCTGTTGATCGATGAGTTGATAGACAGAAAATTAAAAATACTTTACAATTGACTAATTGTTATAGTCAAAATTTTTCAGCTTTTTTCTCTTTTTTGTTGTTAATTGATTATCTTTCGGTTTTAGGCCGTGCCTCAGACAAAGCAAGCATACTGAAGACGTCACCGTGAACTCTGGGAACTTTAGAACTATGGGTAGATTCATCTATAAGGACAATAAATGGTAGTTGCAGCAGTTGCTTCCAGAACTGTGTTTTATTGCTTCGTGAAACCGAACCAGAACACCCCCATGTTTCATAAATCTTTGCATTCGATTCAGAGTATTAATCCATCACCACCTTTTTTACATGTCTGAAAAATGTACTTGGCTATTACAGCGGGCGGCACAGGGCATATAATCACATGCATCGATTCTGTGCAGAATCTGACACCCACGAGCAGACGGGAGACCCCCACCACACTGGATGTACCAATCAAATGTCCTCCACAACACGTTACCTAACACCAGCAGCACACGGAGCGCTGTGATTCAGCTGGAGCGTTTCCAGGCGCTCGCGTCGTACATTGTACTGCAGGGAATCTTGTGTGCTACATTTTCCAGCTCTCGTTTGTTTTTCTCTCGGCCTGTGAAAGTTTGAATCCGAGCCCTCTGCTCCTCGAGAAATAGAAAGAGCGTCAAGGGGTTTCCCAAGACGACGAGGCCGTGCACACAGCTGGCATACCTCCCTGTGACGGGTCACATGGATGTGTTCTAAGGGGAGGGCACATGTATTCTATTTCCAGAACCAGTCCTGAGCCACTTTAATCCCCCCCCCCCTGCCTTGCCTCCACTGCCATGGGGCAGAAGAGAAGAAAAAAAAAGAAAAAAGTCTGCCCACCCCACCGTGGGGGAGCAATGTTACCGAGATTGAGATTGAGTTGCAGGTATTCCCGAAAATAGATTCCCTGACAGAAAAGAGTCGTCCGCTGGCAGACGGAGGGTTTGATAGAGACGATACCGCTGCACGGGACTAGACTAGACTAGACTCAGGCTTTTAACTGAGGTAAGACCTCATGGTGTGTGTGTTTGTGTGGGCGATGTGTGTGTGTGTGTGTGTGTGTGCACATGCCGCCGCAGCTGGTTCCAAACAAACAATGCTTTTTTTTCTTCTTTTTTTTGTGTGCTTCTGTGCGCTCCCGAAAATTGTCTTCTTCCCTGCACGAAAGGCAGTATTTTGCCAAAATATGACTATAATAATGCCTCATTCATTGAAATAGTGCACATTATTATTGACAATTTAAATGACGCATTTAGTTTCAATATAAACCTTGTATATCACACCACTTTGTGTGATATATGCAAAATATCCCCTCCTTGGTAATAATAATAATAAAATAATGTATAAAATACCACACAGAAAGCTCTGCAGCATGATGAAATAATCTATTTTTATTCTGAAGTTTAGGCTTTGTGTGTGCGTTTGCGTACAGATCAGTGTGCATTTGTGTAAACAGGGTGTGAAGAGCAGGCCGGTGGGGTGGGGGTTGGGGGTGTCGGGGTGTGAATTGAACATTTTCATGTGGCGGTGGGCTTTCTTTAACCTTTTCAACCCACCGAACCCACCAGTGACTCCGTCGTTCCAAATGCAGCCAAACGCTCGAACCGGCATCAGCTTTATATAAAAAAAAGTTCCCATGACACCACTCATGCCACGCTGAATTATGTGGAAACGGGTTGTGAAAGGATGCGGACGACATCTAGAATTGTCTGTTTGATGTGACGGTAAAGCAACACGGTTTGGAATATTTCATTCCATGTAAGCGATGCATGCTGTAGCTTCAAGCATGAACGTATGTGGCTTTGCTGCCATTTATATATATATTTTTCAACTTTGAAGCTATTTAAGAGGAATCAAATATCCGAGTGTGTGGTGAAATGGAATGCCAGGAGCCACAGCAGCGAGTGTGTGCACTTGTCTATGCGTGCATGGCTGTGTGTACATATGCACGTCCACGTGGTATATCGGAGTCTCCATCAGGCACCTCCGGTTCTGAAAAGTCAAGCTAATGCGGAAGTGCCTTGAACTTGCATTCTCTCTACTGGTCAGCAGGGGGCGACTCCTCTGGTTGCAAAAAGAAGTCTGATTGTATAGAAGTCTATGAGAAAATGACTACTTCTCACTTATTACCTCAGAAAACATTGTAAACATGAGTTTATGGTCTCAATCTCTAGTTTCAAGTCTTCTTCGATACAGCATGATGTTCATTTAGTAAACTATGGTCCATTTAGAGTCAAATAGACCATAAAGCAGGGAAAGATTTAGGGCGTGGCTAACTTGTGATTTAATGGTCGCTACCACTTCTTTGTCTGTATTTTTGTCTTAAATCTTTAACCCCTTCGCAGTGCGTTTCTGTTTTATGAAAGTTAATTGTAGCATTCTTTATTAACAAAGTTACTAGCTCCACCCTCTCTCAGGTTGCAAAAAAACCCAAATGCCGACGTCGAGGCATCAGAACCATAGTCCGCAAACCAATGGGTTTGATGATGACTGCGTACACTTCTGTACAGTCTGTGTGCAAGCTTCTGTTTAGGTGCACTTGTGCATGCATGTACATGTGTCTGTACCTAATATAAACAGCTGCTCATCCTTATGGCATCATAGTACATGTACATGTTAAACGTTACGCAGGGGGACTGCAGGTCAGATCTGTGTCCGTCCCCCCAACTTTAATGAAGTAGGCTCATAATTTGTCATATTCTCTCGTACATACCTAATCATGTGCATGTATTAGGTTTATTTACTAATAATTTCATAATTACAGTCATAACATAGGGGAAAATACCCATCACAGTGGCCTAGAGCTCGAGGAAGTTTTTAGTTGTGACGATCGACTAATTGATTAATCAGCTTATGAGCTTTTACATCCACAACCAACTGTCGCCGTCGTAAAGAGAAAACGTTTCATCTGTCTCGACGGATCCCCGCCGACGGAGACAGACCTCCTCCTCTAAATTTAGAGCTTGGTAATAAAAGCAATGTTTGGCTACATGAGCCCATGTGGCTGCTCTGAAGACTCTGCCCCGTCTCTCACCCCCACTTCCGTCCTGGATGTGTTTGTCGGGGGGGGGTTCCACTTGAACGTATACTTTTCTTCCCCCAGTGCAATGTCCACTTCTTTAACAGGACGGTGCTAATGGTTAGCTACAAAAGCTCCTCTTCCATTCACTACATTTAGTGTTTTAGGATAATTCATATCCTCCCCTCCTCCCAACGTTTATCTACTCTGGAAACAGCATGGTGCTAGTTATAATAATTAGTCTCCCCTCGCTCTCCACTTTTAGCAGGAGTTAAAAAGAGAGGTCACTTTGGGAGGGAGAGGGAGGCAGCAACTGAAGCAAGACCCGGGGCTGCAGCTTGCACTGCCGCTAAAACAAATGCCGCCTCTTTATTCCGCTGTACTGTTGAATTTTGCAGTGGAGTTATGCTAGCGCTGAACATTTCGGGGAGCGAGCGGGGCTTGTCGGGAGCATGAATAAATGAGAGGCTGGGGGGGGGAGCGGTGCAGGATCCTGCTGGGCCAGATTTAGATCTGATACAGAGGGAGGAGAGGGAGCAATGAAAGAGGGCAGAAACTGCTGCTGCCGGGACGGCCGACCATCTGCATCGAGTATCGGAAGTCAAAATATGCTTTTCACTCTCTGCATTTAGCCAATTGTTCATGACAATCTGCATGACATAGCTCCACTCAGATGTATTTATGTGTGTGCAGTCAAACCCTCCTCTGGCCCCTTAATAGATAATGTCATCGGCTAACTATGCTAAGCTACGTGACGGCCTTATGCAAAGGGTGTGTGCAGTTGTTCAGAAGGGGCTGTGTTGTGACCTGTCGGCGTGTGTGTGTGTGTTTGTGTGTGTTGATGTTCCAGCTGAACTCCCCGATGAACTCGGTCAGCAGCACGGAGGACATCAAGCCCCCGCTGGGCCTCAACGGCTTGATGAAGGTGCCCGCCCAGCCCTCGGGCACCATCCTGTCGCTCACCAAGCACATCTGCGCCATCTGCGGCGACCGCTCCTCAGGTGAGTGACGTCGGCGGAACCACGGCGGACACCCGCTGCCCAACCGGGTGCAGCGTCCGCACAGGAAGCAGTGTACAATGAAAAGAGAATCATTGAATTTATATATTTAGAATAAAATGATTCTCATTATTTGAAACGGTTACGTATGGGAAGTTAAAAGTGTACCTTGACTTTTAGCAAGTTGTTCCTTTTTCTTTGTTTGCAGTGTTACAAGTTGGCTTAATCGACTGCTATAAATACATTACAGTTCTAAAGATGGAATGACAATGATAAATTGAGGTAACTATTTAAAAGTGCACGAGTCACAACCTTACCAGGAATTTTATGAATGATTTAGCGTAGAATTGTGGGAGAAGGTATAAAAATAATCTCTCAACAGCTGGGATTACACAAGACTCCCCAGTGAAAAGAAAGCGGGACTAGCCAGCGTCTTCCTAAAGCTGGTGCTCTGACCACACCGAGCAACCTCCACAGATGAGCTCCGGTCAGAGAACAGCCCCACGGACCGCTCTGGCAGAGCGACGCACCGCAGCTTCTTTGCTGCGGGAGATCCTCCTGGAAGGACAACAGTCAGCGGAATTCTGGGCTAAATGGCGAGGAGGCCAGAAAGAAGTATGAGAAACTGCATACGAGGGCGGCAGCAAGCAGCATGAAAGGCACATGAAAGAAACTGACGATGTGAGGCAGAAAAAAAACATCGTTCACGCTCCGGTGAAAAAGCCGAAGCTCAATTGGGCTTCGGCTGACATAGAGAAGCGCTGTGTCGGAGAGGGGGAAAGAGGGCCCGACCTGTCACTCATGGGGAAAGGGGGTTTTCATCCCCGGGATGAAGCCGTAATTCATTGGACATTCTGTGTCGTCCTGCGTCATGGAAGCAAGTGTGGGGGGGGGGGGGGGGGAGGGGAGGGGAATCAAAACAACGTTTAGTAGCGAATCAGGCGTCATTTAACTGTGCTCGGAGGCTTCATTCATCTTCTCTGGTGGTCCGACCGGCAAAGAGCGAACAAAGGAAACCGCTTCGTCCATCACATGTAACAAAAACAAGAGACGAGCCCCCCCCCCCCCCATAACTTTAAGGATTTTTTTTCTCTGTTGTGCATTTTGACGACCCATTCCCTCTCTCTCTCTCTCTCTCTCTCTCTCCCTCCTCAGGTAAACACTACGGGGTGTACAGCTGCGAGGGCTGCAAAGGTTTTTTCAAGCGGACGGTGCGCAAAGACCTCACCTACACGTGCCGGGACAGCAAGCACTGTGTCATCGACAAGCGCCAGAGGAACCGCTGCCAGTACTGCCGCTACCAGAAGTGTTTAGCCATGGGCATGAAGAGAGAAGGTACAGCACATACCGTAGAGGATAAAGTCCCACTTACCCATTGCCCCTCACATCTCTACTAATACACATAGACATTTGCACTGTGAACACACATTCTTTTTTTTTTGTCAGCCGGATGAGTTTGGTGATTCCAATTCGATGTTAAACTGATGCAAAGTTGCAAATGTAGAGCACCTGAGATATGACACTGTGGTTAGAAGATGACCCTTTTTCCTCTTGCTTCCTAGAAGTAAAGCAGTTTGTTTTCCCATCCTGCCTCTATCTAATTACTACACATGCACTCACAGCTGTAATTCTGCTTTGCTACATCCTACAGTGCATTGCAGCCATAGGCTCTGCTGTATGAAAAAAAGAAAACGGTTCTGCTTCAAGCACTACTTTTGCGGGGAGATAATGCATTTGGCCGTTGCCGCCACAGGAACCCGGTACTGCAGGTTGCTGAGCGAGGCTCTGTGAGAACAGGCGGTCCTCTGGGAGCTCGATGTAGACCGGAGAAATGAAAACATAACAGTGGAGCTGTGTGAACGTCGGCTCCCCTCTGCATCCTCTGGAAGTCACAGTTCGTGCCATCGCGCTCTTAATTATTTGCATAAACTCGGCGGTTGCGTGGGACGGCCTCCCCCAGTCGTTGTGAACCAACTCGCTCCCACAAACACAAAGATTTCTCTTTGCTTAAGATACTCAATACGCACAAATCAGTCAAATTGGATAATGTCTCGTAATTGCACGGCATGGGGTAAAGCGTGCACCGCATTCCTCAAATTAGAGGCTACCGATGGAACGCGCCTACCGCTCCTGCCCTCGTTCAAAAGCACACAGGGATTTAATCAGTCGCACGGTGAGGCCACATGTACAGAACATGCGGTGGTGGAGGACGGGACCTTTCATTAAACTTTCTCTTTAAAATCACATCTTTAGTATCCATGCAAATGTGGTTCAAGATATTCTAACTGAAACCGGCATGTTTGACATAAACATAACAAGGCTTCATGTGAAGCCTGTGTGCATCAACTACCAACTACAGCCGTAAGATTAACAAAGAACGGAATTGTTTTTTCCTGACTGCAAACATTGCATGTTTAGCGATCCACTTCGGTGCATCATCGATAGTTTTTAGAGTCTGATAACGTGTCGTCCCGAGTTGGACAGAAAGGGCTTTATCGCACCATTGAAAGGATTTATTCAAGATGCAACCTTCCTGCAAACTTGAATCACTCTTCCAACTGCAGAAACCCTGTCCTCTCACAGTAGAGACTGGGGATTATGGAATCCTCAACTGTGACATTTAAGGTTTGACTACCATGAATGTCATACTGAAGTCCGTCTCGGCTACAAGTCCTGCTAAATTGAGCTTTTAAACCTACTTTTTTGTAACTTCCAGGTCGAGTGAGTTTGTGTAAAAAGAGACAAACTAACTAAAATAGCAGTTTGTGTTGTGAAGTTCTTCCTTTAGTTAGTCAGAAAACCCCAATGGAGGCCAGCTGATGAATACTTTGGGATCACCTCACATTTCTGCACAGTTTAGTTAGCATGCTGTAATAAATGTCCCAGACGTATACATTTTTAGATACAGATAAACCTTTTATAAACATCGACTTGTACCGCACAGTTTGAATCCTCCTTGATTAGAGTTGTTCGGTCACAGACACAGAGTCTTTTAAACTGGACTGACTCTATCAATCACCATCGGCCAATCAATGAACACCGTTGACAGTCCGAATGTTATAAAAGCTTATAAAAGAGAGAACAAAATATATTTCTCGTTGTATTTCTCATAACCATTGTAGGACACAATGGTTATGTAAAGACTGGAGCCTTTTCACTCGAGATGTGTTGTGATTTTGAAATAGTCGTTGAAGAATTGTCATTGTAACAATACTACCAGCAATACAAAGCATCGTAAAACACACTTCAATCGAACTCACAAAACCCGTCTTCTTGCCCGATCGTGTCATTGTCAAAAAAAAAAGCTCTCCGGTCATTGAGAGTTATCCTGACTTGTAAAATCTGAGTTGAATACCTCCAGTGATTATTGGACGCTTACAGCAAAATAAGTGTGGGGGGGGTTCACTGGCAGTGAGGTGTGAGTTTTAACACTCCATGAGGGTGTTAAAAATATGAACGCTCTCAGCACCTTTCGCACATTGAACAAATCAATCAGTGCCTCTCGCCATTACGGTCGCCACGCGGTTTCCGGATACAGATATAGATTGTGCTGAGCGGGCCGGGGGGGGGGGGGGGGTGGGGGCTGAAGAGGTGTGAACCAGGTGTGTACGCGCAGGTGCACGAGTGAATAACATGGGTGAACAAGAAGAATGCATGTTTTGTTGTGTTTTTTTTTTTTTTTTGGGGAAGGGGGGGCGCTTTTTGGATCCACGGCCACTTTGTCTTGACCTTTACTTGGCCTCCCCTCCCTCCTTGCTTTTATTTATATCATTGTTCGGACATTTTACTCCTTTTCAAGGATATTATCATTTACCGCCTCTCGCCTCACCCTCTGTGCTGCCTAAGCCTCCCCCCCCCCACACCCCCCACTGCACCCCGAGGGCTGCGGTTAGAGAACAGCAGTAGCCCAAAAGGCTAAGCGAATCCACAGAAAAACAGGATTAAATGAATTTATGCTCTCCCTGTCAGGAGAGGAGGAGGAGAAGGCGGGAGGAGGGAGGGGTGGGGGGGAAATAAAGCTAACATGATTTCAGCCCTCCTCACCTCTCGCTGACTCCAACACAAGTATTCTACCCTTGGGCTGACCTCCACCGCCAGACAGCAGTTCCTCTAAAATGGGGCCCCTTTCCCCACTCCTCCTCTAACTACCCCTGCTTCCCTTTCACCCCCCCCCCCCCCCAACAAGACCACGGCCTCTCTGATTCAGGACTCAAAAACAGAAACCAGAGTAAGGGAAACGTAAGAAGACAGATCATTCTGCAAACCCAATGTGTGTGTGTGTGTTAGGCGGGACGGTTCTCCAGGTGTGTATGTAAGCTTGCATGCCGACATTAAATTTCCAAAAGCCCTTTATCATTCAACGCATGGTGTACCCACACTTTCTTTTCTTCTTATGTGTGGAGGATAAACTTTTTTTCTGTGGTGTCTTGAATTAAGTAAATTATAGCCTTTTGAAAAGACAAAACACACACACACACACACACACACACACAGCTTTTCAATCCCCCCTTGAGGGCGGAGGTGCGGTTTCTCTTGCCTCCGCCGCAGTGAGTCTCGGTGTCTGCTCAGCACACAAACCACTTCCTGTGTCTCCTTCGCCAAGCCAATCAGACGACAGAGCCGACACGCTTTAGCTTTGACCATTTTTTGTTTTGTTTTTACACACGACACGGAAAAAACTAAATCTACTAAACAAAGTCCTCGTTGATTTCTGCTCAGGCTTTTTCTAAAAATGATTTTGAAGCCGTTCTGGCGACCACGCATTGCATAGAGGAGTGACAGACGATGCATTATTCATGTGTGTATAAATGATTGGTGTATAAAAGGAGCTGTCTTCTTTGTCATTGAGCGCTACGTAAAAACACGTCTCTTTGATGAGGAAGCCGTGGGAAGTCCTTGAACACTTCCACGCTGCCAAAAACTAAGTTCAAAAATATGTTGCATCCGTACTGTCGAAGCAATTATCGATGATTGAACTCTTGGATATGTTCACAGGCATAATACATACTGGGTCATGCACTATTCACTGGCGTACACGACGACTGTAGCAGGCGAGGGAACACAACTCAAGCATGCGCACACACATTGTAGTGTGCAAGTGTTCACTTTTCTGCTGATGTGCACCAGAGACTGGGCAGTTTGGTTTCTCAAAAAACGGGCAGGAATTCAAGTATCTGATCGAAAGGGAAGATTCATCTGTTCCATCTACTTCAACAACTGCACTGCCTTATCAAGTCATTTCATCTCAGCAAGTGTATTTCTTCTTCAGGGTAGAAAAAAACCGAATCTACCAGTGCGGTTCCCCGTGTAGTTCTCCTCGTTTGAGAATGAGTCATGTTCAGTACCTCAAACAAGACTCACTGTTGAGTTGTGGAAACTTTTTTTTAACAAAAGTTGATTTGGAAATGAGTGGAATAACAACCACCACACACGCAGATTGGCGTATTTATTATTATTTTTTTTTACAAATGATAGATGAAATGATTGGCTGCAATCTGGATTTTGCACACTGAATCTGTTTCAGTTAATTCACTTGCATTAAACGTTTTGAGAAAGAATTAAAGCTGCATTAATAAATGGTTGGCCGCTAGACAAACCTTTCAAAACACACCTGATGAATGACAATCCAATATTCACTCTACTTTTAGCGGTAAGAGTGAATGAAAACAGTAAGTGTGCTGTAAAACAACAGAGTGGGGTATTAATTCTCTGAGTCATTACAAGTGACCACTTTCACATCATTAATAGTCATTTGATTTGTTTTAAACATAATAAAAACATTGATTAATGCAGTTTTAATACTTTGTAACTCGTTGACTTGTACAGTATCGAGTCATGTTCACAACCCTGTAAGCTTGCAATCCTTTCTCTCAACATGCACATGCTCTTGAACACATGTTGACATTAGTGGAAGACCGATTAATCTGTCGGCTGATTAACGGGGATAATTAATGTTATTTTGAGATAATCGACAGTTGGCCTTGTAAGAGCAGATGTCTATTTATTTATTTGTTTGATATAGTATTTTACACAAACAATCTGCTCTATGAATGCAGTTGTGAAGTGCATGAAAACCTTTTTTATTAATAAGTTGTTGTTTTTTTGATTGGCCTACCTGTTTTTATTATTAATAATGAGGTTGATGATATTTCTTTTTACTATAAATAAGTGCACTGCAGACAATAACGGTGTTAAATACATGTTTATTTAAGGTCAGCAATCATGTCACATTTGTTATCATTATTAAATTGTTTTTTTAACAACTGCATTATATATATATATATATATATATATATATATCTCGGCCATTAAAAAAGAACCTTATTGGTCAGCTAGTGACTAGGGAGTGTAAATAAAAACCAAAACCAAAAACAGCAGTAGTGACCGGAACCAGTTTTGTTACATGCAGCCGTTCAGGAGGAGCGCCAGCGAGCCAAGGAGAGAAGCGAGAACGAGGTGGAGTCCACCAGCTGCGCCAACGAGGACATGCCCGTGGAGAAGATTCTGGAGGCCGAGCAGGCGGTGGAACCCAAAAACGAGACCTACATCGAGACCAACCTCGGTGTGCCGTCCAATTCGGTGAGTTGGCGTTTCCACGCATTCTTTTTTCAAACAATCACACGCCGTGTCATCCTGCAACGAGTCATCACGTTGTGTTGGAACCAGTGGACATGCAGCACTCTCTTGTAGATGTGGGAAATTGAACAGCTTTCCTGTGTTAAAGCCTCTCGTGTGTTATTGACTTAATGGGGACAGATTCTGTAGTGTGTGTTGCAGTTAGTATGGAAAAAACTGAATGCATTATTAAGTACTAATACGTAATGATACAAGACTTCAAACTGTAACTGTGTCCAACTCTACCGTCAGTAAACTCACAGAGGAGAAAGCTAAATGTTTTTTCAGATTTATGGCTCATGGCTTCTACTTTATTTTCTGCTTTCCAAAATCTTCTTGGAGCTGTGCCACCATTGTCCACATTTAGTTTTATCTTTCCAGCTGCATGTAGCTCCTACAGTATATAACATTTTTGCATTGAATTGCGGAGTCGAGGCACAGCACACTTTAAAATGTGTCTGCATCATGGACTGTATGTAATCACAAGGTAGCCCCGCCTTCAAGCACACCCTTCTTTTTCGTCTATTTAACTCTAAATGTAACCATCCTGACAACCAAGACCTGAAAACTAGTGATTAAGATCATAAACTCATGTTTACAATGTTTACTGAGGTAATAAATCAAGAGAGAAGTAGAGTCATTTTCTCTCTTTTTGCAACCAGAGGAGTCGCCCCCTGCTGGCCATTAGAGAGAATGCACCTTTGAGACACTTCAGCATTGGCTTCACTTTTCAGAACCGAAAGTTTGCCGCCTGGTCTGCGTGCTGACAGCCGAGCACATATTTACTTTTGTTATTTTGTAGTGCAAACATAGTGCTCCTCGTGTGATTAGAGTTGCCATGCAGATTGGAATTGGGGACGTGCCGTTTGAAAAGCATTTTCTCTGTGTCGTGGAGTTCCAGGCTGCCTGCCGGTAAAGATGGGTGTGATTACCGTTCGTCCTCCCTCTTTTAGTCCCTTTGGAGGTGACTGCTTGTAGTCTGGAACGCTGCTTTACCTGTTCACCTCGCATTATCTCCTTCGCTCAGCTGTGAGTTCCCTCATCTACCCCCCCCCTCCTCAGTACCGGCTGGGCACTGTGGGCTGTCTTTTAAACAGAGGAGACTAACAGTGATGAATAATGCAACAGGCAGACTGTTCCTGAAAGCATCCCACAAAGCCTCAGCTTCCTCAGGAATTCTGCTGCAACATGAGAAACAGAGGAGCTGCGCAGCGGCCTACCAAAGGAGGGAGGGAGGGAGGGAGGGGAACAGAGACTTGAGGAGGAGAGAGAGGGAGGGAGGTGTGCTTCTTCTGGGATTCATCCGCTTCAGGGGATGGAAATGTCCTGTGAAGTGAAGGTAGAAATGTGAGGGCTGTTATGTGAGTAAATGGGAGCTATTTTTGGGGAGGGGGAGGGGGGCAGATGGAAATGTAGGAGATGAGCCTTGACATTAGGGAACGGGAGAAGGAGCGGGGAGTCACGGGGGATCGGCTGGCAGCTCAGACACACTAATGCACTGAGTGTGTTTTTTGGGCTCAGCCACGGCGGGGTCCCCTCGGTGCCCGCTGCCTGCCTGACACCAGGAAGAGGAGCTTTTCTAAAGAACTACCGAAGAGATGAAAACGGCGCTAATATACGGATGTACAGGGCTGAGAATCTTATATTAATACATGGAAGCAAACCAGAATCACATCACGATATCAACCCGTGAAAAATGGCCAAATTCCTGACTCGGGTTATAATTACAGTAGAAACCTCATTTGTAACATTATTTGTTGTTTGGTCCAATGTAATGCAATGAACATAGTTATCATATGATATATGTGGTATATATCCCTATTTATATGCAATATTGATGTCGGTCATATAAACACCTCCCTAACGTAATTGCGTATTAATGCATCATTTTGCCAAAGTTGCTGAATATCTCTTTGACTCCACTGCTAGGTGGAAAGAAGTTGCTGGCGTTGCCACACGTCATATAGCCCATGGCTCTCTAGTACAAGGACAGGAATGGACAGGGGATTGGGCATTCCAAATGAGAAAAAAAAAAAAAAACAGATTAATTGAAAACTCGGGCAAGTAAAACGCTGCGAGATACGACTATGAGTTTGCAAGAAACACCACTTTGAGCTGAACCACACTGGAGCCCAGGATGTTGGCAGAGTGTCAGCGTTCAGGCTGTCCTGACCACAAGGGCTCCCCTTCTCTCCGAGTCCCCCCCCCCCCCCCCCTGTAAGGTCTCCATTGAGAGGCACTGCCCCGTGCTATAATTAATCACAGGGCCCGGGCCATGAGTGTACACCATGAATAGGCCACCAGCCACTGTCTAATGGCCGGGGTCTGGCCAACCCGAATGCAGTGTGTTTATCTCATAGTGACCTAGAACAGGAGTTAAACAAGCATTAGTAATGCGCCTCCAGTCCGGACGGGGGAGAGGAGTGGGAGAAAAAGAGACGCGATCACTCACCGATCCCGCAGGGCTGTTTCTTTACCTCCGTCGTTTACGCTCCGCCATCTGTACATCACCTTCTTTTAAACGTTTAGTTTCCTTTCTGTTCCTGAGCTCACGGCAGGAAGCGCTGCTGTTAATTGGATGGTAATTAGCCGATGATTCATCCACGCTCCAGCATATGAGGACAGTGGGGGGGTTTCTTAATTTTTATTTCAATTCTAAAATTGTGGGACACTTGAGTAATTCATTTTCTCACTGATCCGCACGAGCACCCGAGTTTCGCTCTGTTGTCACGCCAGCATAGTCTGGTTCAAGCTGAATGATGAAAAATTGAAAAGGCAAATCTTCTCGTCTCCCTCTCCTCGAGTGATGAAAATTTCATAGGACGGTATGCAAGCCTGGCATTTCTCTAAAGTTGCGGGGACGATCGGCCGTGACGGGGGAAGCATGAGTGGCCATAAACCCCTTTTGATTTGCTGGGAATGAACACTTCCTTTTTATTAGTTTTTTTTGGTGGCAGGCATTTAGAGATCTGCTGAAGGGGCTAAAATACAAAATATGTCTTCTCCTGCTTTCTGTCTCTAGTTTCATCTTCTGTCCAGGCTCCCTATTTTACAGCTGTGATCTTCACAGTGGTAGAAGATGTCGCGCTGTGAGATATCCCCATGTGGACTTTTGTACTTAAAACGCAGAGGCCCATGTTATTCCCCCCCCCCCATAACACCCTTAAATGCCGCTCTGTGACTTGAACAGTAAGTACAGTAATGCGATGCCGGACGGATTGTTGCAGGAAAGTGTAAGCTCCTCTCCCGCCTGTCATCTCACTCCGGACAGGAGCAAAAGAAACCAGGTCAGCGTAAACACGGCTAAGATAGCCATTCAACATTCATGAGGCCCGCCGTGTTTAACGAGAACCCTGGGACTTGTGTTCTTAGGAGGGGTTGGCCGGACGCCGAAGCCTTGTTTTCTTTCTTTTTTTTTAACTTTGTTTTTCAGCTGGGGCTGCTCTTTTGAATGAATTAGCCGAAATCTGTTCATGTGGGGGATGGGGGGGGTTTTGGGAGAGAGGGGAAACGCAGCTCGCTAAAATCTGTCGCGCCGTAGACTCGACGTCCACGTCTCCCACGGAGATCAGATGCTGAAATATTCATAAGATGCCTGTTTTCTTTGTCCCCCCTCCTGAAGAAACAAACCACAGAAAAAATAAACGACTTTCATTTTACAAAAACAGTGTCGGCTTTGTGTCTGTTTTTTTTTCTTCATATCTGCGACTGCTCTGCAGTCAGTGTGAGTTCCACAGCGTGGAGGAGAGGGAGGGATGGTCTTTGGCCTGTGCGAGCGGTGGGACGTCTTCTCCTTCATCTTGAACTAATCTTCTCCGGAGAGCCGCCGTTGATGCGGGAGATCCTCCGAGCTTTTTTACCATCGATCTGTGGGATTTGGGCAGAAGGAAGTTTACGGGAGAAGTTGCCGAGTTTGTCGAGTTCACACAGGGATACTTCGAATTTAAGGATGTTTACTTGATTTTCAAAAAATTATGCACAAACGCGTCTTTGTTTACACACATGCACATCATGGGTTTGTGCTCCTGGGATGATGGTAGATTACTCGTCAGAGATTGACAGTATTCAGTTTTTTTGTTTTTTGTACCTCTACCCAGATGAATTTAGTCAGATAGTCCCACTGTATGTGTGTTGCATTAGTATTCAGCCACTGCTCATAAACTCCCTGTTGGTCTCCCAATCTGATGTGTTGTGACGGTTAAGGACAAGCAGTCCTTGTTCTCTGGACTGGCGTTTCAATAGAACACAGAAATGATGATGTCAACAGGAGCGCTCCTCATGTGCAGCAGCGTAGCTAACATCACGGACACGGAGATCCTAAACTTGTTATTTAGTCCTGGGAATGCTGAGCTTTCTGTACTACAGTTTGCACAGACTCTCTCTTTAAATTTGACACTTTATTGAGGACAAACAAAAACTAAAATAAACACACGCTAACTCTTCTAACATACTAAGAAGTGTATGTTCTGCAATCCTGTCTCCAGCTTTTGCCTGCTGGTAAATGTGCGTTTACTTGAATGGGAGCTTTTCATCAAACGTAGATGTGTCCGTAAAGAGGTCAATTGTTCTGCAATTGAGTTTGCTTTCACAGCAGAAGTACATACGCCACAGTCACCCTCGATATAACACTTAACGCTACTCAGCACCTAAAGAGAAGAGAGGCTTTTTTCTCTATTTTTAAAGCGTACGCACCATGTCTTACATAACAGACATTAAAATAATCGTCTTTGGCCTTTCTTTCTTCCAGCTTTTATGCCCATCTCTCATCCAGGCTTAATAGATCTAATGCAGAGAAATCAATGAGGGATTGAAGCTTTCTCCTTGGCTCACCTTTTTATTTCACAGAGGAAATAGTCAGCGGTCCTATTTTAGGCACAATGTACTGTGACGTACCGGTCCACTACCGAGAACTGCTTGTTTTGATCATTTATCAGAATTCTTTTTTTACCTTAAATGACAACAACAGATCTTTTTGAAAACGTATTAATAACTGCACCATACCAGGTTATTATATTAGCTCCAGATGGATAATGATAGTGGACGTTTGTTTCATGTGTATGTTTTACTGTGAGTAAATATGAACGCTCATTACACACGATTATTGGCTGAGTTCTCCTAAAGGCCTGATAATAAAGTCCCACTGGAGCTCCTTAGCGCTTGTTATGTTGTGAAGTATCAGAGTGTCAGGAGGGGCCTCTTGAGCTCCCATCGCCCGTCTGAAAAGGCTGATTTGTGCGTCGACTAAAAAGGTCCCCAAAGAAAGATCCTGCTTGGTGAAAGTCGTTATTTTTATTTATTTTTTTCTCTCTCACCAGCAGCTCTCTGCAGGTATTTCCTCCACGAGCTGTGAAAGAATCACTGTTTGTTTAGTGTTCCTACTTGCTCCTCTTAGGAGGTTATCATTCATAGCATGGTACTGATGTAAGTGTGATGTGTGTGTGTGTGTGTGTTGATAGTGGCTAAAGCCGACACCAGGCTCGCAGCAAAATAGAGACAAGAAGACAAATATGTCACACCTTTTTCATTTCTAACACTGAGATTTGTGTCCGTTCGTCTGTTTCCCTGCAGCCCAACGACCCGGTGACGAATATCTGTCAGGCGGCTGACAAACAGCTCTTCACCCTGGTGGAGTGGGCCAAGAGGATCCCCCACTTCTCTGAGCTGCCGCTGGACGACCAGGTCATCCTTCTACGAGCAGGTCCGTCAAAAGAAAAGAAAAGGAAAAGGGCTCGAACCGGGTCGTACAGATTTATTCCACAATGACCCCTTCAGTCAAGTGTGCAAACTCTGGCAAACGTATTGGCAAGAATCTTGCTGATATGATACGTATCACGATACAGGGTTTATGGTGCAATATATTGCAATACTGAAAACTGTCACAATACAAAGAACATATGCATAAAATCTGATTAGCAAGCAGTTGATTTTGGAGCAGCGCGTCTATTTAACATGCTCGGTGAACCCAATGTATCTGTTTGCAACTAAGGAACTTGAGCGTTCCCGTTAACTCTCGGGGCGGTTAACGACGCCCGCGCACTGTGTGGCCGACCGCCAGCCCACCGCCATGTCGGTGCGATCAAAGGAGCGCAGATGTCACCCACCGTCTATTCCATCCCCGCCTCCAAAGTCTCAACAGTCAACTCGACAAGCAAGCTTTGTTTATGCTCGCACTGTAACGCGAGCCTACGCAGATGATCGCACAAAGGTGATTGTGCTCATTTCTCTGTTCGTCGCATTATTCACCGAAACGCCAGAGGGCGTCCAAACAAAATGTACTGTGGAGTAGCGAGAAGATAACGAGTGTAAAGGGCACAACGCCTTAATGCCGAGGAGGGATTGTGATTAACTGTGAACTCACATCTCATATTCATGGACTACTTTATTGCTTTTATACGAGCCCTGTAAAAAAAGAGAGTCAAGTATTAAACGCATTATTAAGACATGAAGGTTGAATATCCTGTGAACAATTTGATTTGGCTGGTAGAAAATATACACAAATGTAGATTTTTAAGACCTCCTGGCTCTAAAGCATAACAATAAATAAATAAATAATAATAATTGCCTTCTTTTTAAAATCATTTGACATGTTTATAGGGCTTTTAGCAGTGAACTATTTGGCAGTCACGTCTGAAAAGCCGGTTACAAAAATTCAGAGAAGTAGGGAGGGTCGAGCTCGCGCCCGTTACAGCCCCGTACTCGCGGGACGCATTTTTGCACGCAAAGGATGCAGGCACCTGTTTTTGTTACACGTGTGGGTTTTGGGACTATTTTCATGTTATCATGTGCAACAACTGTTGCAACGAAACAGTCGTTGGTAATGAAAATCTTAGGCTCCTTTCAACAATGCTCATTAAATATGTAGGCCTATTTCATGAAAATAAAAAAAAGGGAAAAGCAAATCGAGACTCTATACACGCAGAGATGTGAACAGGAATGTAGTAAACTACCGTTGGATATGTTGCTGTTGAGTGCCAGCTAAAAAAAAAAAAATGAGGAGGTTTTTCATTTTTATGATGCTGTGAAACAGTAGATATACGACTGATGAGAAAAACATGTTGTAGCTGCTGACAGAAGAACAGGCACTGAATAACTAGACCTGGCTCTCTATCTGTAACCAGGTAGAAAAGTGAAACAGAACTTGAATAGACGTCATTTGGCCATAGCGGTGAATAGCCTTCTCGGTCATGTGACTGAGACGAGAGTCAGACCCACCAAGGTCAGAACAGCTCGCTGTGTGTATCTGAGGCAAAGCTAACCGCTGAGCATCACAGAGGCAGAGCGCAGAGGGAATCATCTGTCACTTCTCTTCCATTCTCCAACATCACGTGCACGAAAAGGTCTTCTGGGTTTTCTTTCAACGCATTGCCCTTGTTGCCTGCTTGTCGCTCCACATTAAACCATTATATTGTAAATCCACCTTGAGGGGAGGGGGGGAGGAAAATTGCTATTACACACCCTGAGAAAAAAAAAATAAAAATCCTCCCATCACTCCTCATCCTCAGCACATACAATGATGGAGACACTTCAGCAAAGCAGAGAGAGAGGGACATTATTCCGGAGCGCTCGGCTCTCAGGTTTTCTATAAATAACCACTTTAGTTCTGCTGTATCACAGATGGAAGCATCGCGGGCTCCTCTCTCTCATACCCAACTCAACTCCGGGGAGGAGAGGCGAGTGTTGCCAGGCAGAACAGTTAAAGGAGCCCCGTCGCTCAAAAGGCGGCGTCCTTGTGTCTTCGTCGCACCCCCCGTGTGTGTCAAGGCCCTGCTTTGGCACGTCAAGCCCGGCGTCTTTATCGCGGTGGCAGGCGCAGTTCATCCCTTTTACACGCTTGTCTCCCCAGAAAGCATGATTCAAACGTCTTCGTAATAACCTGATGCCTGAGAAAGCTCTTACCGCGCAGCTTAATTGATTCATTGGAATCCCCCTCCCCCTTTGTTGTCAGTTTAATTTTGCCTGAATGCTGTGTGAACTTTTGTACCGGGATTTGCCAGTTTTGTTTTGTTCTTCTTTTTTTCTTTCTTTTGCTCATACTTTTCCCCCTCCATCCTTCTCCCCATCTCTGCCGCAGGTTGGAACGAACTCCTCATTGCATCGTTTTCGCACCGCTCGATATCGATTAAAGACGGGATCCTGCTGGCGACCGGGCTGCACGTCCACCGCAACAGCGCCCACAGTGCCGGAGTGGGAGCCATCTTTGACAGGTTGTTATTCCCATATTACTGGACTTTTATGAAATAAGTGCAACCTACAGCTACCACTTTCAATCATATCAAAACACACATTTTTAATAAGTGGTTTATAAATTGTAACTAATGGCTTTATTAGTGGTTAATACCTGATTTATAAATGTTTTACAGGTCAGTAAGCCCTTAATAAGGACAACCAGATTTGGGAAAATATCTTTGGGTTATAACATAGGTTATTAATGGCTTATTACTGCTCTATTAAGCATTCATAAACCATATGTTAACTATTAAGATATACCCCTTGGTAAGACTCATCAGAATGTGATAAGATCATAGGCATGTTTCATAAATTATAACTAAAAGTTTTGCTAATGCTAATAGATTACTTATAAAAGCTTTAGCAATCAGTAAGTAAGCCTTAATAGAAAGTGGCAACATTTTAGGCATACTTAAGACACGGGTAATGTTTTGTTCATGTTAATAAATCATGCATTAATGATTAAATCATTAATGCCATAATGCTTGCCAGGTTGTGAAAAACTTCTGTATGTACTCCCGCAGCATAATTTGCTTTGTCTTTCTAAGTACCCCAACCATTATTAATACCTTGTTACTGATCTATAAAGTCTTAATAAATCATGTATTAACTACTGATGAAGCATTAGATACAACTTTTATTAGAAGGTGGTTTACAGCACAAGACATTTGAAATATCAACACCTACTGGAAGTCACAAAGGGACTATTGATCGATTCCAGTTTATTAAATATGTACACCTGTACGCATCAGGGATCTCACAGAAACACCAAACTGCTCAGGAAATCCATGCACAAGCTTCTCACTGTGAAGTCGGGCGTGCGCACAAACTTCAACCCCGGTGACTGTTATCGACATTCCAGCTGTCTGACACACTGACATCTCACACAGGGGTCTGCTCAGCAGCATCGCACCTTCAGCTGAACCCAGAATGCGTAATTTGGTTCATTTTGGTTGTTATAAAAGATACAAGCAAAGTATGATGTTTTTTTTATAATTGGATGATTTATTTAGAAAATGAAAATTGCAGTTTTAGTGTAAATGGTGCTGCCATCAGACCCATGGTAACAGCAGTCTGTCTCCTCCCCTCTTGTGCCTCGGCCCCTCTGATCTCCGAGCCTCTGTGCCCAATCATCGGCGCTCACAGCCACAGGACATGTTCCATCTCCGGCATTAGCCGTGGCGAGCATTAAGATGCAGGGCGCTGATAGTGTTTATTTATCTACTCCCTCTCTCTCTCTTCGCCATACAAATGAAGACACTGATTAACTTAAACACTTGAGTCTTTTCTTTTTTCCTTTTCCTTCTTTTTTCTCTAGCCCCGTTGTTCCTCCTTGGAACAAATTGAATTAGAATGAGCTAAGAGCCACAATTGACTTTACTATCCGAGGGAGGGGGGGGGGACGGGGGAGGCAGAAATAGAGTGAGAGAGGAAAAAAAAAAAAGAGCGGGAGAGGGTGTGACCGAGTCAAAGAGGGGTGAGGAGTTCGAGCGACTCGGCGCACCGACACTCCCACCGGTGATGTCACGGGCAGACGGCGGGAGTGTTTGGTGTTGGAGTGCAGCGTGTGTTTACTCTGTGGCTTTCCTTTTATGAAAACCATGCACTAAATATAATGGCTTTGCAGGGTTGTAAACTTTTCCACTCATCTAACTGTTCCAACGTGGGCTGAGCGTATGTATGCTTGAGTGTATTTGTTTTTGTTTTTTTAAATAGATTTGAGCTGGATAGATGGTCATTAAAACCTATTTTTAACGCCCCAGTCTGGATCTGGATAATTCACAGAGCGTCGTTTACACACACAAAAAATCGACCAGTTAGACTCAAATGGGTTCCTGTGATCTTAACTTCTCTGGCACTCCGTTATCTGATGTAACACACAAATATGATTTTCTTTTTTTTCTCTCTCTTTTGTGCAGAGTGCTCACAGAACTGGTGTCAAAGATGAGGGACATGCAGATGGATAAGACGGAACTGGGGTGCCTTCGAGCTATCGTCCTTTTCAACCCAGGTAACTGTCGCTGTATGTGAGCTCGCGTGTGCTGTGGCAGCTGAAGGGAGCTATAGATCAGGTGTTTTGAAGATGATCGGTTGTTCTTTGAGTTTAGAATAGCATCTTAATGGGTTACCAAGCCACATGTTAAGAATCTACAGCACTGTTGACATATTTCCAATGTGGGATTGTTCTCTCAGAGCGACACAGTGTTGCTGAGCAGCTTTGTTTGTTGAATACCAATCTTTTTTTATTTATTTTTTACAGCGCTATTGCTTCGAGCTATAATCAAGAAAAACAACATTCAACTGATATTTATATTCCTAAAATAGAATGACTCATTCAGGACTTGAAGCAAAGTAATACTCCACCTAAAATCTAATTTTAACTCCTCCAATATGCTGGATAGATGGCTGTAAATAAATCGTAATTCAGTTACAATCGATTCAAACAGCAACCACTTTTCACAGCGCAAAGAAATGTATTAAAACATCCAGAGAACCATCTCAAACAGCCCCTGCAGTACAATCCAATCGCTCCACTGCCCATCAGTATTCTAAGTATTTTACAAACATTCATATTTTCACTCAAATGTGGACGAATGCATCTCTTGAGGTGGAGCTTCATAGCTTCGATAGCAGAGCAGAGCAGTAGTGTAGTCCATATGTTTTGAATGTACTGAGCACACAGAGGGAGAAGGAACTTGCCTGTGTTTTCTTTGAACTTGACTCTGGACTTCTCTTGTGAAATTGAGACTTGTAAAACTGGTGTGCTTCCACCTCTGAGTAAAATAAAAGCTGAGACTGCATATTCTATTGATGTGAATGTACTGAAGGCATACACATGAACTATTTATTTAACTAGGAAGGTGCACTCACACATTGTGAATCGCACTTCATTCAAAACAAAATTCCAAGCTGTCTGCCCCCGTTGCTGAGTTGCGGTGATGTACTCAGCAGTTCGTGCACTAGTAGTTGCGTTAGCCAAACACACGGTCTGAAACAATAAAGGTGAGCTGGTAGTGTGTGTACTGTTCTGTTAGAGGTTAGATGTCACACCATTTAATACAATAAAAGCATCCGAGAGGTACTCAGCAGTGAGTGTACTAGTGGTTTCGTTAGCCGTTAGCGGTTAGCCAAACACACAGTTCCAAACAATACAATTTGAGCCGCAGAGTAGCGTCCGGGAGTTACGCAACAGTGCGTCAACTGTTGGCTCTTAGCCGAACACACCGCAAACTGTTATCCCCAGACTGCTGGAGATGCACTCAGCTGTAAAATCACTAGCGGCCCCTACCAGAGTGGTGAGTGAGGAGAAAAGCAGGCGGTCAGTAGCAGTATAAAACAGACAATAAAAGGTGTTTAGAGATAGTGTGAGTCACAGCAGCCGCCAGAGGTCTTTGAGCATACAGCCATTACTGGCCACTCAAAATATCGTGCAGTTTGCTGCAGCAGAAGGCGAGATTAGCCGTGGACAGACACAGAGGTGAACTCTTGCTCACTCACACACACACACACACACGGACTCAGGCGACCGATCGCATGATTCTCCTGGTAGGGATAATAATAATAATGCAACATCCTACTGTGAAAGAAAGCTTATGACAGCGAGTTATATTTAATTGAGGCCCATGTCTTGCCACGGCGCGTGTCCCGCCTGCTATCAGTGTGCTGCTCTGTATTTAAACCTCCACATGGCAACCAAAGTAAGCCATGAATGTGTCCCAGGTTTTTTTTTAATGACTTAGTGTGGGAGCCTCCCTCCGTCCCTCTGGGGCCACTGTGGATCTGTTGAGCCCAGACACACACTGATCCTCTGTGTTGCTCATTTTGTTCAGGCCACATCCAGGCCCACCGGCCCCGGTTCACATCCCGGCCTGATTCCCTGTTAATTAGGGGTTCACAAGACTGGTCTGACGGAGAAAGCAATTGGTGGTGGGGGGGGGGGGGGGGGGGGGGGGGGGGGGCGCCTAAAAAAGGCCCTCAGTCCTGCCTTTCCCACACTGTGTGATGGAGTCCAGCCACTGACAACAAATGTTCATTCATTGTTGATCAATTGTGCAGCGCTTTGTTCCTCCGAAATGTTGCTCAATGACACGTTTGTGTTGGGGTTTCCAGCGGAGCTTAATTTAGCGCCGTCCTAATTGGACTAACCCAGAATGTGGCGACACACGTCCACAATGAGCCCCGCGGGGTTAAAACTCAACTTGTGAGTTAGTAAGGCCCTCCATTTGAAACTGCTGCAAGGGGCCTTTGAGCAAGGCGTTCACCGGAGTTTTCACGAGACAAAAGCGACCGCAAGAATGTGGAGAAGAGGCGTGTATAGCAGCAGGGTTGTTGTTGATTATTTGTACTTTATTTCTGTGTCTCCACAGACTCTAAAGGTCTGTCCAATCCAGGGGAGGTGGAAGCTCTGAGAGAGAAAGTGTACGCGTCTTTAGAGGCCTACTGCAAACAGAAGTACCCCGACCAGCCTGGCAGGTATGAACGTGTGCACACTCTTCCTCATTGGCTCTCTCTTCATACAGCACTGCTGCTCACTAGGGGCAGTATATATGAGGCGAGATGTAGACAGTTAGAACGTATATATCGTTACATGGTAATAAGTGTTCTATTACATATACTTACATAAGGCTCTATTACAGTAAAGCGATGTCCTTTTCTGAGCTCACCAGACTCTTCAAGCTACCGTTTACAATAATAAATATTTACAATATATTAACATTACTGATGATATTTATATTTATCAAAGATCTCATTTTGTAAATGGTTTGTTAAAGTACCAATAGTCAACCCAACAATATCGTTGCAATATCGAGGTATTTGGTTCAAAAAGTTAGTGATATTTGATACTCCTCACTCTCTTCAGGTTGAATAAATTGGAATAATGAGAAAAGTAAAAGAGTAAAAAAACTTTGTGTGGTATCAGTTTGTTGCTCCTCTTGTCAGACGTACGATGGGCTCCAGGTCTAATTTTGTTCTCGTGTCGTGACAGGTTTGCCAAACTGTTGCTGCGGTTACCAGCGCTGCGCTCCATCGGCCTCAAGTGTCTGGAGCACTTGTTCTTCTTCAAGCTCATCGGGGACACGCCCATCGACACCTTCCTCATGGAGATGCTAGAAGCCCCGCATCAAATGACATAATAGCAGAGAGGGTTGAGTCGTCCCAACCCCCCCCCCCCCCCCCCCCCCCTCAACATCTACCACCAGCCCTGGATCGGGGGCAGTGTCCCTCCAGATCACGTGACGGATGGAGAACCTCCCCCTTCCTCCCTACCCTCTCTCTTTTGGATGTGTTTTAAGACAATTAATTCATCGTGTCTATGGGTCTGTTTTATACCTTGTAAAAAATATATAAATAAGAAATATATATATATATATATATATATAGATATGAAAATCACGTGGCGACACGAGTGACAACAGTGGACTTCAACTAAGGTCGGACAGAAGACAAAAGAAGCGCATTGAGCCATCCTTTCCATCCTTGCTTTTCCTACACGGCGACGAGAAAAAGCAGACGATCGGGTTTAAACACCCACAGTTGCAGGTATTTTAAAAAAACAAAACACGGCGTTGATGTCACATTTGGACACTCAGCGTTTGTGATCGGGGACAATCGTGGACTGGGAGAGCCTCAGGCCGCCTAGACTTGGACCTGAGCCCTCTCTCTCTCTTTCTTTTTCAGGACTGAACTCACTTTGGGGGAGGGACGGTGTGTGAACACGTCAGGTCTTGCACTAGCCGTTGTGAACTTTCTGGAGTCGGAACTTGGGGGGGGGGTTAACGAGACTGCAAGTGCTTAAAAGAAAAAAAGAATAACCTCAGGTGTCTGCCCGATTCCAACGGATACAGACCACGTCTTACTCCGTCAGCACTGTGCGACATCGGGGAGGACGACATTTTTAGTCAATCGGCCCTTCAGCTAACGGCAATCGATCGAGTCGGGAGTCCGCCTGCACGCGGGATCCTCATATTCGCCGACGGCCTCCGAGCTTTTTTCCGTACCCTTCACCTCTCCTTCTCATTTCACGTGACTTTCAGCACACCATCTGTACACCTCCACACTCACAAAACCCCCCCCCGCACGGCGGGATATTAGCTTTTATTTTTTTCCCAAACACCGACATCTACCTGTACAGAGAGTTACAACCGTATACAGTATTGACGTTCTTTTGACTTCAGCAGCAGCGATGCACGATTACCTCCGTTCTCCAATCCGTCCGACCGTGGGCTCCTGGTGCTCGGCGTCGCAGCAGAGCCTGTTTTTTTGTTTGTTTATTTGTTTACTTGTTTACTTGGCACTTAACCTCATGACGGCGGAGTCGGGTTCCTAAACGGAGAGCTGATGTTGTGATGGACCTCTGAGGTGGAATATGGCCCCGATCAGGGACGCACCAGTTTCAGCGGGACACACACACACACACACACACACACACTCTCGCTCTCCCTGCACTTCTCTGGACGACCCAGTGTCATTCAAGTGGAACTGAAACGTTCGATATCTCCACGTTGTGTATAATTCTGCTTCATGCCCATATTCTGTTGGTTGTTCTTTTCCTTCCTCCTCTGCTTTCCTCTAAATGCTGCAGCTGCTGCGAAACTATGCATCGAGTGCATTTCCAAAGATTGTCCACAGAGCGGGAGCGTGTTAGCGTGGCTCAAACAGGTCAAGTGTTTGTGAGGTGTGATATTTGTACTGGGTCGGATGTAAACCGCTTGTTTTAGGTTTTATTTTCCCCCTCATTCTGTACCGTCTTATGGAACAGTGGAGCCAAGCCGAGTTTAAGGACGTGGTAAATAGTAGCTATTGCCAAGTACGATATTAGAAAAAGGCCCAAAAGATGATTAGGTTAAGTATTTCTGCTCATTCGTCACGCTGTGATGAGCGCCTCGACACTAACTGGACCTGAAAGAACCCGAGCGCTGCGTCTTCTTCATCCTGTGATGAACTGAAATGGTTAACGGTCTTTGGTGTATGGAGCCTCGAGAATGACACTTCAATCATCACTTCTTCAGTCTTTAATTATAATCAATTTGAATACATTTAACTAAATGTTAATTAGATATGAATTTCAATCATGCATTACAAAAACTAAGTATAAAATGTTTTTATTCTGTTAATCATTGATTACTGATTTCATTTTAAAATAGAATCATAACATTTTTTTTTTTTAATATTCTACATCTTCAGTGTGAACATTTAAAGTTTCCATTGTGCACTTGCTTTCACATAAAAGCGTCATTTAAATATGAAATGAAGTCCGACCCACAGAGCAGCAACAGGCGCTTCTATTGGCCCGCTGGTGTATTTTATTATCGTTCTTTTATAGAATTGTATCCACATATTAATTTATGATAATTAAGTCTGAAAAGGTGGAAATACTCCGGTGGCACCACCAGGGCTCCATAGCACCGTTGACTCGGACCAAGACTCCAATGATACCATGACCACGTGATCGGGGTCCAGTTTCACAGCAGGGCCTCTACTAAAGGGGGGGGGGGGGGGTCAGCTTTACAGATGTTAATCCACCTCTGTAAAGCTGATCCCAGTGATCAATTTCCTCACTTAGGATAAAGCAGAGAGTCGGGTCAGATGCCGTTCACTCGCTGGAACATTCAGTCTGGACTGGAGGGCACGCGGCGGCCATTTAAGAGACGCGAGCGCCCTCTGGTGGTGGAGGAGCGACGTTACTTGAAGTATTTACTCCGACAAGAAGACGGCACTTTGTCTCCGCTGCGTCAGCTGTCATCACTTTGCTCAGCAAAACTGAGGAGAAGCAATAAGTTCAGTGTTGATTACCACGAGCCGTCCAGGCCTGAGCTCAGTTTACACTATTTATATTCTGGAGCTATTATGTCTGTTCAAACAGAACGTTTTACAATGTTAGTATTATTCTGGGCTAGATTTGCTGTGTTTTGTTTTGAAAGAGGAACGATTAGAATCAAGGAAAGCAGATTTAGGTCTCTGTTTACTTTACTGTGATTGGCGGAGCGCAGGTCTCTTAAGCCATAAAGTGGATGACGTGCGAGCTCAGCCCCCCCTCCCCCCCCCCCCTACAGAAAGGATCACCTCCATGAACGCTTTATAACACAAAGCTCTATTTTGTTAATATGTAAATGTGTATATATTTATAAATCTATATCGACAGATCTGTTCTCATGAGTATGTCCGACATCGAAAGAGGAAGACGAGTCTGTCAGACCAAAATGTTCCACGACTCAAGTTACAAGTTGTTTTTGTTGCTTTCAGACCGTGACTTTATTAAACCCTGGTCCACCAGCAGAACCGCAGTAGCTCTAAAGCTAAAAAAAAGAACCAGCTTCTCAGCCGTTTATGGGACCTCAATAAAACCGTGAAAGAGAAAAAACGACTTTAAACCCTCCCAAATGTGTGTGTTGCTTGGCAATTGTATGTTCAAAAAGTGTAATAATCAGGAAAAGCTGGGCTTGTGACACTATCACTGCTTTCTTTGTTGCATCGATGGTAAAATGTTTAAGAAAAAAAGGACAAAAAAAAACAAACACTTGGAAAATGATCTATTTTTGTACAAAGGTAATTTTATCTCTTTGCTTGTGTTCTCTCTCTTTTCTTCTGCGGGCTGTCGCGTACGTTGTGGAAAAGCTTATTCCACGAGGCGATTTTCAGATTGAAAGTTGAAGGTGCGAGGAAACTATTTTGCCTTTACTTTGCCATTTTCACTCGTCGCTGCGAGACGGGGAATGTCCTCTAATTCTATTTTTGTCCATTTGTTTTTTTAAGGAGATGGAATTTTTGTCTTCTGTTCTTTGTGGGTTGTTCTCTGATGTTCTTATCTTTCATGGACAGAAAAAAGTTATTAAAAAAACTCAACAGTGAGCTTGACTGATGCCGGCTGATTGTGTGTGTGATGTAAACGTTTAAACTCACGACTCGTTCACGTGAAACGTACAAAAACTGGGTTTATTAAGTCGCAGGTTATAGCTGTCAAATGTCAAAACATGTATTCCACCAAAAAAATAATAAATCCAGGTTAACTACAGAGAACAGATGCTGCTGGCTTCATGTGCAGAACTACAGAGGGAGCTTATCAAGCAGAGGAGAACAAAGACAGACAGCTGTAATAATCAAATCACAATACGTCAACGTCGTATGTACAGATGCTCGAGGACTAAACAGCTGCATCTGGTCACTTTCCTAAACTGTAAAATGTTTAATTTAGACATGAGGGGGACGTTTTACGTTCTTTCAATCCTGGTTTGTTGCCCTAAAAGGACTTACAAACGCTGAATATATCTTGTTACGGCACACGGTGCACATTTGAGATCTGGCAATTAAATATCAAGACAAAAAAAAAAAAAAAAACACCTTTAGTGATGCCTTGAATAATAAATAACAGCCATAGGATCCTTAGATGTCTTTTCTTTTTAATACCTGAAGCTTGATGTCAAAGTCACTTCACCTTGAAATCACTACAGTTACTCACACAAACTAAAAAAAAAAAAAAAAAAAGGCAAAACACAAATGAATCATAGAAAGGCCAAATAAGCTTTACATTTATCGTGAGAGACCAGAAATGCACGCGAGTTGGTACGGAGCCGTGACGTCGGGGGGGGTTAACGCAGTGTCAAAAATACTGAAGCACCAGAACAGAGCATCAACATTGCTGTATAATAAAAATAAAAAAGTCTCCAACTTCCTGGTGGAAGGAACTAAATCTGGCACACGTTACAGACGCATGGAATATCTCAGATGTGGCTTTGTGGTCGATGTTCTCATTTGATTCTCCTCGTTGAATTTAATCACCTGAAAGCCCTCTGCGGCCCGCAGGAGCTCTCTTTTCTTACAACAAAACAGAAGAAAAACTCGTTGTGAATGGCCCAAAAGATCCAAAAAGAAAAAGGGGGCTTAGCAGTCGCTTCTCCATAGCTTGATGGTTTTGTCGTTTTCTAAAGCCGCAGACGCGATGATGTTCTCTGTCGGGTGGCAGGCGGTCGAAATGACGACGTCTGGAAAGAGTAAGAGACGGGAGGGAGAGTTTTAGAAACGTATTACACTCAGCCACAAAGATCGGACTGAAAAACAGCTGACAATGCATCAGGACAAAGTGTCTGATATTGAGCCTATTAAGACGTAAAGGGACAGTTCACCCCAAAATCCAAAGATGTGCTCCGAGTGCCAAAAAAACCAACTCTGCAGAAATGTCCCTTTAAGAAATCAAGACCCGGTTCCCAAAGATAATCCACAGAGCTTGTTGTGAGCAGTTTCATGTGGGAACGATAGACCTATGTGTTTTTAATTTGGGGGTGAACTGTCCCCCCCTTTTAAAAAGGTAAGACCCGGGGCCTCTCCTGTACCTGTGTGGCCCTGGAGTTTCTGCACGATCTCCTTCGTCTGCAGGTTCCAGATATAAACCATGTTGTCCTCGGAGCCGGACACGATCCACTGAAAGAGAAGGAGGTAGAAATGAGTATAAAGTGTGCCGGTGAGGCATTAATACCAGAAACAGTGTTCATTAGGAACATGAAGGAATCACAAAGTTCTAACCTTTCCGCCGGTGACGGAGAAGTTGGCGAATATGCAGTACTTCTCGTTTTTGTGGCCGGTGTACGTTTTCAAGCACTGAAATGTAAAAAATAATAATATATAGTCAATTTTCTGCTTCACGCAGACAAACTTACATTTATCAGCAACTTCACTTGTTTTAAAAGTAAAAAAATAAAAGGAAGCTTAAACGTGAACGAACATAAATCAACCTGAGTGAACAGTTGCTCACCTTTCCTTTGCTGTAGTCCCACAGCTTCAGCGTGCTGAGTAGACACAAATACAGCAGAGCTAACGTTAGAGCGGCTAGCATGAGCAACAACAATGTGACTGATCTTATTATTCCATGTACATTCTGTTTGTGTAAACCTGTAGCTGAGGGAAGCCTATCGTAGCGCTGCGCCGCCCTCTGCTGGTGACAACCCTGAGCAACATGAACGCCGGCCTCTAAACACAAAGGAGCGCGGTGACACTCACTTGTCCAGCGTGGCCGCCAGGATGTACTTCCCGTTGGGGGAGAACTTCACAAACGACACGGGGGGGTTGTCGTCGTCTGACACAAACAACAACGGGAGCAGAGTCAGCACAAAATACGGCACGCAATAATATCACACGCGCGTTACGATGCCTCAATTCAAACAGAGCATTATGTCACTCATTCCCCCTGTGATAAATCATGAAGGCTGAGCTTACCTATGAGCGTCTTTAAACACTGCCCCGATGCCGTGTCCCAGATTCGGCTGGGAATATAAACAAAAAATATGAATTAGGCTTTAAAAGGTAATACAATGAATAGAACAGAAGCATAGCATCACCATTTCAGAACAATGTTAACAATGCTATGAGCAAATATTCCTATAGATTTAATATAATAAAGAATATGGGTTATTTAATTACTTTTGCTAAAATATTCGGTCTTCATAACTTAGCACCCATCCTACGTGTTTTCAAGCAGGTGTTACACCCCAAATAAATCGCCTTTATTAAATAAAACTAACTGTCAAAGCCGGTAATGTTCATACTTGATTTATTATTATTAAATCTATTTTGTCCTGAACTTCCCACTCATGACGACCACAGTTCTAAAGATCCGTCCTGCAGCACGAGTAGTGAACTTGTGATGTAGACGAGCTTTGTTCTCACCAGAGTCCGTCGTAGCTGCTGGACACGATCAGGGAGCCGTCTCTGTTGAAGTGAACCTGTAGGCCGACACGTATCACGTTTACTGGCACCGTGTTTATCTTAATAACATCCGCTAATATTAATATCATTATAAAAATTAAAAAAAGAACTTACAGCTGAGACTGGGTCAGAATGAGCCGGCAATGTTTTCAAACACTTGCCGGTCTTCACGTCCCATATCCGTACACTCTCATCAAACTGGAAGCAAAACAAAACAACCACAGACATGTTGAGATGCTTAAAGTCCAGTGCGTCAGCAGAAGGTCTAACAGCTGCTTCTTCTGTGCCAGGAGCTCTGTACTCACCGATCCTGACACGATGAGATTGGACTGGGGGTTGAAGTTGCAGCAGAAGACGTAGTTGCTGTGACCTTTTAGAGTTTTTAAGCATTTCCCCTAGAAGAAAGAGAAGCAAAAAGAGAGAGAAATGTCACATTCTCATTTGCTGAAGTCACACCCGGTGTTGGGCGACCCCTGGAACGTGATTGTTCTGCTCAGTGGCTCAGAATGTTTCATTGAGCGCTCTCTTACCGAGCTGACGTCCCAGATCTTCAGGGTTTTGTCGTCGGATGCGGACACCAGGAGGTTGGAGTCGGAGGACCAGGCCACGTCAGATATACCCTGCAGGTTCACGGGGTGTTGATTAGGAACACAACAGTCAAGGCTCCGGTGAGGATACGCAGATAATACCACCACGGCGTAAAGGTGAGGATCTGTTAACTCACCAGTTTGTGTCCGGATATGGTTTTCTCAAACTTGCCGTCGTATGCGCCCCAGATTTTGATGAGTTTATCGGCAGCTGTAAAGACAAAAAAAATGATGCATTCAGCGAGTGTTGCTGCAGCCTCCGTGAACACAGACTCACTACTCTTTACACAACATCATTATGATAAAAGGCAAATGACAAACTATCTTCAATTAGGATTTACAGTAGAGCGGCAATGTTTAGTTGATTGATCTGCAACTTTTTGGATAATTGGCCAATTTTCTTCAGTCATTCTTTAAGCAGAAATAACAACCATCACCACCCTCTGCTTCCATTAAGCACACGGTGATGAAGACATGAGAAATTGTAAATGTCATTTTTTCACTATTTTTTAACTATTAATGGACGAAACGCTTAATTCGAGAAAATAGCTAGCAGATTAAATGATAATGGAAAATAATTTGAATTGCAGCCCTAATTTTCTGTGGCCCCACATGAGGTTTTGGAAACTAAAGGAACTCACACGAGCTGGCGAGCCATTCTCCGCTGGGACTGAATTTGACGGAGGAGACGGCTTTAGTGTGGCCCGCTAGTGTGAACTTCAGGCTGTAGTTGGGCTTGCCGGGTGCAGACTGTGAATGAGAACATGAGGTTTAGAAACGTACGACAAACAGGCAGACATTCAGTCATCGAAAAATGACAAAGAAAAACCTACGTTTCCCCCACAAATGTTCTCACCATTCCCACAATTAACCAATAAGTGAAGTGCTGTAGTTGCAAATATTTAAGGGATCCAGACCTTGCTTTGACTGGCAGACGCTGATGGGACGACGGGAGGCTTCGTGTCGGTCTCTGGTTTCTTATCTTCCGTTGCCATGGTGAGGAAATGAGCATCTACTGAGCACGCTCCTGGAGACAGATATTGAGTTTAATAATGAAATCCTGTCTGAGTCTGAGCGCTGTCGCATTCACAGACAACCAAAGTGAACCTAGCCGTGAAACAGACGTCTGCGTTATAAGGAGACAGTCCTCAGTGTCCTCAGCACACACTTAGAGTATTAACATTAGTGTATTAACATTAGAGTACTAACATTAGAGTACTAACATTAGAGTACTAACAGAGTATTAACATTAGAGTATTAACATTAGAGTACTAACATTAGAGTACTAACATTAGAGTACTAACATTAGAGTATTAACATTAGAGTATTAACATTAGAGTACTAACATTAGTGTACTAACATTAGAGTACTAACATTAGTGTACTTACATTAGAGTACTAACATTAGAGTACAAACATTAGAATACAAACATTAGGGTACAAAGTTTGTACCCTAATGTTAGTACTCTGTTTGTACTACAAACATTAGAGTACTAACTAGAGTACTAACATTAGTGTATTTACATTAGAGTACAAACAGTGAGTTTAACTGTACTGTCCAGTTTATAAATGATGAGATCCAACTGATATTTATGCTTTTAATGTAAACTATGACAGATATTTCATATGGAGGGGAGACAACGGGGTTAGATACTGTAACGTTAACGTTAATTCAATACAAACGCAGCCATTAGATCTACCGTTAAAACATGCCTTTATTCTTAGTCTTTAGTCGTTAAACAGACATGATCTGTGTGGCTGCTTTCTACTTTAGCATAGCGTTATGTAACAAAAAAAATGAGCTACTTCAGCTAGCAATTAGCTAGCTACCGTCATCTGGCTTGTTACGGTTAAAAGGGACTGCATATAAACATGTAATACATTTAGCTAAGACTATACGTGTGGCTAGTTGGTATCAATTACAAAAACGTTCACGTGTATTCGTGTTTAAATGCGACAAAAGCCAAAATAAGAAATATTAAACAAAGGGCGACACGGTACCCCTTCGTTGGTTAGTTCAGCTGTGACAGTAGCTATCGTCATGCTGAATATTGAGCATTTACACGGTTACGATTTGAAGCCCAGACAGAGACGGACAACAACTCAATGTTGAATCCACTGGTTTAACACGAGAGCTAACGTGAGTCCCAACATGCTAGCCGTCTGCTCGCGAAGCATTAACGCTGTTGACAAATTGGTTGAGCTGCCACGGAGGGGCCCTCCATTCAAACGGTGGGGATTCAGTCGTAAGCGGATACTCACGGGGATTCGATGCAGCTTCGCGGTCAGATTGTTACTCCCCGTGAAGATTGGAGGGAGAAATGGGGGTATTTTTTTACTCAGACGACCATGGAGGACGCGTTAATCAATAGGCTGGCTGCTGGGTGCTCGCCTGCGACGAGAAGCGGGGAATGTGGTGCGCTGGTGCGTCTCTGCGCATGCGTGTCACTCTCAGAAGTAACGGAGGCTAACGAGGGACAATACGTGTCAAAGGCAAATTTACCTATTTCGTCACTTGTGGGTTTTAGTAGTGGTGTTCCAGGTGACCCTGATCATATTAACGTTTTATTTTATTTTATTTTAATGTGCACTTTTACAAATACATCGAAAGTGATAAAGTGTAGGTTTGAGGATTGTATGTTCTGCATACGTTGTTTTTCTTGAGACTATTATGTATTGGGCTCAATTAGTGGGAGTCATTACATCAACATTTGCCTAATTTACCTCAGTGCAGATAAAGTTAGATAACCTAAAAGCTGATGGCAGTACAATACAATTATGTCAAGGATATCCTGTCAAAGGATATAATGTTAGCCTGAAACGTAGACGTCCCTTTGTGACATCATACGATACTAACATGGCCCAACACACTCCAGCGCAGTAGGTGGCGGTGTGCACCTTTGGTTTACAATCCGCCAGTGAAGCTGTCTGGGGAGGACCGCACGTTCCTGGCTTCAGGTTTGTTGTTTCGGTCAGAAAGTTTCGAAGTTGGTCAAACGGTGCTCTCTAATGTTTGTTTTATTGTGTGCTTAGTCTCCATAAACTGTCGTTTCAACGTGCCTTGCTAGGAAAAGGAGTTAGTAAAAACTCATGTAGTTATCCTAAATGTTAGATTTTTTTATCCGCGACCCCCTTACCATCACCCCCCCCCCCCCCCCTCCCCGCGAGACAGTTTACGTCGCCGTTGTGTGAGGATAACAGGTAACATTAGCTCGTAAGGTAGCTCCTCCAAGGCTCCGTGTTAAAGCTTCGACCTCCTCACAGCAAAGCACGACTCTCGGACTTGACTTCTTGTATGCCAAATTCCCGAGGAGGCAATACGAGACTTTATTCGAACGACTATTCTTCATTTCGTAACGGTGACTTGTGATGACACGGTGCACGTTGACTTTCGCCTGCTAGCTAGCTGAAGTACAGCTAACAGCACATCACAGGCTTGTCCTGTAGCTGGTACGGTGCTCTATTTATTACACTTAAAAACTGTCAAGCTCTTCTTTTTGCTCTCTGTCGAGTGTCAAATCAGCATTAACGTGTTAACATGTTAACGCCAGTAACATTTATGTATTGCTATAATGTTGCACTTTACCGGAACTTACCTGTAGCGCGTCACTGTCTGACCCCTCTGAAACTGTGTTAAACATCTCGTCGGTCCTTTGAAAATCACTACCTTGGTGACCTTTGACTTCCTTGTCACGTCCAAAAGTGACGATAAAACAGCCCAGAATCACAGTTTATACTAAGATAAGGGAAAGCCACAGTTTAACAATAAACAAGTGGAACACACACTCCTATAGGCCCTCCTTGGCCGATACACAGAGTACACCAAGACTCCTGAATCTATGGCAGCAGTTGAACAACATGCAGCTGATAACGTGGAGACTCACCAGACAGACTCATTCACGTGAGCTCTTCATAAACATCTTTGCAACTGCAGTGATGTCTTATGCTACGTACCAAATGGGACTCTGAGTTGACAGCTTTAACTCTACTTAACTTTGGAGTCTGTTGTGCAAATCTAGAGTTCATGTGTTTGCAAGTTTGTGTATTCGACTGAGCCATTTGAGAAGCCATCCCCACCACCGGTGTTGCATCCACATTTGAAAGTAGATCAACCGTAGTTACATCACACATTATCAGTAGAATCGGCTTGTTTTGTATATATTTCTGAACCATAGTGATGACCTCTGACCTCTCTGTTTTCATGTCGACAGATCACATCATCTGGTATGAAAACTCTGAATGAAGCGAGCCGTCGTTCCCTCGGAGCCTTTGATGAGCTGGCGGACGAAAGCTGCGGGATTCACGGGAGATAACGCAAACCAGCAGAGGTCGTGTTCTGTCGGGGAGACCGGTCCCAGCCATGTCAGCAGACGCTCTCCCGGACCCCCCGCGGTTTGTGAACCCTCCGCCCCCTGAGGTCACCAACCCCAACGGGCCCGGCCGGAGGACCAACCAGCTGCAGTACATGCAGAATGTAGTGATGAAGTCCCTGTGGCGGCACCAGTTCTCCTGGCCTTTTCACCAGCCGGTTAATGCAGTCGCTCTTGGGCTGCCAGTGAGTAGTTTAAAGTGATTTCAATGATCTTCTAGCTTGTAAAGATGCTGTCAGTCCAGAATTCATCACAACACATTGCAGTGTGTAGTGCTTGTTGTTAGTAAAAAAAAAAAACATTTATATAAATGTATTATTTATGTATTCAAAAACAAATGCATATTTGTTTTTTTTAAGGTATTTTAATGACAATTGGATTGATTGTTACCATTAAGTACTTGTTAGACATTTTTTATGTAGCTCACCACCTGCCCTAAATTTGAAAGTCAACAGCACATCAGAAAAAAAATCCTGAGATAAAACAACACAACTGCGGCTTCGAAATACTTTTTTCAGACCCTGATGGACAAAAAAAAACGATGTTATTCACAACCAAATGAAGGTAGCCTCTTGGCTATTGATGCCTGGACTAGGTACATTTTGTGCACACTAGGACTCCCACTGTGTAACCGTCTTTTAGAAGACGTGTGAGAGAAACAAAAAGCTAGACGACGTTCATCTGACACGTTGACTCTTTTCTTCTCCTCAATCAGGATTATCATACGATCATAACGTCTCCCATGGACCTGGGAAGCATCAAGAAACGACTGGAGAACGACTACTATGGGAGCGCGAGTGAATGTATGCAAGACTTCAACACCATGTTCACCAACTGCTACATATACAACAAGGTGAGGAGCTCCGTGACGGGGAATGCAACGCGGCGGTTAGCCTCGCATGAAAACTAAATCCTCACACGGATGTCCCTCTGTCCTCCAGCCCACAGATGACATCGTGCTGATGGCGCTCGCCGTGGAAAAGGTTTTCTTGCAAAAAGTAGCCCTGATGCAGCCGAGGGAAGTGGAGCTTCTTCCTCACGCCGCCAAAGGGAAGGGCAAGAAAAGTAGCCCCCCCGGTAATGAAGGTACGCGCACGAACCCGTCGGATATACAGTGTGTGGTATGAACAGGCAACACTGCTTGAAAACATGGTGACTGTCACTGCTGTAGTTTATCTTGGCATGCCTTGTTGGGTGTGTGAAAGCTTTATATTTGGGCCTGCATGAATCAGCAGCACCTTAAAGTCTCTCGACGGTTCAGCCAGCACTGTCTGCAGCATCAGTGAGCCTCTGCCCCTCTTCTTCCTTTTGTCTGTTTTGAAACGTCTCTGCTCTCTAACTATATACACTCTGTACCCTGTGGGTCCTTTAGTGAGGCTGAACTTTGCAGTCACAGAAATTGGGTTTCTTCCTAAGCGTTGTTTTTCTCATTCCACCTAAATCATATTGCACTCTGGACATGTATACGGCTATTAGCGCGGTAATTGTGGGTGTTTCTTAAATCGTTTACGTGTACATGTTTGAGCCTACAGACCGACGGCCACTGAGAACAACAGGCGTGTGCGTGTGTGTGTTTTCCAGTCATTGAAAACACACATTGGAAAATGAGAGGAAAAGTAAAACGACCCGGAAAATGATTTCGACATTCTCTTATTTTCGTTTTGCTCATGATGTACCACTAGTCTATCCATCAGAGCTCCCCAAAACAGATGAAGGGCTAAGTTATGTTTATTATGTACATTACTGCAATGTGCTGCAATGCATACCAGCTACATCATCACTGAAATGCCCTGTGTTTGTGTTTGATCCACGTCTGCAGGTGGGCAGAACGGAGCCGTGACCACATGTCCTTCAGCTGCCACGCCCACAACTCAGCCGAGCCTCGGCAACGCGCCCTCCAGCTCGTCCTCGGTGCCCAAACACCCGTCGCAGACCGCCACAAAAGTGAGTCGCCGTTTACGTCTCTTCCTATTCGTCTGGAATCGCAGATGATGAGGAGAGTTTTCTCTTATTGTGGTGTTGTTTTTGTGTTTCATTGGAGAAGAAAGGGCTGAAGCGGAAGGTGGACGCCGCCGCTGATCTCTCCACAGCGGCCGTAACCAGTTTGAGCGATTCGTCAGGAAGCAAGAGGAGACGTGAAAGCGTGGGCCGAGGGAAGGAGCTGCCGGAACAAGAAACCGAACCGCTCAAGATTTGCAACGATATCCTGAAGGAAATGCTGGCCAAGAAATACCTGGCCTACGCCTGGCCGTTCTACAAGCCCGTCGACGCTGAAGCGCTGCAGCTCCACGACTACCACCTCATCATCAAATACCCCATGGATCTGAGCACTGTGAAGGTGCGAGCCGTGCAAGTACATCCCCTTCATGGTTCATCTCACGGGCATGACGCTTGTTGTCTTGATGACTTTTTTTCCATTTCCAGAAAAAGATGGATGGAGGAGAGTACCAGGACACACAAGGCTTCGCTGGAGACGTCAGGCTGATTTTTTCCAATTGCTACAAATACAACCCGCCGCATCATGATGTTGTCACTAAGGCCATAAAGCTTCAGGTGCTTTTTGAATTACTGAATTAACAAAAACCCCAAAAAAAAGTGTTGCTGTTTTTTTTTCAGGACTCAGTCTTCTATTTCACTCGATCCTCCTTTCGTCACTGTGCATGCGTTTGCTTCAGGGTGTGTTCGAGAAGATGTTCGCAAAGATACCGGACGAGCCGGTGGAGTTGCCATCGCCAGCCAAGAGAGCGGGTTTTAGTGGGAACGGCTCCTACAACTCCGACAAATCAGACTTAGCGGACGAGCGGTACACACCCACCCGACTTGCTGAGGTTCAAGAACAGGTGGGTATCTGCACACGTCTCTATCTGCACACGGCTCTCACTGCAGAGTTCCTCTCGGCTTTGCGACGCCTCTGGTTTCCTGATAGATTCATTGACCTCTAGTTTAATTATCTAAAGTGTTGCCTTTACTTACAAATGCTGACATAGCATCTACGCTACCTGTAAATATTATATATATATTTTTATTTTATATATTATATAAGTTCAAATTTCACCACATACCAAGTCAACAGAAGCTTTTTCTTAATTTCCGCATGAGATGAGATGACAGAGTTTTCTGGAGCAGACATTATGTTTTGTGTCCTGCAGCGTCAGGTTTGCCAACATGTAACTGGCATCATACTGTATATAAACACAATGGGATCATATTATATATTCACGAACAGCTCTCTGCATACTGTGAGGTCCCTGCGCTTCGACCAAAGAAGATGAAGGAAAAGGACCAGAAAGAGGACAGCAGGCAGCATCAAGGCGGGGCAAATTACAACTCCAGGTAGGAATGTTTGACAGAACTGAAGAACTCTATTGTCAAAGTATGTCACTTCCACGTAGAGACCTTTTGACGGCTTTGTCTTGGAATTCCAGGCGGTCGTGGTTGGGAAGCAACGTCTGTGATTCGGATGATGAAACTCTGCAGATGACGTACGACGAGAAGCAACAGCTGAGCCTCGACATTAACCGGTTGCCTGGCCTGAAGCTGGGCCGCGTGGTGCACATCATTCAGAGACGAGAGCCCTCGATGCACGACACCAGCCCCGAAGAGATCGAGATCGACTTTGAGTTACTGAAGCCGTCCACTCTGCGTGAGCTGGAGCAGTACGTGAAGTCTTGTCTGTATAAGAAGTTCAAGAAATGTCAAAGTAAGTAGGAAGCCGTCCTCCCACCTTCCCTCAAATCATTAGTATTATCTCCGCCAGGAGGATCGTGTGTGTGTGTGTGTGTGTGTGTGTGTGTGTGTGTGTGTGTGTGTGTGTGTGTGTGTGTGTGTGTGTGTGTGTGTGTGTGTGTGTGTGTGTGTGTGTGTGTGTGTGTGTGTGTGTGTGTGTGTGTGTGTGTGTGTGTGTGTGTGTGTGTGTGTGTGTGTGTGTGTGTGTGTGTGTGCACCTCTGTGTCTGTCCAATCTTGTATTTTGCTCCAGCAAACTGCATTGTTTTTTGGATCAGCAGATATGGCTGCATGCTCAAGGACCTTTCGTTGTTGCAATGACTCACGTTCTTAAAACCTTTTTTTCTTTTCTTTTTTTTTTGCCTGTTTAATACCGCTGACTCCTCAATCAATACTCTTAACTGGCCCCGATTGCCTGCATACATCACCCTCTGTTTTTGAGTTTGAATGAAGTGTGTTTTTTACGACACCTTACAGCCCATTGGTGTCTAGACAGTCGGCTAGCCTATTGTGAGTTGTATTCATTCAATCGTACATTACAGCTGTGGTTGTTGCACACACACACCTGGCGGAGATCTGCACTCCACTGAGTGCACCTTTTGTTTGAAATGAATGTGCTAACAAAACATCGATAACAACATTTAAATGCCCTCAGCATCTGTAGAATTGATTTGGTGATGGTGCTTCCTTTACTTCCCTCCATCCAGAGAAAGGCAGTCATGCTGCGTCTCATCACGTCAGCTGCAGCACTTCTTCAGATTCGGCCACCAGCACCTCCAGTGACTCCAGTTCAGAAAACGGCGACTCGTGACGGCTGTGATGTTTTTATTTATTTCTTTGTTTGTGACCAAAAAAACTGTTAATCATGCCTATTTTTCTATTTGTCTTATGTTCAAATATTTGGAAAAGGAAACTTCCTTTTATTCAGCGTGGCCTTTCTCACTCCTTTGTAAATCGTAATATCCGGCGCTGGTGTTTCTTATCAGGCGCTATAAATTCACTGGGGCACATTTCATAACATCTGAGTTTAATATCCTGTCTCCGTCATTCATTTTGCCCACACTGTTTAATTACAGTACAGGCCTTTTTCAAACACGTCGTTGAAATATTCTTCTCCACCTCCAATTCTTGCACGAGGCAGCTCTCAATAGCAGCTCGTCAAGTCGAGAGAAGCAAGTTTCTATTGTAGGACATGATTATGAACAAATATATTTAGTCACAATCTCAAGCACGCTGCACAGTTATGAGGGCTGCTGTTTGAGAGTGTGACGTGGATAATCATCTTTATGGTGGCAATATAGTATACATTTCGTCTATTGTACTATTGTACTATATACTATTATGTATTATGTACTTGTCTGTTTCAGTTGTGGAAGAAACTGGAAAATGAACATTGAAACATTTTCCCACTACATCAATTTTTAACTGTTCAGCATTAAATGCACGTAACAATTTTATTTTCTACATGTTTAGTTTTATTTATTTCAAGTCTCCTCATGAGCGAATGTCGTTTGACTTTCACCTTTTTTGGGTGCCATCCGTGATTATTGTTCCAAGCAGAGCAGTTTAAAAACAAACCACTGCGTGACCTTTGTGAAGGGCCACACCGGTGTTTAGCACTGCGTAGTCCATTTACTACAAATGACTTCCATTGAATATTTTCCCCATGATGCAGTGCTTTTAACTGTGTCTTCCCCTCCAGGCTTCTTAGCAACGTGGTATGAAAGTCAACTTGCAGAGACTTGAGTCCAGTAATCCATCAAAGTGAAGATCACGTCCACTGTTATTTATGTCCCCTGCCAGTATGTTGCATGGCGATGCACTGCTGTCTTCTGAAACCTGTAATAAACAATGTAACGTAGACTACATTTATGGCCACTGAAATTTCAAGTTTCAAGTCTCTACAATTACATTTTGTATTCCGTTTGAACAAAATAAAACTACTAAATGAGGCCTGGAAAAACCATGTTCAAAACACAGAAACAGCCCACACAGCAGGAATGTCATTTGTTGTAAGTGAACCACAGCATGAAAGAAAAACAACACGTATGCAAGTTCTTGTTTCCAACAAGGTTTTTTTAAACTATTTGGTTGCTGTTGATATGAATTTACTTGTGATAAGATAATATTCCATCTGTCTGCTTAAGCTCTCCTGTTCCTATTTTGTTAATAAAAGTAAAAGCACAACGGTGGCCTTGTCTTTGTTTAACAGGGTCGGTGTAAAGTGCCCTCAACGTCGTGCTCTTTAGTCCACAGTGTCAGAAAGTCCTCCTGATTGAAACATTGACTCCACTTTCAGCTGGCCTGCCAACTGCTCTGCAGAAAACTGGCACGCACCCAAAGCTGACCAGTTCAAAGAGCTGGTGCCTCCTCCGTCAGACCGCAGAGCTTAACTCCTTTAGACGTGGGCGCAAAGCACTCTGGAGATGTAGTGTGTGTGTGTGTGTGTGTGTATGTGAGAGAGGACTGTGGTACTGAAGCACTGGAGATGGTGTGTGTGTGTGTGTGTGTGTGTGTGTGTGTGTGTGTGTGTGTGTGTGTGTGTGTGTGTGTGTGTGTGTGTGTGTGTGTGTGTGTGTGTGTGTGTGTGTGTGTGTGTGTGTGTGTGTGTGTGTGTGTGTGTGTGTGTGTGTGTGTGTGTGTGTGTGTGTGTGTGTGTGTGTGTGTGTGTGTGTGTGTGTGTGTGTGTGTGTGTGTGTGAGAGAGGACTGTGGTACTGAAGCACTGGAGATGTAGTGTGTGTGTGAGAGGACTGGTACCGAAGCACTGGAGATGTAGTGTGTGAGTGAGTGTGTGTGAGAGAGAGAGAGAGAGAGAGGACTGTGGTACTGATGTAGTGCGTGTGTGTGTGTGTGAGAGGACTGTGGTACTGAAGCACTGGAGATGTAGTGTGTGTGTGTGTGTGAGAGAGAGTGTGTGTGAGAGAGAGAGAGAGGACTGTGGTACTGATGTAGTGCGTGTGTGTGTGTGCGTGTGTGTGTGAGAGGACTGTGGTACTGAAGCACTGGAGATGTAGTGTGTGTGTGTGTGTGTGTGTGTGGGAGAGGACTGTGGTACTGAAGCACTGGAGATGTAGTGTGTGTGTGTGTGTGTGTGTGTGTGTGTGTGTGTGTGAGAGAGAGAGAGAGGACTGTGGTACCGAAGCACTGGAGGTGTGTGTGTGTGTGTGTGTGTGTGTGTGTGTGTGTGTGTGTGTGTGTGTGTGTGTGTGTGTGTGTGTGTGTGTGTGTGTGTGTGTGTGTGTGTGTGTGTGTGTGTGTGTGTGTGTGTGTGTGTGTGTGTGTGTGTGTGTGAGAGAGAGAGAGAGAGAGAGGACTGTGGTACCAAAGCACTGGAGATGTAGTGTGTGTGAGAGGACTGTGGTACCGAAGCACTGGAGATGTAGTGTGTGTGAGAGGACTGTGGTACCGAAGCACTGGAGATGTAGTGTGTGTGTGAGAGGACTGGTACTGAAGCACTGGAGATGTAGTGTGTGTGAGAGGACTGTGGTACTGAAACGTGTGTGTGTGTGGACTGTGGTACTGAAGCAGTAGTGTGTGTGTGTGTGTAAACTGGAACATCTGTGGCTAAACAGAGCTTGCAGTTCAGTCAATCATCCAGGAGATGGCCATCATGTACTATCCTCAGCTTTATGAAGATAACTTTTCATGTTTTCACTGTTTAGAAAACACTGCAGTTGGGATGGATTATATAGCCTTAATGCATTTATTATATATTATTTATTTATCTACTCATAAGAAAATGTAGCTTGAAGTGATTTTCATGAAGAGAAGAGTGAAAGGTTTTTGTTTCTTTTAATTCTGGGCTATTTTGCTTCAATAACATGTCTTCTTTTTCAGACTAGTGGGAAGAAAACATCCAAAATACACATTTAGCTGTTCATTTTACTACTTTGTCTATTTGTGTCTGTAGATTTCTCCTAAAGATAATGCCTCACTTGCATATTTGAGCATAAAGTTTCAGAAAACGTAATTGTCTCAATGTAAGTCATGAACTGGGGAAAGTTTCATGGTGATGTCTTTAGTTTAACATTCACCTAAAGTGTCTTGCGAAATGAATGGAATTTTACAAAACATCTCTTTAAAGGCCGTTTACTCAAAATGAGTTTTTTTCTCAGACTCTGAGCCAGAAATCTTCCATACACCAAGCTTCCCATTCCTGTGTATTGTGAAGGTTTCTACTGAGGGCTTAGGTCATGTATCATTCATAGCCTGATTTATAAAACATTCTCTCAATCAAAACATGGCAAAAAAAAACTAAATGTCATGGCTGTTGACAGTATTTTCTGGTTTATGAAGTGATAAAAAGAGATATCCCGAATTCTCGTCGTAAAAGCCTTCAACTCTTAATACGTCAACAAAATGAAATGAATTATGAACCTGGCTTCATCCATTGCTCAGATTTCAGTTCTGGAAATATATGTAAATTAGCACATACTTAATAAGATGATGCAACATTTGCATATTTAAACCTACATTTTCAGGAAACTTCTAAAAAAAACATACTTGTCTTAATGTTAAGTATTCAACTTGGTAAGTTTCATGGGGATATCTGTCATCCCTATAGGCCTGTGGTGTTGCTGCTTGCACCGCTCATACAAAACACTGGACACTGCACTTCCTTGTGTCCTCAGCAATGTACACTTGCCATGGTTGCTTCAAACACCAAAGTCCGAGACACCGGTGATAGGCCTACAGTCTGATTAACAGTTAGCAACCTGGAACCTGGGGCCCCCAAATAAAACAGCTATAGGTGCATTATGCTGTTTATAATAAATATGTAATGATGTTACTCTACTCTAACACATTATACCCTGAAATAAGTTACAAAAGGCCCCCAAAGCACTTGGAAATATACAAGTCAGCTGTATAGCCGACACTCACTGTGTACTGTCCTAATACATTTACATGACAGAGTAATGTTACTGGTTTCATGGCAGGTTCAGATTTGCGGAACAATCTATAAACGTTAGGAAAGCAACGTACCGTGAACGTTGGCGGAAAGTTAGGAAAGCAATGCACTTGTGCTGATAATGCGCCTCTCACTCTTCACTTGAAGTGAAAATTTCAATGCAGGACTTTTACTGCTTCGTCTTAATTGTTTTACCATTGATAGACGACACGCTGGACTGCGGAGGCCTGAAGCCCCCCCTGCGCATGTCGCAGAGAGAGCACGTGCTCTTTGTGACCTGCACATCATGCCACACGCAACATGCCACTCGGCACCGACCAACAACCTGGGGGGGGGGGGGGGGGGCGTGATTGATCAATGCCGCAACTCCAATGACAACAAGTCATTCGAGCCACTTCTGTCCATCGCTCACAACGCATGAAGCCGATTGCTTAAAAAGACCACACGCATGCAACCCGCCAGACACATCGCACCACACTGTGTGTGTGTGTGTGTGTGTGTGTGTGTGTGTGTGTGTGTGTGTGTGTGTGTGTGTGTGTGTGCGTGTGTGTGTGTTCGCTCGCTTTGATTAATGGATCTCCGGTTTTCATTTTCTTTTCACCAACTGGTACAAAAAAAGGGGTTAGTCAGTTTGAATCAAAGTATGTGGTGTGACCTGCACATGTATGCACTTTTGTTTGGCAAGTTGCGCTAACGTGACATACTTCATGAATCTTAAATGCAAATTAGCCGATACTTTTCTCGATAAATCAAGAGACTTTTAAAAATATATATATATATGCTCAATTGGTAACAAAATCTATGATGCTTATGAACCTATTTTAAAACCATTACTTATCCGAGGGGATTGCTGAGTGTGTAGTTTTGCAGCGCTGCACTGCATCACATTCCCATACATTTTGCATGTGCATTTATATTCGCTTGTGGGAGCTGCAGGACCATGAGCTTATACTCAGCAGTATTACTGGATTCAGCTACAGGCCACCAAACCACAACCCCGACTCTCTGACGTTCAGGCTGGTTGGGCTCTTCAGAACGCCTTTAAAGGTGAAGTGATCTCATGGCGCCATCGGGCCCAACTCAAAGACAGTTTTGTAACAATGCGTCCTGCAAAAGCCATATTTGTCTGCTTGCATGCTTCCTTAAGGTTGGGACCTGTTTATGCATTGACACATAAACATTCTCTGTAGATGAGGACTGCAGTCTCAGTAACCGAGGCTGAAACTGATCTCCGGGTAATTCCATGTTGACTTTCGGGTCTGCTGGTCTTTGCGACTCCGGCCCCCCGGGACTCAGAAGCCTGAGGATGAATTTGGGACCACACAGCCAGCACTCAAAGACAGACCACATCCACAGTCGCCGTAAACGAAAGCAAAACCGCCTCGGGCCTCTACAGGCTGTCCTGTCCTCACGTAGCGAGCAGATGTGAGGCAAAGGAGGAGTCTCACAGGTCCAAATTGAATTTTGGTTTTAAAATGTTGGCTTTGTATTCTTGAACTGGAGGCTTGGACCTCTGGGTCAGAACCGATGGGCGGCAGCGATCATGGTCTCTACACCGTATTGACATGGTTGAGTTGTAACATATTTGGGCGGGAGTCAGTCCCAAACCGGGCAGCGAAGAAGAAAGCTGAGGAAGAAGAGGCCTCTGACACGATATCCAGCTGTAAAGACCTGGAAGTGGTCGTTTGAACCCTTCCTTAAGCCGTACATATTGATGACTTAATGCGTCTTGTACTCGTCCACGCTCTTCATGTATAAATCCAGCTTTGCAATCTTTAAATAAAAAAAAACATGAAAATAAAATCCTCATGAAGAAGCTCATAACATGAGACGAGAGTTTTATGCCCGGAGATAAATTTGCCAAATGTGTTGCGTCCCTGAGGAAATGTGAAGGTGAGAAGGGACGATTATGACGGGGGCTGAGAAAGTAATGAGACGTGACGGAGGGGGTTTAACAAGAAACAGGTGGCATATTGATTTTAGCGACGATTAAGTGATTAATTGACTAATTTTGATTATTTCACTAACAAGGGCTGACATTGGGAAATCTATTGGAGGAGAGAGACTGGGAAAGGAAACTAGGGAACGAAATGAAATGCAATGTCTCTAAATGGCAGAGGATACTTAAAATAATAGCCGGGTGCTGTTTTTCACAATTTTTTGTGCTCCAAAAACGGAGCGGAAATGCAGTCTGTGATATTTCTGTCACTACGAGCAACTCCTTTCACGTTAATATGGATAAAAAAATATGGATTGTGGCAGCTTTAATGCATGTTATCTCTCTTTACAGGAAGTTATGGTTGTTGAAGGTTGTTTAAAGCCCCTTGTAAAACTGGGAGGAATAGCTGAGCCCCCCAAAGAAAATGTGGTAGGCCTTTTTTCCCAGCAGACATTTGGACTCTATCATAGTAAGAAAAGACCAAGGCTGCAGTCGAAAAGTTAAAAAATGACCTCCTAACGTCTATTCCTAACCACTTTTCCTTGACCTCTATTAAAACGTCATGGGGGTCAAGGAAAGAAGTGAAGGAGAATTCATGAGGAGTTAGGAAAAGACAACCGTGGTGTTCAGAGAATACGACTACGCTTTCACTAAGCTACAGTTCTGATGCGACGGAGGATGTCACTGACGGAGGTCTGCCATGATGGAAATACAACTAAGAAGGACTACAGAAAGCGCAACTGAAACATGTCCCCATGAAAACTGTTCAATATCAATATTTCCTTTGTGTAATAGTGTAGATTCAACGGTTCGGTTATATTGTGCTTTTTAACAGTTTAATAATCTATTTTAGGCCTAGCTTGTTTTTATTACTAACGCTTCTTGTTATTGAGAATTCGTTCATTGACAGTTTGCTATATTTACTGTTCATTTTATTTCATATTCTTCTTTTTTTAAACTTATTTGGACAAACGGACCATGTTTACCCATAGTTCTGCTCCATAAAACCATATATGTAACAAAATACTTATTGTATTGATAAGTGTGTTGTTCACCTGCAGTGGAAATGCTGACCTAAACAAGTCTACTAAGATCAGGTTGTGTTAGTAAATTGTATCTCAATATAAATGAACATGTAAACCCCATAGTCCTGTGTGTGCTGCACATGTTTAGTGAATATTAATAATTAACATGTAGACTAAAAGTATCCTCAAGTTTCGGTGAAAGTTAAAGACAACACATAACGAAGTGAAGAGCTATGAGTATGATAACGTGTCTGTAAACTTTGATGCTGAGTACTTCTTCACTATGTTTTCTTTCTATTGCGTCCAGTCTGCATAAAGCTGCTAATATTCAGTGTCATGAGTTCCCCAGTCATAATTATTCAAGTCAGTGTTTCACTTTTGTGATAAAACAAACAAGATATCCCTCTGGACTAAAGTCTGATTTGCCTTCATACTTCTTATTGTGACGTAAATATTTCAAATGGAGCATTTTTCACTCCTTATATCATGCATGAGCTGATCATCAGTGATATATAAACCAGAAACCAAAATAACATACGTTTCACAAGTCTTATGTAAACACGATGAGAAAGGCAGTCTGGCCATGAGCTGAGAACTCTTTGTAATAATCCTGCTGACAGTCAAAAAAGATCACAGCGTATTTAGTATTGATGTCGAGCAGGTCATGAAGCACAATCAGTTACCTGTTAGATCCGGTGTGTCCGGAGATTTAGCTGGTCAATGAACTATGTGAGCCGTGCGCAAAATGACGCGCTGTGCATCAAAAAAGAGACTGTAGGCTCCATGCAACAAGGATTAGAACAACGAGTATTACTAATTCAATAATTCAAAGATTACTTGTTTTACTAACAATGTTTCTTTCTTTTTTCAGACGAAAAAGGTGCGTATGAGCTTCTGAACATTTCGACATATAATTGAACTTATTCTGTAACTCAAAGATTGTTTGTGTCTTATTAATCATTACCTTTCTTTTTCTACTACCTCTACCACCTGAGCTGCCTCCTTTCGCTGGACGAAAAAGGCGAGCATGAGCTTTTAATATAAATGAGTGAAGACAATATGTTACACAATACGTTATCGTCTAAACTAATCTGAAATGATTAATCTCACTTCTTCTGACTCAACCGCCTGAGTTACTGGTGCTCATCATGGACAACAATGTGAGTGTGTGTCTGACATGTGAAGAAAGTGACCTAAAATAAGTCGTAATATAAAGACAAAGGAAACATCGTGCTATGAGGTTGCTTACATACTGTTTATCCATGCAATATCACTTATTTAGAAATGCGAAGAGTATTTGTCCACTAACCTTCATCTCTTGTTCTCTACTCATATCTCACTCCACCACCTGAGCTGGAGGTGAGTATGAGCTTCTGACTGAGAAATAAAGTGACCTGATCATGTAAAGAGAAAGTAATGTTTGCTATTGTGTGAATGAGTGACATTCACTATTCTACTCCTGTTTATACATATAAAATCACTAATTTATTAATTCTGAGATATTTTGTCTTCCTAACTTAATTATTTTAATAATTATTTATTTCCTCTTTTCACAGAGACTCAAAGTTCCTGCAGTACATCCAGAGCTTCCTTTACGGCAAACAAGAAATGTTTCTCTCTGACGGTCCACAAGACGGTCAGAAGTGGACGCCTGTGTTTTGAGTAAGCTGCACGTTAAAGGAATAGTTTTTCTTTTTGAGAAATATTCACTTTCTGGCTGACAGTTAGATGAGAAGATTGATACCACTCTGTCTGTAGCTGGAGCCAACAGTCGGTTAGCTTAGCTTAGCATGAAGACCGGAGACGGGAAAACAGGCTGGCTCTGAACAAAGGAAACAGAATCCAGCCGATCTGAAGTTCACTAATGAACACGATATATCTTGTTTGTTTAATCTGCACAAAAACTCAACTGTAAAAATTGTAATTCACCATAATTAAGCTAAGATTAACTAAGCTAAGCTAACCGGCGGCTACCCTACAGAAGTGGTGACAAGCTAAAGTTAACATGCTAATCTTACAGCTACCTTCTTTAACAATGTTCCACTGAGTCCGACGTTTATCAATTTTACTATTTACACGTGTGCTTTCCCTACTGTGACATGTCAGCATTTCTTCAGAGAAAAAGGCCCGTTGGTGAAAATAAAAACATGCCACCTCCAAAGTGTTGCCTCAGACTTTATGGCATCACCAAAAAATTAAAAATCACAGGTATGATTGGGACAAGTCAGTCGTATTTGTCCGTAGCAGAGTATGGAGAGCATTTTACAAATGTAGTGGCTTGTGTGGTGTGGTTTTTTTATTTATTTTTTATCACAATTTTACCTGATATATTTACCTCATGGGTAAATAGGTGTGGTTGCATATAGTTTGTGATATATATGAGAACCAAAACTGACCTAGGAAATAGATAATGAATACATTTGTATGATGTTAATCATTCAGGCATGGCCCACTAATAACTGAGTAACTGAGTGGTTTGTATACCGGAGTGTGTTGATGCCTGTGGTGGTGGGGTTCAAAATTGCATTAAAGGGACACACAGCAGAGGCTGACATGTCATGACTTGTAGTCTCTAATGAGACTCCAATGTGTCTTTTAGTTATACTCTTGGCTGTGCAGTAGGCCTACCTGCTATTGGCTGTGGCAATATAAAATGTGCCACATAACATTAGGGGGGACTGCCTATTTAATAAAAACAAAATCCCAAATCATTGTTTTAATACACTCAGATGAATACTCACAACAATCAACTTCACAGTGAGCAGAGTCACTGAAAACTATTAGCTGCTTTCTCCCAAAGCACACCTGCCCATCATTATTTTTGATTGAACTGTCCCTTTTAATCCCCTCGTGTCGGCAGCACGTGCAGTGCGCGCTTCCTCCGTCAGAGGGCGCATCCACAACTCCGTTCAAAATATATTTGTATCTATATTCCCTGAAACTCACATTCTTGGTAGTATGTAGCCACTTTAACGAAAGTGCGGCCACTCTAGTCAAGTTTTACCTTTGCGCGAGATAATCGGCACGTGCGAGCTCGTTCATCCACCCCAGCCCTCATCCCCACTTAAGTCAACACCGCACGAGAAGCCTGGGCACTTTCTCCACACGTTTGTGCAGCTCGGGGGTCGGGACCGCTAAACATCTCCGTCGGAAAGGGAAACGAGGAGAGAGAGAGAGAGAGAGAGAGAGGGGGGGAGAGAGAGAGAGAGAGAGAGCGAGAGGACATGAACGGAAGGGAGGCAGAAATCACAGACATGCCAAGCTGTACACACGCGCAGCAGCGCTATTTTAGGGCGTGCAGAAAGGCGCCAAACAAAGTAGGGTTTACCGGATAAACGTAAACACTGGTGTTTATTACCCCCCCCCCCCCTCTGGAAATATTTCCGCTGCTGGAGAGCGTTGTTTCGCCCGTGTGTTGTGGAAAAGAGGGTTCCGGCGTTGGGCAAACACTGCCCTGTGTGTTATCTCTTTTTTTCCTTTATTGTTTGCTGTGGATATTACGGGAAGTTCTTGTTTTTTGCTCTTTTTTTTTTTACTTCCAAGGAAACGTTAAATGCAAATTGCGGTTGGAGACTCCGGGCTTTGGTTGGACAACTAAACAGACTTAAAAACGTTGTGTTGCTTTTTTCTCTCTCCCCCTTACATCGTGTTGTGAGGCTGTGCTGTTTGGTTCACTGAAATGTGAGCCACTATACTGAAGTCGGTACATGACAAAAACCGCTGCATCCAGCTGTTTTGTTAGCCGCTACTGTAACGCCTTTTCTTCTTTTTTTGGGGATTGGATATGCGAAGCAAACTTTTTAAGAATGAAGAGGAGAAAATTCCCATAGCACGTCTCTGTCGTCTGCTCGCATCGCCGCCGCCGTGTACGCTGAACTGGATCCGTATTTCAGTGTTTTTTTCCCCCTAAGCCTTCACTTCCATGTCGCGGAGACGGGAGAGCTGACATGCGTCTGGGATGGGGGGTGTAGCCCGGTAACGCACGGTTGCGAAATCGCCTGATTATCACAGCTGATAGTGAATGATTAAAACGTCCGCGCGCAGGTAAGGGAGCCGACTCGTGCCTGCTGCGTGCGCCGTGAAACCTCCAGCTCTCAGCTGCTCCGCCGCGGAGCCAGTTCGAGGACTCGGCTTAAACACTTTGTGTGCGGGGGAGTCAGTCTCCCCCCCCCCCCTCCCCTTTGGAGCCGCTATGGAGGAGTGGAGACAATGCGGGAGGTGGTTGATAGACTGCAAGGTTCTGCCCCCGAACCACCGGGTCGTGTGGCCCTCGGCGGCCGTCTTCGACCTGGCGCAGGCTCTGCGAGACGGGGTGCTCCTGTGCCAGATGTTGCACAACCTCTCGCCGGGTTCGGTGGACCTGAAGGAGATCAATTTCAGACCCCAGATGTCACAGGTGAGCTGCGAGCTTCCAAGCAGCAAGATGATGGGTTGTTTGATGACACCCACACGCACACACCCACACACACGCATTGCTCTGCTTCTCATTCACACCTTTTTTTGGGGGGGGGGGATTTTGCCACTGACATGTTCCATGCATTGTTTGGGAGGTCTGGAATGACATTTTTACAGCATCCCATTCCTGGATTCTGGTCCACAGATTTGATTCCTCCTGTCACAACAAGCCCACTTCTTGGCCCCCCCAAGAAGAGCCACTATCAGTATATCTGTGATGATGATACGGTTCGACAGATGTTCACGGTGCACACAGTACACGCCGTAACACACACACAGGGTTGTCACGATACCAAAATTATGACTTCGATACGATACCTGCCATAATATCATGATACCCGATACTTACGATACGATACCAGAATTCGATACAATACCACAAATACGATACGATACTGGTATATTTATCTATAATAGTAATAAATAAAACATCTGTATGGTTCCCTTTTTTACCAGCTTGTTCCTGCCCAGCATTTTGAACACTTAACTAAAAAGAATTAGCTCAAGATCCACCCTCAGGCTCCACCAGCATGTAGCCATTTTGCATCAATTGTGTTTCATTTAGTACACTTTTGTGTGCATTGTGACCTCATGATCATATAGGCTTGTCGTCAAACTAGGATAAGGCTACTCATGTTAGGCTGTATATGGGTGGGCTTGGTTCATGTTTATAATCACATTTGCTTAACTGTCGTTCTTTGAACTCTTTGAAAAGTCCGGGCTGTCTGTCTGAAAGGTGCTTTGCCATGTTTGACGTGTTGCCTCTCTTGGTCTGTGTGGCTTTGAAACAAGTTTTGCAGACGGGTCTCTGTATGTCAGTGGGCTTTCCTTCACTGTCTGCAATGTAGCCAAAGTACTTCCAGATTTCACTTCTGGCATCTTTTTTTCCAACAAGCCGAGGACGGTCGGCAAAAGCTCCTGCACTTGATGCCATGTCTCCCCTGCGATCGCTCGCTGTGAGTGAGCGCTGCCTGTTGTGTGTGTGTGTGTGTGTGTGAGCGCTGGGTAGCCCCGCCCCCTTGCAGTCAATGCGTGCAGGCAGCATGACAGGGAGCGGAACAGTGAGTGCGCTCTGATCGCGCGCTATTTTAATGAAGTATCGATACAAAAAATATGCAAAATCGTATCGTTTTCAACGTACGGGTACCGTGGTACCTTTTTAGTATCGATACACTGTGCAACATTACACACACACAGGACACGGGTGAAAGGAGCACGGTGCCATACCGTTCATACCAGAGCTACTGCCACACCTCGAGTTAATCACACCTCTAGATTCTGCGTGTTGTTCGATGGTTGTGCCATCTTTTCACAAACAAGCGTGTTGTCGTTGAACGTCTCAAGTCTCCCATCAGCAGCACGCTCAGCGGTGCATCCTTTGTAAGGTGGCTCACTGTCGGGGTACGAGGAGGGCACGTTTTGCTTTAGATGATAATTGAGTATTATTCAGTCAGACTGAAGATAATATTCAGTTTTTCTACTTTTATTGACCTTTTCTGGCGCCATCCGGGTGATGCCATTTTGCCGCCAATCTTCTTGATTTAGTAAACGCCACCTGTATGGTTTCCCTTTAACACAAAGCCGAGGATTGTGTTGCTTTTGAAATGTTACCCATGTCATACTGCAGAAGGGTTTGGAGTAAAGTGTACAGTAAGTCCTGTCAAAGTGGAATAACCATCGTGGTATGTAGTTGGACTCAAACGTAACGTCTACGTGGTGGCACGATGTAGATGGTTTGGAATCTCAGTCTCTATGAAGCTCCCGCTCTCCTCCTGAGCTCATTCATGTTTCCAAAAGCCAAGAGGAGGAAGTGTCTGGTGAACACGGGACGTTTAGTAGAAGTGTTTCTGTGGCAAACGCTCCTATTGACTCATTCAGTCTGCTCTGAAGTACTGCTGAGCCTTCATTCACTGTACGGTGATAGAAGTCTAGGAGCTGGCACTGTGAATGGATCAGGACTGCCCCCCCCCCCCCGCCTGCACAGTGTTTTCCAGGTATTCTCGTGGCAACAGAGCGGTTGCCCTCTGACAGCCCATTCGTCTGATGGTCTTGGCACACCGTGACCCGTTTCTGTCACAATAACGCGAGTGTGTGTTGCATCTGTCTGGCTTTCACTCTGCGTTGCTGGCTGCCTCTTTCTTAGTAAGTACTTCTTGTTTTTTTTTTCTGTATGGTTCGAGTAGTAAAACATCCTGTAGAGTCCATCTACAGAAATGCCATCCACACTCAGTTCTGATGATCCTTTAACCCTGAACGAGCAGCAGAACACAGGCGTTGTGACATTATCCGGTATTGGCTTCCAGTTGAATACTTGCGTTTGTCTGTCTGCAAATGTGGTTCTGTATTGTTTTGGACCAAAGGTCGACCGATAGTTTATTTTTAAAGGCCGATATAATAACGATAGTTTGGAGCAGGAAAGAGCCAATAGCCGATAAATGGGCTGATGACAATCAAGGGCCGATAGTTCTGCGTTATATATTCGAGAGATATGTTTTGTGGGGATAAATAACCTGAAAACGGGGTCAGATATGACTCGTCCATGTTTTTCGTCCATCAGTTTAGATTATTATCAGGAGTTAATCACATACACACAGATATTTTCAGCAAAAGTGTCCCTCGTCGTGTGTTTGGAGCCTCCGCGTAAAGCGGTGATGTACGTCCCCGGCCTGACGGGCGGCGGGCATCGGCCGCTATCGGAGCCCGGCCACGTGACATTAAACACAGAAGAGGGACCGGGACGTGGCCCTGGGAACACGTGACGGGCATATCTGTGTTCATAGACTAAATCAGGCCTGGCCAACCCACGGCTCCCGAGCCGCATGCGGCTCTTTGCCTAGTTTCATGCGGCTCTTACGTTCATATCGAAGTTTGTGTTTGTGTTTTTTTTTTTAATGTGCGTGTTCGCTTCGCTTGAGTTCAATACGGTATTTTCCTCAAACGCGCAAGGGGCGGACTAGGGTAATAAAGTGTCCCGGGAGTTACTGTGTCAGACCGGCCCACTCGGTATTTTTTCTCTCGCATTAATGCATAGTTTATCGCGCGTTAATACATGGAGCAGACATTTGTATCACAGTGTTTTTAGTGTATAGGTTAAGGACTGTGGTCTTTATAGCAATTCGATTCTTTGAAGACATCATAAAGATATTTAACTTTCACATCTGAAATTACAAGAGCTCTGCTCTGTGATGTCTTTCCTTGTCTCTCCCCCCTGTGTCACGGTGTGGGTACATCGCACTGGTGAAATCAGAATACCCTTATTTGATTGGCTAAATTGCATCACGTGACGTGATTTACAACGCATTGGTCGGTGTGTTTTTTTTCGCACGTGTTGAGTAGGCTAGAGCAGTGGTCCCCAACCTCCTGATAGATGTTTTATTTTGAAAAATTACCGGATTCTCTCCCAATTTCATCCGCCTGTGGCTCTTGACACATGTCAAGACGCTTGTCTCGGTCACGTGATATGTTAATTAAGCCCACAAGTTAGCGAAAATGAGTAAAAAACTTTTGGAGAGCTTCTTTGCAAAGGGGAAAAGCCCACTAAGGAGACAGAAGAAGAGCCTACAACTTCCAAGAAAAAGAAAGCTTCATTTAACAGACAATATCAGGAGTCTAATTAAATATCAGGAGTAATTCTGACGCGCCAAACCCACTCTGCATAATATGTGACGACAGAGGAAGAGGAAGAGGAAGATCAGCTGCTGGAGATTGTAAATGACGGTGGCCTTAAAAGTATGTTTGAGACAACAACTCTGCTGGTGTTTTGGATTGACATTTAATAACACCTAAAACAAAGTTAGACTGACGGAAGAGATTAGATGAGTAAAGAAGTTGGAAACCATGAGTGTGAATACAGATTGTGAGGACTAGTATAAATATCAGTCAGTGATTATTGACTTTGGGTATTTAGGTATTAGAGTAAATTTAACGTGATCTGTGAAGCATAGAATATAGTCGTGGCCGGCGATGTCAGAGGGAGGGCCTGTTAGTGATGGAGGTGGGCCGGTATTGGACCATCCCAACCCCTTCGGCCTACCGGGGATTTTCCCGGTATCCCCGATGGCCAGTCCGCCCCTGTTCTACCCTGAAACACGTGAAATCAAAGCATCGATCTGTTCTGACTGACACCCATGTGAAAGAATTGCTTCGAGTGGCAACAACGGAATACAAGCCAGATTTGAAGAAGATTGTTCAAGGCAAGGAAGTCCCACTAAGCAACATGCATAGTAAAAGAAAAACGCTATTGTAAATTATTATATTTTTGTTTGTGGACTTGGTTGAACTGAGAGTTTGTGTGTGTGAGACAGTGCACACAATGTTCATTGTTGAAAATGACTGGCCTGTGGTCTTAGTACTGTAGGAGTCAATTTCTGTCATTATCATGTTGGTGTGTGACATTCACAATAAATCTGGCTGAGCAGAGGTCTGTGTGTGTGTGTGTGTGAGGAAGGGATGGGGTGATGTTCATGTGTGCCCATGTGTATGATGTGGCTCTTTGCGGTAACACAGCAAAAAATGTGGCTCTTAGTCTCTGACTGGTTGGCCACCCCTGGACTAAATGCTTCCAAAATAACTGACGTTAGTTGCCGCTGTAGCCCCTAGTCCGCTCTCTTTTGCCTAGTAACCAGCAGTAGCCGGGACTTATCAGCTCAGAGGCCGCTGACTTCCCTGATTATGAGGCGAGAGAGGTCTGGATGGCACGCTTTGATCCGCCCACTAATCCCGTGTGTGTGTGTGTGTGTGTGTGGGGGGGGGGGTTTAGTAGTCCTCGGTGACAAATTGGGTTAAACCAAGTCCTGGCAGCAGAACAGTAGTGTGTGATTTATGATAAGCAAAAAGGTCAGAGCGCGAGTGATTCTGCACCAAATGAAGACGAGGTGAAGCGTCCTTCCATTATTTGCTCCTGATTAATGGCTTCTAAAATTGAGTGTTGTCTTGAATATGCCTTGCTTGTTAAACAGTTAGTCTCGCTATGTTTGACTCATGCGCTAACATATATGTTTTAGTGCTGTGTGACCCCCCCCCACCCCTCCCCGCATCAGAAAAGAGTAACACTCAGTCAAAAGGGATGTGCCTCTCCTTTTTCTTATTCTACTGACCCACTAATTCTACTCAGCGGCTGCTGTGAACAGACCCTAATCCCAATTTACACATTGGCAATGATCCCAGCGTGCCGTAGTGCATTGTGTGGAGCTCGGAGGGAAGTCGTAGCAGCAACACTGAGAACATTTTTGATGGAAAGCATCCATAATACGGCACGTGGACGTCTGAATCTGTGACCGTTTTGCCACATGTTGAGTGTGCACACCAACCGTAGCTTTTTTAAGGGTTTCTAACATGAGTTTTATGGTTTGACATTTTTTACGTTTTTTTTTTTTTTTTTTTTTTTTTAGGGCGGAGGTTTTGGCGAGCAGTTTGAGACTGTTAAGGGGTGCGTTTGATTTGTCCTGCCTGGTCCTGGGTTCAAACACAGAGATGTCAGAAAGGAGGCTTTCTGTGTTGAGTTTACGTGTTCTCCTCACGTGTGTGCGTGGGTTTTCAGTGCTGATTGATTTTAAAATGAACTGACATTAGTTTTAATAATCGATAAAGTGTACAAGGCATTAATCAAGCAGAAACACTGCTGCTTCTTGCGTCTACAATGGGAGGATGTGCTGTTCTTTTCCCTCTGTTTTGTAAAAATTGTCCAATGAATATGTTTGTAGTTTTGGCCAGTTAATGGTAACTGACATATTTGGTAAAATAATCATTCGTTGTGCACTCGGATGAATCCACTGAATAAATAAGGGTGGGAAAAATATGCATTTGAGTGGCTAAAAAGTGGGAACGTGTTATTCCAGCTCACAGTTAGGAAGTGTGTTGTATATTCATGGAGTAAAGGATGAAGCACTGACCTGTAAATACACATGTCACAGACATCTGAAGTAACTATATTTAGTAGTAAATATCAATGCTTTGTTGGGGTGAGTCCAAAGCAAGCGGGGTACATTTGTAGGAGATTTAGCCATTTTGATATTTCTTGTGTTTTAGCGTGGACAGTGAACATATGTGTATGAGAAGCAGTTTTTCTTACATAAACTGTGAGCTCGCGTATGTCTCTGCCTCATCGCTGAGAGGAGGCGCGAAGAACCTCCTACGAAGAAGCCGTCAAAGATGACCTTCATCGAGGCGGTCAAATAGATTCCTGGTTTTCTTTTTTTTTTAAATGATGGCGAGGCTCGCCTCTTTACCTCAAGGCCGTGAATGGACGCTTAATGAGCGCCGGTGCATCGGAGCTCCAAAGTGTGTGTGTACACATCCAGAATCCAGCGCCTCGGGCTGCGTGTGAAAGACAAGACCGAGCTGTGCTCTCTGAAGCCCTTTGTGTGTTCTGCGGTGTGTTTTTTTTCACTTAGCTTTTCTCATTCTTTTTTTCTTCCTGTTAGTGAGGTGGTTGTGAATGCCTTTGGGATGACTCAGGGGGATATGAATGTGTGTGTGTGTGTGTGTGTGTGTGTGTGTGTGTGTGTGTGTGTGTGTTTGGATTGCAGTGGAAGTAGAGACGCTACAGCACCTGTGCTCAGACCTGAATCTCTGATGGCTGAGCTCAGAGGCGTCCTGGAGCTTCTCGGCGCTCCGCGGGACTCCAGGTCTCACGCGGAGCTTGCCGCTTCCACTCACAATAAGCCAGAGTGCTTCCTCTTTGTCCGGCTCCCACCGGAAACATTGGCTGCCGGACAGGAGCTGGTTTGAATATGATTTATTTATTTCATAAATTCTGCTATTCATACTACAAGCCGTGATTGAATGAACAATGCAGCACCAGCGTGATGGTGAGGTTACATTCACAGTGCACGTCAGAGTTGTGGAGGGGCCAGAGAGTCCGTCTGAACCAAACTGTCAAATCCAGACAAACTGTCAGAAGAATCCTCATGTATTAACATCATATTCCAACAAAAATCTATGTGATAATGTAAGTATAAGAAATTGAGCGTGCAGTTCTTCTTTATTTACTGCTTTAGCTTTGTTTCCCAGCAGCAGCGGCAACGCACCGGTCGTAATGTTTGGCTCTGTTCTGAGAAGAACCTTTTCGCTTCTGGTTTGGTCTCCATCAACCTTTGAGAAAAATATATCTGGCTCTTTAGTATTTTAGCTTTTCAACTTTCTTCAGTACCTATGTGTTGTAGACGGAGTGTTTGGAAGGAAGCGCAGACGAAACAGAACTTATTTTTACTTAATTGTTCAGACATTTCTTTATTATAGCAACGTGTTGATTTGTTCATTCAGTAAAGGAGTTGAGGGGTGTTCAAAGTGTGTGTTTGAAGCTATTGTTTCAAGTGATAATGATAAAAGTAATATTAATTGTTGAAGTATGTAACTTTCATTGAAATAGTATTCATCGTTTGAAGCGTAAAGCCCAGATTTCAGGGCTAAGCCCCTGGGTATTAAGTGACTCTGAGCCCTGAGAGCCGCGTCTCAAAGAGCTCTGCAGGGTTTGAAGATGAGATCAGAGGGAGTGTGCGAACCACTAAGACGACATGGTAAATGCTTTTGTTTGTGTCCAGTGTGGGGAAGGGGTCGGCGACTATACTGTAGACAACCACCCACCAGTGCCTCCCCCCAAGGGTAATTTAATCTCTGCATTCCGTCCAGCGCTGACCCCGTGACCCCAGCGTGTGCCGGATGCAGGTACTACTGCTAATGGAGCTCGTTAGGGACACGTCCCGTGCTGCACAGCTGGGGCGTTGCCACTGGAAGCTAATGGGATTGACAAGGGGGGGGGGGGGTAATGGGACCAGGCCAGGGGTTTCCTCACCCTTTGTGTGAGCTAATCCTGCTCCTAGGGTCACGGAAAGCATTTTATCTGTAACTTTTGATATTCCTGTGGCTTGTGTGTTGACATTTCCACAACTGGCACCAAAACTGTGTTATTTCTTGAGGGGATGGAAATGGCCTTTGTGTTAACCTTCCAGTGACACAGCAAGCAGTGCGTCTGTCACACTGACCTGTGAACAGTTCAGGGGCAGTAGGCTGTATTTAACTCTAACTATCAAACAATATATATATATATCTTTTTTGTCTGTCCGTCAACCGTCAAAAATTCTAAATGTTATCCTTTTATTTTGTTATTGTCATCTGTTGTGATTGTTTGCATAAAATCACACAATTCAAATTATTAGGAAATAAAAGAATGCATTTTTATGATGGAAAAGATTCTCGGAATTAGCAGTTTTAATTATGAACTTAAAGGAAAGTTAAACAGATCTTAATTCCCTCGATATTATTGCTGTAAAAACATCTCCTTCAAACTGTATTTAGTCAAGTCAACTTGATTTTACAAGATTGCATCGGACATGTCATGATAATGTCATTATGTTTAATGAATATCGTCCGTTAAACTGCAGTATTAATCCACCGCTCGCATACGTGCCGAACCGCGAGAGAGGATCCTTACAGATCACAGATCAACTACGGTCCATTACACCAGGAATGAACCTGGTCAGCAAAATGATAATCATAACCAACAGGAATGATGGCCAGAGCTATGAAAACATGAGCCAGGTTGTTCAAATCCATGAATGAATAAATGATAGTCCTTTGAATCCCAGGGGTTGTATAAGAGGCCATAGCAGTGTATTGATCTGGAGGAGATCGTAGCTCTCTTCACACTGAGGTAAGATTACATAATAACAGCAGTATTCCCCGAGCTGGTAGGAAGTCCGTGTCCTGTTCACGGTCACTTGATCGGGGCGGATGTGGATTCCTTGCAACAGGATGGAGCTCGAACTTTGTCCAGTTTAAGGACAGTCTTGGCCTAAAAGTCAGAATTCCCTCTCTTAGAAACCGAAGTAAACAACAGTGAGGGATTTAAGTGCTTCTGCCCAGCTGCTCCTGTTTAACTCATGACACTTTCTTGTAAGCTGAAAAAGAATTTATCCTCTTAAAATAAAGCTCATCTGTGGGTTCATGCCAATTCCCTAAACTGCATCCACGTTTCCTTCACTTGCGTTTTTCTCCTTGCATCCTCGCTCTGAAGGCTGAGATGAGAGACGCAGGAAAAGCTGTGAGGAAGCACCTTTTTTTAGAGAAATGAGACGCGCTTTCTTCCCAAGCGACGTCCGTGTTTGTTGACGACGAACAGCTGGATCAGATGGCTGCTGTTCCAGCTCTGTGGCAACGTCTGTTGGTTTTGAGTTTGTTTTTGCATCTGTATGCACTGTCCAAATAACAGCAACAATATGATACAACTGCTGGGCGGTGATGTTGTAATGCGTTTTCAAAACGGTCCGTTCAGCTGCAGCTTCCAATCACTTATAGATTTCCCCAAAAAGGGGCGTGTCTGTCCGGTAAAAGTCTTGCTCGTGCGTTCCCCGGGCAGCCTCCTCATTCCTCGCTCCAAACAGAAGTAAGAGCGTTGGGAACGGCCTTTGCGGGTCAAGCAAGGATCAAATAAGGGAATTGGCGTGTGCCCCGCGTGTCAGCTGTTCAAACAGAACATCTAAATATCCTTAATGTCTTAAGAGGAACAGTGTTAGAACAGCTGACCACAGTGCTTCATGGTTACTATAAAACCTCCACCGTTTATAGCTATATAATTGTCTCATGTGGATATCCTGGTGTGAACATCTGTATTTTTAAAACAACACATTTAGATCTATAGCACGATGATGCACACGGAGTACATCATGACATTTGAGGAACTGAAACCCATTATTGTTTTGCATTTCTGTGTAATTAAAGCAGAAACAATGTCAACTTTGACAGCAACTGGTTAGGGAAAAAAAGACGTTGAATCACTTAAAAAAAAAATCCTCTGATAAACAAGGAGAGGAGATGAGTGCTCTCTTAATAGCCTGTTCCAAAAAGCAGATAAAGGACTGCACAGCAGAGATTAAAGTTCATTCTGTAATTTAGCAAATTCAGCCTTCTTACTTCCTGGTTCCTGGTTATTTTAATTAGGGGACGAAGAGAAGAGGAAATGGGACTTGCAAAAGCACCTGGCGGACAATAAATTGATAATGTGTCGGACTTTACTCGAGCGCTTTTTGCTTTTAATACATGATGAAGTGGTAGTTAACATCTCGACCCCTCCACCACAGCAACATCCTGCTCTACGGTTATTGTTTAATAGATAAACGGGTGAAAACAAACTTGTATTAACTCGCTGTTCATATTGCCATGCGATGCTATGCTGTCATTGATCTCAAAGAGGGAAATATTCCATTCAGATGACGAGGTGTGCCTCTGAAAGCTTTCAGCTCATGTGCACGTTCATTAGTGAGATAACATCTCCAATCAGCCATAAGCTTTCATGAAATAAATAGATGTAAAGGCATACTGAGCGGGAAGAATGCACACCACCGACATAAATAGGAGAGTGGTTTAGTAGTCGTTGTATAATGCAGCAGTCGAATGAATCGCGTGGTAGTTGAGGTCAATATTCATTCATTCTAAATGAATGGTCACACGTACACTGCTGCTGTTGTGCAGGGCTGCTGCTCACGGACAGATTACTGAAAGGGCCTACTGGGAACAGGCCAAGCGGCCCCAACAGGTTAGGGGGGGAGGCCCTGGGCCCGAGCTTCTGTTTGAAGTTACTGCTAATATTTCTTGTTGGGAAGTGTCAAAGAGACTCAAAACTACCACAGAGATGCACAACAAGCAAAAAGAGACACAAAACGACCACAAAGAGATGCAAAACGACCACAAAGAGACGCAAAACGACCACAAAGAGACGCAAAACGACCACAAAGAGACACAAAACGACCACAAAGAGACGCAAAACGACCACAAAGAGACACAAAACGACCACAAAGAGACGCAAAACGACCACAAAAAGACACAAAACGACCACAAAGAGACGCAAAACGACCACAAAGAGACGCAAAACGACCACAAAGAGACGCAAAACGACCACAAAGAGATGCAAAACGACCACAAAGAGACGCAAAACGACCACAAAGAGACGCAAAACGACCACAAAGAGACGCAAAACGACCACAAAGAGACGGAAAACGACCAAAGAGACACGGGGGGGCGTGAGTGTCTGTTCGAAGTCACAACTAACATTTATTGTTGGGAGGTCACAAAACGACCAAAACGAGACGCAATAGGACTACAAAAGGATGCAAAACGGCCGAAAAGAGACCAGACTGACAAAATGAGACACAAAATGCCAACAAAGAGACACACAACTTCTACAAAGAGATGCAAACTGACCAAAAGTATGTCTCTTTGAATCTGTGGCTCTAGTTTGTTTAGTAGGAGGGGTGTGGGTCTGTGCTCAGGGGCCCGTTGTCTCACAGTCCGTCCATGCTGCTGCTGGAAGAAGCAGAAACAGGAAGTGGATGTGGAATTCAAACAAGCCCCCTTTATTTCTCACTTTGCACACAGGCCGATAGTAAAGGCTCGGTACATTTGCATACACTGTAGGCTATGTAACACAAACCACGGCTACCACAAGATGTAAAGACACTATGCCAACATTAAAAGGGGAATTTAAATGTTTGCATTTGGAATAACCCAATATAAATAAAACATGTAAATGCAGATTTTAAGAAAGATTGTGAATCAGTAAATTCAATAAATGATTAAATAATCATTGACTAGCAATGATTTAATGCTAAGTAATATAGCTCCTACAGCTTAACTGGCGACTGTTGAATCCAGTTTGAAAGCCCCGCTCTTGATTGGTGCACAGCTTAACTCTTTCCACCAAAACGCTCCCGCTTCCAAACGCGAGCGGTGAACACTCGGCTGCACACGGGCCCCAATGTGAATGTGGGCCGCGTGGGCCGCGATGTGACAATTCGGGCGGAAAGGCTGCCGCGCAACAATCGAGGGCTTGAGTTCTGAAGCCACCAGAGTGCACGTGTATGTGACCGTGTATTAATATCGCGGCTCAGTTTCATCCACGAGAGGACTGACGAACAGCGAAGTCGAGCGCTGTGGGGGGACGGGAGTCTGCAGGGATTTGATCTCAGGTTAAACATCATCACATTTGATAAACTCCCAAATATCAGCAGGCCTCAAATGTCCTATCACGTTTGGTACAAATGACAAAATGTATCGCTTCGGCATGTGAGGGAAAGCAATTAATTTGGGACCAGGTGAGATGAAGTTTTTTTTTTTTTTTTTGTATTATTAAACATCTAAAAGGGAAACTAGCTTTGGCAGAAAACAGAGTAATTACAGCAGATGGAGCACAGTGCTTCTGCCCAGTGATGCACGTTTTCAAAACCACATTGCAAAATATCATATTGTTATGTATCATCTCACCCTCTTTTTTTCATTTGGTACTCCGCAGAGGCTTGAACGTGACTCAGCCGGTCTGGTGTGACTCAGTCAGGGCCCTGCAGTTTTATCATGTGTATTTAATAAGATAAAAAAAACACAACGCTCCCCCCCCCCCCCCCAAAGCCTGTGGATCATTTCTCTGCCTCTCTTCCCTCTTTCTCTTCCCCGCATTCCTCAGGGAAGTCAGAAATGCAAGCGCAGGGTTTTCTGCGGGGAACTCCGGGTTGACCTAATCTTTCACACTGCGAGGCAGAGTTTAACTGATGTCATGTAAAGGCAGTTTACAGCTAATCTAGTAAAGAGCATTTCACTGTTGAGAGTGGAGAGCTTTTTTTTTTTTCTTTCTTCTTTTAAACTAAAATTACAATTACCTTTAAAATCTTGCATGTGTCAAAACAACCCAGTGGAAGCTCATTCTGTTAGTCTCCTCTCGTAATTATCTTACCTAACTAACTGTCAGGGGACGCATCACACATTGAGGAAAGCGAGCCGCCATGACAACATGCCGCCCTTTTTTTTTTTTTTGTGCCATTCCAATAGAGACGGACAAAAGGGATCACGCAGCCTTATGGACGCCGTCTGATTTCTAAAGAGGCTCCATCTGCATAGCGGTTGTTGAGGGTGATTAGCATGGGCATGCGGTGGAATGGCGCCTGGATCCTCCTGGAGCCAGCTATGCTCTGTTGGGCACCGTCGCTCCACAGAGAGAGAGGGAGAGGGGGAGATGGAGAGAGGGAGAGGGGAGGCCACGGTTCCGTTCTCTGTAGTGGTGGAGCCAGATGGCTGAATCTCTCCTCTGCAGCTCTCCTCAAACCAGGCCTTCGTCCCCTTTTTAAAAACAAAAAAAATAGATTTTGGCACTTTAGTCGTTAATCAGCCAGTCAGTTAGACCTTCAAAGGGCTTGACTGGCATCTGTCTTCATCCACGACTGTCAGTTATGACACTTAGCCTGTTACGCGGCGAGCCGGTGTCAGAACAGCGCCGTGCGCTGGAGTCTTAATTCAAGTTGTTGTTGCGCTGGCAGACTGTTTGTGGCGGCTTCCTGCTGTAGAGAACAGATTAGGATCTGGTTTGTGCTCCGGGGAGAGGCACAGCAGCTCCGTGGACACCTCCAAACCCCAACTACACACACACACACACACACACACACACACACACACACACACACACACACACACACACACACACACACACTCTAATACATTAGCAGCCTCTTTCTGGGGGGAAGATAAACAGCTTTATATTTTCTCTATCTCTTCGCCAAAAGGAAATGGATAATATGAACCCTTGTGACGCACTGCCTGGCGGCTAAGTATGGGAGCAGTGTTTATACGTTGCACTAGCCATGGATTTTTCTCAGGGCCTTTCGCCACAGGAATCGCCACGAGAAGCGCCGATATCCAATTACCGACGAGCATCGATCGTATCACATAATTGGCTGTGGAACGGGAAGGGCACAGAGGCAGGGTTGCAACGCTCGCGACTCGTTCGCATTAAAAAGGCCAGCGCTTATTGATCCTCTCCGCGGCTCAGTCTCTAGTTAATCATGCAAACAAAGTGGAACAGTGTCGCCGGTTACAGAGGGTGGAAGAGATCGTTTCCTCCCGCTCCACCTTCGGGTCACGGTGCGCGGCTCTGTGCTTTGTAATCTAAACCTTCCCCGGTTGTGTTCTTGGTGTTTCGTTACAGCACCAAACCACAGCAGTATTCAGTATTGTTGTCTTCAAATACATTGCATTATTTCAGTTGTCAAATAATTTGGTATTGTCGGGCTGTAATCAGTCCGTTTTATTTGTAGTATATCTTGGTCTCTTCATCATGTAAGGAACCCCAAAGTAATTATGACATAATGGCAGAATAATTAAATAAAAGCAAGTTATTCTCAGTGTTTCCCGATGCTGTAACTAGCAGGGGTTTAGCTAAAATTATAAATCAAAATGATAACTGTTCCGCTAATCAACTAGTCTTTTCAGCGCTAATGAACTTCACAGTACGGACTTGGTCCTGTGAATTCTATTCTCTTGTCAGGCTATTTATACACATGAAATCAATCAATGACAGATTATAGTCTTTGAGAAGTAATCTTATCCTAATGTTAAATACACCAGCTCCAGTATCTATCTCAAGGACACTTAGAGCCGTGTCAGCAGGAGGGGAGGGGGGGTCCAGTTGAAGGTCGGTCCTCTTTAACCGGCAAGACTGTCCTGATCCAGAGAAAACAGAAGCACCTTGTCAGTCTTTCACAGACATTCATTTGTATTCTGCAGGTTTCAGACCAAGTTTTTTTTTTTTCCCATTTAATGTATCTGAAATACGCTGCCATCTTGCATACTAATGCCATTGTAATTGTCACTGTTAACAAAAGCCAGGGAGCCCATATTTTATGCTTTTATCTGCTCGGGAAGTTATCGTGCAGACTTTTCACAGCAATCCAAGAAATCCTGTCTGGAGGACCGGAGCGATAAAACTGAAAAGCTTTTGGGAAAAAAAAAAAAAGAGCCAGCGGGAAAAAAGAGAAATCAGACAAAAGACGCTTCTGAGAATGTACATATTGTATTTCCACTACGTGTTGCAACACTGAAACAAATTCCTCCGCAGTGTATATGCATCGTTGTGTTTTTATTTAGTCTGCTGGCACACAGCGCCGTGTGAGGGCCTGTTATCTTTCATCGTCACTCCTGCAGTGTGTAACTGTCTCTCAGTGCCACATTGCACTTTCTCTGTAGCCAGTTTGTACTATGTGAACCCCTTTGAAAAAAATACAGTAGTTTTCTTTTGCACATTTTGAGTTTCAGTGGTGGCATTGTGGGTTCCATGCACGAGATCGCGAGTTGATCGATTGTTTAATGTCCATCTCGTTCAGTGTCCATGTAGAAACTGCAGTTGTTTCAGCACTTCAGACGTTGTGTGATCCAGTTGGTGAGGGAAGGAAAATCTTTATCTTTTTTTTTTTTTTTTTTTTTTTCCCAAACTAAATTGACTATTTCTACGCTTTTCTGTAAAGCTGGCAAGTCGCCCTGTCCGTCCGTGATTGATGATATTCCTAAAAAACAATTTCTCACGAGTGCCAGCCGGAGGTAGGCAGGTGAGCTTCCTCAATCCCGTTTCCCCATCTCCAAAAAGAAGAAAAAGGTGAAGGAAAAACAGTAAACCTGCCACCGGTTTGGTGTTCGCATAATGAAAGCAACGGAGCGCGAACACACGAGCGCTAAACAATTTAGTATTGATAGGACGGAAGCTCCTGGAGGAAAAGCAAAGGGAGAAACACAGAGAATCTGATTGAGAGGAAGCTTTTAGTAGCTTTCTCCTGTGAAATTGAGCATGTCCCTCACAATGACGTGCACCACTCATCTGGTTCTCCACAAGGGACCCTCCATTAGCAGACAGAGGTTCGCCTTAACTACACACGAGTGTGACAACGAGCGGGATTTACGGACGCTGTGGCCGTCTCTGGGTCAGCGAACCCGTACAAAGAAAAGTAGACTTTGCTGTGTTTCTTTACGCTGACTCTCCCTTCTGCTTGGAGACAACGGGCCTGATGGGTTTTCTGTTTGAAAATGGACTTTCATCCGGTCGTTAAGTTGTAGGCAATAATTAAAACATCTAGCAATACATTAGTTTCCTTCATACCTTTTGGAAGGCTCCCACAAATCATATCCAGATGTACTTTAATCAGGTTGTTGGTTATAGTCAATTATTAATACACTTGCATATTGGTTTCCTTCTTCGCTTTGGAATTCTTCCTCGAATATTGACTTTTGGTTAGTTATTGATGTTATTCTTGGAAATTAATACCACATTTTGCTGTCGTGCCAAGAGTTGAATGAGAGGAATGTCTGTATGCTAAGCTAGTGAAAAGCAGGCAATTAGCTTTGCTTTGCAAAAAATGAGGACAAAACACCTGAAGTGGCTCTTTGTCCAAAATCAGTCCTGTTCGTTCATTTCCGCTTCAGTATGGATTAAGCAAAGATGATGCAAGTGTTGATTATAAAAAAATTAGAGGGGCTTGTTGGCAGATGTTTTCAGCTTTAGACACAGCCAAGCTAGCTGTTTCCCTCTGCTTCCATTCTTTATGCTAAGCTAAGCTAATCTCCTGCTGGCTTTAGCTTAATTTTTGTAACTTAAAGACATGAAAATGGTGTCAATCTTCTCTCCTAACTCTTGGTGAACTGTTCTTTTAAACCATTTTATAAGTGTAAAAAACAAAAAAACACCATACTTGACTAGAAAACAAACCATGACTAGTTTCCTGGTTTTGAAACATGGATGTGGGAATGATGGATATCCCCGTACACAACTGGCTCAGTCTCCCTTTCCATTCTCCTCACATGAAAATAGCTTTTCTTTGAGAATGTTTTTACGAATCTGAAACCGGCGTGCTTTAATACTTCACAAGGCTGAGAGTAATAACTGAAGTGCGGTTCAATGTGTCCTGTCAACAGTTTCACACAAAGGTCTGTTGTATAGGAACAGCACGGACTGGGAAGTGTTTGCACAGGGAGCTGACCTGGAGGAGTACACCTCGGCTGTCCTGGCCTACCTACACTTCTGCACTGAGACAGTAACGACCACCAAAACCATCAAAGTGTTCCCAAAACCCTGGCTGGACAGAAACGTGCGGTTACTGCTTGGAGCAAGAGACGCCGCCTTCAGGTCTGGTGACATACCGGCCTACAAAAGTGCCCGGAGGGACCTGAAGAAGGGCATCAGAGAGGCCAAGCGCAGATACAAACAGCGCATTGAGGGACACTTTGAGAACAACGACCCCCGGAGCATGTGGAGAGGTATTAAAACCCTGACTGACTACAAGAGCAGCACCACACAGATCAGTCAGGACAGTGAACTCCCCGACACCCTGAACCGCTTCTTTGCTCTTTTCTCTCTAACAGACCACAGAATGTCAGGATAGGGAACCTGACATCATCAACCACCATCCTGAACACTGGTGCACCGCAGGGCTGTGTGCTCAGCCCGGCCCTCTTCACCCTCTTCACCCAGGACTGCTCCGCCACATATATTCCTCAAACACAATAGTGAAGTTTGCTGACGACACCACTGTGGTGGGACTCATCTCCAACAATGACGAGACACACTACAGACAGGAGGTCCAACATCTGGCTGAGTGGTGCTCGGACAACAACCTGGTCCTGAACACCACCAAGACCAAAGAAGTCATAGTGGACTTCAGGAGATCCAGGAAGACCACACCCTCTCCACTCTACATAAGTGGGGAGGAGGTGGAGAGGGTGGACAGTATCAAATTCCTGGGGCTCCACATTACTAAGGACCTCACTTGGTCCCTGAACACATCACACCTGGTGAAGAAAGCCCAGCAGAGGCTCTTCTTTCTGAGGAAGCTAAAACAAGCTGGCCTGCCCCCTGCACGTCTGGTTAACTTCTACAGAAGTGTGATTGAAAGCATCCTATGTCAGTGCTTTACTGCGTGGTATGCCAGCTGCACAGCAGAGAACAGGAGGGACCTGGCCCGGGTGGTTAAAACAGCACAGAGGATTGTGGGAGTTACCCTCCCTGACCTGGACACTGTGTATGCTGGCCGCCCCCAGAAGAAGGCCAGCAACATCTGTACAGACATCACACACCCAGGTCACTCTCTGTTTGTTCCACTACCATCAGGAAGGAGATACAGGACTATCAAAACCCAGACTAACAGGCTGAGGAACAGCTTTTTCCCCAGAGCGGTTTCCTCCATCATTCATTGCTGCTGTACTGACTGAGTCGCCAACTTAATTTCGTTGTATGTTTTTGCAATGACAATAAACATCTTTATCCTTATCCTTACTTGATCAGTCTAAAATGACAGCCCTGCAATAAACCTGACCTTTATCAAAGTCATAATGTTTTAGAGAGGTGTTGGTTGTGTAACTGCCTCAACGGTGAATAAAACTGAAATGAATTCTCCCCCTTCTTAAGTAAATGTAAAACGCAATTAGCAATGACGGGTTTAGTTTCCTCCCTCCTTCTCTGAGGATATTCACGGCTTCCCACTCTTCCTCAGCGAGACAAAGAGTTGTGTAATCCCCCCTCTCCTCCGCTCCCCATGCACTTCGCCAGACAACAAGAAACATCTGGACGGAGAACAGAGAGTTCAGAGCGCACCCATCCCCGCCTCGGACGAGTCCAACAATGCTTGGCCCCCGGACCGTGCACTTGAAGTCTGGACGCCACGCTGTTATCCCAAACCGAACCCCTCGTGCACGTGTTGCATTCTTATCATGACTTTTGCCGATTTCTGAGAAGAACGCGTGGGTGTGTTCCGTTTCTCGAGTGCTCGCTGTGTTGTGCAAAGTGTCATTGTCTTTCTCTGAGTGGGGTTAGAAAGAGAAAACCGCTGTTATTTTCCTCTCTGCATTTCAATCCTGACAACCTGCAACTATTTCCCCAGACGTCTTAATGCCGTGTGTCGTCGGGTTGTTGTGTTTTCTCACTAATTTTCACATCTCAAGTGGTGTTTCACTGTAGTCCTCCATCATTTAAAGAATACATTGTAACATTTTCTCCGCCTGGGGATCTTGAGATCACAGTGAAAGTGCTGCTTCTGCTCTGCACATATTTTAAGAATTCGAGCTGCAAGTTTTTTTTTGTTTTTGAAAGAAACCTCTCCATATACTGATATCACACACAAGCTTTTTCTACATCATTGATCCCACGTGAGTATGCAGTGCAGGTGCTGCGGCCAGATTTAGAACTGTGGAATAAAAAACGGTAACTTTTACATTTGCCTTTTCATTCAACCGTGTCGGTTTCAGTTTCCGTTGCTTCAGCCGTGTCAAGACACGGTGTTTGGAGGCAGAAGGATGTGTTTCCCCCCCCCAAATCCATGCAAATTATTTACAGTTTTCTGCTTTATTGGAGGAATGTGCTGGTAAATCAGTGGTTATTATGGCATTTATAGAAAGATCCTATTTGAAAAAAGTATCTTAACAAGCAGAAGCAAAGTTTTATCTGCCGACTAATGATTTTACTTGTCCTGATGACAACTTCATGGGCAAATGTACTCCGCTGTAGCTGATTAATGTTAATTCTGTCAGTTGATAAAATAACACAAAAAATGAACTTTTGGCTGTTCTTACTTTATTGTTTTGGTTCACTCTCTTGATCATTTTATGTGTGAGGCAACATCCAGCTTGACTTCAACATTCCTTTCTCAACTTTGTAAAACTAAATGGAACAAATACTCGACCCGATGGCAGCTATTTGAGTGAGCATTGGGCCGGTATCAGTATCGGTGAATCTCTAGAACACACTGGAGCGTTTAGCCGCTAAAGAGCCAGATATTTCCCTCAGGAGTTGACAAGAGACCAAAACTGAGATTACCGAGAGTGAATATCATTCCAATAATGTTGCTTCATATTGGTCTTTGTAGATGTGTAAACGAGATTGTCAAAGATGATCTGTCAATGTTCTGTTCACTACTTGTTTCCGCAATCGCTTATTGCCTGTTTAAGCACATTACATCATTAAGCTTATCACTGTAGTATCTCTGAATCAGCAGCCCCCCCCCCCGGGATTCAGAGCAGTGAGCCTGTGAAGCTAACGGGTCGGTTAGCTTAAGCTCATTGATGCAGAGATCAGTTGGCAGTCAGGTGTCAAAACTATCCGCGGTCAGACTTCTAAATATGTCAAACTTTTGCATGTTTGGGGTTTTTGAGTCAGGAAAGTAGGGTACGCTAACAGGGCTGAGATTTTGGAATGGTCTTCATCAACAAGGCGCTGATATATTTGACCTAATTCTATTCACATGGAAACAAGATGGGTTTGTGACGACGCTCGTAGAGCATATAGACCACTAGAAAAACTGATTTAATTTGCAATTGGATTATTTTTTTCAGCCCTAAGGCAGTTGCTGCACACTGGAGGAGTAACTGGTATCTCAATGCTTTTACCAGCCATCCACAAGTTTGACCATCGTTTCAAGACAGTGTGTCTTCACATTTGTCACACAATGAAACTGGGTCTTTTCCCTCCCTCGAGTTTTCCCACCATGTGTTCATTAACTCACTGACAACAGGCCTCTCTCACAGAAAAAAAAAACATTTTAATTCATGAAACCCTCTGCTGTCTCCACCTTCGTCGCTGAGGTCGCTGCCTTTGGTACGCGGAGTATCGAGACGCGTCACTGTTTCCACTTTGCTGGCTAGCATTTAGCCGAGGGGCGCAATGTATGTTGAGTTTGACCTGCTCGTCTTTGCCCCTGGCAGTGCTCTTTCATTTCTCTCCTCCGTACCTTGTTTTCCAATATGACTTGACCTTGACGGAGTATAGGGGGAGTACGGGATCGCATTTCCCCTGACTGCCCCCCCCTCAGATAGCCCTTTGAGATGATGAAGTGCAGGGCCCGGTGACATTTATCTTTCCCCACACACAGCTCTCACCTCCTCTCTCTTTGTTCCGGCTAAGATGTGGAGGAAATGAAAACCTAGCCCTCGGAAAATAATGAAACTCTTAAGAGATAGAGGACCTTTGTTCAAATGCTTTATATTTTAGATTATAATAGACATTAAATGATATTAAAGTACTCCAGAAAAGTGCACTCATTAGAGTGGAGATCTCCGCCAGGTGTGTCTGCAACGACTGTATTGTGTGATTAAGTGAATACAACCCAAATAAGGCTAAAACCAATGGGCTTTAAGGCGTTGTAGAAACCCACTTCAACTCAAAAACAAGCGGCGATGTATGCAGACAATCGGCCCAAAGTCGTTGTATAAGACACGTCATACAATCTTGCCACAACACTAAATTAAACTCTCCAAGCTGTCTGCCCGTGTAGCAGCGGTGTACTCAGCAGCGTGTGTGCTGGTAGTTCCATTAACTGTTAATAAGGGGCCGCTTCAGAGTAGGCAATACAATTGGTTATGCGAAAGTGTGAACCACCGCCAACACTAGAGGTCCTCTAGCATGCATCCATAACTGGCCGTCCAGAATATTTTACAGTTGCTGCGGCAGAATGCAACATTGGCCGTGGACAGACACAGAGGTGCACACACGCAAGCGATCACATAATCGTCTGGCGGAGATAATAATAAAAAGGTTAGTGTCTTCCTCTGCTAACACGTTCCCAGTAGAGTTTGATAGCATATGATGATGTACCCCATTAGAGGTGTGCTCCCGGTTAATCCACACAATGTATTGGTTCAGAGTGAGCACACAGACATATTGCATCTCTTTAGGTATGTAATTGTCTTTAAATGTCAGTGCGAGTGATGATACTATTGGGAGATCATTACAGGCCTCGCTGGCTTAAATGAGCTTACTTCTAACCAGGCAGCTGAATGGCACTGGTGATTGGCTGTCTGACTGGCAGAGCTGATGTATATTCTCCCGCTGGAATTGAATTTGTGTAATCACGGAGGCAACCTTTTTAGAAACCCGCGGCATCGTTGAACGCTGGTTTGATTGATAACTACAAATCTGCGTTGGGGTTTAGTCCGTCAGTCATGCTTCTGTGTTATTTGTGGGAAAACACAGTAGCTGGCTACTGCTTAATCGGTACTGAAACATGGTGTTTTCTTTCAGTGTTGTAAAGGAAGGGCAACACGTAGTTCATGGTCTTCATTAATATTGATATGGTTTAGCCTATTAGTTCATTGCTACTTAATTATGGTGGTTAGAACACTACAGCGTCTGAATGCTCTGGCGCGTCTTAATCTAATTTATGTCTGTTAAAACATGTCTGGACCACTTGGCCATGTACATGATGATATTATCAGCATTCTGGAAATCGTGTGTGTGTGTGTGTGTGTGTGTGTGTGTGTGTGTGAGGTTCGAACAGCCTTGAGCTGTTGTCTCCTCTCCACAAATGCTGCTGTGTCCTGTGGTGTTCTTGAGTTGTTGTCTTTTTGTTTTGACGACAGCTTGCTGCTCACAGGTTGCCGGCAGTCAAAGGTCACCTCAGAGCTTCATTTTGTACCAACCTTTAGTTTCCAGCCATGCCACTAGCATGCTTCTAGGGATGGCAATGGTGGTCCGTCTGCCGTATGCCTCCTGAATTCAAGTTTCTCTTTCACGCCAAGTTTAATTGCCTTGGCGACGCACCGCAGTCGGCAACTCTTGTTTGGTCAAAATGCAGTAAATTGAGGAAATAAGCCGGCTCTACACGCTGTTTTCACCCAGCTGTGTTTCTCAGCTTCAACTCAAGGTGCGGCTGTCACCCCAAATCTCTGACATCCCTTCTGGAGGGGGGGGGGGGGGGGGGGGACATTGCCTCAAGGAAGAACTGCATGAAACCCGGCAGCTGGTTTTTAGTCCCCAGACCCCTTGCACCCATGCTGACACTCCTCTCTTCCGTTCCTCCAAGAATCCGAAGAGGCCTGGCTCCTAGTAGAGGAAAGGCTACTGAAATATTTAGCTTGAGTACTTGTACATTACCTCTGGTTAACATTAACATTTAAAAGTGTTCCCAAATGTACAATTTTGAGATTCTTCTTTAAACTTCACCTTGCAATCATTCAGTTATCTGATGCTAATTGCCTGTTTCACCTTGATCCAAGTGTCTGTTCAGTCCCCACTTTTAATACACGGCAGCTATGGAAGTGGCTCTGGAGCAACAAAAACACTCTAATCACAGCACCGGCGGTTCGTGACAGGTGTGCTTTTATCAAGGTTACGAGACAACACAAATTATTATCTGCCTTATTGAGATACGGAGGATAAAGCACGCTGCGAGGAGACGTGTGGGAACATTAACACTCTAAAGCCGCCGCTACCTTGAAGCGCGCGTTCCTAATTAAAACCGAATCCGCGTGGTTCTGAGAACGAACAGGATTCCGCACGGAACTTTGGTCTTCAGAAGCACAATCAAACCAGCGGAGTAAAAAGAAGACATTTCCTTTTTCTCATCTTCTTAATGACAGGTTGCCGACGCCTCGGGACAAGAAGAGAGCGCGGTAATGAGAAAAAAACAATAGGACGGCTTGCTAGACAACAAAATGTGATGGGAACACCGGATTCCCTGCCATTTCTTTTATGCCGACTTTAACGATGCACTTGATTAATTTGCTATTTTGTTTTTAATGCGGTTTTAGCAGCGCCTTCTATCGCGGTGCCCCGGGGCAAGGCAGCTAAAACACTTTTAGCCAACATCTTCACGATGGTGTGCCGTGTTTTTCGACAGCTGTGTCCCCAAACAGTTGATTGAGCCGGAATGCACTAGAAACTTGTCTCCTGCATGACTTCGCGCTTCACTCCAGCATCTGCTTCTTGAATTATTGAACTGCCTGAGATCATTAGGTCTGTTTGTGGTTTGCACAGCAGCAATCGCAACTGTCATTACAGCTGCATGAGACTCACTTGTTATTGAGTGGTCTAAAGGAAAGCGTGCTTTTAAGACGGCCTGGATAGTGGCTTCATTAGTGACTACACACAAACGCACACCTGGTTTAAACGGGCAGTTGTGTTGTGAGCGTAGGGGCGTCAATACTGTTACGCCGTTTATTGTTGATTGTGTCAAATCTGCAGAAACTACTCTCTGGATGGCTGGCAGGTTTATCTTGATATGGAATAACAAAGCACTTTGAACAAAAATCTATCTGAAACTATAAAGGTGCACTCAGTAGAGTGCAGACCAGGTGTATCTGCAAGGACCACTGCAGTATTGTGTGATTGAATGAATGCAACCTCAATCACACAATACAATGGGCTGTAAGGCGCCACAAAACACATCGCATTCAAACTCAAACAACAATAGGCCTATAAGACAATCTTGGCAAAAACTCAATAAAACTCTGTAAGCATAGCAACAGCTGAGTGGCAGTGGTGTACTCAGCAGTGAGTGTACTGGTAGTTCTGTTAGCTGTTAGCCAAACACAGCATCCAAACCAATAAAGGTGAGCAAACTGTCCCCCCGGTGATGCACTCAGCTGTGTAATCAGTAGCCCCCCCCCCCACCCTACCGGCTGGTAGTTGTAAGAAAGAAGTAAGCTGGCAGTATAAAACGGGCAATAAAAGGTGTTTTGAGAAAGTGTGAGTTACTGCAACCTCCAGAGGTCCTTGAGCATACAGCAATCAACGGCCACTCAAAATCATAAGCAGTTTGATGCAGCACAATGTGAGATAAGCCAACACAGAGGTGCACACTCACTCTATGGCACACGTGAGTGATAGCATAATCTTCCTGGTGGAGATCTGCGCATCTGCTAAATTTCACAGGAAAGAAGAGTGACAGTACAGCTACTGCTTCAGCAGACGCACATAGTGGTTATTGATTGATTGCTGTCTGTCAGTTAATGATTAATGTTCACTTCATGATCTGAGTTGATAACACGTGTGTGAAAGCGTTTGTTCTTTAAATAAACAATATTAACTTCCACGTTTGGTACAGAAACCTGATTGTTGGCGGGAGGCATAATGGATACGGTTCTTCTTTTTGGAACCATCGCTATTTCCTTATTCACAACAACCGAACGTGTCCTTTTACTTGCAGTACGTTGGTGGTTGAGAAATATTCATCATCAAAATGGAGTTTATACAAATGCAGATAAATGTGCTGAGTGGTTGAGCAGTCAGCCAGCACTGTAGCGGAGGTAGTTGTGCAGAGCACCTGGACCTAAAGAATCCAGACATCAAGCACAGTGAGTGATGGATTGAATAATAGCCGGACCCTCCTCCCTTACTTCTTCATGAAGTCTCTGACCGACTGCAGCCCTTTTTGTAGCCAATCAAAGAGCGTGGGGTTGTTGCGTCTAGTTTGCATTTCTATCTCATTTGGCCTCGTCCGGAGCGCTGAGAGATCCGACTGTTCATTTGCGGAATATTAAAGCCATCTGTTGGCCTCTGCTTCCTCCTCAGGACATCCCCCATAATGCACGGCGTGTTTGCCATCCATTACAGAGCACGCAGAGCACCCCAACCAGTCAAATTCGATAAGAGCTGCAGACCGACGAGACAGTGAGCGCGCACACATCCGGCAGATCAACAACTGAGGGGGGAGGGGGGGCTGACCTGACCCAGCCATGCACGGAGAGAGTTGTGCACAGGTGCAAATCTACATGCACCGTTGCATGCACATTTTTAACCCGTTGCCGACCAACTCTTGTGCAATTAATCTTGCTTTTGTAGTCCGTATTTATTGCTGATTTAAAACCCACACCTCTTACTAACAGTATGCCGAGTCACGTGAGCCGGCTGCTCCTCTCCCAACCGTCTGCACACGTTGCCAGATTGTGATGGATGCTTTTTTCTGGGTCGAAAGCAAATGTGGTGATTGGTTGCTGCTGGTCGGAAGGAGGGGGGGGGGGGGGGCGATCACGGAGCAGATACACCGAGAAATTGATCAGAAAGCTTAAGCGGGGCGGATCTGGCTCGAGGTTTAATGAATAATTTAAATGTGGATGATGACTCAGCGCTTGTAGCTGTGTTTACCTCTCTTGAAGAATATCCAGTAAAATCCAACATGGTGAGTTTTTTGTTTAAAGGTTCTGAGAGGGAGGAGGCTGATTTCTGTGGGATTAAAATACATCCGTTCACTTTCCTCGGGTGTTTTAATACTTCTGCAAAATTTACACCAACCTCCAGTGAGCACAGAAGCGTGGAAGAAGTTAAATTTGAAAATATGTTTTTTGCGACTTCCCCCTCTGCTGATACCGGATTTATGGACACAAAAAAACTGCTTTATCATTCTTCATTCCGACAACCGGATGTTTTCTTCAGGCCTACAAAAGTGTTATTTATCTTCCCAGGGCCAGATGCCAGAGGAATGTCGGAGCGCTGAAATATACCTATATCCAAAAATAAATGACCAGCTTACAGAATGTCTGCACACGGTCATCAGCCTGGACAACTTGCCCACATGTTGTCAGGAACGTCCAGGGCAGGAAGGGAATTCATAAACATCTAAAAACATCATTCAGGCCGGCAACAATGCCTAATTATGTAAGAATTTGCTGCTTTTCTCTGGTCATGTACGTTTAGACTGTTTGAAGGAGAAAAATCTCAAGATGTAATTTAGGTCTCCGGGAAATTGTACAGATTAAGCAATAATTCCATTAATCAAAAACTACAATCGACTGTTAAGACGGTTAAAGTAATCAGCGGTTGCAGCTTTGAAACGCATCACTCTGCGGAGCTGGAATCATCCGTTACTGCTCCTTGTTCCCTCTCTCCAGGTAATGATAAGATCCTCAGACAAAGGCAAAGCCTGAGTTCCCTTCATTTCTATTAAGAGGCCTTTATTCTATTTTGAGCTATGAGTTATGGAGTACCCACAGTGCCTCTCTCTCTCTCTGTGTGTGTGTGTGTGTGTGTGTGTGTGTGTGTGTGTGTGTGTGTGTGTGGCAGGGCGGCTGCTCTGATTTAATGCGAGGAGCTGTTAGTCCCTCTTTGCCATTCCTGTCCAGCGCTGCAGGCCGAGCCTCTAATGGACGCGTGGAGAAAACAAGCCCGTCCCGTCTAATGGCCAGGCTCCTAATGCTGGTGCTAAAAATAATCAGGAAGTGTGTGTGTGTGTGTGTGTGTGTGTGTGTCTGTGTGTGTGTGTGTGTGTGTGTGTGTGTGTGTGTGTGTGTGTGTAGGTGGGTTTCCGGTTTGTGGGAGGTTGTTGTGGAGGTTGACGTGCCGGACCACGGGCTTGGAATCTGGGAGGGTCAGGATGACCCCCCCCATTCCCCTGAGTGACCGAGGGGAGCGTTGACCCCGCTGAGAGGAAGTTGTGATGTAACTCCTCCGGGACGAGCTCTAACAGATTAGATTAGGAGTAATGTTGATGAATGTAGACTTGATGTTTCCTTTGGTACACAGAGGGTGAGGAGTGGTTTTCAGCAGGGAAGCTGAGATGAACTGATTAAAGTGGACACAAGACGATGACAAACGAGATTAGGGAGTTCTGGGTTTTTGAAGATTACGGAATAAAATATAATTAGCAGTGTAAAACATTAACCATTAATTTCTGTTGTCAACTGCTGAAACAAATAGCGAATTAATCTGTAAATCAACCCGCAGAAAGTTTACCTGCAACTATTTTGACATTTTGATGAATCATTTTGTGTAATTCTTCAAACAATATGCTCGTTCCTGCTCCTCCAATGTGAGGATTTTCTGTTTCATCATTGCCAACGGAATATTTTTTAACACAATTTAAACATTTAAAGACATCATTATGGGATACTTGGATCGACGTTTATCACCATTTTCTGACATTATATAGGCCAAAGAACTCAAATCAAAAGAATTTTAATTAATTAACAATGCATATAGTCGTTAGCAGCTCTAAACTGCAATGTCTTCTGGCATCAGGAAACAAAAGAAAAGCCGTTTAAATCAATCTCAACCTTTACCCCCCTCTTAAGGAAATATTCAAGGAAAGAGTTGATGAGTAATACCAGCCCTGATTCTTTGACCTCATATTTCAGAAGTTTATGGAGCCTGTTTGGTACCGGGGCCACGTCTCTTTACAACCGTTTTAGTAGAGCTGAGGACATATTGGCCCTATTACTTGTTAACAACGGCCCCAATTTATGTTGTTCTTTGCTCTTAGATCTTATTTTCAGACGAGAGCAACAAAAAGCTCGTCCCCGGCGTTGCGTAACTTTATTGGTCAGCCGCGAGTTGGCGGACGGGTCTCTGTAATGCTCCCGTTGCATTGTGGGGCGCAGAGGAAGTCGGGACAGAGCCTTGTTTATTTACGGGGCAGGGAGGTCTTTCCCCTTCTCTGTGAAACTCTCACAGTCAAACAAACAGCCGGAGGAAGCCTCATAAATGATTTCATGTCTCGGCCTGTGACTCATTTTACAGATTCAAACACAGCTCGTCTACCAGAGTCATGCCTGTAAAGTTTGCTCTGAGGAAAACCCCTTCTGCTGCTGAGGTCATCTGCACTGGATGGATTTTCATTTGTGATTTCTTTCTTTCTTCCTTTGTTGAGGACACTGTTCCCAACTGCTGTGGAACGGCTCTCATGCTTTCATGTTTTTTTTTAAAGATATTGACCTTTGCTCTGTGTTTGCCATTACGCCCCCTAATTAAGGACTGAAAGCCCCACGTGATTCTTATTAAAAAAAACTGCCTGGAGTAAGATGTCCTGGCTGGGAGGGAAGATCATGAAAGAGCTTCGAGGCGAGCGAGTGGACTCGATTCTTTTTTCTTTTCTTTTTTCTCCTCTGTGATGAGATCAGGGAGTTCGCGCTGGCAGTTCTGCGTGCCTAAATTGAGGTTACCACATAGGCAGTCACGCCTCGAGAGGACTTCTCCAGCTCCCCGCGACCATCACCGTGACAACGACACAGCGTGTGTTTACAATTAGCATTCAGCCCGTCACCTGATTAGCAGCGCTGGGCACGGCGGACCCAAAGAGACCCCTGAAAGACGGACGGACGGATAAACAAACACTGAGAAAGGTTTCCGGGGTGATTTATTTTCCTGCCGGGCATTTCAGATGATGTGCACTTTACTGCGCATTAACGATAACGCAGGTGGGCTTCATCTGAGCCTATAAACCAAATCAGGTGGAAACTATTTGAACCAAGCCGGCCCTGTATGGAACCATTCGCTCTGCTTTACTGCTCTGCTCTATTGTGCAAACAAAGACACACACACACACACACACCCTTACCACAATAGTAACAAACACACACCCACGTGCAAAAAAAGATACAACCGCTTTGTTGCCGCTGCTTGCCCATGGGCTATAACGGATGATATTTACATAGCAGTTTGGATAAGTGCGTGGTGCCATTAGCAAGATGGATCGTTGCAAAGTGAACAGGGATTTATCACCGAGCCAAAGCCCTGTGTGTTTGTGTGTGTGTGTGTGTGTGTGTGTGTGTGTGTGTGTGTGAGAAAAACAAATAAATGAGGGATGTCTCTTTTCCAATCCTCATGTTTCCATTCATTCTCTTTGACTCTCTTCTGCACATATGCTTGTTCTTCCCGGGGCGTGGTCCGCCGCCGCTCTGTCACACCCGGGGCTCCCGGCCCTTCCTCCAGCAGATGGAAACGCTCCTCTTATTATCGCAGCTCTGCAGCGCACCTCTGAGACTTCATCATCCTCATATCTCCCGCCTCATAGAGGCCCCGCGCAGCCCGGCCTTGTGTACCGCCGCCAGGCTCTTTGCATCTTTAGGATCCTGCGCGCGTGCGTGTGTGTGAGGTTGTCACTCTAATGCTTATCTGGTTGCTTGCATTATCTGGGCACCGCGACTGGATTGTGTTGGATTTGCTGATTGCTGGTAGTGAGATGTTACTGTTGTTATTCCACATGGATGGCTACGGTGCAAGGGGAGGAGGAGGAGGAGGAGGAGGCCCAGGGAAAAAGGCCAAACCATTGTCATGGATCAAAGATCAAAGATTGTCTACCCGATGATGGAGAAGCAAACAGGCGCATGAAAATTCAGGGAGCAGCTTTGCCTCGCTTGAGGCTTAGAGGCAATTTGTATAGTGTGTGTGTGTGTGTGTGTGTGTGTGTGTGTGTGTGTGTGTGTGTGTGTGTTCTTCTTCAAATGCTGCTGTATCAGACTTGGGTTTTATTCTTTGTCCAGATCCTATTTGCAAGGAGTGAATGGTCGATGTGAGAGCAGGCTGGTTTTCAAATGGCTAATTCACACCCATTAAACTATGCTTGGACAGATACTTTTTATTTGGAAACTTTAACACACACAACAAAAAGAAGAGAATAAAACCTACATGTGCATTATCCCGAGCCATTAAATAATGTTGACTCTTGGGCCTGAATCGGTTGCTGACGCTGATCCACCACTTTGTCAATATGTGCACTGATAACGGTGAGAGCAGCTCCGGGCTTGGATCTATTGCTATTGATCAGAGAGCTGAATAGAGACACAGCTGCCTCTGCCAGCAGGAGGAACGATAACACAGGAGAGTTGAGAATCTCTGTTGCGCTCCACGTCTTTGTCTCCGCCTAAAATCACACAGCCAGAAACAACAGGCGAGCTCTGGCTGGATCTCCCGATGACCGGCCAGGTGATTCCACCATGTGGTGCGTAGCCGAGATTGTTGTTTCTTTTGAAAGTGATTCCAAATTCATGAGTGCTAGAATGTTTGGGCGATGGACGGAAAATGAGTCAAATGCAAATAGGCTTATGATTTGGATTAGAACTGAAGTTATTAGTTGATTGAACTTTGTAATGAAAATTGTTGATTCTTTTTGACAATTGATTGTAATTGCTGCTCAAATGGGACGGTTTACTCTGCCATATAGCCTCATGGTTTAGTTTTTGACTATTTGTTAAGAAAAAAAGAAAGATGATCGACGTCACCTTCTGCTTTAGAAGATCGCGTGATTTTTTTCACAATTTTCTGACATCTCTTTGACCAAACGACTAATCAAATAACTGAGGAAAATACTGCAGATGATTGGATAACTTGCAGCCCTGTTTGAGTCCCTGATGTGATGTTTTCTGTTTCCACCTACTCAAAATTTGATGATGTGGTGTTTCCTCATTCCACCTACTAAAAAATTTAGCATTTGTTTGGACTATGGGCATCACTTTTTGAGCTGTGGGGACATAGGCGTTGGCAGTTGTCATTAATTCTGGCCCTTTTTTGAGACCAAATGTTTGACTCGAAAAAAAACTTTGGAATTACTGATTCCAATAAGACAATTCTTTTGTGCCTTGCCCCAAACCAGAAAATGATTGGAGGACTTTACAGTGTGTACACAGCATACGACATCTTCTATCTTTAGACGCTTGGTGGTTACAGCAGTGGGTCTCCTCTCATCCTTGGCCATCCCCTCTTTAAGGAGCACATCTGGCCCTCATCCTATCATTTACACAAGAACCACTAAAGAGCACTTGTCACATGGAGCTAGCTGCATGTAGAGCCTTCCTGTCTCTCCCACTGTCTCCTATCTGCATACATGCAGCAGAGGGAGAAGAGGTGTCACCGATGTTACCTGAGGTACTAAATGACCCTACATGCGATTGCTACTTCCACCCGTCTGAGTGTCTCTGTAGCGAACTGGCTGCTTTGACCAGGTGGGGAAACGCTTCCATTAAGTTGGCTGAAGAGCCTCTCGGGGATTGTCCGGGGTGAATTGTACAAGGTCTCGTGGCCTCCAGAGCGTCGTTGACCTCCAACTGATCAAACGAGAGGGTTGATGTTGGTAAAAAGGAAGGACTGAGAGGATTTGACCATGATATAACACAGGAGGATAAGATAAACCTTTATTGATCCCCAGTGGGGGGATTTGGTTACTGCAGCACCACAAGGACATAAATAAGTACATAAAAAATAATGTATATAAAACTAATATGAGGAGATAAGTAAAAATTAAAACTTTAGAGGAGCAATTACAAACAAAATCACATGGCAAAAAGTGACAGTGGTGTGATGTTATTAGTAGCAGCCATGCCAACAAGATAATAGAATATGATTAAGTAATGACACTCAGAGAAGCTGAATCCAATGAAAATTTGCCATTTTTGCTGACCGAAATGGTCAATGGTCAATTTTTGACCATTGGCCATTTAATTAACTAATCATCTCATCACTAAATCAATGAGTATTTCCCTTTTTCTCACAGTTTTGGGTTTATTCCTGGCTCTTAGCTGTATTCAGTGCACACCACTCAGTTCTACAATCCAGAAAATCTCATTTTATCTGCAGATTCAGTGTGATAACCCCTCTCATCATACTACCTTCTTTTTTTTTATTATTAAAAACCGACGGAGGCATTTGGGTGGAAAGCAGAGGCACTTAACAGACTGCTGGCAGAGTGGAAGTAATCGCAAAAAGAAACCATTTCTTTCGGGGTAAATCCCCAAGGTGAGACGTATCTGTGTTTGACCGGCATGTTTTCCATCCCTGGCGGCACTCCCTTCTTTTTCTGCCCCCGACCAGCCGGGCTCCGGAGAAAGACGTGAAGACACGCGGAAGGGGGGGAAGTCACGGCAGTGCACACAGCAATTTAAATTTTAATTGCCTAGATTTATCTTCCCCGTACAGTGTGACGGGCCGATAACTAGGGCTGATAGCACAGAGAGCCTGTTTGTTAAAGCTCGGCAACATCGAGATATCCGGGCGGGAGCCACAAAGAAGAGAGGAATGGATTTTCCGCAACATTTCTTAACCTCCCACAAACACCCGCGTTCACAGCACAATGCGTAGTTCAGCCGAGTATTAAGTGCTGAGCGCAACCCCGAAAGCCAAGCAAATTGGCCGATTTCAGTCAGTCTGTGACACAACATCACCTACACTCAGGAACACAGTGTGCTTCAACACACAGTCAACAGCTGGACTGAGCCGAGGTAATCTTTCCTCAGGTGGCCCAGTGCGATTTTAAAAAAGTCAGTCAGTTCCAGAAAGTTTTCTAAAACCTTATCTTACAAAGAGGCTAGCATGCTACTGCCAATACATGGTATTTATTTATTAGCTTTACCACACATGCAGTCAGCATAGCACTGTGTGTCCATGTGCTGTCCATTTCCCATCATACACTGGCATTGGTTTGACGACAATTGCAGATACTTTGCAATAGATAGTGTTTTATCATTAAGGGCAGAAAGGCTGAGATCATTAAACTAATGCTTGGAAAAAGGGGGAACAAATGTTTTTGACTTGTGCTTGTTACTGTAGTCACATTGTCACAAATGATACCACTGTCCGTCCTGCTAACCAAAATAAAAAATGTACATAGATGGCAGTGGTTAGGTACAAAATGTTAGGGTAAAACTTTAGCTTGTATTGGTTTAAAACAACATAATTACATAAACAAACTGTAGCATCAACCTTGAAGGGGAACTGTTAGCCAGTTTAAGCTAAACTAGCATTAGCTCATAAGATTAGCTCAATTTAAGCTGTAGGATAATTAGCGTAACAGTGCTAGCTTGCGTCAAGTCCGCTGAAAAACTCACTACTTATAGAACATAGCATAGCATTAGCATGGAGGAACTATTGTTATGCAGCGTTAGTTGTGAGAAATCTATTGTTTGTTCTACTTGCACTTGTTATGCATCAAACAACTGGACACAGCTGGTTGTTTTAACCGTAGAATTGTTAAATATTGTTTGCGCTTAAATGTTAACGATGAAACATTTTCAAAAAGCATTACATTTTTTTCTGGTGAAACCATAAACGCACTCCGCTTCATCACTATCCTGTACCCATCGGGTTAATGTGTCCAAAACTTTATTTCTGAACTACATCTCCTTGGGTCTTCTCAGATGAAGTCTGATTAAACATTAATAACTTTCAAAGTTTTCAGAGTGCATATCTGCTCCACTGGCTTACTTGCCAAAGCTCATAATTCAGTGATTCTGTCCAGAAGCCCTGAGAGCTGCTTAATATGTTCATGCAGATCCAGTTCATGGTTAAGAGCCTGCTGCCACGAGGTACTGAGAATAAGAGGTCCCCAGCTTGTCACACAGAGCAAGCTTCATCATTTACCCCCACCCCTCCCCGTTTTATTTCCCTGCCTCTTTCATACAGTCTCTTCCATCGCACCCATCCGTCTTTCCTTATCATTCTCCAGCCCCCCCTTTTCCGCAAGCATGCGCTTGACTTATTTTTCCACATCCTTCACCACGCTGTGAGTACACCGCTCACATTTTAGAAGTCTGCATCAAAATAAAGATGCTTGACCTCCATCCGTGCATTTGTTTCCCCCCCCCCTTTTTCTTCCATCTGTTAATGCTCTAATCCCAACAGCCATTTAGATTCATTTTCAGGCAAACGCGTGTCAACAAATGCAATGAAAAGTGTAATTGAAAAATTTTCTTATGGGACACAGCGGCATAATGTGTAATTTCCTCAGTAAACACTGTGCCACCATGCTGTTTTGTAATATGCTCACACTCAGTAGGCATTGTACCCTGGAGTTGCTTCTCCAAATTGCGCAATATGAGAACAACAACCCAAGTGGGCGACGGCAATGAACACGAACAATCGCTTTTTGTTTCTCTTCATATTCCCCCTGATTTTCCTTTCCCCGCTGCCAATATTCCAGCAATTAAAACCGTACAAATGTACTTGATTAACTGCATTAACGCTCATTTAACTATCCGCTATTGTGAGTGTAATGAACCTTGTTTGAGCTCCAAAAAAATGAAAACTGAGTCAATTTGAATGCATCAGCTGAAGAAAAGGCAGGCGGCTGGAGGGAAAAAGAGGGATTGTGGTTCATGTAGATGACAGCTGCATGAGCTCCTGTGGTGATTGAGGGTTCATCAGGTAGTTAATTTGCCGACGAACGTCGGGACTCCTGTGAGTGATGCCGTTTAGATGATAGCGCAACGCCGAGCGGAATAACGACCGTGGCTGCCGCTGCCGCCGAGAAAAACTTGTTATCCAACTGTCACTAGATGGATAGAGCTCATTTGTAATTAGCATCAGGATAGGAATTTACAAGACTAATTTACGAAAGAAAAAAAAAACATGGCGGGTGTTACCTTGAAGTGCTCGTCGTTACATGTTAATGAATGCTGCTTGCTCATTTGATGGCTGGAGTTTTACTCGCGGAGAAAAAAAAGGAAATGTCGACAGAATGGATTTTATGAGTTCAGCATAAATCCATAGAAAACATTATGCCCCGGTCATCAAAAGTTGTTACACCTGATGTATATTTTTTTTATGGCGCAGATCAGCAGCAGCGGCGGCCGAGTCCCAGGATCGCCGTGGGAGTGTAATCATCAAAATTTGTTGCCTTCATCCAAACATTATCCTCCTACTGCTCCCCCCTGAGCACACGCACCATAACCACTTAAATCACTTTATGTGACATTCTGTGTTGTGTGCCTTATGAAAGGGAAACAAGCTCATACGGTGGAGGGCTCCGTGTCCCGCTCCCTGCCGTGTGATGGAGGGCTGGACAGTAGTATATGTCTAATTATCGTTAGCCTCCTGGAGAGGAAAGCCTGTTGTGATGGGGACTCTTATTACTGTAAGGCCTTCATCAGCAAATAGCTGTTCTCCCTGCTGTTCTGCTAAGCCAATCAGAAGATGACCGTCTGTCTTTCACAGTTGAGTTCCGATACGAGCTTTTGCAGTGCCATTACTTGGATGGCACCTAACTTTAAACATGCCTATAACAATGTACGGTAGGTGAAGCATGTCACTTAACTGCTTTTGCCAAGAAACACTATAGAACCTACGCCTCACTGCTCCGCCGGTCTGGGACTGCAGCTGGGACTGCAGCGCGAGGCTGCTGTGAGAGTAGCCGCCTGTGAGTGCTTTGGGGCGGCAGAGGGGCTCACGGCAGCACCCGCTGCTCGTTCACGACAGTGCAGACCGTACGTGCTTTAACGTCAGAGTCAAAACACCAGAAAAGTCTCCAACAACACCATAAAAAGTCACTAGATTTGTCGCTAGTAGCTTTTGACAAAAAAAGTCGCCATGAGGGTTTGGAAAGTCGCCAGATTTAGCGGGCAAGTTGGCAACACTGGCACCGGCTAAATATGTCCCCAGAGCAACATTGGACGTAACAATGGTTCCTATCATATAAAACCAAACAAAATTCCATCTTCATAAAAACAAGTTGTACAAATAATAATATATAAACAAGCATATTAAAGCTACTGCAGATGTAAAAACAAACGCATTTAACTTACCAGAGCTGCTGTTCACTATTTAAAGACAAAGTCCATCCTCCTTTCTTTGTTAATAAAGAGTTTAATCCCACAGTTGTTCAGTACATACGTGTGTTTTAGTTCCAGTAAGAAGTCCTTCTCGATTCATGGACGCCAGTGAAGACAGTCAAGCCTCCCCAGTTTTATTTCTTGAATACGTTTTAATGCGTTTGAGGGCTGAAAATGTCCACTCGACAGAGGCAGCAGATATTGGGATTGTCACAGCCCACTGACCAATCACGTATGGCTAGGCCTGCTAGCAGGCTCTGGCACGTCAAAGAATACGCCCAACATGTCAACATCTGATTGGTTGAAGACTATGACAATCAACAATATCGTCTCCATTTACTTAAACTGCAAAGGGATTCACTTGTGAGTCTGCAGGCCTCGGGCCTCTCTTCTTACCTAGAGACACAGAGGTGAAATCTGATTGGATAAAAGCTCTACTTAAAACAAGCTGCACTGGAAGCAGAGCAACTGAGGAACACAGTAGCTGTGCAATGAGAAAATAAGATAATGGGAAAAACAATTATAATAAATGTAGTGTATTTATGAAAAAATATTAAATTATAAAATAGCTATAACTTTGTGATTCTGTCTAGGCCAGCAGAGAAGGCCTTGCTGGCCCTGACGGCCCATCTCTGCTATAAAGGGAATCTGGTGCTCGGAAACACTACCACTTTTGTCCACAGGGACCGCCACAATCAGTTCTTTGAAGTATCTCTTAACTTTACAAAGCATATTTATCAGATGCATAAAAGTCAGTTTGAAATTGGAACTGAAGTAAGCAGAAATAAAAAATGCTGAGTAGTTTTATAGTCCTGTGTTAGACGCCTTATCACCATCACAATTTGTTGAAGCACTCTGCTGGAGTTAAACCTAAATCCCACCATTCTAATGCAGGGATGAACACTAATACTTTCTAGCAGTGGCTCTACGTGCCTCCAGGGCCCTAAATACATTTCTTGCCTCTGCCTCAAAAACGCTTCGGCTCCCTCCCTCCCAGCATTGTGCCTGAGTCAGTCATCTATATGTACATTGGGTTCATAGATGTGGCATATTCAAGCTTTAGGGTGACCCCCCCCTCTCTGTCGATTAGTTGACTAATCCGTCGTTTTGGTCTTGGTCAACTAAGAAATATTCACTTCTGTAAACAAACCACGTACCTAACAGCTGGTTGCTCGGGATCAGACTGGACACATGAGCAGCTGAAAGATTTGTGGAGATTGTTATCTATCTAGGCCTACTTTTTAAACGGAAAACACGTTTCATTCAATGATATTTATTGGAGATGCCATAGTATATAGCCAGAAGTACCTGCAATACAGCAAGTAGGCTGTTATATGCGATGGTCATTTACCTTGAAATGGCTACTCCAGCCAGCTGCCTCCTTATTTAGGTTTTTGTATGAGAAGGTATCGTATGGATGACTCCTCATTTCAACTTTACGAATCAGCCGTTCCTCATCCATTGCGATGCTTTCAAAGCGAGCGACGGGAATGAATAGAAGGGCAAACGTTCAGATCAAAACACAGCACTTAAACAATGCCATCAAACTGAATTTGTCGCTGACACTCGCTCGCTGTCCCAGCGGCTGGGGGGTTACACTTTTGTGATTGGATGATGGGAACTCAGCTGTGTCTGCATATGTGTGCACTACAATGTGACCTGCCTGATCGGGTAGTGATTGGATGCAGTTTGTGGTCAAAGGAGGTGAATAAACACATTTCCCATAAAGTCTTCATAGTCCAATAAAAGATCTTCCACCATGCAGTATAAGTAAACTTGTTTTATTGAAGAATAGCCGCGAATAAAGCTCTGCTAATACGGCGATGAAGACATTTTTCTGTAAATTCTTCAAAACAAAAGCCCCCCCCTCCCCTTTTCTTTCTCCTTCAAAAGCTTTTATTTTGAAGCAACAAATCAGAAAATGTTGTTTTCATTATATAATGATGCATGCAAGTTAGGTTTGCCTTCTCAAACTATTCTTGTGTCGTGTTCTTAGCTCAGTAATGTTAACATAGTTCAAAAACATAGCTGCCGGTGATAGTGATAACATGATGGGGTGAAAGCAATCTAAACCTGACTGTAAATGAAAAAAAAAAAAAAAGAAGCCTTTTCCTTGCCAGTATCGAGCGTTTTTGAAAAGTCTAGGTCAAAGCGCGCTCCGAGGTCTGTACATATTCTCATGGCGCATTCTTTATGAATAGCTGTCTTTGTACAGTGTGGTGCACGCAGTCGTTTTTTTTATGTAGACACGTATGCTACATCTGGCCTGTGGCTGGTCTCTGTTGCTTTACAAAGAATATCGAAGGGGTGGGGTGGGTGGGCAAACATGCGTTCCTCAGGATGCAGCATCCACCTGCTGCCGTTTAGAAGACAGTTTGTGTTATGCAGTGTTGTGTTATGTTTTATTCTTCTTCTTCTTCCCTTTGTCTGCTTTGATCTTTGGAAACAAACAGAATCTCTGTCTCTGGTCTCTGCTGCAGCCTTACTTTCGGTCGCACATTTACACAAAACGTACATTTACTTCTCCACATTTACAAACTGATGCAGCTTGCGCTTCGCCTCTGAGCAGTAGAGGTGATCTTTTTTTTTTTTTGTGCAAGTATTCCACCTCAGGTTTTCGCCCCATTAACTATCACAGTGAGAGCCATAAACCAGGCTCTGTGTTCGGCATGCCGGCTCAGCTCACCTGAGTATACATGTGCCTGCCTTATCGAGCGCTCTATTGAGTTATTAAAGAGCGGTAGTCGCCTTGAGGGCTGTGTCTGCTCCGTGTGTGTGTGTAGAGGGGGATAAAAAGTTTTGTCTAAGTGGAGTGCGTATAGCTGTATTGAGATACTATCTGTGTGTTTTTCCTCTTAGTCAGCGCGATAGCTCCTTCGATAAGGCTAAATGGACCCGCTATCTCGGTCACATCAAAATGGACACACACACACACACACACACACACACACACACACACACACACACACACACACACACATTCAAAGAAGTGATTCCAGAATATTTGGGCAACCAGCCCAGGGACATAATGAGCTGTACAAGTCCCATTTTAGTTTGATTAAACCCTGATACTGTAATGCATGAAGCCACAATTCAAATGTGGTCATTCTCATTGACTTCATTAAGACATATTTCGACACCGCGTCTGTCTACCGTTCTGCATTTTTTTTATGTGGCAAAAAAAACGAGGTTACAGCGACTCATGTAGTGATGCAACCTGCCATCTCCTGTCTTGTGTGAATCACTGCACACCCACGTAACAAAAAAAGAAAACACACTGACTTTGGCTTCGGGCGCAGACATTCCACAGATTTCCCTCAGTAAGTGCAGCTGTGTTTCCACTTGAGGGTGGAGCTGATAAGAAAGTGTTGGACAGAAGACCGAGGTGAGACCCTTTGTATCCTGAAGAGCCCCGCCTGAGAGGATGATTGCACTTGTGATTATCTGGATGACCTCGTATTATTTGTCCGCGTGTGGGTCCGCACATCAGTGTGTTGGAATTTGGGCTAACTTATTATTTTTTTTAACATTCTTTTGTCCAAATGAATGACTCTAAGCGATCTGTAATTTAAAAGTAATGCAACTAATTATTGAAGATTTTATGTGAAGAGCTTAAACACAGGACAGTGAATAGTGGAACATAAATCAAATTGAAAGTTAGTATTGTATCAATTAAATCTTCCGAAGGGCCTTTGCCCACCAAGTCCTGATGTGATGTCAACATTCACCCATTCACAAATACGTTCATACGTTCATACGTTCATGGCAGAGACTCCCATACAAAGTGCCACCTGCCCGTCAGCATCTAAACTAATTGTAATACCAATGCAAACTAAGTGAACCCGACCTTGTAATCTTGTAACATAAGTGCGGAAAACATGTCACTGATGTAACTTAAGAAAACAAACAAAAGAAACACAACACTTCGGGACAACAGCATCGAACACCGGCCTCCTGGTTGCAAGTCTTTTTGCTTAACTTTTTTCCTGCGACCATCCCCGTGTGAACGTGATCGACGCAGCGTTGAGGTCGTCAAACATGCGACGATTCCAGACCAAACCAAACGGGCGTGGTGTGAAAAGGCCCTAACAATGAGATGTGTTTGTTTTTTACATATATCCTCCAGCCCTAGTTGGAAGTGGTGGACCTCAGATGGTGTTATGAGTGATTGGAGGCTCCCAAAGTTCCAACAGCTCCGGAGCCAAAGTGCACAGTTCAGATGTTTTTTGGACAGCTGTCAGCCTGTCACGTATCTGCGGGAAAGAGTCAGAAACAACCCAACGAGCTCTTTCCAGGACTCCTCTGGGCCCTGAAGACGATCCCCATAGTGATAGACACTGCTTCTTGCTTCTTATTAAGCCTGGTCTAAAGTATTATATATATTTTACCAGGCCTGTTATAGACTCTGTCAGGTCCTCTGGTCCCCCTTGTCAGCATAATAATAATTAAAAAAAAAGAACGTTGACTTGTCTGACGTCCAGATATTAGCCCCGCAGTGTTTGAGCTGTTGTGCATCTGCGCTGATCAAATATTTCATTCCTCAGCCAGCTCCCCTGCATGTAATAGAGTGGACCACATCCAATGTCCAAATAGTATTAGACTGTCAACACTCCCACTCTCTCGCAACAGTACGCAAATAATTACGTCTCCCCCACACATGCTCGCAGCAGCCGGCTACACCTCGTGTGTACACGGGGCCGAACGGCAGTGATTGTTCCGTCGTGGTACAATGTTCACACGACACCCGATTCCATCTGTCAGAGCTGGAATGAGGACGTTGCTTTGCATCAGATGTTTGTTTTTATTTTGAAGTTGCGCTGCTTTGTTTCCTGGAGGACGCAAACCATTTTTTTTTTTTAGGAAGCTACCGGAACAATAACCTGAGGTGTGGGCTATTTATTGTGTGTGTGTGTGTGTGTGTGTGTGTGTGTGTGTGGAGAGGGTGATGTACATAGTGATATTTTGTTGATCTTCATAGAGAAAAAAACAAAGATGATTATTATTGGATTTTGTAAAGAGCATACACCACATTCCTAACGGAGTTATAATATATATATATATATATATATATATAAAACCAGTGTGCTGTATTTTGGCATCCAGTTCCTATCGAGTCATGATTGTATTACTGAAAGTGGACTTCCTCGATCATGTCTCATTGTCTCACTGGTACCCTTCACAGGCTTTTCCTCCCCTGCAGCTCTCTTCCTTATTCCTTTGAGATAATAATGATAAAAATGTAAATATTTGTAATTTGCACTGAGAGGCGTTCTGCTATAAATCACTCGGTCATAAATCTGTCCAAGCCGATCTGCTCCCTTTTTGTTTTAGATATTTGGCTCGTGAACAAGAGGAGCTTGAACGCCGCCCCGCTGACCACACAGCCGCAGGTTGACGTGAGCGTACGTGACAATTTAGCGCCGCAGTTTGCAAACATTGCTTAATTTGCTCCATGTCGGCCTCCCGCCTCGCTCAGCTGATGCTCTCCTCTTTGACGAGGACCACTGGGGTCCTGGCGGGGGGGCGGTGACGTCACCCCACAGGCCTGTTCGATTAGTTGGAGAGGGGGGGGGGGGGAGATCACCCTCGGCCGCGTTGGTCCTCTTGGAGACGAACAGGCGGATTCCCCCCTTCTCTTCCTGCTTCTCCTCACCCTTCCCTCTCACTCACACGCAGCATCTCTCGGCATCTCCCGACACGCCGCTTCTTCTTCAGCCTTCAGAAATGAATACATGAGGTAAATTCCCATCGGGGTGTTTGTGTGGATAACACGATACGGAAACCTTTACAGAAGCTGCAAGGCCTGTAACTCTGGGCTAACACCAAAAGGCCTCAAGGACGCTCGTCCCGATATCTGATCTCATGATTAACGACTGTCCTTGAGGACGTCTTGTTTGTGATATGATTTACCTTACCGCGCGTTAGCTAAACCCGCGGTGGGCTTTGTCGTGTTAATTAATTAGAGACGGACTGATTGCAGTGGAACGCTCCACCTTGCTCCCGGCTTATAGGAGCAGCTTCGTCAGCGCTGCTCTTTAAGGTCTTTACGGCGGCGCCGTTTTACTGCCGGCAATTTCTCTGGGTCCGCGGGGAATGTTTACATCATGCTACAGACTGGAGATGTATCTATCCCTAGGCCTTTTGTTTCCCTCCGCCTCCCTTTTATTTCATTTCAGAACATATCGTTTGGTTTATACCCGGACCTCTCGCCCACTAAACCCCCCCCAGACAGGCTCAGATGATGAGTGCCTACAAGGGAAGTGTGGATACACAGATCAATACAAGTTTGGGCAGAGCAATACTTCCCAGCGAGTTCCTTGCTTCACGCAGTATCATCCATCGACGCTTGCTAACCTGAGTGGCGCGTAGCAACATCTAATAGCAGGAAACGCCTCCTAATAACCATCTTTGTACGTGATAAGGCTCTAATCTGCTTTAAAACGACCGCTACCCCTGTTCTCTTAGCTCTGCCATCCGAAGCTCTCCACTCTGTTATTCTGCAGCTTAGCAGACGCCCCTCCCTCAAACTCACTCTCCTTCTTCTTTTTTTTTCTTTTTTTTGCCATCTGCTCTGAAATTAATGGCCATGTTGGAAAGTAGGCTAAATCCAGAGTGACATTTTTTTTTTTTCCCCTCGCTCCTATTTTTAAAGAGGCGCTGCAGGCAGCGTCCAACTGCGTGGGAGACGGAGAAGAGAGAGCCGGTTTATCAAGCTGCTTCTGCCCGTTACCTTCTCTCACCTCTGCTCTCCTGAAACCGAAGCTCACAGCTCATCAGCTGTCGATGATCAGGCTGCGTTGCTCTTCCTTGTCGGCTCAGTCTCTCATATTTGCAGAAAACTTTCTTGGAAATTTGGTGAGGATTTGGCAAATCCCTGAATTTGGTCTGCACGGTAGCCATATTTGCTTCTTATGACGGAGCGATATGGCAACAGGCTCCACAAAAACACATGGTTAGATTAAGTTATTAACTCAGAAATGGCTCACTCTTGGTAACTTGGGCAAAGCTCGGTTACAGCAATAAATAAGGAGCTTGCCTTGGAAGGTAAATTCAGGGAAAACAAACACCCAATATGAGCAGGTTCGTTTGTGGAGATTGAAGCTTAAATTTAATTCCACTGGGTCCTACATTTCATTTGGACTTTTTTTTTTTATGTCGACCTGATGATTTGAAAATTAGCAAGCCTTATTGTAGTTTGATCTCGTTAGAGTTATTACAAGAGATGCAAGGTCTTTGTGAGTCACAGGAAGACTGAACTTATGATTCACGAGAGTCATATTTTACTCCTCACTAATTCATGTAGTCTCAACGGAGACAGGCGGTTTACCCTTTTATAGATATTGTAAAATTACATTTTAACGAGTTAATAAAGTTATGTGACCGTGCATAAATATCCCTCTGTTGTCTCTTAACGGGCAGCGAACACAATGACTTGGCTGGCAGAAGAGGAAAAATAAAAAAAAAAGGCTTCCTGATTTATTTTTAGCCGTTGAATGTTTAATGGCTCGCATGTGAGGCGCTCCCTGATGATACAGCATCCGACATATCTGTTGAATATCTAAATACGGCGGCACACATTCCGAGTCGTACCTTTTTGAGGTGCACAAAGAAGAAGAAAAACCAAACGTTGCACTGTTTCGCACTGCTGCCATGTCGTGGATTTCCGACATCGCAAATGGGCTAAAAACCTCTAATTATAGAACAGGCACAGTGTTGCATACACGAAGCAGCACTCTCTCTTTCTCTTACACACACACACACACACACACACACACACACACACACAGAATTTACACTCTCTCCGTGCTTGGGGCGGGGGGGCGGGGGGGGGGGGGGGCGGGGGGGGGGGGGGGCGGGGGGGCTCTGATCTTTTCCAAAGGTTTCCTCCTGTGGCCCGCGTGCCAGACTGTCTGAAGAGCCGTGGAGGGGCTGGCGTCGCCCTCGCCTCGCCTGCTGGATGAAAAAAAAAAAAAAAGCCAGTAACATTTGCTTTCTGTGGCACAGCAACCAGCCTCTCCTCTCCACCATCCCTCCCCTCCTCCCGCCCTCCTCCTCATCCTCCTCTTTGAGGAGGATTACCGGCAGCAACTGGACGTTTGATCCTGCCTTGCTCTCCAGCGCTGCTGTATCCATCCGACAAGGCTCTTTGTATCTCTTTTCTCTTCCAGACTTCTCTCTGTGTGTCTCACTCTTTTTTTATTTATTTATTTATTTCTTTAAAGATAAGAGTTAAGCCCTTTTTTATTTTTTTTAGCTTGTCTGCTGTTTGATGTCTGAGATTCAGCAATGGTCTACCTGGGTGTATGCAGGACAGCTGGGTCACAGATCGGTGAGGAGTTGATTCAGTTTTCTCCAGGAGTGGTGCAGAGAGGATCACAGAGACGGGTGTGGGTAATTTATGACCATTTCCTCAGATAACAGAGAAAGACCAATGTAAATGGATAATTAGCTGCCATGAAGATGAGAGGTTTTCACAACCAACACTCCCTCTACATCTTTGTTTAATGCTCATAAATACGCAAAAAAAACACCATACACATCACCCTCCCGTGCCGCCTCCCCACGCCTAAGCTTTTTCTTTCCACAATGCTTTTTTATCTCAACAGTGAGTAATTGCAGGGGACAGTGCCAACAAGCTCTCCAATGTAGATTGCAACAGGAAGTACGCTCCCAATGCATAATGCCGTTGACGGCGCCTACAGAGGGTGATGTGGGGGCCAAAGAAAAGTTGTGACTGTGTGATGCGACGCGACAGAGGACAGTATTCACTGACCTTAAGCTGTCGCGCTAACGCGTAAACATATTTGCTTCATTTAGGCCAGAGTGTTGACGTGTTTGAGTCGAGGAAAGCCACCCAAAAATAAGCCCCCCCCCCAATATAGGCCCTAATTACTGGGTCACAAACCGCTCTGTAGAGACCAGCTAACTGTGACTTATTCAAACTGACACAGGTCGCATGAATCAGCTGCAGAAGAACTAGCTCGCTCATACTGTTATTCAGAGCATTCATGTTGCAGCAAACTATTGTCTATGTAAAGATGTAGTGGAGTAATGTCTACCTGCAGAGAATGAAGTCACTCTGCCTCTGTGTGGGCAATCCGAGCTTCTCCTGGCTTTGTTGACATAGCCGGCTGCTTTTAGTGCATGTTCGAGCATGTTCGCGTGCCCCACTGGTTAGCTTGCACTGCACAGCGGCACCAGAAGCATAGCGCCCACACAGGGTCCCCCTCAAGTAAGCACTGTTAGCTCTGCGCATTGTTGCCGTCGTTTGCGCCGCTAGGGTTGTTAGCGCCGTTAGCTGCGAGCAGCCGGTACAGCCGTTACCGCGTTGATCTCATATATATATATATATAGTACCTTTATTAGTCCCTTTACATTGATGCAATCCTTTAGAATACTATATCAAAGGAACTGTAAGTATTTATAAAATCAAATATGCAGGTTAGAGAACAATACTTTTTTCCACTTTTGTACAAAAACGTTTCTTTTACTTGACGAAAATCCAAAGTTCTCAAACACTGTCTTTCATACATGAACTGCCCACATATAATAGTCCTAAATTGGCATAATGTTGATTGAAATCAGGAACTAACAGATCAAAGGATAAGTAACCGTGTTGCCAGACATTTGATATCAGCTTTCAGTGGTCTGAATAGTTCAAGGTTCTGAAGCTTTATTGATAACGTTGACATTTGAATTCTAAATTATGATTTGAGTGGTTGTGCAGCTTTTTTTTTTTTTGTTTGTACCTGGTGTTTCTGCACAGTTGCAGATAAAGATTAGACTACACTAATCAATACTTTACCTATATTCTTTCTGCAGCGGTGCACACGGTCATTAATGAATTCAAAGAATACAAAGAACCATTCGTCTTCAATCCATTTTCGTTGGCGTTCAGCGTTTCAAAAACAACATTTTTACTTTAAAAGTTGATTTTATTAAAAAAAATACTTTCTCATTTAATGTGATGAATCACTTTATTCAAATTAAGGATTTTGTTTTATGCATCATAAAATATGACTACAGACAAAGTGTGTCAAACTGTTGCAATTATCTTCATTTGAGGTGTCAACCTGCACCTGCCAGCCAATCGGAAAGTGAAACGTGAAACATATCGGTGTACGCTGGCTTGTACAGTACCATTAGGATGCGGGTTGGCATAATCTGCAGCTGTACTCTATATTTAAGTGTTCTGTTCAACTGGGATGTTATCAGAGTGTGCAGAGTGTGCAAACACAATTGTCCACTATTCCCTGAGTGTTTGTCTTTCAGGCCGCTTCACATGAAATCCAACTGAACAGCACATTTCCAAGTGTGTTGTTGCTGTGGTTTCATATTGCATTCACTCTGGTCGAGTGCCCGTTGGAAAGCTCTCCGCCGTCCACCGAGTGGATTCAAACGGCATCCTACAGTATCCAACCCCGTCCAATCACTTAATCTGTCAAATTGGCCCGATTGCTGTATTGTGTGTCGCATGCGAAAGCCGCGTGATGATTGAATGATTGTTTATCCAAGCTGTGGGTCTGATGATTAAAGCGGGCCCGAGCTCGGCCCCAGAGCCAGTCGGGTAATTAACAGGCTGTTCTCCGTGTTAATGGCATTAGTCACCTTGGAGATAATCACAGCCATCAAGTGCACAGAGCTGCAGCCTCCTGTGTACCTGATAGCCTCCTTAAACAAAGGACTGGCAAACATCCCACCGCCACGAACAATGCTTTCAGGTTTTGGCCTTTTGGGTTTCTGCTATAATAATTTCAGTTGACATTTTTAAAATGCACTTTGCTGATTTACTACTCAGAATGTACAAGGTACTAGTGGTGGAATATATAATCAGATCCTGTTAGTAGCAATTGGGGCAGCAACTTAAAAACATAGGAAATATCGGAAAATAGCAACAACAACAAAAAAGTGACCCCAAAAGAAACTCAGTTCATTATATTTGAAAGCACATTGGGGGAAGTACATTATATACAATACATGTGCAACTGACACTGAGGGAGAATCATCATTGGTAACCTGCGTTGTATAATTTTGCCATCTAGAGAAATGGAAAGAAGTTGCCAGAACATTCATACCGAGTGTTTTCACAAAGATGAAGTTCGGACGAGGTTAAAGTTGGAGCCACAGAAGTATCAGTCTGTTTTTCATCAAGCCATGTAAGATGAATATGAATAAGTGTTGAGTGACTGCTACAGTGTTTTTGTAACTCTCCCGTGTCAGAACTGTAAATCTGTTCAGATTACTTGTTATTTTTTGGGCCATGTGTGCATCACAGAGCTCAGCCAGAGATGATTTAAAAGTGTGAGACTTAATGGGCTGTGAATGTACAGTTATAAAGATCCTAACTGTACATTCACAGCCCATTAAGTCTCACACTTTTAAATAATATTTGCTTAGCTTCTAAGTAATGTTTACCACGTGTGTGTGTGTGTGTGTGTGTGTGATACTAGCATTTGCTTTGTGTGAGGGGACAAAAAGTGAAAGGCAACATATCGTATGGGGGATCTAAATGAACCCAATGAGCCTTATGTTGTGAGGGAAACTCTCCGGGGAAAAAGACAGATGCAGTCTTCCTCTCCCTGGTCTGATGTCATAAATTACCTGGCCATCGATCCGTGGGTGTCTGGGATCCTCGGCGGACCTCCTTCCTCACATCCATCAAGCCCAGAGGCTGCAGCTCAGCCTGGTTGGAAACGCCTCAAACACACTCTGAGTCTCAGGCAGCATGGCCTGTTGCTTGGATACAACACAGATTAGTGTTTTACTTGAAGAGGGGATAGAACCTGGAGGACTGCGTTATGCACCAATATGTGGCGTGTGTTAGAAGTTTGATTTTGTATTGGCGGAACTAGGGTCGGTACAGTTCTGGTAGATTTCCAAAGGAAGTTGAACTTAGGAGTTTCGAAAATTTGGCACCATTTCAATATCAAAATTTTACCTTTTTAATAACTAATTGTGGGGTAAAATACACATAAAACAGCAATAGGTCTTAAGGCATGTTTTGGTTGAAAGTATTTCAACATTTGATTACATTGTAACCCTGCAATGTATTCTGCAGTACACTGTTCCATCACATACAAATCATTTGTCATTATTTCATAATTTTCATGTGCGTTTCGATTATATTACTGGAGTGACCAGCAGATCTTAGCTTGAAGCAAAGTACACAGTTTATAACTTAACTGCTATTTTTTGCTAGCTAGCTGTTACCATGTGAGATGTGGCCTGATCGAGCCTGCTGATTGAGGAGTTTTAAATAATCTATTTCCCATCATTCTCCACATGACATGGTTAAATGTATGTTTCTATGTGCATATGACGGGGTGAATGCAACCAGAGCAAATAGTCACTATATTTCCATTTCATTCCTGTTATTTCCTGCTAATTCCTGTTTGTTCCCATGGAAAGTTTTTGCAACCCTAGTCTGAACCCTTTTCGGACCTGGAGGTAAGAGGGGGTCAACAGTTTTTAAACAAGAGTTGTAGAAAGAAAATACTGTAGATGCATTTAAGGCTGCCCCAGCAACCATCTAGGAATGAAATATTGGACAGCCCCGAGGCCATCCAGGTGGATGATGATGATGATATTTATTGCACGCTGTTGCGAGAACCAGCTCCCGCTATTTGAAAGTCCAAATGGAGATGGATCCGGTCATGCAAAGGTGAAGCCTCTTTTGTACAAAACAAAAACAAAAGTAGAAATCGTGCGTGCAGTTTTTTACCACTTCAGAGGAAAGAAGCTTTATGAATTATTACTGATCCACAGAGGAAATTGAAAACTCAGGTCAGGTAGAATTAAGATGATAATAGTGTAAGCCCCCCCCCCCACACACACGCACACACACTTTTGTCTTTCTCTTTCATCTCAGCATCTGAAGCTCACTTAGAAACGAACCTTTCCCCCGACCACATTTACATGACTGACTCATCCAGTGGTGAACTCTTAGACATCAGGATGGACCTTGTTTTGCTGTTTGCTGAGCGTTTCCCATTTCATACAGACAGTCAAGCTTAACCATGACGACGAAGGTCCCCTAACCTCTACCAAGTAGTAATGTGAACCCAAACAACTTATTTTGTTGTTTAGTATGGAGAGCTACCTGCATTCAAGGGGTTCCCAAATACATGAATGAACCTCTATCTTTGTAGCCATGTGAACGTCTCATTTCTACCTTTCATTCTGAAATATTTAGAATTCTGGAGAAACGTACTAACTGCTTGGTAAACAAGACTAAGCGTCTACAGCCATACTTTGACGCTGTAGTTAGGAACAGAGGTGCTTTGAGCTCATTTGTAATGGCAGGTGATTTATCTTCTGGGAACCATGAAAGTCAACAAAATGTTGTGCCAAACCATCCAATGTCAAGGCATTTCACTAGAAGCCCAAAAGGTAAACCTGCTGGTGGGGCTAGAAGAAAGTTCTGGTGATTACTAACTTCATTGGGATTCATCCTCTGGGAACCATGAAAGTCTACGAAATGTTCGATATCAAAACATCCGATGTCAAGGCATTTCACTAAAAGCACAAAAGGTCAACCCGCTAGTGTCGTAGAGGAAAGGTCTGGTGATTACTCAAGTCATTGGGATTCATCCTCTGGGGACCATGATCTATGTACAAAATTCCACACCAATCCATCCAGCAGTTGTTGAGGTGTTTAAGTGTGGGCCAAGCGACAGATCGACATTGCCTTCCATATAGCCATGAATTGCTCACACTGTTTATATATATATATATATATTGGGGGCGGCCGTGGCTCATTGGGTAGAGAGGGTCGTCCGGCAACCGCAAGGTCGGCGATTCTATCCTTGGCTGCTACGAGTTCTGTGCCGAAGTGTCCCTGAGCAAGACACTAAACCCCTAACCGCTCCCCGGGCGCTTCTCAGCAGCCTATATTAAATTAATTAAATGCAGAAGTTACATTTCATGTATATGTACGTTGTATATGACTATAATACAAATTTCAATTTAATTTCAATTTGATATATATATATATATATAGTATTAATATTGAAACAGCATCTAATGAAACAATTCCGATTAATAGAGGATAAACTGTGAATAAACACTACCTAGCACCACTGGCTGGCATTAGAAAGCACCACCACAAGTTGAAAAATGAGCTCCCTCTCCTCTTCCTCTCCATTATCCATGAGAGCAGGTTCTTTGTTCATGGCTGTGGTCGTTTCCGCTTCAGCAGAGAGGCGAAAGAGCAGTACCTTGAAGACATATCGCTCCTCTTTTATCACACCGCTCTGTTTCACTCTCTCCCCGTCCCGCACAAAAGCTTTTCTCTCCCAGGAAGGGCGGAGGGGGTAAGTGTGGGAGAGGGGAGGGGGGGGGGGGGGGGTCATCTTTTTTCAGTTAGCTTCAGGTTCACAGCTTCTCCATTCTCACGAATGACCTACTGCGTGTCCGTGTGGCGAGCGTGCTACCGATGGCGCCTTACGGTAACGCGCCGTGTGCTCGTCCACATCAGGCTCTGCTCTACATGCGCTTGGTGTTCCTCTCTCTTTACGAGTGGCCAGCGTAAAGGTGAAGGTGGACTTAATTTAATTATGTAGTCGTGCTCTACAGTCGTGGTGGCTTTCTCCCTCCGCAGTCTTATGCTCCGAGCTGAATTATCTTCGTTTGTGATGGAGATTAACCTCACTTAAAAGAACCTCACTTCAACATGAGCCAGGCGGCCCTCGCCTCCGCAGCAGTTCTGCCCCGTCTGCTGAGGGTTTGCACGAGATTTAAATCTGTGGTCAATCCATGCCTGTTTACAGGCTTTTCGGGGGTAATAGGATGAGATTATAACATTTGCATACTATTGCAATGCATTATTCATGCAGCGTCGTCCTCTCCAATTTGCAGGAGCAGGGCCTTTCTCCTCACTGTCTTTAACATCTGGGTGACCTGGAAGTTTCCCCCAGCGCCCATTAATCCCCTCCGGGTGTCACCCGGCACATGCTACCTAAACATCTACTAACCTGCTACACGCTCCCAAAAATGTAAATGTTCCCATTTTTCATTTGAAGCTCTCCCGCTTTTAAGTTGCATCCAACAGGGCAGTTCAGTCCTTCCCCTCCCCCGACCCTTGTACCTTTTTTGTATTTGTGGAAACTCAGTGGAACCATTAGCTGGTTTGAAATACTCATCACAGCAGATATTGATTTCAATGAAGGGAATTCAAAGATGGCGAGAGGAGAGGACGCCCGTGCTCTTGAAAAATATCTGGATCGATTTGTTTGGTATGTTTCAAAGAGAAAAAGATACAACTTGGCAGACTGACAGGAATGAGTGCGCCATCCGTCGACGATGTCATTGGTTTACACATTTTGGTGACTGGTGGGGCACAAAATCAAAGCTCAAGATTATAAATTGTCTCTTGTGCGGTATTCAATAGCCTGACGAAGGCAACCAGGAATATGTTATCATTGCTATTTGCAAAGCTTTATCTGTGTTATGAGTTAAGTTATTGGTTGACATTGTGTTTTATAAGGATTTGTAGTAGTGTAGTGAAAAAGAAAAACTCTGTCCTTTAATTGTAGTTGCACTGAAGTTAATCTACAGTAGCACATTAGAAAGTATAATGAAATTGGGTTTTTATTTTCCATATTAATGGAAGGAGAAGATAATAAAAACATTTGTATGTAGTTAAATGTTATTTTTCTGCACTAGTCAATGCACTAGCCCTACAGCACTTCCCTGTAGTATTTGCTTGTATTACTTCCTTTTCTTCACTACAAGTCTGTGGAAGTAGACTGCTATCATCTTGCAGGCAGAAGAGGTTTTTCCAGAGTATATATATTCATTTTTTATATTCATTTCTGCTGTTTGTAGCTGTTTAGTAACTGTGATCTTTTCCTGACTGAGTGAGATATTACCAGGCTAGTGTAATGGACATTTGCTGCTCTGTAGAGATCCCCGTGTTCTATTTGGAAAGGTTGAGTGCTGATCACTGCCGGGCATAAATCTCCCCTTACCAGAAAGCAATCAACACCCTGGTTACATCATTAACCAAACTTGGAGGTTTGCGAAATCCATCATCACCTCTACCTGGCGTGTGTGTGTGTGTGTGTGTACAGTCTGTGTGTAGATTGTCAGCCCTGTCTTGTGGTCACGTGAGCTCACTGTTGCTGCTGTCTCACCTGCTGAGAGCTCCCTTCCTGTTGTTCTGAAGGTGTGGAATGGTTCTCTTCCCGAGACACAACATGAGGGAAGGGCGTGTGTGTGTGTGTGTGTGTGTGTGGGTGTGTGTGTGGGTGTATAAGTGAGTATTTGGCTGCCTCACAGGTCCCAGACAGGCATCAGTCTCTTTCATTGACTCCAATTCTCTGACTGGCTGTCTGAGTATTTGATGATCTGTCTGACTCACCTCTGTGTGGTTATAAATCCTCCTCTCCTCTATTCTCTCCTCTCCTATCATATCATCTCCTCGTCTCGTCTCCTCTCCCCTACTATCCTCTCCCCTACTATCCTCTCCTCCTATCATATCATCTCCCCTCCTCCTCGCCTCTTCTTTCCTATCATATAATCTCCTCTCCTCTCCTATCCTCTCCTCCTTTCCTTTCCTCTCCTATCTTATCATCTCCTCTCCTTCCCTGTACTATCCTGTCATATCCTCACAATAATGTAAGTTCAGTAAGTTTACTTTCTCATGTGTCCTAACCCTCTTTGTTGATTTCCTCTGCTGAAGCTGAAGATGCTTGCATTGGATTATGATCCTGAAACGATGCAGGAAGTAGAAGTATTGTATAAACTAAGAATCCTGGAGAAATGGTCTTTGGTCACAGAGAGGAAAGTCCTATTTCTGTACACTTTGTATTCTCTCTCTTGACTTTTGCATCTCGCTAACTATTTGTGAAAGCACCAGTAAGGGGGACGTTATGTTGTCTGCTGGGACCCAGAGAATGCCTCTGAAACTGACCAAAACGATGCCCTTCACTTTTGACGATTTAATATATTTTAATAAATTAGACCTAACAACTTATTTCCCAAGATAATGAAAGCGTCATCTCCACCGTGGGAAATAAGATGAGCCCGAGCCGAGCACACGATGTTCATCAGTGCCTTACTGGTCGCGCAGAATCGCTCTGTTTTTGTTTGTCCATCTTTTTGCATTTCTCTGTTTTTGTCTCATGATTCAACTTTTCGATACCCTGAAGCTGCTATCCTCTGTGTTCACACTCTGCGCTTTATCATATTGTGTTAAAAACAACTTAACACCTATTACATACGCGTACGAGACACATTCTTGTACTTTTGAACCAGGTTTTGTTTGCAACGTGTTGCTGTACGCCACCAGACACAAAGCACACAACATGCATTGTTTTTGGGTATTATTATTTCATGTGTGTGAATCAATATCAGGTAATTGGTTCTGAGATCAGTTCTCGAAGGGTTCTCGCTCTGTTTCAGCCGTTGACTGCAGCTTCCGCCTCTTTTGCTATTTCACCTCGCTATGTTCTCTCCTGCCCCCCCTCCCCACTTCTCTGACACCTAAGAGCTTCACTTTTGGCAAAACAACCCACCTCCTCCCACCCCTCCCCTCCTTCCCCCCGATCATCCATACCCCTCCACACTTTTCCTGCACCCTATTTCCTCCAATTTGTATCTCCTCAGGTGCGAGCATGTGGGAGCGTGTGCAGATAAGGACCGCCCTCCCAGAGGAATGATGCATTATTCTCCGTGTGATGTGGCGCGGTGATATGGTTGAAGGGCTTGTCGGGGATGTGACGGGTCTTTGTTACCCGACTCTCTCTCCCCCCCTCACCCCCTTTTTGCTGCTCTTCTCCCCCTCCCGCCTCCCCGACAACAAGTCTGCCTCTTTTAAGAGCTGTTTGCTCTCGACTGAGAAGTCAAAAATCAGAGCCGTCGCTCCAGTGGAGCACACGAGCCACCTTCTAAAAAAAGATATATATATTCTGCTTCCTTGCTGCAGCTGAGACCACAGGCAGTCTTTTCCTCTTCAACTCAACATATGTGCTCTTCATGACCTTCTTTTTTTAATCTTTCCCCACCCTGAAGGGATCTTTTATAATTTGTAAAAAGCCAGATCCAGTACACACATTTACAGGGTTGGATCTGATTATATGCACTTTCTGCTGCCATGATAGCGCCTTGAGAAGTGCAATTTTAGCAGACAGTCAAAGTACTAAGTGAGCCCCGAGTAGCGGGACTGACAACAATGGTAGCTTCAAATGGTGTACACACTCGAGGCAAGTGGTAAACACTTCTAGCACACAGGCATTTGTACAGCATGTGTCCACACAGCTTTTTTTATTTGGGGGGGGGGGAGATGTTGTTATACAAAACACTTGTAAAAGATTGCTTTGCAGTCTTACAAGAGACGTAGGCAACAGGTGCACAAAAGCCAGAATCAATAATCTAATTCCCGAAAAGGGAATAAACACCCCGCACGCCGTCTTCGCTTCAACGCAATCAACTTTTTATTGCAATGTTTGAGTCCTAAAACCGTACGTCGGGGTTACTTTCTGTTCCTTCCTTGAAACGGCAACCGCAGCGTTCTGGAGTAATGAGATCGATTTAAAACAGTATTGGTGGTAATGATCTAATCTGCAACCTCCAAAGATGTAAAAGTTTTGTTGCAGTTACTGAAAAACAAGTTGAAACGAGATGTTCTTACTTGTTGGGTCAGTTAGAAATTCAACATGGATCATTTGTTTGTGTATAAAATGTTTGGCATTTAAAAACTGTTGTAAAAGCAATTGTTGAAGTAAAGGTTTTGCATGTTTTTTTTTGCATACTTGCGTATATATGATAATCATTTTAACCTTTACATTCTGCAGCATTGTAGTCACTTTAGTGCAGTCTGTGTGGCTGAAACTGCCGTGTGTGCAAGATGCACTCGCAGCACTGTGAGAGATGGAGGACTGCCGATGCCTGTAGCCCTGAGTGTGTTGCAGACCACAGAGAAGTAATTCCAGATGGATTGTGCTGAGGGCAGCCTGAGCCCAAGGAGATGACCGCGGCCTGTTTATTCCCATGTGCTCTCGCGCTCTCCACTCCACAAGAAATAGTGTATTATTTTTTTTTTTTCATCAAGATCATAGCAATTCTCCCGACCCCTATCCCGGGGTAAAGATCTGCAAACATACATTAGAATGTCAGACACATCTCCTCTCTTACTGATCCATATCTAGAGAGTCTCTCTCTCTCTTTCCACATACCACTCCAGCAAATGTTACCTTTTCATATATCTAGGCTGGGAAAATACATTTATTTTTTTTCATCCACTGCACGTGAGGATCTGCAGGCACGATAACCTTCGCCGGCGAACTGCAAATGTCACTTCGGCTCGCCCGACCAATCGCGTTCCTTTTTTCTCGCTGTGCCCGGGCGCGGCTCTCTTAAGGGGGTTCACACCCACGACTCCATGGGCCGAGCAGATGCGCACACGTGAATGAGAATGAGTCGGCGGAGGGCTCTCAGGTGTGGCCGGGGGGGGGGGGGGGGGGGGAGGACGACTGAAATGCCACTGAATACCAGGACACCATATCAGATGGAGCTCTGCTTCTTCTTCTTTATTATTTCTAATCTGAACATTTACTGGAGTGGTAACAATGAGTTGATTTTTTTTTCCCCTTTTAAAGCTAATTAGTACAGCAGGCTGATGCAGATGATGTCTCACGCGGTCAATTGTAGCAACAGGAAACAGTGTGGCTCATCAAGCCGCAGTGTGGGTTTAAATGAGACTATTGTGCACTTTGAGGCCTGTGGGGAGTGGGGATGCTCTGCTGCATGTTAGTGTACCTGGAAACCCCCCCCCCCCCCCACTCTTGCTGCTGTTGTTGCCAAAGGCGCGCTTACATTAGCCAAGGCTGCAGGTTGCCATGCCAGTGTTACACAACAGCCGTTACAGGGATGATGCACATGTTGTCGACGCGTTCATACGAAATATGCAATCGAGCATTTTGTTTTGTTCCACGTATAGGCTCAAATCTCTTCCTTGAGTGCATTCGGCTTCTGTGGACTGTCAATTCGTATCGCTCCCGCACAGATAAATGGGAGGGCGTGTCGGGAGCAGCGGCTGAATTAACATGTTCGGTGATGTGTTCTTCTCACACACGGGGAGATGGGAGGCCGGTTTATGCTCATCATTAATATTTCAACGGTCCTCCCGTGGAGTTATCGGTCCGTTCCCTGAGCCCTCGGGGTCTATCTGTGTGATGGAATATTTGAGGGACCCGGACCGCCAACATTCGTGACCAGAGACTATTTATTATGCCGTTTGTTATGAGTATTCTCGCCACCATTCTACCCCTCCCGTATTGGTTATCAGTCTCACGGGGGTGTATGTGCTGTATTTGCAGGACTGGATAGTAGTAGCCATTGTTGAAAAAGCAGATGCCGATCTGCAATTCGGCCAATATAATGGCTCGGCCATTGTATCCGTCGGGCTCTAGTTGTTAGCTTCTCTCTCCTACACTTGCAGATTAGACATATTGGTTTTAACCTTTGTAGATTGCACATAAGAGGGATTTCTCACACAGAACACAAAGTTTAGATTAAGACGGGCGATCCTGTACTTTTTTTTTGGTGATTCCATGAGTTATAAACCCCCCCGATCCAATGCCCGTTCGATATCCTCTTATCTGTATCTCTGAATACCCTGAAGTGACGTAAATAACCTTTTGATAACTTAACACCACCGAAGTGTTTCCTTTTCCTGGTTTTAAAGGCTGCATTTAGGTAACGTATCGTCATTTTATGAACTATTCAGACTCTTCTAGCTGCTTTATTGTTTTGCATTACTGATGATCTTTTTCTCAAAAAGCTCACTGTGTAAATACTTTGTACAAGCCAACCCTACAATATCACCGCAATGTTGAGGTATTTGGTCAAAAGTGTACAGATGTGTGATTTTCTCCATATCTGCCAGTACAACTTGTTCCCTCTCCTGAATATTACAACCACTCACTGAAAGGCCCTCACTGTGCTAGGACAGTGTGCTTTCCCAAAGACATTTCCACGGGACACGTGGCTGCTGCGATATCAGATTTGTGACCTGCGACCTTTCAGTTTTGAGGTCAGGGACTCAACCGGGGCAGGTCTCTGCCGCTGGGCTCGTCTGAAGACACCTCGTCTGTGCTCCGATGTCAGGAGACAGGCTCCTCTCGTGGCTCTCCTTATCTGGACCAGAGAGAGGCAGCCCATCAGCCTCGGGGAGCCGCAATCAGCCTGCTCACCTTCTGGGGCTGAATAATCACACACACACACACACACACACACACACACACGCCAGGAGAGGACGGACTGAAGAGCTTGCCAATCATCAACCAGGAAATGAAATATTTACACGAATGCTGAAGCATTGACGGGGGATATTAAACATAGTGTTGCAACACGATAGCTGCTCACTGTCGCTGTAAAACCCAAGATTGAATTTGAGCGTTGTGTTGACGTTTTTGTTTTCGTGTGTTTTCGTCCCTCTTTTGTAGTTCCTGTGTTTGAAGAACATCCGGACGTTCCTCAAGGTGTGCCACGACAAGTTCGGCCTGCGCAACAGCGAGCTGTTCGACCCCTTCGACCTCTTCGACGTCAGGGACTTCGGCAAGGTGAGTTAAGACGTTTCTCGGATGCCCCCCCGACCCATTTGGGTTTTCCAGCCTCCGAAAACGCCCTGCGCTTGAACCGACACTGTGATCCGCTCGATAATTATGCTGCCCAAGGGCTACATGCTTACTACTTAGAGACACGACGCTGCTTGTGTCCCTGACCGCAGCGGAACTGATGTCCTTCTGTTGTCAGACCAAAGAGCCAAGACGCGGCGCATGGTATCTTTACGGTGAGATGGGCTGACATACATGTGGCGTGTGTGTGTGTGTGTGGAAGAGTACTTGCATGTGTGAGTTCATCTGCTGCATTGCACGTCGTGCCCCCTGTGATTTACCCGGGTTTAAAGACGGTTCAAAGTCAAATCTGTCAGTCGCATTAGCTTCAGTACGGAGCGGAGAGACGGTGTAACACTTCTCATCTCATGTCACGAAGCGACTGGAGTCAGACCCAACTCTGCTTTCCAGCGGCGGCGGCGGCTCAGCAGCAGAGCTCGCTGACTCACTCGCACCTCATATAAGCTTTCTGGAGAGTTTTTATGGGGTATTCAAGTGGATTTTTGGGTTTATTAAATGGGTAGCCATAAGGCCAAATGCACAAGGTCCCTTTCCTCCCCCCCTCCTCAGGGAGGTTAAGGTCCTGGAGCACAGACATCCTGGAAGGAGATCGGAGTAGAGCTGCTGCTCTTTTGCATTGAAAGGTGGCTCAACATGTGATCAGGGTGCCTTGTGGCTGTGACTAACATAGACTCAGAAAACTCACATCCTGATGACACATCCTGGCCCGGGGATGTTTCAGGACCCAGTAGCTACAGGTGGCTGCTGGAGAGAAGCACATCTGCTCAACCGGCTGCCCAGCATCAGTGGATTGAAGGAGGAAGTTTGGATGTCAGATATGGGGGGGGGGGCGGGTATTGACTGGTAATCTGAGTGAATTGTTCCTCTCTCTACTTTCTCATCCCTTCGACTGCGATGTGTGTTTGTACGCGGCCACAGACGGATGATAGTGGGCGCCGGCGTGGCAGGGACTGGTGCGGTGGGAATGTTTCGGCTGATGGAAGGAACACGTAGAATATGGTGGAGGTGGGATCTGAATGAACTGTATCACCACCGCGCGATCGGTTGCAACGAGGACGTGTTTGCGGAGAGTCATCCGCTCATTTATCTAAACGTATCTAATTTGCCGTTAACCACTCCCCCCCCCCCCCCCCCCCCCCCCCTCCCGCTTCGGGCTGAGATGAGGGGGCTGAAAGAAAGACGCAGGGAGAAAAGATGAGAGAGGGGAAAAGGGAGACAAGGACTCATTTGGCAGGTTGTAGATAAACCACAAGACGATGTCTGAGAGTCAATGAGCTCGCAGTGAACGGTATTAAAATCCAACAGCAGTCAGAATCAATCACGTCGGCCCTCCGTATGTCAATTTGGAAATTGCTTTTGCATGGTGGCAGCGACGGCGGGCTTGTCTCGCCATTGATTTTCCATTAAGGCCAAACATCACATTATAATATATTGAATCGAGCAGATCCCTACTAATGCGGCATACATTTAAATAGTGAGAATGCCTCATAAACGGAAGATAAAAGCCGGCTGGTTCATGCCTGAAGTTGGAGTCTCTCTGGTCTCCTTCCGGCACTGGATTTGCTCTTTCCTCTTTTGTTGCCTTGACTTTCTTTGTGTGCACATCGGAATGCAAACAAAAGGAATTCCAACTTCCATCATATCCATCATAGTGCGGTATCATCCATCTCTTCTTTCCATATCGTTCTTTTTTATCACTGCTTTGTTTTCACCGCACACAAAGGGCGGGGGAACACGTGGCAACAGTATTTACATTTTGTGAATCAAGTTTGGTGCTTGGTGAGTGTTGAATACCAGCGTTGTTTCTTCAAATGTTGCAGAAGAGGAAGAAAGAGAACCAAAGGAGAGCGAAGGAGGAGAGGCCTCTCAAGTGAAAGGAGAGGTGGAACTCTCGGTGTGTCCCCTTTTTGAAAACGAATGGGTCTGTTTGCAAAGACGGAGCCCAAACTGTAGATTTTTAATCTCCTCCGGAAGAGTGGAATTAAACCGGAGGACTTTGGGGAGAGGAGGTGCGATGGAGGCTTTCGATAGCAGCTGCCTCTATAAACATTAATCAGCCCCTATGCACCTTTCATACCTCCAATGGCTGTCAGGGGGCCCCCGGAGTTCATCTCCCCCCTGGCCTCTGACCGCCATCTCTGCTTCTAATGATGCCTTTTTTCCTGGGTCACATGCAAAACAGAGACCGGGGCCAACTTGGCCCTAATGCTGAAAAAAAAAAAGTAATTGCCCCCTTCAACACCTTCCCCTTTCCAGTGGGGCTAGTATCGAAACAGATGGAGCACACATCCTGCTAGATGTCCTCGACTGATTTTTATTTTCATTACCCAAGTCGTTTCAACCGGGGTCACCCTGCGCCACACACAACATGAGCGAGGGCTCCCTTGTTGGCTCCTCATAACGCATTGTGGGGGGGGGAGAAAGTAGCTGCATAGCGCCACACTTCTCCCGCTCACACCCGAACCCATCCCCCATCATTAGAAATTCATTATGACATCATTAAACCAATGAAATACAGCTTATTACAGTAGACCCCAGAGAAGGCTTTTATTTAAACGCCTCCCTCCATCCCGAAAAAAACCAGCCGCCTCGCTTCCCGCTCTCTCCCGACCTGTTTTAATTAGCCACCGAAGGAACATTGCTGTCATTTAAATGAACATGGCAATCAGTTTATTTGGCTGTTGCCGTGATTAGCATAATTAGCCCGCACCTGTTAACCATCTATCAACAGTTTGGTAATTTTCCGTCTTGTGAGCGGAGATCGGCGAGGAAGGAAGGAAGGAAGGAAGGATTCGCCGTCTTCATTTAATCACGTCATTTGTTTGAAATGCAGACGGCGGTGCTTGCATCTATTTTCTATCGCACCTCAACGGCCTCGGAGTCCCGACTGACTGACTGACTGACACAGAGTGTCACAGCCATCCGAGGCCCGCGCTCGTCGACTTCACAGTACAGCGTCACGGTGAATGGATTTTTATTTGTGCGCCGCATCTGAATGGAACTTAGTCCCTCAATTTGAGGTCATTGTTTGTATGAAACAGCCGTCACGTGGCAGCTGGTTCAGCTGCCAGCAAGGCCGGGTTTTATAGCAAACTCACAGTGATGATTTGTATATGTATTTGTGATTATTTCCTCTTTGTAGCCAAATGATCCTCCTTTTTAACAGACAAATTGAAGTGCTGTTTTTGAAATCGGGTATTTTCATGGCAAGATATCGCCGAAATTTGGCCTGCATCACAGCTCATAATCGGTTTACTTAATATCGAGTACACAAAACACACCTTGAAACAGATGGAGAGCTGTAATCTGAGGGAAACCCACCAGTCCCCTGATTCGATTTGCACCAACTGCTCCCTTTTCTGCCGCTTTTCTTCCCCTCTCACTTCCCCCATCCATCTCTAACCCCCTTGCCTCACTCTCCTGCCCTCCCCTGCTCATTCATCTCACACCCACTCCGCGAGCGTGTTGTGATAAGACTAAGCCGGCGGCGGGGGCCAGCCACCATTGTGTCGGAGCGGCGTGATTGCCATTGGTGGGCAGTGTTTGATTACCCCTTTGCTCCGCTGCTCTGAATCCCGCGCACGCCGAACTCTGCTCCTTTTCATTTCCTTCCTGCGCTCTGCTCGGCTAAAAATAGCTAGTTGCTTAGCATCCACGCCCAGTGCTGCTAACATCTGGAACGTGCCTCAGCCACCGTTGGCCCCGCCAGCCTGAATGCTATTTACTGAAGTTGGCTTTAACCTCAGTCGGATGCCCTGAGCCTGGCCCTGTGCTCATTTGTTCTGTGGACATGTTGCACGCAACAGTGCATTAAAACCGTTGCTGCCTGTGCTCGGTTTGTAAGCTGTTTGCAGGTTTATGGCTCAGTTCTACATGTCTTAGTGAGGCTTGCCATGAATTATGATGCATGTACTATTTGGGCACCCATTAGATTCAGTGCTATGGCCTTATGTGCCTTAGTGCAAAACAAAAACAAATCTATTTTTTTGTCTCTGTTGTTCCTTTCCTCTCTTTCCAATCTTGCTTTGTGGGACCAAAACAGGAAGTGTTATTATGCCTCGCTGTCAACGAGTTATCTGCGGGCTACACCCCAGGCCTGTTTTGTCCCTTAAAGGTTGTTCGACATTTTGGCGAATCTGCACCATTGGAAAGTCACGCTGAACTATCTCCTCGCGGTGTCTCGGTGCTTGTGAAATCATTCGTGGCCATTCATTTTTCATGGAGGAGGGTGTGTGTTCCTGACAAGACACATTACACAAGGCGACTGAACGATGCCCACTCACTGTGGATGATCACACGTTGGTATTGGTATTGATTCACACTGTGGTTTTGGAATGAAAAAAACAACAACAACAAAAAAGCTCTCGAAAAGGTCGTGATTCATGCCTGTCAGGCTGCAGGCTGCAGTAAGTGATGGAGGGAGGTTCAAGAGTCAAGTGGCTGAGGGGTCACTTGGGTCAGCTTGTCCCCTTCCATTAGTCCTCTGCAGCAGTCCTTTACTGTCAAGGGCCAAGCGGGTTTTTTAAAAAGCTGCGAGGTTAATGTGATGCTTCAGCCGTTACAACTCTTATTTCAATGTGTTCACGTCTGTAGTTCCCCCGTGGGTTAGTCCATGTCACCTGAAATAAAGGCAGCCTTTGCCAACTTTATGATGAATTGTTACGCCTTTATTAGCATTAACTTTCAGGGGAAAAGGGTGTTCTATTACACAATCCTCCACAAACCAATTTCCTGGGAAAACCTTTTATTTCATTACCTTTAAACAGGGAGTATTGTATTTCACACTACCTTTGACATCTACAGTGTACTTTCTAGTTATTTTTGCAGATAACCTATGATCAGTCCATAAAATATGATGATTTATAGATTGAACTATCAAACAGTTTGACCCACACTTATTATACAGCGTTCTTCCATTGTGTTATTGCTACTTATACTTAAAGGATGTAGATGTCTCCTCCACTGCTGCACACCATGCCTCTTGATTTCATACAGTGCTCCCCTAAGAGAGAATTTATCTCCATAACCTTCTCTGAAAACGCAGCCAGTTTTGTGTCTTCTTCTTCTTCTTCTTCTTCTTCTTCTTCTATCCCCGTGCCCTCTTACTTCACGCCCTGTCCATCAGAACCCCCCGACTGAAGGTTTTTACATAAAGCCTCCAAGACGCGATCAATAATTCATTCCAAATGCCACAGCGCTGATGATGACATGAATTATAAATAGGAACTTCCTCCCCCTCCCCATGGTTGGACCCCCTTCCGTCTCTCCCTTTCCACGCTCCCACTCCCACGGCCTCATTATCCCCTGCAGCTCGTTACCGGTGACACCCGGGGAAACAGGTGGTTGCCGAGCAATAGCTCGTTGTCCTGGATTTTGTGCGTGGCTCGGTGATGGGGGCGATTTGCGCGTCCGCTAGGTGCCTGAGTTCACACCTCCAGTGACAGCAGAGATGAGATGTGGTGACATCTAGTCTCATTGAGCCCAAACTGTCCTCAGTTTGCGTGACGGATGTAAAAGCTCGAGGTCCAAATTACCCAAAATGTCACTTGAAGGAAATCCAAGTGCCATCTGGATTCCCTCCAGCTGTTCCTTGCCCAACTGCTTCATAGTTTGACTTTTTTTTTGTCCCATTCTTTGGAAGCACACTACAGTCAAAAGGGAGGGAACAACAGGAGACGTTTTCTTGTAATTATATACATTTTGTAACCCATCGATTTGACTTGGCGTCTCACAATTTGGAGCAACTAACTCTTGATTGCAAGACCTTCGTTGCTTTATGCACATCCGCTGTAATTATGATATGCAAATATCGATGCATATGCATTCATTTTCATAATCGCAAGGAAGAGGTCTCATAGTTGTTGAGATTAGGATATTGTTTTCTTGTTTCATGAGATGCTAAGTCATAATTACCCAAAAGAGAAGTAAGAATTCAAGAAAACAAATCTCCCTCTTGGACTGATTCTAAAATCACATTTTCTTGGAGATATGGATGTGTCTCCGCACCATTTGTAGCTCTACCAAAACTATTCTTCTGTTAAGGCAGATAAAACGGGTGCCATCCAAAATCAGCGGAGATTCACAATAAGCATTGTTTTGGTAGCGTTTCCCCTCTCTCACAGCTTCACAGTGTCCTCTAAATCCACCGGAAGAGAGAAGTGATGAGCTGTGTAAAAGCCGTTTATTGAACTTTCAACGCTCTGTGTGCAGTCTGAATCCTGTAGTGGAAATAATTGGCCTCTTTTGTTTTTGGGTGACAGCGAGCGTCAACCGTGGTGCCGCCAGACAAACTGATAGACGGAGACGACGCGCTGTGGCCCCGGGATCCGGGCTCAGCTTTGCTGGTCTGAAGCGGCGACTGCCCCAAAAGGCTGCCGAGGTGCGATCACAACCCTCTCTCTCGCCTTTTGGATCGCGATCACTGGAGGGCGTGCCTCTGTTGTTGGTGTTGGGGCGGGGGTAGGGCGGGGCGTCTTTGTAGCGCTGCAGGACTAAAGCGGGGGGGGGGGGGGGGTATAAAGAGGAAGAGCCCCCGCAGAGCAGGAGTCTCTGAATTCCTTGCAGCCGGTGTGAGCTCTCATTATTTCTCCTCCCTCCGAGGCCCCACAGGCACGGCTGTGATGGACAGGTACGTTCTCTGAGGAATCGCTGGCACGAATATAAAGAGGAAAATAACCAAAAAAAAAGGGAGTTCATCCTCAATCTTCTTTTTTTTCTTTGCGCAGGGATTATGCTACTCGCCCATGGAGCTGAGAGGCAAACCCACTTGGCTCATAAATCATACTTATTGTGCACACATTTTGGATGTGCATCTCGGTGTACACTTTGGATTACGTAATAATATCCCATTTACTCTCAAATTAGGGATCATTTCCCCAAAACCTTCCTTTGTGTTGTGCTGTAAACTGGTAGCTCAGCGCGTCGCAGATGATATTATATTTCCGAGACATTTGGAACGCGCGTCACAGAATGTCGAGGTAGCTTTGCCGGATCATCGGAATAAGCTGCTTTAAAAAAAACAACACGATTAAATCACGAGAGCTTCTAAATAGCGGCGTGTCACGTGAAAAGAGTCCTCCGTGTTTGTTGACAAGGAGAACTTTGCTGGCAAAACATTGCGGGGAAAAAAAACACAGGCAGATTGCACAGACTGCTCTCTGAATTAAGTCAGAATAATGTCTTTTTTAAGTAGTACACTGTCGACATTGGTATGAAGTGGAAAGAGCAGACAGATTTGTAGTATTAGATGCTCCGTCAGTTAGTCGCGCCCTGCAAATGTTAATGGCCCATGTGTTCACTGACATCAGCTACTCATTTCTAAGAGCTCTCAGCTGTGTGAACATGCGTGTAATGTTTCTGTTTGAATATTTCAGGAGACTGAGCATCACGTAAACATTAATTCCCAAGAGCATACTGGACATGTTGATAATGTTTTGACTATGTCACTGGAAAAAGGCAGCATGAGGTGTTCTTAGATCACAGATGTGCTTTTTTTTTTCAGGTGTGGTGTTCAGGGACCTCATGGCTTATGGACTTTAGTCTGTGCTGCATATTGGCCATCCTGAAGTGCTCCAACATAAGCCACCGTGCCCTGAACTGACACATTACAAACACTAACAAGAGTAACATTTGCATTTTGAAACATAAAACAGGAAGCGTAACCAACTACTGAGTCCAGCATTAGGCAGGCATGATGGGAAATGTGGGCCGTCCCTATCGCTGAAATACTAGCTCAAGCTGTTGGCATTGTAAGCTGCATAAACGAGCCTAGCGGCTAGCAGACTGCTGGCTGCAGAAGCACTGAAGTTTATTGTTAAACTATAAAATATCCTGCCTCCATTACATATTTTTGTCACAAGCGTTTGATAACCACATTTGTTGGATCATTGCAAAACATATGTCTGCATATATAAATATGATAAAACAATATTAGATATATTATATGTTTTTTTTACTCCCTACTCTCGTAATCGTCCCCCAAAAATCCCGTATCGGTCGGGCTCTAACTGAAACTCTTACCTGCTCCAGGGATGCTGTGTGACCTCTGGGGACCAAAGAGTAAATGTGGCCCACAACCTCACTCCTTTACACGGTCCAAACCGCAGACGCCCAAGTGAAAGCTGACAAACGCTGAAAAAGATGGTGTTATTTTGATAACACAAAAAAAACAACCAATGATCCTTTTCCACATCCATCCGACAGGTCCATCCGGGCACATAAACGCAGGATTATCACCTGCTCCGACCAAAAATGACCGATGGAAGTGGAAATAACCACTCAACCCCGATTGGAACATCGACATCTCTGTCTACGGCAGCCGTTAAATTTGTCATTGCTTTTTACACGGCCCAGTTCATCAACAGGAGCGCATCAAAGTGTTAGATGACACACACACACACACTTTTCACACTGAAGCTCAGGGCCATAAAGTCGCCGCCGGAGCCATTGCTCTCTGATTCCTCCCATCAAAGGGCTGTAAAATGGAAATGAGACTGAATGGATGACATGGTCCCTCATTACCCGCGGCATGCATTATAGAAGGTTGTAGTAACACGTTTGACTTGATGGCGACTGATAGCGGCAGGCCGCTCCAGCCCACTTACCTTTTCACAGATCCTATTCATCCACCCTCCTCCTCCTGCTGCTGCTGCGCCACCTTCCTCTGCCAGACTCCGCATCATTGTGGTCCATTTTCTCACCCTCTCCTCCCATCATGCTCTCATTGTATGTCTGTGTTTCCCACCGGATTTCAGGTTCTCACTTTTCTCTTCTCACCTGTGGTCCCTTTCGCTCACGATTATTGTGTTTTTTTTTACCCGTGGCTGTGGCTTGTGTTCAGCATGGCGCATTGGTAATTTGATACGGCGGATAAAAATAAGCTAGCAGATCCTTATTGTGCGGTGTTGGGGAGCTCGCCAGGTGTTACTGATGCCGCCCCCCCCCCCCCTGCAGGGGCCACTAAACTGATGTCCTCCTCCATGCCTCTTTTCATTTATTTCCCTGCAGGTGTCTCATAGCAGGTAGTAATGATGCACAGCCCCATATGTGGCCAACGGGGTGGACTGTCTGATGTGTAGGTAAAGGTGAAACTTTCACCACTTACGGGAATACTGTCCATATTTTGAGTATGTGGAAAATTAAATTAAAGCAGACACTATTGTCCCACATTTCAATAGGCAACAGAAAAGTAGAAAAAAAGAGAAGAAAGAAAGAAAGGTAAGGGAAATGTAGGTGCTCGGGGGACTGGTCAGAAAACTAATTATATCAAACGCACTCTACCAATCAAATAATACAAATCTAACATTCTTCGTAAATATTTGTATACAAATATTGTGAAACAAAATCAAAGCCACTCATGGAGTTTTCTTGTAAATAAACAATTACTTGATTATATTTAGTGTTTTTCCACCCAAATGTTTTTGTGAATCCTTGAGATGGAACAAACATGTTGAGAGCTTTTTCACCTGTATGATTAACCAAAAGCAGGAAACAAAACTGTGCTCCATTGAGCTTGTAGTGGTCAAAAACTCCACAGGGCACCATTAATGTCAAATATCTCCGTCTGCCTCGGCTGCAATTACCGGCAGAGCGAGTGCCCACAGAGCTACCTGCTCATCATCCCGGAGCCGGAGCCCAGCCCTGGACAAAGCAGCTCCTGCCAGAGACTGCATTATGGAGATTAGGGTGAGAGATTGACAAAGAGGCAGAGTGGAGGGAGTGAGGCTCGTTGAGAGCAGGCGAGGCTTCGGGGGGGGGGAATGAGTTTGCTTCTGGACGGTCCCCCAAGGCTCTATAGGAGGAAGGGGAGAGAAAGACAGAGGGATTAGGAGAGGAGAGATGGAGGAAAGCACACAGCGGGCGACAGAAGCAGGCTAATCTTGCCGAGTCAGGTATTCGTCTTGTCCAGCGCGCAGAGGTCTGGAGCAGTAATGAAACAGCTGGAAAAACTAATCAACAACAATTATGGTAATTGGGTGAGACGTCTGTCAAGCTAGAAAAAACACAAAAACATTCTCTTCAGATGACAGGATTTGCTGCTTTTCTCTGTTTTATATCATCGTACATTGATAATATTTAGATTTTTAAGATGCCATATTAGGCTCTGAAAACTTGTGATGGACATTTTTTCACTTAGACACTTAGTAATTAGTAATAGTTTAAGATGAAGACGCACAGACAGAGAGAGGTGGAGTGGGAGGAGTCCCACAGAGAAACAAAGAACCAGAGGTGATGCAGGCTGTCAGCGGGACAAAGACACTGCCAGACCAGAGGTCAAGTGTTTGACAGGAGAGAGAATGTTGGAAGGCAGACGGGGGGGGGGGAGATTAAAATAAGAGCGTAAGAAGAAGGAAAGATGAAAACACGACTGAGGTCGTAATGGAGATGAAGAAAAGATGGAGAGAATGAAAATGGTGTGGTGGTGGGAGTGCGTTTATACTCAGCTGGGCACCTTAGTGCCCCTTTGGGACCGATGGCAAGCTTACGGCCACACTGGTCCCGTGTCAGCCTAAATACGAACAATCAATAATCCCCTCAGTCACTTTCACCCAGAGAAGAGCTGCAGTGATGCACACAGTGCTGAGATGTCTGCATGTGTCTTTATGTACTGCATACATATTTCTTTTATGGGGTTTTTTTGCCAGTGGTTTCCCAACCTGAGGGTCTGTATAGTTGCACTAATTCGGGTCTTTAAAGATCAGCGAATGCCAACAATATAAGAACGGACGAATGATGTGTTGGCGTAACTATTCGTAGGTCGTTGACACATGCAACTTGTGATGAGGGGTTTACAAGTAGACATTAGGGCTGCGGTTAGCGATTCATTTTACTGTCTGGTAGTTTTTTAAATGAACTATGTGGTCTATAAACCCCCCCCCCCCCCCCCCCCCGAAATAAACTTAAGTGCCTGTAACAGTTTCTCAGAGTCCAAGGTTACAGTTTTAGGTCATTTATTTTGTCCAGCCACCACTTCAAACCCCAAAGACATTCAACTTACGTAACAGAGCAGCAGCAAGCACGTATAGATGCTTCAAAACAATTGTAAAAGTTGACTTTCAAACTAATCAAGGTATCGACTGATTGTCTCAGCACCAGTAAATGTTGCTGTGCTCGAAAGGATCACTCGGGGGGGGGGGGGGGGAGGAGTTTGGAACCACTGTTTTAGGCAAAGACCCTCCAACGATGGCTACAGCACAAGTGCTTCATCAGGTGCCACGCCGCAGTCACACCTTCACTGCTGTAGAAGGAATTCTTGTTCAGGTTTTTTTTTTATTGTATGTACTCCAACTTCCTCTTGAGAAAGAGAAACATTTGTTGTTAAGTTCAGCCCTGTGGGATTGGCACTACGCAGCATAAAGTGCCAAGCTGTGCACAACGTTACCGGCGAAAAGTAAAAAAGCCATCGGCTCACACCTGCAACACTGCTTCAGCATGGACTGAGTGTTTTTAGATGTCCAACACACACACACACACACACACACACACACACACGCACACACACAGTGGAGACTTTTGTTAGCCAGCCCGGCCCAGTACAGCATGTTTCCACCCTGACGAGAACAGTGTGGCCGTTGTGCGTGCGGCTGCAGCATTGTGCGGACGCACAACATGCGGCCGGTGGTCACACTGGATCGTATTCATGACAGAGGGACGGCTGTGGACTACCACTTAGCATAGTTCACTGCCAATGGAAGAGCTCGAACATGTGATCTCCACCACTGGAGTAAAGACACAGTTTCACTCAGAAAATGATGAATATTGCTGCTTTTACAGAACTCTTGACGGATCATCATTTGAATCAACATAGTTAGTTAAAAAAAAAAACATGTGGCGTTTGAGATGTTTCTCTGCTGCATATTCTTTGTCAAATGACTAGAGTTTGACGTATAATTAACGCTAATCCTTCATGCTTTTGAAGTCTTTTACATGCAGGTCTGAGGTGGGGAAAGAAACCTGGAACACCATCCACAACCTGGATGCTTAGTGTGACTCCCAGCAGGCGTGTGGGCACATTATGAAGCAACTAAAGGAACTATAGACCTTCCCTGAAGCCAAGTCTCTGCCACAGACACACACACACACACACACACACACACACACCCCTCTATTTTTTTCTAGAAAGAGAGCAAGCTGCTGTGCTGCACTGTTCTGCTGGCGGTTTAATATATCACCTCCTCCTTCTGGCTTTTCCAATATCACTCGGTTCTTATTGTTTTCAGAAGGGCTTTCTGAGCTCATTCCGTGCTGCACTGAGAGACGTTTAACGGCATCCCAAACGCCCCGGATCACTCTTTTCTCACTTCTTCTTCTTTGTAGGCTGTTGTGTGTTGAGTCTGGCTCCCAGAAATAAAATAAAAAAATAAAAAAAAGAATCATTCTAGTGCAGAACGTCTTATGGAGAGTTGTTTCCTCTTTCTCCCGGTGTGAAAGCATTGATCTTGCACCGCGGGTGTTCCCACTGCCTCAAGTTGCAGCCAGAGTTGAGGAGGCATGACGGGGGGGGGAGGGTTGATGCTATTACTCATTAACACAGGGGCTCACACACAAACACAGAAAGCACAATGCCACACATGCAGACGCACCGTATCAGCATTTAGTTGCATATGTTCACATAGAAACAAACGGGCATGAAGTCACACATTCACACTGTCTGACCTTTCATCGCTCTTGACGGGTCCCCTTTTTGACTCAAGTGACTCAGTTGAGGAGGACATGGTGTATTTGGCCTGCAGTGTGTGTGTGTGTGTGTGTGTGTCATGAGTGTGTGTGTGACTAAATGGCCAGGAAGGGGCTCTTTGTCCAGTGTGAGTCGGCCAGCACTGCTGCATAGTGAGCTTATGGACCCAGTAACAGGGAGTTGAATGATTTGCTATCTGACACCAGCGGCAGTTCGTAAGAGGAAGCTGGAACAAAAGACGGATTAACAATGATGTTGAATACAGACAGAAATAACCCCTTCACACTGTATACCCTCTGCTCCACAATGTGGCAGCCAACCACTTTCTTTTCTTACAGAATATAGTGCAACAAAACTGAAGCTTCGGCGATTGTCAACTCCCCGACTGTTTTCTTTTGCACCGTCATGAGATAGCGTTTAGCATGCATTGCACTTTCTGGGAGAACAAATGTAACCCACTGAACCCTGCAACATGTCCCTCTGTTTTCAGTGTCAAGTGTCACACCGTTTCCCAAATCACGGTTAAATAACGAGAACAGAGGAAAACGTCCCGGTGTTCTTACCCACAAGCCCTTTAGAACACGTTGACTCACAACAAAGCGTTGCACTGTTGCCCCCGCGCAGCAGCAGCAGCCAGCGTACCTTTTGTATTTCTCTGCACTTTGATGTGACATGCAGCGATATTTCACCTCATACGCTGAGGCGATGCAGGGGGAAGTAATGAGATTTATGTAGCCCGGGGAAATGACGAGCTCTCAGGTTTTTCAAAGTCCTAACGTCTTGTTTGTGAGAGCTGCCCTCCCTCCATCACTCCTGTATATTCCTGCTCCTCTCTGCTATATTATGCGCAGCTCTACTTGAAAATAGTCCAGTGAGTTTTTATTTATGACGGCTGAGACTCTTTATCCTCGAAAGACAGTTTGTTATATTTCTCTTTTTCATGAAAATAATCTTCCGTTGGTGTGGAAATTCTGAGAATATTCGCCGGCGTCGTCGAATGAAGATGAATCGTTCACAGCTGCTGTCCGTACAGTCCGTCCCGCTTATGTATTTACCTTTAGCCTCCGCATCGTTACACGTTGCTGCAATGTCATTATGCAGGCGGATGGGGCAAAGGGGGAGGGGGGGGGCGGCGACCTGGGTCAGCTAAACCCAGATAATCCGCCTGCATGGAGAGGCAGGAGAGGCAGGAGGCCCAGCGTATGCAGAGGTCAGCACCCACTGCAGCGCCACACATGCAGGGTGCTGTGTGTCAGAGGGGAGATCAGACGGGTGTCTCGGCAGCCCACGTGTGACCTCGACGCACTTGCCGAGTCACCTGCATGCAAATGCTTTTTTGATCGTGATGCAGAATGAAACGTGTTCCCTTTATGTCAGAAAGCTGCTGCTTTTAACAGACGTGCTGTGACTTGCGCGCATACATCCCAAGTTCCACACAGAGCTGGGCCAGTACTGGATTTCTGTGGTTCATACTGAGACAAAAATGATATAACAATTTTATTACAAATTCTTTTTATTTTTTAATCAACCTAGAATTTTAGATTAATCCGCACATCAATTCTTTTATTTGGAATGTTGACTATTACGAGGCTAAAACGCGACGTAATTAACTACGATTGTTCGGAGCTTCCGCACTGAGCATAAAGGTGTCAGCAAATCCTGTTTTCTGGAACGGACATATTCAAAACGTACACTATAGTGTACAACAACAGAGGCTCCGTAATCCAAACCAAGTCGGCAAACTTTATTCAACCGTGACAAAGGCAGCGCAGACCAGATCCACGCTTTCCATTCTTACCTTTCACAATAAAAGCCCTGTAAATATACACTGTGTGACTAATAAACCCTTTTGGATTGCTGCAGGTAGGAATAGTTTTGATGCGAAAGGGTATTTCACATTTTCGTGTTGTGTATTCGTTAACGCCCTGCTGTGTAAAGGCCTTATTCTCACCAATATACAGACATGCGGTACAATTGGGAATATCCTGGTGCATGATGGCTAAGGCACATACTTCTGTTCCGGGTGGGGACCTTTGTAACATGTCACAGCTCTGTCAACTGGCATAAAAAGCAAACATTTAGCATAAAAAAACACCCTTACGCTTAATGTAATCACAATACTGCACCTAAATAATCACAAGCGAAGTCTTTGGCATTCCTGTTGTGCAATTTTCCATGACTCAACGGCCAACATCCAGCATATTCCAATGATACATCAGCTGTATCGGTTGATTTATCGGCCGAGCTGTGTACGACCATGTTCTCCAAATCATCATGGAGACGTGCCGATCACAGGAAAGGACTCTCGTTGTTGTAGATCTTCCTCCTCTTTTGGGTTTGAATATATTCCATCTGAGCTTCAACTAATATTATAAATCCATGTGATGTTGTGATGCATTTTTTCAGCCACTATATACGTTCACCTTAAACCCCCCCCCCCCCCCCCCCCCATCACTCAGCTCGGGTGTTTTCTAGTTATGACAGTGTTTCAGCAGTGGGAAATGGATTAGTTACATTTGCATGCTGATACGTTGCAGAGTCATGATGTTAATCATGTCAGATGCTATCAGCTGTCGCCGGGCTGATTGCTGGGAGCAGTTCTCTCTCTCTTTCCCTCTCTGTCTCCCTCTCTCTCCCTCACTCCCTCTCTCTCTCGGTTAGGATGTCGGGTCGCAGGCCTCGGTGACAGTGACGAGAGACAAAGAGACAGCACACGTCTCCGACCACCACTGATTCACACAGCGGCTTCCTCTACTCCTCCTCTTTTTCACCTCTCCATCTCCCTTTACCCCCGGCTCCTGACCTTAATAGCAGCCTCTTTCCCGTGTATATAAGCCAATAACACACACACACACACACACACACACACACACACACAAAGAGTCACTCAAAAACACACACACTCGTACGTGCTCACGCAAACAAGAGCTGACGTCTGAGTGCTTTTTTAGCACTTGTGTACGTGTGGTCTCGTGTGAAAGAGCTGCCCAGGAGGAGAAAGCTCTGCAGAACCAAACAGAACTAACAGAACCCACATCCTCTGTGCGTCTGAGACAGAAGGCATGTATGTGTGTCAGGGAGAATCAAACCTCACACCCTCAGATGAGGTCTCTGGTGGGGTTTTTTCTTGACACAAATAAATTCAAAATCAACACACAAAGAAAGCTTTGGGTTGCCTTCTAAGGATGCTGGCTGTGGCGGTGGCGTGTACTGTGCCTTTTTGTCTTCTCCTTTCTGACAACACGTGTCTTGAGGGTGAACGGGAGACGAAAACAACCTTTCATGAAGCCGAAAAAAACCAAACATTTGTGGTGTTTTTTTTGGCAACAAATTGCTGAGTCCATTTACAACAGTGTTAGTCCAGTGCGTTCCCTGTTGGAAGAGTAAACACTCTCTTATCGGCAGTGCTGACACAGCAGCATCAGTGGCAGCTCTAAATCTACCGTGCTCTGAAACCACCACAAACAATAAAAGAAAAAAGAAAAATCCACAGTGGGACTCGGGTTTACAAGCTGCAAAGGAGCGGCACAAGTGTGCGAAACGGGGCGAGAAACCGAAGATATCTCAGCGCTGCAGTAATCATCGGACGCATTATTAAAAACCTGCCCTGCTTAATTTCGACTAATCCGGCCTGAATTGGCCCAGGTACACTGGGGAATTGATTTGTTGAGCCTGGGAGCTGTCCCATAAATTGCAATGCTAATGTCGGGGCTGAGCGGGCTTCTATCCCTGATAAAGGCAGATTTAATGGAGATATTTCACATGGAATCATTTATCAGGGGGTGACAGGCAGGCAGCAAGCCTCCAAACCCTAACAACCCCCCCAAAAAACCTACACACACACACACACGAGCACCTTGATTGGCATGGGCCACATCCTCTGTCAGTGATTGATCCAGGACTATACTACTTTATCTGCTCGCAGCAGATTCATTTGTTAACTCATTTTGTTGTGAAATTAGACCAAAATGAAAAAGGGATTAAAAAAAATAAATTATAAAATCCAGCTAAAGCATATTCATATCAGGGTGGATCAGAGCTCATTTTTGGCACTACTGGTCCGTGACTGTGCACAGACAGGGAGGAAAAGAGGCTGTGAGATTTTTTTTAAAATGCTGTAGAAGATGCATTTGAAGCAAGTCATAGATCACTGGTAAAATCTGACAGTACAATACAAATATGACTGTAGCCGAGCACAGGGAGGCATTGTTATGCAGGGGGCACGCGTGTGCACTCATGTCGGAGCAGTAATAGTCTTCCCAGCGAAGAAATGCAATTTGTAATCCTTTTGTCTATTGTTCTTCTCTATTCTTTTTTGTTTTTTTTAGAAATATCCATATTGACGTGTACAAGATGGATGTCATAGCTTTTTGTTTTTCATACAAGCACTGAAATGCTAAGAGTTCAAAAAGGGTGTAATGTGATCTGGCATAAACCGAATCAGCAGTTACATATTGTGACCCCGGTTCCATGAAGAAGAGCCTCACTGGACTCTGTAAGCCATGTGTCTTCATGTAAGCGCTCACTAAGAATTTGCGCACGCATGTGCAGCCCATCCCCAGCGTTCATTTTAGCATTCGGTTTTGAGTTAGTTTTACTTTTTGGACGTAAACCTATATTAGTTTCAGTCAAGTTTCAGCCATTAGACAAAACGAAACAAATTTCAGTCTACTTTTCCGTCAGTGACATTGTAGTCAGATTTGGTTACAGGCTGTGTTCTTGCCTATTGTGTTTCCGTGTTCGCATACACAGTGTCCATGTTGCTCTGCACCGATACAACGGACAGACTCTCATCCCTGAATCCGCTCATCGTTTTCCGATCTCTGAACTGTCTCTGTTGACCCGACAGCTGAGACTTATCGTTGTACAGAGCTGGCAGGGTTTGGATGTTAAGTTTCCCCAATGCAAGGCATCGATTACTTCAACTATGACACATAGTGCCAGCAGTGAGAGTGGCTGCAAAATGTCTTCAATAAAGCGTATACAGGTTTTTGATGCATGCACTTAAGCTTCGATTGTAAATCTCCCACATAAAAATAATCAATGTGCCGAAGCTAGATGGATTCAACCTCTCGCTGTGACTGAACCAAGATGTACTTCTTAGGAAAAAGATATTATTTATTATATATATATTTAGTTAGCGTTACCCTACAAGTCCCAGCATAACCTTTAATACTTGCAACTTATGTGATAAATAAGCTCCCATGGCAATAGTATATTATGAAATCTTAATAAAAATGTGTGATCTGAATAAAATAATGGATTTTAGAACAACAATACAGGACAATAAACAAACAACAAAATTGCACGTAGTGCCTCCTTTAATTCATCAGTCAGGCCGCTCTAAGCTTCGGGGAGCAAAGGTCAAAGGTTAGATTACAGTCAGGCTCTGAAACAGACTGCAGAGACACGCCTGAGGATGTCTTTGTTGTCCTCATTATGACCTCACCTGACCAGAGCTGCCATGTTCGTCTTTGTTCATCTCATCTGTCTGTTAATGCTGCTCCCAGGGGACATGACTGCTCTATGTCTCTTTCTCTCTGCCTCCATCGCCCTCCTTTGTTCACCATCCCCCACTCCACCCATTCCTGGAACTGGTGATTTAATGAAGAGCTCGGTCACCATGAATGACCTTTCCCATCCTGAGCGCCCTTCCGTTTTGTATGCGTGTGTGTTCATATCTGGTCAGATTTGATGCAGCAAGCTGCAAAATGTTTCTTACTCTTACACTTGCTGTTGCCGTAGTCAAGCATGGGGTTTTTGTACGCGAGACAGAAGGCTCATTGGAAGGAAATCCACAAATTCATCCTCGGCTTGTTTCCCTCTTTCTTTCTCATCAGAGGCTACTAAAGTTAAGATATCAATAGCTGTCATATTTCCAGGAGAGCTAAGTTACCCAGTACATAAATAGTCCTTTAATCAGTTAAGATGTTCAACAACGGGATTTTGATGCTCAACAAAGCTAACAGGGGCCCGGGGTCATCTAACTACCAACCTCTGTCTACCCTCCTCCGTGTGTCCTTTGAAGCGCTTCGTGTAATCTAACAGTGGTGTGGATTTGGCTATCCTGCTGTCGAGGTAAATGCCCTGTAATTGGCCTTCTAATTCTGTGGGATAATGAGACGGGAAGCGAATGGCAAAGGCCACGCCGCTGTATTTACCTGCAGCACCAGACAATTACGACACGTAATGCTAATCACAGGCTGGCAGGTGGGCCTTTTTTAATGAGCCCCAAAAAGGATTAGTCCTCACTTCCTACTGCCGCGGTGTTAGTAACGTACTGATACTTATTAGTTAACCACACATTTTTGAAAAGCCGGCCTTCAAGGTGTGGCGGATAAACACGACGAAATAAAATGATACGACCGACCGGCATTAAAACAAATATAAAATGCATAAAAAATACAACTCACAATAACGCTGAGCTTGTTTCTCTGCAACGAGACGGTCCCATCTGGGGGTAATGGGAGACAATGACACCCGAAGTGTTCCTCATGTCCAGTCTACTTCGTATTGTTTTGATTGATGTCACTGCAGAACATCCCGCTTCACAAAGAGGATGTTGGAAATGGAAGCAGGGTTTTCAGTGCTTTTGTGGCGACATCAGGATACTCGGCCTTGATTTTAATCCAAAACACCAGCAGAGTTGTTGTCTCAAACATACTTTTAAGGCCACATATACTGCAGAGCGGGTTTGGCACGTCAGAAATACTCCTGATGTTTAATTAGACTCCTGATATTGTCTGTTAAATGAAGCTTTCTTCTTCTTGTAGGTTGTAGGCTCTTCTTCTGTCTCCTTAGTGGGCCTTTCCCCCTTTGCAAAGAAGCTCTCCAAAAGTGTTTTACTCATTTTCGCTAGCTTGTGGGCTTCATATATATTAATATAGATATTAATGCACGTATTTGTGCTGATTCCCCTAATCCTTGACTTTTACACCCCAACACACCAGAAATAGACACCCTTCACGCAGTCCCGCCAGTCTTTCTCGAGCTGACCACAGAGACCTTCAGGGATCCTCAGTGCCACCCGACCTCAGCGGGTGCAAGTCTCCGAGGTCGTCCAGCACAGGCGAAGACAGGTGGTGATTAAAGCGCGACCCTCCCGGGTTGACAGCGAACTGTCGGATATGTCGGCTAGCACCAGCCTCTTTAAATTGCCAGTTACAGATCCTAATTTAGCTGTCTCAAACATGTCCAACAATTCATCGGCTGGGGATCCCTCTCAGGTTTCTCTGCTCTGTGGAAGGTTAGAGCAGGGTGTCGGGGTTAGTGGGAGGTCTGACTGTAGCCCAAAGCTGAGAGAAGAAGAATTCTCCGAGAGGTGGTCTGTCAGGCTCATTTCCACAGCAGAGGCAGAAGAGGGCAGAGTGAAGTGACAGGCGTCTCGTTGTTGTTCTGCCCTCTGGACAACATGCTGCGTCTGATGAGACTCCCTATGCAGGGCTCACCATTTTGCATAGACACGCGTTCATGTTAATACAGTGACGCACAGATGCATGCACTTGCATATTCAACACAACGACATGTGGACGCTTGGATGCACATGTTGGTTCTGGTTCAGTCAGTCAAAAAATGCATGGAAACGATCATACATATTCACATGCTGTCTCCCTCTCTCATTGTGTGTGTGTGTGTGTGTGTGTGTGTGTGTGTGTGTGTGTGTGTGTGTGTGTGTGTGTGTGTGTGTGTGTGTGTGTGTGTGTGTGTGTGTGTGTGTGTGTGTGTGTGTGTGTGTCTTTCTCTCATCACGTATGTGCATTTGTCTTGTGATTCCAGACAGATAATCAGGGACCGGGATGCTGCTCCCTCCAATCCAACCAATAGGCCAAAGACAATGAGTGAAATGATCACGTTATTGTATTATCTCTGTTTTTAAGAAGTCTTATGTTTTGTTTTTTTATTTAAAGTCACAAGGACGAACATTTTTGGTTCTTTTTAAGATGTTTGTTTTCATTTCCAGGTTTATCTCCATAGTTTTTTTTATCTTTTAAGCTTAAACATTCATTTCCACTGCAGGTTTTAAATAGTTTGTTTTCCTTTTTTATTACAATTTGGGACAGCTCTGTCTCTGTGGCCCTCGTCACTGTGAACACTCACTGTTGGCCTGGGACTATAGACATCACAACCTCCACATAACTACAAATACGCATGGAATCTGCAGCATTATTGTCACAATAATACATATTTGTTAAAATTCTGAAACATAAAACTACTTCTATATACAATAGGAAATGGAAAGCTGCAGTTTGGCTTTGTTTGTTTCCTAATTATATATATTGTATATAATAAGCAGTGTGTATTCCTCCTAGTATTCTGATATTTGACATACCAAACTATTAATGGAATCAAAGTTGGTTCAGTAGAGGTCCGTTTGATGTCAATTTCATCATCAGTAGGCGTGTTCGTCGGCCCACAAGTCGCAATCTACTGTGCATGTGTGGAACGAGTCCTCCGAGTGGACATTAAAAACAGAACTACCGCACGTCCGCGTTGTCTTCAGATGTCCACATACACATCCGTTTGGGAGTATAACGAGGCCGCACAGCCCTAAAACTAGAGATTACATTTTTCATATTTGGCTTACACTGACTAGTTCTGAATTATGTCATTTTACTGTGGCGACAATTATGTTGTTCCGCTCCCACAATTTGAACTATTAGCCTCTAGCTCTTTGTAAAGTACAGGTATTGAAACGTTGACGTCATATTTTTCGTTTCCTCAGTATCTTACCTACAAATAGGAAGTATTTTGTGAATAGAAACCTTTTGGTTCAATCTCTTATGAACCCAAATGTCTGTTGACCTCCCCCTGGGGTGTGTGACGTACTTCATTATGTCATATCAAACAGCTTCAAACCCCGACCCTTTGTCTTCCATAGCACCATCAGCTTTCGTGGGCTTCAGAGCCATGTTTATTAAGTCCATCCCTTAAATACTGATTAGATCGGACACCCTGGGATCTCTGAGATTACGAGGACACGGAGCCAGGTCTCCTATCTGCGCGCGTGTGCATGAATGAATTTGCGTCGGCTCTTCATTTGTTGCCGCGTGTGAGATGGTGATTTGTGACGCTCCTCCCGGGGTGAGGATGAATAGAAATATCTCCCTGTGAAGTAATAACCTCGGGCTTAAGTGCGACACAGTGGCCGCATTTGTTTTTCGTTTATTTTATTTATATATTTCATTTGTCCCCGAGAGAAGGAGCCATTGTCTGTGCAGGGCCATAAAGTGGAAATCAATGACAGGCTGTAATTCGCAGCCCCAAGAAACAACCCCGGTTCCATCAATCTTCTTTGTTGCGGTCAAGACGTGCCGTCAAGACATTATTAAGAGAAGTCACCACTCGATAGATGTTTTAGTCTATTTTCACGTTTTTTTTTTCTTTTCTTTTTAACGTTAATATCACAGCTCCTGATTGTTTAACACCCTCCTTAAGATGTGTCGAAATTCATTCATAATGCATGAATACGCTTCTCGTAGCAACCACAAGATGAAATGAACAGAAGAGCAAACTTCTAAGGCTTTCGTGGAGCTGCAGCGTTTATGCTATACAAGAGAAAAGGTAAAGGAAGTGTTTCTTATGATGCGTTGCATTGGGAAGTGGAGGCAGTTGCACATGTTGTTTACATGTAAACAGTGACGCTTTTTTTTCTAAATTGACTATTTCTTTTAGGTAAAGATTAGCTCTTTATACGCATTGAGCAATGGTATATTGTGTTAAACATGCCCTATGTTCATGTTCCCCAAACTAAGTCATTGGAAAAATCAAATCAATAAATGATTTTTACTCCCAAACCATGAAGTATACTTCAGTTCAAGCAATCAATTGTAGGATTCTTGGAAGTTAAACTCTCCTTTTCCCCATCGGATCCCTGTACCTCCATAACCGTATTGCGTCACTCCTGTTTCTTTCGAACAAGCTGTTCACGCCCTCGTTATGTCTGGGAAAACTGTGGCAGCGCCGCAGATACACAGCAGGATATGACCCCACTCGGGAAATGTCCTTGTCATGGAGCGAGTACAGAGTTCAACCTCACTAGGTCTGCTGTCTCCGGGGGAAACAAGCCGACACAGTATATAGGCTGTAAGATCCCCCCCCCCCCCGTCACAGCGATGGTCATCCTTCATCCTGTCTTTTCCCAGAGGCCTTAATGTGCCATCATCGTGCCGCGTGCAGCGACGGGCTGTTTGATGACAGCTGGTTCCTAATGGTCGCGCTCACATGGGAGCCAAAATTGAGTTTTCTCCTCGGGAACGTCCTCTTTCTAACGAAGCTGACAGTGCCGTGATTGCAGACTGGGCGACTCACAACGGGGCCCCGGGCCTCATCAGCTCTTAACCCACTTGCTGCGAGTCTAAATAAGCCTCCTTTGTCACACATGGGGCATACACAAACCTGAGGGTTATCTGCTGTGGCGCCAGCCTCCAATCTGCACTGAATCCAGCTGAGAACACTTTGTCACGTCTCCGATCTTAAACACGCTAACGGAAACTTTGAGTGTCACACAAACTCCCTACAGGCTTGTAAAGTGTACATTGTTACGAAATGTAACAAATAAAGACATAGATTTACATTTACTGACTTGTTATTTTATATTAAAATAATAATTTGTACACCAGAAACTTGCTAAAAACTTGCTAAAGTGTAACCCTTTTTCTTTTGTCAACCCTTTTATTGCAGCAACACATTGATCAAAACATATACAACAATTCACATTCTAGTATGTAATGTATATAGTATATAAACATAGAATTGAACTGAATAGATCGGCCCCCATTGTAACTGATACTGGATCTATCTGCGCTATCAGCCTGATATCCGACATGTCTCTTGAAGAATTCAAGCTGACATGCGGTGTGTAATTCTTATACAAAGGTTCATTTTGTGGGTAAAGAATTCCTTTTCAGCCAATTATTTTTCACAGGCTGTTGTAAACATCGAAGAAGCAAAGCTACAAAGCTTTCCTTGTGAGCTGCATGACAATGTGCTCCAAAGTGAATGGATACAGTGTCGTCCAACTGAACGCTAAGCTCCCCTGAAGCGTGTTACTAGACTAAAAGAATGCCCGCGGCGGTCATGTCTCCAACCTCTGTGAAGTGGACCACCGGATTCATCCTCTCCGCTGCCCGTCGGCTGCCTGTTTGCTCTCGTGTTGACTCAGGATTAACACATAAATGATCCGTAATAGGGGAATGATCTCCGTGACCTATTACAGTAATACAGCAATAAGACAAACACGCACCAGAAATGCTCAAACTCACACACAATTACACACACACACAGCACACTTTAATTGATTTGCCGGGGTTATTTGCTTTGTTGCACGCTCGTTTAAAAGGAAGAGTTGTTGGAAGAGGATGCTTGGTGTGCATGCGATGATGCTAATGGGCCGCCGAGTTCGTGTGTGTCAGCCAAGGCTTCGATAATTGTGTAAAGGACGTTGTGTGTTTGTGCATATGACACGGAGAGAGAGAGAGAAAAAAAGTAAACTAAATGTTAGCCATAAAAGTGTCGCACAGTAACACTAATGGTCTTAGTCAATAGCATGTTTCGGGAGATTACGTCGATTCGCACTCAGGGTGTAGCTCTCTATAACATGAAGGCAAAGCAGCAGAACTGTGAGTCACAAACACTAATGTATTAGAATAAAGCTGGAGAGGACAGATACAGTAGAAAATACATCAGGTAAGACAAACAATCAAGACAAACAGAGCAATGTTTTCCTGTGATCACAGTGCTTTTTCATTTTAGATTTATATTCTTTTGTGTGATGGAAAAAAAAAGACCAAACGGTGCTTCTTCTCGTTAGAAGAGGGAATAAGCATAATGTGACCGTGATTCCATGTTTTTTGGGGGGGGGGTGAGCCAGTGGAGGGCTGGGTTGTCTGTCTAGCATTAGCCGAAGAGCTAACCAGCCGTCACAAAGCAGATTATGTCAAGAGGCACTCAGCCGGACCTCGGCTCAGCTCTGGCACGGCGTCACACTCTGGTTGTGTTCTCCTGATAATCAGGAAGATTTAATCAGTCACCGTGCAAACTCCACATTTTCTTTTATCCCTTGTGCTCTGTACCTTTTCTCAGGTTTCCCCCTCAACGCAAGTAGACACGCACTTCTTTTTCCTGCCAAATCCTTTAGGAGTCAGTGACTGCCCAATTAAACACACGCAGCCGGGCAACAACGTGTACAGTTTGATGTGTGATATGAAGCCGATCCTGGTTGAGGGTCTTTTTCGATGCTGTAAAGCTGTGCGCAGGAAACTTCGAGTGAGGCCAATTTGTTCCTCGTTATTTGTTATGATGGGCCGGGGGACTCAGTTTCTCAGTTTTTCATGACCTGAGATATGATACAGTGTCAGAAATGGCAACCATAATCCCTCGTGGCGCAGCCCAACACTCCACCTGCGGAGGCTCTCCCGAAAACAAATAGCCCGTACTGTGGTTCAACGTAAATCTATTTCTAAGTGCATCATTTAAACCGGCTGTCTGGGAAATGCATTTCATGCAAAAATAACGGGTATACCTTGAGGACGCTGTCAGTTTAGGCTCATTAATTAAGACACGAGTCATGTGCAAAGTCAAACGACGTTCCTCAGACGTTAATCATCGCGGGCGACCGAAAAAATGAGTACGAGCCCACCAATCTGCACCTGCCGAGAGAACGATCTTCCTAAATAATGACTCCATTAATTACCGAGCGATGTCGTCGCGCGACGGCGCTCTCCCCGCACCGCGCTAATTGAATGTACCAATAATGGATGTACAGCAGAGAGGAAACGCTGCCTGTCTCTGGCCCACGTCTTATTCGCCTAAATCAAGTGTTTTTGGGGGCGAGACGACCAGAGATGAGAGAGAGAAAGAGAAGGGAGGAGAGCGGGAACAAAGATAGAGCGGAGTAAAGTCAAACTAATGATGGAGGCATCTATGTTTGATGAGTGTTAGCGGAGAGACTGGAGAGTGAGATGAAACGGAGATGAAAAGGAGCGAGTCTGAAGAGTGCAGCTGCACGCAGAGAATGCGAGCGATTAAGCAGCTAAGATAACAACATAGACACCCGGGAACAGGGAGTTCACACAATTAAGACAGTTGTGCCTTGCTTGCGGATCCCCCCCCCCCCCCAACATTTGATGTGTGCCACGATTCATTAAAAATGTAAACATCTGCTTATAATTGAACTTTTAAAAGATGAATCACTCAATTTGGAAAATAGTCAACAGATCAATTGATAATGAATGTAATACTGTCGGTAGTTGCAACTCTACGACACCACGTGGGTGCAACCCATGGAACCCATGTTGATAACGTGTAATAGCTGCAATGCTAAATTTGGTTTCAAGTTGAACCCCGTGCTGATGCCGCTCTCCGTTTTGAAAGCGTCGTCTGCAAACTGAAGCCTCTACCTCGGTACCGGCAGCACATTTTGCCTGGTGTGAAGGTGTGCTAGATGCCGTCTTCACAGTCATTAGAGCCTCAGCACAGGCGCTAATGGAGGGGCCAGCCTGCTGCTTTTCTGCAGGCCTGGTTAAAAGCTTCTAAATTGTTTTAACGTCCTTTCATTTCACATTCTAGTTTCCCTCTCATCGCGCCCTCGCTCTGTTTTTTTTTTCCCTCCCTTGTTTACTGTAGCGGCTTATCATCTTCTCTCTCATCCTCTAAGTCAGCAATTTACCTTTCAGCCTCCTTCATCTCCGTCTTCTTTTTTTCTCTCCCGTCCGTCAGCTTATGGCCGCATTGATTGCTGACGCTGTGTAAGATGCACATGCAATACACACCCAAAAAACGCGCCGATTCAGTGATATTAGAGCTGCTGCTACGATACAGCAGCCACTGTGTAGTGCCACCCGACGCGTTGTCGAACGGTTGGTGGCTTTTGAATGAGTTGGCCGCTTTTATCACACACACGGGGTTAATATCAAAATGCCAGCCTAGCAACATTAAGGCAACAAGCAATGCAACACTTAATGTAGGAGCCGGTGGTACCTACTCTTGGCTCTCTCCATTCAAAATGTATACCTGCTCTGCCATCCGTCTCGTCCTTAAATATAATACGCTTTTTTAAAATGCACTTTCCAGAGGAAGATAATTCTTATATTCTGGCCAATACGGTAATATGTATATGGTAAAATGAGAGTGTTCAGTATGGCGCCTGCGGCTCCTTTACCCGTCTGCGAGTTGATTTTATAGGTATTAAAACAAGTGGCAACCAATGGAGCCTGGACGCTAGGTTATCAATCAAAAAAATTGCCTTGAGGGCAGAATTTGCAATTTGTAGTTCATTGCCTGAAACACACAAAACCCCTGTATGGCCCTTTATATCTGAGAGGGACACTTTAATAATCTCTTTCAATCATCCAGCTCCTTTCTGTTTTTTGTGACTCTTTCTTTCTCCCGCACACCTTCTTTGTCTGGCTCATTTTTGCATGGTGCTACCCTGCCTCTAATCTTCTTCTTCTCTGACGGTTTGATCCATTATAGATCAGTGATAAAGTGGTGATTCCAAATCTCACCTGCTCTTCCCTGTCTTAAGGATCAGTCTGAAGAAGATCAATCTCCAGAAGTCAGTCAAGCGGGCCTCCAGGGCACCGTTCTGTCGAGCTGCTCCACCAAAGACACTTGAAGCCCGGCGACATTCTTAGTCCGACCGTCTCCGTCGCGTTCAGCAGCTCTAATTTGTCTGAATCTGTCGCAGGAGAAGACAATATTTCCCCCCCCCCCGCGGTGAAGTCATTGAAGTCATTGACGTTTTTCTCGATTTTGATCTTTAAATCAAAGCGATTGAATGCCATCGCACAGTGGCAACAAAAGAGGCCCCCGACTGCTGCAGTGTGTCCGGGGTCATTATTACTGGACGCTAATATGATCTAAAAGTAGAGGACACAAAGTGAAACGGCGGAGAACTGAGTCGCGTTTGATGCCGACGCCTTTCAGCTTCATTAGCCCGGCTCTATTACAGCTGCTGCCCGTGTGAATCAGCGCTTCGTGTCTCTGGGCCATCGTTAATTTCACACAGTACAGCTTGTACAAAAGGTATTAAGAGATTACCGTGGCAGAATAGATCACATTTTGCAAGCGCCCTGGGAAAATGGATTGTTTTTTTCCCACACTTTCATTTATCCTTTCAAGCTTATTATCGCGGGTTTTCTCATTATTAGCAAATTCCCTCCATTTGTATCACATTATAAATTAATATATTTTGGTTTTGGACTATTGTTTGGACAAAAACAAGTTGAAGATCTCATGGAACTGAAGGGGAACTGCAGTTGGGGGATGATTGTCATCTCTATAAGTGGCCCCTTTCACATACAAGTAGTCATGTGATCCATCATTAATATATAAATGATGATTATAGCTGCTTTGATATTGTCTAAATTATGGGCTGTGATAATATGGTGAACTTTGGATTAGTTTTAAAGCTGCTGATCAGATGACTGCTAGTGTTCCTTGCAGTGTTGCACTCAGCTCAATGATATCCAGATGTTTAAAGTGATGATAACCAATAGAAATGATGGAGAATAATCTAAACTGAGGTTGCAAAAGAAAGTGTCCCATTTCAGTGACGCATGTACAGAACTACAGTAGCATTTGCAAATAGAGCGCTTCAAGTTCTTGACCCAGATCTGATGAGAGAGAGAGACTGAGTGATGATCATTATTCCACACCGCGCTCGTCGCTGCTGGAGGAAAACGTTCTAATGAGGGTCCGTCGGAGGATCACGGGTGTAAAAACTGGCCGCTTGTGATGCAGACGGATACTGACGTGCACTGCCGGATTCATATTACATATAATGTGAGCAACCGTAAGACCTAATGGGCCACTCCAGAGTGAGATGTAATGCGGCATAGAGGACAGGACAGGACACGACATCGAGCATATACAGCAGCGAGGCTAATGCAGCATTACATCATCACATCAGAAGGACCGGAGGTCAGCACACTGGGAGGGAAACTATTGTAATGCTCACGACTTTATTCGCAGTAGATATATGTCTGAACACATACTGTACATGACGATTTTTTCTTTGGAATGTTAAGTATTTATCTCAATAAAAACCTAAAAGAGACTAGAACAGCTGCTGTGATGACAGAGCGGCGAAGTCCCGCCCCCTTCCGGTGGACCACCGTGGGAATTCAAGCGGCAAAATAACTTCTTTGATCCCGTTTGAATGTTTGTCAATTTAAAAGATCATTTTGCAGGTCGAGACAGTCAGATTATTTTACAACTATTAAAGTATAAGACTGAGAAAATACGTAATTAGTTGACAACACACCAAAAAGTCGCCTAAAGTGACGTCTCTCGCTCATGCTACAATGCCTGTGTGGTTCATAATGGGATGCATAAAGGTTCGCTCGTGTGAGTACACTTACACTTTACATTTTGTTTCCCCCTCCTCCTTTGTCATAGCTGCACCGTGCGACTCTCTTTTGACGTTTTAAACATCACCTTTCGTGTGGTTGGACCCCAAAGCGGTGCCGACCGGCCTCACAATGTGTCTGTGTGTTTTTAATGTCCTCCTTTCACAGCAGCTAATTGAGCCCTGCAGTGTGTGGGCAAATCTGCAGACCAAAATAACATCAAGATCAGGGCTGACAGGGAGAAGAAAAGAAAAAAATACAGGAAAAAAATCCCACTCATGCTTTTTGCACATACATTTTGTATTGGTTTCTCCTTTGATCTGTAAGAAGAATTCTCAGTGCGTTGAATGATTTATACTTCTCGAACTTTGATTCTATATGGCGACACACATTCTATATACTGTAGAGTCTAAATTCAGCTTTCCAAGTAAACACCTGACATCCACCTATGGGCACTGGAGAACAGAGCTGTGACCTGACAAGGTGGCACACAGAGTCCCGTATGGACTCTTGTCAGTTTGAAAGTCTCAGTCTCCCCCGTGCTGCTTCCCCCCTGGGATCACCAGGGATTCACCGGACATGCTGAAGCTTCCCTGGAAACTGTCAAGAAGTCCAGAAGTGCCGACTGCCCTCTCTAACCTCTGCACGGAAATGCCTCACACATCCTCCATGTGAAATTTCCAATCATAATTATCGCCAATTGTCAGGATATAAACCATATATGAGCACGAGGGAACCTGCTTTCTCTCGCTTCGTTCGTCCAACGGCGCTCCAGTTCAACACACAGAACGGCCTCTCCTCCTCCTCCTCCTCCTCCTCCTCCTCATGGAGGCCTCGCTGTTTGCACAAATTGTTGACGATATTTGGGAGAATAAATGAGTCCCACGTGGATTATTTTTGAGTTAAACGATGTGAATGTCGATGAGGCTGCTGTGCATTTCATTTCCGCAGCCTGAAAACAAGTAGCTGAGAATGTGCTGGAAAAATCCATTGTTATCATTTGGGGAGAAATTAAATATATATCTTATATATTTCTTTTTTAGCCGATCTGTTGGGTCAGATTCCTAATGGCAGGCATGCATCTGTATCAAAGCGTTTGAGGCTGTCTACATGAGAGAGAGAGAGAGAGAGAGAGAGAGAGAGAGAGAGAGAGAGAGAGAGAGAGAGAGAGAGAGAGAGAGAGAGAGAGAGAGAGAGAGAGAGAGAGAGAGAGAGAGAGAGAGAGAGAGAGAGAGAGAGAGAGAGAGAGAGAGAGAGAGAGAGAGAGAGAGAGAGAGAGAGAGAGAGAGAGAGAGAGAGAGAGAGAGAGAGAGAGAGAGAGAGAGAGAGAGAGAGAGAGAGAGAGAGAGAGAGAGAGAGAGAGAGAGAGAGAGAGAGAGAGAGACTAAAATAGATGCATGGCGTCCATCAACACTCTCCCGATGCCTGAGGCTGATTAACGTGGCTTTGTTAATTATAACGCCCTGTTCTGTGTGTTGCAACTGTTTTTTGATACAATTGATACAACTAGATGTAAACCCTTTTTAAAGTTGGAGAACACAGTGAGGGAATCCTCTAAAGGTGCAGCCAGAGGAGCACAGGAGCCTGCTGCTCAACCGAAGATCCTCAGGTATACAGAATACTTCAAAAGAACGTGTAACTTTGCACATGTTGAAGTAAGGGAGAGAGGAGGAGGAGGAGGAGGAGGAGGAGGAGGAGGAGGAGGAGGCTGAGGCGAAAAAAAGAGAGCCTCTTCAGAGAGCAGAAGTGGTTGTTAGAATGACTAATTTCCCAAATGTGATCCATCCTGTAAGAGTCTTTTATTGCGTGGTGGGTTATCATTACACACTCACTATAGATAGCCCTGGAATCCCTTATAGACCTCGCCAGCCTACTTTTTCAGGAGATTGGAGATTTGAGCGGATTGGTTTGACCTCCGACCTTCTTGTTTATAGCTTGCGTACGGGCATGTCTAACTCTCTCCTTGAAATACTGCTCTGTAGTCCTTTGTCAGTCTGAATGTGACCTTGAAGAGTGGTGGTGGTTTTCTTTCTTCATATTTTGGGCCACCAGTCGAGGTAAACCTGCATTATATATTAGCTCAGGGATGTGGAAGGGTAAGAATAAAAGCTTGTGGATTCATCCGTCTGCTGTTCTGACCACGTTCCGGACTCTGCCCATGCCCTGTCCTTGAATGTGGAGTGGTGTTTGTGTGTTTGTTTGTGTGTTTAAGTAGGTGTGTGTGTGTGTGTTTGTCTGTGATGGACTAGAATCCAAGCCGCTATCCCAGCAGGGCCACAGTAGTTCTGTCTAGCGCCAGTTATTCTCTCCTCCTCCTCCTCCTCCTCCTCCTCCTCCTCCTCCCGGCGTTAACGATCAATTCCTCCACACAGCCGGACTCCCCCGCCTCCCCTTTCCCCCCCCCCCCCCTGGAAAAGACTTGACTGTCAGAATAGGAGGGGGGTGGGAGTGTAAGCAGCGAAGCAAAGACGGATGCATGTAAACAAAGAGAGCGAGACTCAGAGTCAGAAGAATGACATGACGCATATCGGTGCAATTAAATGTAAATGGGAAAAGTCAGTGATGAGTCGCGAGTTGATGTGATGAAAGAGGCAGATGGATTTAAATGTCGAATGATAAACGTCGCATTGATTTCATGAATACAAAGACAGTTTGCGAAAGTGCGACACAAAACAATCTGTCACCACTTTCTGTCGTTCAGCATTTATCATTTACACTCGATTCCAATTAGCATTCAAGTTCGAGTGACGAAAACAATACATGTTTTATCGAAGACTTTAATGACTTTTTCTTTTAATTCATGCTCACCACCTCAACTTTTCTGATTGAAATGTATTAACCCCAGTGAGGGAGTGTGTTGTTACAGTAGTGATAGAGTCCCAACAATCACAGGAAGGCCTTTTTTAAATAGAATAAAGTGAAAGGTGAGTGAGGTGTTGGATTTTAGTTTTGGGGTCAAAAGAATCATTTTGAAAACTGTCTGGGATCTAGGAAAATGTGTAAAATCACATTTATTTAAAGCATTTAGTTTCTGTGCTTTTCAATTTCTCATGAGGAGAGTAAGCAGAAAAGAAGAGTTGTTTTGGCTCGGTGCTCACTCTAATCACCTCCAGTCCAAATGCTGCTGCTACAACACAACGTACCGGACATACACACACCAAAGCCTCCACCATCAGCACAACCACACGCACACACCTGTCTCTGACACACACGCTCCCCATCCGTCCTCCCACACCTTAATGAGGAAGCTCATTACGGACAAACAAGCCGCTGCTCCTCTGAATCAGCAACTAGGACAGCTCTGCTGGTCGGCCGAGCGCGGAGCCGCCGGCTGAATATTTTATCGATTCTGCAAGTCCAGCTGTTGATCCGTCTTGTGTACTCGTGTCATTAATATAGTGTGCAGAGAACAAAGCCCCGTGTCCTACGAGTTCATCAGGTCGCATTCATTGTTAAGTGGCTGCTTTACCACGCCGCCTGCTGCTTGCGGGTTCAAGGCCGTGTGTTCACACTTAAAGTTTATGGTGTGTGTGTGTGTGTGTGTGTGTGTGTCAGTCAGTCAGGATGAAGAGTAACCTGCTATGTCAAACGCAATATCCATAGACATTAGTCAGAATTTAAAATCCCTGATAAGCAGTAATATGTGCACGCACATGGAAAAGGCATTTGCATGTCCTAACATCACATTTAACTGCTGTTCATTCTGCAGGTCAATCGCCACGTAAACTACCGACAGATACCGCTGGTAACTGAGCCCTCGTTAACACAATTAGTTTCACCTGTTCCTCACATTTGCAAGCGGGAATATCATTAAAGGCCCTGCTCGTCCACACAGGCGTTTTCAATTACCACGGCTGATTAGTCAGGATAGTAGGGCGGAGCTATGCTTGGAATTGCATGATGTCACACAAGTAATGGACCAATAAGAATGCCGACAGGGTAAGTTGTAACAGGTAGAGGTCTAATCAAGCAAGTGGAAGCACCTGTGTGGATGTGGTATGTGTGTGTGTAGGGGGCTCTTCAAATACTCTGACATTGTCTGTTACTTCATTGTAGAGCTGTAGCAATTAGAGGATTCATTGATTAGCCAATGGACAGAAAATGTACTGGCAACATTTTAATAATTGATTCATTGTTTCATGATTTTCCAAGCAAAAATGTCAAACATTCGACAGCTTTCTCCAACAGACAATTGGAGAATTGTCTGTTTTTCCTTGTTGTACGTTATGATGAATGATGAAGTTGTTTCCAGAGGGTCCTGCGATGCTTCAGAGGTCAGCGCCCACGTGTACGTTTCCCCTTCCTCAGCCTCTTTTTGGTCATGTGGCAGTCAGCCCCGTTTCTCATCAGAGCTGAATACACAACTTCACATTTGGCTGATCCCATGGGACATCTTATGTAGAGTATGACACATTATAATGTGCCCATGGCTTCTGTGAAGTTGGACTAAAAATAAATGGAAAAATGTGCCACACAGAGCACATTGCTACAAATAATAAAAGTAAGCAGTGCATTTTTTTGCACATGAATCTGTAGGCTGTGACTCTTTTCTCTCCTTCCTTATTATTTCTTCTCCCGTCTCTGCTTTCCACTCAATAGACGGACAAAGTTCCTATTAATGAAATGCGTCATTGATTAAAAACCTTCCGTTAACATCATCATACATTTTTATGCTCAGAGTATATCGAAGTGAATGCTCAATTATATATCATCTAAAAACTTTTTAGAACATTTTCATCAACAGCCCCTCGAACCAAAAGGCTTTTCAAAATATACGGTTGTTTAAAAAGAATAAAAATACAAGAACCTTGGGGTGCAAAAAGCAATCTGAGAAGCCAACAGGAGTACCCAGAATTGCAGCGAGTCCTATGTTGTGCTTTTAGAATACTCGCTGTCAGCTCGGCTCATTTGACAAGCAACAGCGTTTCCTATTTTACTTTGGGGACCGTGAATGTGAACGAGCAATCCCATGAACGTGATTGCTTTAAGCGTATGTGCAATATTTCTGCAGTCACGCTTGTGAGTGTGAATCCACGAGCTTGGTGTGCCGAGGCCGAGGTCTAGCCGAGCTAATGAAGTTTCCCCCTCTAATATAATTAATTACAGCACTTATCTGACCGGACAAAAGCCCCAGCCCGATGGATTATAATAGGATGCAACATCTTGGCCCTGGATGGCCGACTGGGAAATGGATCATGATTATCTCCTTGTTAGAACAACAGAGACGCACACAGGCCCATCGCCTTATATCAGATCAATTAGGAGCAGGGCTCACTCCCCTGCATTGCTCCATATCGTGACGGCAGCACCATCCAGACTGCAAACAAAAACAACAGAATTCTGCCCTCATAAAAGAGCCATATGTTGTTTTTATTTAGGTAGAAGGAAATGGCATTCCTTTGTAGAAGGCCAATGTCTAGTCAGAAAATCAATCGCGTGCTTGAACCCTACAGAATAGGACCTGTGAATGCTTCTCCGCTGTCCTCTTTGATTTCATACAAAGTCAATATAGGAAGACGTGAGTAGCCATGAACAAACGTGGATTTGCTCTAGAAGGCGCAAATTGAAACGCAGGCCATCCGTGCGAGCTAAACGCGTTTCAACTCGAGCTTCTCACTCTCTGACTGTGCAGAGATGAGAAGAAAATCATAGAGAAACTGGAGCAAATATTAGGGATGCACTGATCCGACTTTACAGACCAGATGCCTGGGCTTTGGGTATCGGGCCGATTCCCAAAGCCCAGAGTACCGATCTGATTGAATTGATAAGCCTCACTGAGCGGAATTGACAGGGATCCTTCTTCTATCTGTAAGACAACGTCAGGCTTGACTTAAACATTCCTAAACATTTTAAAACAAAATGTTCCAATTATATACACCGAAACATCCTAATAACCGTCTACCTTCTAACTTACCATTCAAATCATTCTGTCGGGGTCACAAACAACCAATGCGCCGACAGTACACACGTCAGCTGTTAGCTAGCCGCGTCAGCTCAGACTCAGATTACAGTTTTTCAATTATTTTCCTCAAGTTCCTCTTTATTTTCTTGTCTCTATATGCTCATGAACTTAAGCCACGCAGCTTTGGGATAAACGGATATATATCTTTTTGCTCAAGTCCCCAAAAATTGCCTCGTGGTGCTTCCTAGGGTGAATTTGCGTCTCCTTGCACCTTTTACATTGACTTTGTATGCAGTCAAATTCACTTCTTCCTAAAAGCAGCTGTGGTCTTATCAGCATTTCATCCCTTGACAGTTGCAGTGGTTGGTTGGAACCGTGTTGCATAGTGTCTGTAACACCCAGCAGCTCTGACATGACAGCTTATTGAGGTTTAATACTTCTTACAGTGTACGGCTTAGCAGCCAACAGCAGCTTCATGAAGTTGGCAACCAGAGCCTATCTGTGAAAACCCAATACCATCCTCTCCCCCACCCCCCCACCCCCCCACTGGCTTCTTTATCTCCCACTGCCTGACACTCTCCATATTCCGACACTAAATTACTTCCCCCTGCCTCTGTGATGGAGGAGTAAAAGAAAACGATAAGTCCGAAAGGCGTGAATTTATATGCTGTATAAATGGCAGTTTCTTAAGGGATCCTTTCAACCCGAGCCTTCTGACAGACTGGAGAAACGACTCTTTAGGGTCCTGTGAGAGCCGATAGGAGGAGAGGGATCTGCACGGGAGAGTGTAGCATATATTTACTGTTTTCATCATCTGTTACTATGTACGCACGGCTCACTTTAAACTCTGTGTTTCGGTTCAATAAGTACTGTATACTGTCGGCGGATACGGTAAAGATCTGTAAATAAAATATTCCCAACTGCTCATCCTTCAACTGTTGGAAGGGAAACACGTGTGTTTATGAAACATTGAGACAGGAGGGGTAGTTTATGAGAAATATAGAGTGCAGAAGTTTCCTGTAAACATCTTCCTTTGAACAGAGCAGTATCATGGATGCAATCTGAATTCAGCATTAAGCACCTTTAGCTTAAATATTTCTAAATGGTTTACATTGGTTCAGTAAAGAGAACAATTCAAGGTCTTATATTAGAAGTCTTTTACTGCTACCGCTCTGGCCATAATTCATCAAGTAGAGGTTTTGGGGTATGAACAGATATAGAACACTGACGGCGGTAAAAGTGTATACAACATGCACACAAATCACATTTTGAAGGGGTTCTTTAATTGTCAGATTTACATTGTTTTCCTCTTGCTGTTTGAGTCGACGGCGGTTTTTGCTCCCTCGCTTCAAATTTGCATATTCTGTGTTGTTTGGTAACCTCCAGTCATCACGCAGAGACATCATTTGTCTCCCACACAAACACCACAATGACTGGAAAAACGATGCCGCTTTGTAAAAGTTAGATGAATAAACAACACTCGCGGTGTCATTTTATTCAGTTAGATTCTTTCTCGCACTCATTTGCAGGGCGCTGCTCAGTGGTTTTGGATCCATGGCTTGTTGCACCCTTGAGTTGAATTGAAGCCACCCAACCGTACGCGACGAAAAAACTGTATTTTCTTTCCGTGCGCGCCCGAGAGGCAGTCAGTGAGCACACCGTGGTCCCATTAGTCTGCATATCAGGTCCTCTGCAGTTTTTTTTTGAGTTTTGAGTTGAGCTAATCAGCTCGATGTCGCGACAACAAAAATCACCGGCTAACTTCCGGTTGAAAAGCCCCTTCCAGACGCATCCGATCGAGTGCAATCATTGATGTGACCGCGTTCGCATACAAACAACCCAGTGTAGTGAGTGAAATATGAGCAGGATGTCTCTATCGGGGTGAAGCGCTCTGTCAAACGGTGCTGTTTTATACCGCTAGAATTAGCGGTGCATTTGATCAAAGGCAGAGCAGAATCAAACCCATTTTTTTTTCTGGGAAATTTGGAATTAAAAACAGGCAGCTTCATGCACTTTGTGGCTTCTTTTTGTTGTTCATATACGTTCTGAAGGTTTCTCCTCTATGATTCATAAAAGGTTTTGTTGGTGGCCTGCAGAGCTCAGATGACTTTGCTGCAAAATATTTTTTAATTAAATCTGTATTAGTCATCAACACACGCCCAAATCCGGTAAAAAAACGTTTTTTCTATTTATTTCCTATTTATGGTTCAGTTAACGTACAGTCACCAAAGACATCATTTAGGAACGGTATGTTTCATTTATTTTTGATTGAATGCTCAACAATCTTTGAAGTTCTTGCAAAAGAAACGTGTATTTTAGACTGGTTATAATAAGGTTATAATAGAAACTGTCATAAGATTGCACGGCCAAGGACAGATCTAAGACGCATTTGCACACATTTATAGCTTTGTGAGTGTCACACCGTGTGATTTAAGGATTAAAAAAACCAAAACATTAGTAGTTGGCAGGCAACAAGAAAGATCAAAAGTGTATCTGGGCCCATGTGATCGAGAGAAGATTCAAAACCTCCATTCCTTATGTCCGCAGAGGACGTGAACAAGGAGTGTCTCGTTGCTTCAAAGATCCCAGAAGGTGTCTCGTAAAGACAGTATTTAGCTGTAAACCCGTTTTCACACTCGACCCCTGCGTTCACCTGGCTGCACACTGAGACACTCGGCTTGGCCTCCGGGGGCAGCGGTAACGGGGAGCAGCTGCCTCGTTGCGACCCCTCGGTTCTCCTGCCGTCTGTCTGCGGTGGTTACTGCTGGTCACCACCTTGCTGCAGATGCACAGGCACATAGGTGTGAGGTGTAGCACGCTGCGGGCTAGAGCCCCCGCCCACTCACATGAATACCAACCAATGTGGCCTGACAGGCTCCACCTCAGTCTCCAGGGCACCAGCGTAGAATCATCTGGGTGACGAAACTTAAGCACGCTCCTTGTTCACGAGTCTTTTTTTTATATAATGCTTCTCCAATGTTCCTTCAAATAGAGGATCTAAGGATATAATGTGTTGAATGCTGTGCAGATTTTAAGCCATCTGAGGCAAACTTTTGAACTATATGCATAAATGACCAAACAACAACAGAGTGACCACCGACTGTACAATAAATGGATGTAGGTCTGTGTACTGTGGTTTTGAAGCTTTGAGTTTGGCACTTTGGCTGTTACCATTTATTTATTTTTTTAAGCCAGAACGGAGCATATTTGGAAAAGAGGGAAAGAGCGAGGCCCGCCGCGGCCATGGACCATAGCATGACATTCCTTAAGTTAACAGCTAATGCTAGGTTAGCTTAGCTTAATTTTGGTTTGCTAAAAACAGGCTTATTTGCAATGTACTTACTGGAAAAAAATGTATTCCCAAGAGTGTTTTTTAGCACATCAAGCTAAGCTTAGGTAAGGTGACCTCACCTAGGTCCGTTTTGGACGCATTTTTCAGCCCAGGAGGTTTGCCGCCAGGGGTGGACTGGGGGAAAAAAGTGGCCCAGGAGTTACTGTCAGACCGGCCCACTCAATACACGGCGCGCTGCCCACTCAATGATTCACACGTATCGACCAGTCAGTGGCCTACTTGGAAAAATACCCATACACTTAACATTATTTTGGATGATTACAAAGAAATTACATCATATATGTTTTTTTTATAACATTTGGATCCACCAATTTGCCTGGATGGACACATGGAATAAAATGATACTGGCATGGTAATTGATAATTGTTTAAGCTTAGATATTTAATCTTCAATGTTTGCAGTCAAAGCAAAACATAAGAAGAAGAAGAGAAGTGTAGAAGAAGAGTAACGGAACTACAAGCATGAACCCGACCCGTGGGCTCTCGCGCGCCCCTTTCATTGAGGCAGAGGTACTGTTTGCCTCCCCTCTGTGCTTCTTCACTGCGGTTTAATGTCAGATCAGCAAGACTAAATATGTTCTAGACATACGTGAAATACATGACCTATTCTATGGAAAGAAAGGACATGTAATACAAGTGTCTACGAATATTACAGTGGTGACAAACAATGATGAAGCAAAAGACACGCGCTCAAGCCAGTTTGTGAGGGATTGCGCAATCTGAGGTGAGGCACAGTTCGTCGCTGCCTAGAGAAATATTATTCATTTTATTTTATCATTATTTTATTTTTACTTTTCATGATGGCAGGTGAGGCTCTGCCTCCCCTGACCGCACGTCCCTGGGTTATACGTATAACTACAGAGCCTTAAGGAATGAATGTCAGCAGAGAAAGACCACACAATAAAGAAACTGGAATCAGAGGGTAGAATTAGTATGAACTATATTGTAGAAATGAACAGAACAGAACATACGATGGGGTGTGAACATCAGTGGTACCAGTAGTGTTGCATGCTGGGTGCCGGTGCCATGCTGCCGGCTCGCGCTCAAAAACGGCTTCGTCTGCGAGCGAGTGACGCAAGTGTTGAGTAGGCTAGAGTGATTGACATTTAATAACACGGAAGAGATTAGATGAGTGAAGAAGATGGAAACCATGAGTGTGAATACAGATCGCGAGGAGTAGTGTAAATGTCAGTCAGTGATTATTGACTTTAGGTATTAGATTCAATTTAACGTGTTCTGTGAAACATAGTATATAGTCGGGGCCGGCGATGTCAGAGGGAGGGCCGGTTGGTGATGGACGTGGGCCGGTATTGGACCAGCCCAACCCTATACTACTATATACTGCAGCCTCATGAAGGAGATACTAGCTCCATTTTTTTGTGCTGAGCTCTACCACAATAAGCCAAAGCCTCGTCCTTCACCACTCATCCCCCCTCCCTCCCCCTCACTTCACTCCCACTGCTAATGCATGACCTGCTGGAGGTGGTTATGTACAGTATGTATCTGAGTGTTTATCTACGGGGACAAGGCATCATGGGAACAGGCTGCTTCTCTCTCTCTCTCTGCTTCATTTGAGCGAGTTAAACCTCGCGGAGGCTCCGATGTAAACCTCCTCTCACCCCACAATTGGCTCAGTGCTTATACGCCATAGAACAACATGACTCTCCAACGCTCGGGGGAATAGCCGATGTCGCCACACTTCCCTGACACTGGATATACCGACGAACTTATACCAACAAAATGTAATCTCCCTGTATTTTCCTTCAATTAAACTCAATTACCTCCCGTGGAGACCCACTTCAGGTTCGCTTAGCGAGTGTGTACATTTCTGTGCAGCTCCTCGGCATGTGAGAGTCAATGTGAGATGATGTTTGATAATGCTCTGATTAATATTGCATGGCTCATCTCACTTGACTATTAATGTATTCCTGCTCGCTTGTATGGTATCTCTGCGGCCCATCTCTCAGGCGGTTCTGCTTGTTATGCTGGTCCCGTGTGTGTGTGTGTGTGTGTGTGTGTGTGTTGGTGTGTGCTCAGAGGCCACACACAGCAGATAAGATCCCATTCTCAGGCCCTGTGTGAGTGGCAGTGAGGGGACAGCAGAGGGATGAAAGAAAGCGTCGGGCCACCCCAGTCCTTCTTATCAGACACTGAAGAAGAGAGGCTGCTGGGTGAAGTAGACACAACAGTACAGGTATAGATAAAGTCAAACTTATCCAAAATGGGATTCTTTCTTTTAGGGCTAAGTCAATTAGTCGACTCATCGTTCGTTTTGGTCTTAGTCGATTAGTCATTTTTTCTGCTTTGTCTTTAATTATAATTTTCAAGAAACTTACGACATCTTCTCTGGTAAACACACGATTTAAAATAGGTTGTGGAGGAACTCAGTTTTACAGATCTTTCCATTAAATTCACATATTGTTTTTGCAACCAGTACATTTTTGATGCTCTTGTTTGCAGCATTATCCGGTATTTCTGTGGTTGGGAAAGAAATATATCCAAACGCCTTCTTTGTTGTTTTTAGCAGCAATATGCAGCACAAACTAGACCTGATGCCCCGAATTAGGTTTAATAAAAAACATCTGTAACCATTATTTGCCACCTAATTACCATATCTGTTATGTAATTAAATGCCGATAATTTAGAATCTATGAAAAATGTTACAATCAGATCACTATATGTTTCACTCACCGACTAATGGAACTAGAAGGCACTCGGCTTGTGGTGCTCAAAGGGCCAAAAACAAAAATACATTTGTAAAACTCAGCAGCAATGTTTCTTTACAGAAACCATGAGGAACATTGCTGTTGAGTTTTTCAAATGTCTTTTTTTTTTGGCGCTCTGAGCACCACAAGCCGAGTCATTTTATTTGAGCGAGGACAGACATCTCTACGGCCCACATCTCCAAAACACAAAATAATCTCTCTCGATGAACAGCACTACAGCTCGGAGGGGAAATATGTATTTTTGATTTTGGGTTGAACTGTCCCTTTAACTTCATTGCCTACAAACAAACAGCATCTTATGCACAATCGCACCCACAGCGGTTGTTATAGAAGCAGTCGTCATGCTCTTGAGGAGGAAAGGGAAAAAAAGAAGCCATTGTTCAGCATTGGAAGCTGTGGCGTCTTAATTATGTTGTTTCTACTGGAAGTGATGGGCTGCATCTCTGCTACATCTCTGCTTAAACGCAGAGGCAGCAGTCTGCATGAGAGCACAACAGTCCCGGGGGAATTGTCCCCCCCCCCCTGTGGATCAGCCAGGGACGAGAACAGAAGCACTGAGATGGACAGAAACACACACAGAGATGGACGTTGGCCAGACACCCCTTACGGCTGTTTGGGTTCCCTGCCACTCACACAGATGTCACCGGCCACTGTGACATCCATTCCTATGTCACCCAATGTGTGACACCAAGTGAAAAGTTTTGTGTGTCATTGTGTATACTGCATATGTAGTTTGTAGAGTATGACGTCACTCTCAAGTTCCCTCTCCTCGTTCATTCATTGCTCCTTCTGAGCCGTACCTCTTGGCTCCTCGTTCACACGTCCGCGGCGGATCTAACCGGTTCTCCGTGGTTGCAAAGGGGCGGAGGAATGTTTGGCAGGGCGAAGGCCAGGAAGGAGGGTTTCAAATCAGGGATCTCACGAGACAATCTGCAGGATCTGGATTCGGACCGATCCAGACATTTGTGATGGATCGACGCTTAGCCCGTTCAATTAGTCCTGTCATCTTTTTTTTCAGCGCAGCCGAGTCTATTCTAGCAATATTCCCCAATGTGAAGTGTGTTATGGCTGGTTAAAATGTGAACCGATGTATTATTTTGATATGAATACGTTTGTGCGTGTTTGAGTGTCATTGAGTATCATGTGAAAAAGTGTGTGCCTCGGAAACTGTCAAAACTCAAACTCGTCAGTTTTTTCCGATCAAGTGAAACAAAATCCAATGTTCTTCTGACGAATTCAATATTTCCCGTACTCCAATCTTTTAGTATGTTTTGTTTGAACTCCAGCTGCTCCCGATCTTCTCCAGGGAGAACCACTACTTACTACTGTAAGTAGTGGTTTGCCCCGGAGACATCGCCTCTGGACTGATTTCCTATTTCCACCGTATAAACTACAAAGCTGATACTGCATTGTCGAGGTCATCAGACTTTCTTCTCTCCTCTCTCCTCTTGCTCTCTGCTGGTAGATGTCATGATTACTATGATTACCATCAGGTCAGATTGAGTTTTCTGTCAGGCAGCAGTGTGGTTAGTGCTCCAGCCCACAGCTCCGAATCCGAATATTTTAATTTTGAAGTTAGCACATGGCGACACACGTTCCGAGGATAACAGGAGGTGCAGTGCATATGAACTATGGGAGATGGTGATAGTATAGTAATTGACAGGCGACATCTTGCCGTACATCATTCTACATAAATGCGTTTAACATTTTATAGCTGCAGGGCTATATATACTTTCCTTTTCAGTAGATGCTGAGACTGATGTAAAGTGACAACCTGTGAAAGCTGGGAAGGTGTATCCAGCTTTTGTCATGCAGACCCTGAGTGCAGATACTATAGGCCGCCTTTACTTGTCACGTGAGTCAAAGATTTCATTTCAACTGAAAGGTTTCCATTTCTTTATGCAAATATGAAAGAAATTCAGTTTGATCAACGTTGCAAAGCCTCTTTCTTTCCGCCGCAGCGCCATAAGTTATCTCCACACAAGAAGAGATTCTGTCGTCGAGCTGTTTCCTCTCCCTCGTTGTCTTCCCTCCCGTGTCTCGGAAAAAACTGTTTGATCAGATTGATTTGTTCAAACAGAATACCGCCCTGTGTTTTCCGGGGGCAACTTTTTCCGCCCCACAGGTGGCGCGTCTCAGTGTACTTTTCATTTATATTTAACGATAAGGCCCTCCAGGCGTTGGACTCACCAGCCCTCTTCCTCTCGCTCGGCCTCCCCGGTCTCCTCGGTGCCCTCTGCTCCTCGGAGGGTCCACTCGACGGCGAGGATAAACGGCTTGAAGCTGGGCTCTTCAATGAACTAATGCGTAATGGACACAGGAGTCCCACAGCGAGGCCGGTAAAGAGCTCACCTCCCAGTTTGCCATGATGTAACGGAAAGATGTGACTTAACAGCCACCTAATGAAAAGAACAGAACTTCATTCCTCATGAAAGCAAATAAAACACAAAACATAGAATTATCTAACTCTAAAAATACATTTAAAAGAAAATAAATATTCTTCACATGATCAACAAAATGCTGTGGAATTTATGTCTGAGAAGAAACCTTTTACCAAACAGCTCATGTGATCTTGCGAATAATGACGTAGTGTGATGTTATACCGACACACATCCCCTCACGGACTGGTCTGGGTGGGTGGTCCTGTGTAAAATATGCATTGGCTCAACATTCTGTAAAGACATCCACGGTTCCCAGACAATGTGTCCTGTGGTGATCCCCTGACTTCCACTCCAGCACCACCTTGAGTTCAACATTTGTGATTTCGAGTTAAACGTCCAGACAACTATCGGGTTTCATTGCCGTCTAATCTGGCACCGGCGTGTCCCCCTCAGGGGGAGTTGTAATAACTTTGGTGATTTTCCATCAGGCGCCATCATCAGACCAAATACCCGCAAAAGTAAAGACATGCGCAGAGCTAATTAGTAAACGTTAGTGTTCCAATATGCTTAACTTAGACAGTTAACATGGTAACCATCATACCTGCTAAACATATCGGCATGTTGGCACTGTCATGGCGAGCATGTGTCAGCATAGCTGACTCTTGTCTTTGCGACGCACTTGTCACTAAGACTTTCATGATGTGCAAGAACCTTTTTGAATTTAATAAGCAATTTGTTACTTCACACCACTGGTGACGTCTCAGAAAACAGATGTGAGTGAGGGGGTCTATAAGTCACTGAATGAAACGCTGGGGAACAAACGTCTCCTGTCCTCATTAGCTGTGTTTGATGAGCCCTCGTCTGTGGCACTGACACACACGCACACACACACACACACACACACACACACACACACACACACACAGGCACAGAGGTCCGTCTTTCTCGATACAGTACAGAGCCCCAGTGGAAAAGCCGACTGGTACGGCCGCCCTCCAGTGCACGGACTCTACATAAAGTCAATACTTTAGCCACAAACACACAAGGCGGCCTCTGTCTGCTGCTTTCTCTCCGCCAGCACAGGGGTCCCCCAGAGGGATGCTGGGAGATTTGGTGGCTGCAGAGACGTCAAACACTCATGCTTGGGCAGACAAATGTCCGATACACTGGTCATTCAGATAATAACGCGTGAGCTCTTTAACCCACTGACTGACGTGCACACAATGCACGTAGTGGGAAGGGAGGAGCTGTTAAGTACTCTCATCTGTGTGTGTGTGTGTGTGTGTGAGATATGTGTGTGTTTGCCAAGCTTGCAGAGCAGCGTGAGGTTGGAACCGAGACGGTTTCCTTCACCGTGCGCCCCCCCCGTCCGCAGCCCGCTGCTGCACGCTCGCCTGCCTTCCTCAAAATGAGCCTTTTTCCTCAGGAAGAGGGCGGGGCTTCACGAGCACACCGCTGAGCCCTCGGACCTGCCAATTAGGGCCGAGCGTCTCCAAAGCTCTCCACGCTGTTATCACACCCCTCAGGATTCAAAGCAAGTCCTCATCCGTTCGCAGGCATGCGCTCCGGCTCCGGCGGGGTTCACACCAGTGGGTTTTAAAAGCAGGTAATAAGCAATTTAGAGAGCTGTATGTCAGGGAACATGTATGCATCGGACCTCAGACAGAAAGTACTTTGTTATGGAATCGTATAATGAATAAGACACCATGCATTTAGCAGATCCATATACTGTATTTCCACGTGCACATTTGCATTTGAGCTTATAGAATCTTGCAGTAAAGCACACTGCCTTTTTTTTTATGTGGTCCTTAAAGAAAAATATTTTGCTTTAATAGATAAATAAATAGAGAGATTTGCTAAGAAATAAATTCTCTTTGAGCCATTTTTAAACCCCTCACGATGTCGTTTGTCTGTAGACAGTCAACTTAAATGTTCCTCAACTTTACTGCCAATTTTCTGAAAACAAACGAATAAAAATATATATATATATGAATGAACGAGTCAATTGATCAGTGGATGAAAAACCCTCTCATTCAACAGCTTGGCTCAGAATGCTGTGTTTGCCTCGTGCCGATAGCGAGTTCACACCAAATTATGTAAATCATCAAGCGGGCTCAAGCTATCACTGAGCACTCAACTGCTCACAAAAGCTCTAATGAGTTTTTAGCATCACCCCATTTGAATAATTCAGAAAGCTCCAGAGGCTGTTGGCCGGTTTTAAGAAACAGAGTCACATTTCAGACCGGCCCTAAAGTCTTTAATTGGTGGTCTTTTCTTGACTCCGTCAAAGTTTTTCAGACAAGCTTTTAATAGGAACACTTGGGTGTATTATCGGAACAAAACCTCCGTGTGCTCTGCTCTCATAATAAAGTGGCTTATGGCTCGGAGAAATTGAACAGTAGGGGAAATGGCCTCATGAATGAATTAGCCGTCTGCAGCAGATTACTGCTGCAATAAAATAGCATGTTTCTCATTTCAAACCTTAGCACCACCTTCAGAGCCAGGGGGTGGGGGGGGGGGGGACGAGGGGTAAATCCCGAGATGGATTGAATCTGCCGTGTTGCATGTAATCCTTCGCTGGTGTTTTGCAGAAAATAACGAGGCTGGAGTGTGACTTTGCGAAATATTGGTGTTTGAATGAATATTTTTTTCCTTATTATACATGCTGGCTGGAATCTCGCCTGTAAGTGCATATGAAAACAGGTGGTGTGTTTTTTTTTAGCTTTGGAGTGGAGGAGTGTGAGATTAAAACTTAAATTAAAAGAGTGGAGTGCCGCGGAGGTCGGGAGGGGGTTCACTCTTGCCTTTCATGTTTCATGAACCCTTTGAGAACATGTGACGAGCAGCAGGATGTTCTGGCTCTCGGTGGCTGCGGTGACACGAGCACGACGGAATCGAAGGTACGCGCCAAACTCGTGAGCAACATAATTGCTCTCGTGGTGTTTATAGCTAAATAACCACCGTGTGCACTATAACCTTCACGTGTGATTACGTGTGAGATATGGTACTGCAGATAGTGTAATTAGAGTGTGTGTCTGAAGGAGGCTGAGGTCTGTTTCTTGTCTCTTTTTGTTTGTTTCCTCTATTGCAGTCTGAATAACGCCATCCATCTTTCCCCCCCTTTTTTCTTTTTTTTACGAGTCGCTTCCAAAGGCCACTATAAAGCGTCACCAGCCCTCAACTGTCTCCTATTAAAGCACAAACTCTAAACCATGTGAGGGGAGGCCTGCCTGGAGCGCTTGGCAGTGCACTGGATGTTCCTCCAAGGAACACAAATGTCACCGAGCAAAGAAAAACCGCAATCATACCCCCACCCTCTTGCTATCTCTCTGCGGGTTTTACCGAATACGTTGTGAGGTCCAGGAAGCAATGGAATAAAGAATAGAGGGAAGCAAGTATTACGTGCACACTGCCCAGAGCCCAAACATGTAGGGGCGGCGTGCTTCCACATGTCTGGCCCCGTCACGTCCATCCCGCCTCGGACCGGGAGGGCTCTGCCTGATCAGGATGCACCACCTTCCATTTTCAGAAGGATATAAAACAAATAGAAAACTGCTTTTCTCGTTTCTGTTGGGGAGAGGGGAAGAAGATATGACGGAGGGTGTGAGAGAGAGGAGGATGGTGAAAATAGGATGAGAAAAAAAAAGGTAATTGAAGCAGCTTGTAGCCCAGTGATCTGGAAACTCTATATTATTGCTTTTATGTCTCCTTCCATCTGCTGTTCCTCCTACGGCACTTCCACCGTTCCCTCAAGCACACCCCCCCCCCCGACCACTCCCATCCTCATTCAACGACCCCCCCCCCCCCCCCCCCCCCCCCCCCCTTCCTCTCAGGTACATTTAGGCTAATGTAGCGTTTTATGAAATGGAATGTAAAAAAAAGAGCATGCATTGTCATCATGTCCTTGAACGTAGCAGCTACGTAAGCCATTGAAACGCTCCATCGGCAGTCAAGGCAGGGATCCGGTGTAAAGCAACTGAACCGAAACATCCCCCCGCGGTGCAAATGTTCACCTTTGAATCAAGGTAACTTTTTAGACAAAAGATTGCAGGTCTCCGTTGTCACTGTGCTCCCTGGGGACAATAACAGGAGGAGGCAAATTATCGTAGAAGCTCTCGGCCTCGTTTGTGCTCTCTCGAACATTAAACAAATGACTTTATTCCACCAAGGTAAAGCTTGTGTTGGCTTAACGTGTCGCAATAATGGGAGCTGCAGCTGGTGAGGTACAGGGGGACTTTTACGATTAAAGAAGAGTAGAGACTCACCAGGTTATGTGTTATAATGTGACGCAGTAACGAACTGAAGGAAAACTGCTTGAAAGTCACCCATTAGAACTTGTAGAGTAATTAGAATCTCTAAGGTCCTCTTGTGGCGAGCACGGTTCACAAAAATGACAACTTTAGCCAATTTTCCAACATATTGTGATCAACTGTGAAACAAAGGAATGTAGGGTCGATCGGTGCAACTTGTAAACACGCTTTCCTCACTTAGAATAGCACACATTAGAGATCGGCTGACTCCACCTCCACTTCCACTCTTGTCACATACGAGAGCAAGGCGTCCTTCTTGTATGCCTCTTGCATAATTCATGTCACAGTGACTGGCTGTGTCACAGCCACGACCTTGGTGCTCCTCACTGCGGGCAAGGAGGCTCGTGGGAAATGTGCTTGACCATGGTGACATTTTAGGAGCAAAAGCCTGAATAATTAGCCCATTTACACCCAACTCGGCGGCCTTGCGTAGCTTTTTAGGCCTCTTTTAGCGCGTGGTTTTGGTTTTACGGCACACTTAATGTATAGTTCAGCCTCATTGCCCTGATCAACCCTGTTTACAGCTGCTGCATGCAGCTATTTCAGCACCAAAGCTGTGATATAACCCTAGTCCCCCAATGGTAATCGTAAAAAAAAAAGCTATTTGTACTCACAAAATGCTATTAGCAGGTCATGCTTTGGTCACATTTTTGCAAGATTACATCAACGTGAGGCTTACATTTCCAATCAAGACCCAGTCTCTACTGAGAACTACTTCCAATACCTTGTTGACCTCTCCATGGTCTACTGTGGTTTCCTTCCCTCTTGTTCCACTCTTGTTTTTAGCAGTGGTTTTGGCGATCTCGCTCAGTCTGGGCCCCGACTTTGCGCTCGGGTGACGGCCGCTTGCGGTTGCCAGATCTGTCCGCTGGTGTCATGTCAGCGGCCTTGTGGCCAGATTGCATCATCCCTGAGTGCCCTTCCCTGCAGCAATGAGATGCATATTGGATTGCGCAAAAAACGCCATCTATAATGTGTGTAGGCGCACCCGCATACAATGAACATGAGCGCTCAAAGTGACACAGTGAGAGTCATTAGGAAGGACCTGCTCTGATGTAAGACTGAATAAAAGGTATGTCAGTGCTTGTTGTGATGTGGTGGTTTTCCCCAGAGATTGAATGAAAAGACCGGTAATAGCCTCGGCTCCGAGTAGCCTCCGACCCCTCCTGGATGACAGGACTTCTTGTCAGATTCCCTCACGTCCCCTAGATTCAGGGTTATTGAGAGTGTCACTGTCTCTTCAAGTTTGTCCCGAGGAGTGTGTGTGTGTGTGTGTCTGTGTGTGTGTGTGCACGTATGCGTTTGTGCGTGCCTCTGTCCTCCGCGTGCTTATTTTCTTGACAACTTTCGTGCCTGTGTGTGAACTGTGTATATGTAGCTGTCCTGTCTACTCCAGGCTGTTGTCATTTAGGTTACTGTCTGAGACAGGTCAGTGTCAGGCTCAGAGAGATGAGCTGTCACATCAATGACAAAACCAGCTGGAAAAAAAAAAAGAGGAAATAATAGAAGAATTGCTGGTCGTGCGACCCACTCGATGACATTCCCAGTACTGACACCAGTAACGCCATCGAGGTGGCAGAGCTGAAGGGCGGGATATTGCCTCGGTAGTGTTCTGTGTTTCGTGCGTGCACTTCGTTTTATTAATTGGGATTTTGAGAAAGATTCTGGAGGACATGCTCTGATAGAAGGTGGGCTCAGTGAAACGGCATCAAGTGGACATCAGGAGCCCATGTTTTCAGTTATACTCATAGGTGTGTGAATGAGGACAGGCTGGTTTTGTCCGGTAAAATCGGTTATTTTTTACCAAGCCTTGCGTGCACAAGCTTGAGAGACGAGCACCCAATAAAGCAAACAAAATGATGTCTATTTCATGAGATGGCTTTCTCACCAACGAGTGGAAGGGGATATAACAGACTCAGTCCTTTACTGGTGGCGGCCCTGCTGCAGATTGTCTTCCATTATTAAGATGTGTACACCCCTTTGTTCCTCTTAAGTGGTACAGGGAAATGGCAGGTGGTTGCGAGAATGGCCTTATAGAGCAATAGGGTTTCCATAGCCCTCCAACAGCACTGGCTTCATGGAAGAGAGCGTGGTTTAGCAAAAGAATTAGACAGGTGAGACGTGTGCTTTCCCAGCACTTTGCGACAACTGACAACTTAATGGATTTCCCTGGTTTGAAAGCCGTGTCAAAAGTGTGTGGGAGAAAAAAGGAAAAGCCGGCGACTGGGCTGCAAACCCCGCCTTTCCGTTCGCATTCCTGTCAAGATAGAAAACCTTATGACTTTCTACTTTTATTGGGGTTAACAAAGGGTTATTGTGCTGCTGAGGGAGGGTTTTCCTGCGTTTTCAGTCTGAAAGAGAGAGGACGAGACCAAGCATGACAGTGGGTCCGGTAAAGAGACATTCACTATCATGAGGTACCGCGAGGCAGCAAACCCGGAGCTCATCCGCCGTCGGCCTGACATTTCGTCGTCCGCTTGAGAAGAGGAAGTTTACTGGTTCCACTCTCCTGTACAAAAAGTGCCAAATGAATAATTGAGAGCTCCCTCAGGGTCCTGACCACAAAGGTTGACAACCACTACTTTACTTAGAAGCCTTTTCTCTGAGTTTTGCCTTCATTATCTTTTCATCATAATGAGGGTATTTAAAGTTGAGGTGTTTACATTCAGCATTTTTCACAAGAAAACTTGTTTTACCTTTTTTTGACACATTTGTGGCATATGCTTGTGTGTGAAAGATAAAAACAATAACCAAACCGTGTCTGTACAGCACCACTAATGGTCCTAAACTCCACAGGAGTTGAGCGGAGGAGGCTGTGATACAGCTCAGGTACGTCTTTGACTCTGCTCTGAGCGGCCACGCCCCTAACGGGCCCCCGCGCTAGTAGCCAAGTAATTCCTCAACGAGCCACATCTTCCCTCTTCTAGCTGACTCTTGCACCACCCTTTTATCGCTGTGCCTCTGATCCACCAAAGACTCCTCTGTCTGCTACTTTTTTTTTGGAAACTAAGAAGAAAAAATTCCTTATTGCGGATCCCCGATTCTGTATCCTACCCCCTCCCCCAGTCCCTTCCATGCGGTCCCTGGTGAGACATGCTGAATGTGGACCCATAATGAGCCTCTGTCTGCTCCAGCCGACACAGTGAGCTGTCTCAGACTGTGATGTGTGTCTCTCTCTCTCACTCTCTCTCCGTCGTCTGGTAAAGGGATTCCTCCTTAGAAATGCTTCCAACTGCCACAAGGGGATGGAAGAGATTCAGACCTCCTCCAGTGATGCCTTGTGGCCTAGACTTGTGTTACACACCCCATCACACATCCACACAACAGTGGTGTTTTCATCTCTCTGGCCTAATGTTTGCTCTCCCTTTGTTTAGAGAAGGGGAGATAACGGTTAACAGTTTAACATCACCACTGTGGCTGCTCTACGTCACTGTGGGGGTTTCATCACGAGCTCTCAGCCCTCTTGGAAACAATCGCATCAAACGAGTCGGTTGTGTCTCCCGTGTCACTTTTCCGAAAGCTGCTTCCACGCGTCGCAAGCACATTGCCTAAATCAGGGTAAGTGAGGCAGTTGGCGAGGACGCATGTGTCTGGCAGCAGCAGGGACGACAGCCTGACGACTCCTGCCCCTAGAAGTGCAACATCTGCCTCTACATCTGAAGGAGCTACATCCAACGCTACTGAGGAATGTTTAATGGGTTGGTGGTATTGGAAAGGCTCTCGAGGCAAGGTTGTATCTGGAAGCGCAGTGGTCTAAATCCCTCTATGAGTCGAATTAAGTGAGCTGAAAACATTCTATTAACTCGGACACGGGTCCATTTTTGAAGACCAGAGGCCATTTTTCCCAGCGAGTTTGAGAAGTTTGGTGAAGTGTGAAAGCTGTTGTTGCACTTGGGTGTGTTCCCGAGAGCCGTTTTTTTCATATCCATTTTTTTCATATTGGTTGGACAAGCTCTGGCACAGTCCCATTTAAGTCCACACCAATTTGAAAAGCCCATACGCTGGTAGTTAAACAACACGATTGGTGCGTGGCGCATTAATGGCGTTCATCGTTGTTTTAAACGAGCCATTTGTTGAGTTGAATACATGTTACTCTGAAAAAAATAATACTTTGCTGTTTTTTTGCAGCGAGATCACCTTTAATGGCAAATGCTTGCTGTAAGACCGAAGTGTTGACACGGATACGTGTCACATAATCAGTCCACGGTTTTGAGGGATTGTAATGTGGAGATAATGCACTGGAAGTAATGAACCCGCCTCATTCAAGAAACTGACCTGGGTTCAAGTATTTAGACCAAGTGTGAAAACACCCTATGTTGCCATCAAACTTACAAATGAAGTGAAAAATGTATTTCTGCCTGCGAAGAAACAGGAAGAAAAGTAAATGTTCATTTTCATTTCTAAGCTCTGAATGCTCAGGAAAGATGTTGGCACTTCTGCTCCTGTGAGGCTTTTGCTCGGTGCCGATAAGTTCTCGTCAATCATCCATCGACCAGGATGAGTGTGGTTATTGTACACTAAAGCACTCTGTACTTGCTGTATGATGCATTATGTGGTATGTATTGATCCTACGCAGAATGAATGGCATCCCAGGACCCTGGCCAGCACAGAATGTATAGAGAATGGATTTCGTTCATGTTTGAATAGCATGTCCTAATGCCTTGGACCTTTTATATCGGCCCAGACTTGTTCCAAGTGTGTTCCACGGTTATAGGAGCACTGTCCAAGGCCTATTATGTCCATGTAGTAACAATCGGGGGGATTGTAGTCCACCAACAGTGAGCACATTGTGTAAGAGCACATTTAAACTAATCCTAAAAGGCCCTCGGTGACTCCACTGTATTAAAAATAAAGACAGGCGCAGTGGAGCATTTGATTTTCCTTTTATATCCAACATTTCGTCTGTTTTTTTTTTTGGCCATAACGTTTTCTTTAAATGTGTTTTCATCTTGGGTGGAGTCAGCGAGTGCTTCCCACATGCTGACCATCTCCAGGAGAATTGTATCTCTCTGACGTGTCCATTTTTCCATAATTTTGGTTTTAACATAAATGTTGTCCTGAGCAAACACAACCTACACCATACTTTTTTTTAAGCTGGCCCCGCCCACCTGAGAGTGACAGGCTGTGGTGAACCCCTTTCAGTAACCTTTTCTTCTCTCGTGCTCAAAAATACAGTCTCACAAACACACACGCACACATGCTCTTATGGAAATTTGCAAGCAGACATACACACACACACACACACACACACGCTCGAGTGCACACACAGAAGTGAAAACACCATAACTCCCCACATCCTGTTTAGGGAGCTCCCATCCGAACCGTAGCGAGTGTTTGCATTGCGACCACAGAAGCCATATGGAGCTTCAGCTTCCCGCACTTATCTAACCACGCTCTGCTCGACCCGGCAGCCTCCGTCTCAAACCCCCCCCCCCATACGGCATCCCTGCTGCTCTGAGCTCTGCTCCACAGCAAACGGGGCTCAAATACATCGTGGCAGGTAGATATTGCATTGCTTTTTAAATATATATATATATATTTTTTTTCTATTAGAAATGGATGTTGATTTCTTAATACAGTCGGCTCAGGACAGAAATTATTCATTATATTCACAACGTTGCATTCTGCCAATTCTTTTCCGACAATTGATTTCATATTTGGCTGAGAAGAATTGCTCCCATTAATATGAAAGAAATTATGAACAATTAACGGTTTCCTTTTACAAATTGCATCATTTTTTTAATAGCAATTAAAGCCATCATGAAAAGCGACAATGATGGACGTGACCGCCCACACATATCATGTCAAACACTTGGCAAACATCTCCCCGCTGGCTGCTTCCCTTTCTCCGGCGTCTTGCAGCTGCTTTTCAAACGGAAACGTTCCAACAACCGAAAAGAATGGCCAATGAATCATGGGTCGGATTTGAATCGATTGCCTGAGTTATATTTGTATGCAAATGGTGTTGTTCATATTTCTATCTGTTTGCGGAGCGAGGACATAGATCTAAGCTGCTAAGTGTGGCAACAACAAAATGCCACGGTGCTCCTGAGTGGCGTGCTGGCACCGGGCGGTGACATTAGCCCGACCTCATGAGAGAGAATTATTCACCAGTGTGGAGCCATGCAATGGAGGCCAGCTAACTTTTCAAGCCTCAGCCCAATCCCCTCCGCACCCCGGCCCCTCATCAGCATGCATTATTCTTTTTTTTTTTTGGTGTCTGTTCACATTGGCTGACGAGCCCCGTTCGGTTGGCGTAGCCTGGAGCTCAAACCACATCACACACCACGCACACACTCTCACGCTTTCTCACTCTCACGCTTTCTCGCTGTCGCACGGGCTGTTAACAGTGTTTTCAGAGTCACGGCATGTGAAAATATTCAGTGAGAAGCAGCGAGGGGGAGGCAGGAATGGGGAGGAAGGGGGGGGGGGGCAAGACTAAGGGTGGGAGCCTGGACGTGCGACGGTGACGCCGCACGTTGACTGGCGCCGTCGGCTGATTGCATCTGGTCGAAAGGTTAACGGGCAGCTACCTCGGCCCCCTCCGTCCGATGTGACGCGACGCTCTCTCCGCTCCCGTCGCTCCGGTTTAGATGTGTCGTTCTTTCACGGTTCTGGAACTCGGGTTTGGGGGGGGGGCATCCTTCACTTTCTGTTGTGTAGGACATCATATAGAGTGGCAGAGCCAAGAGGACCCAATTTATTCTTTCTGGATTATTTTTTTTTGCCCCCTTTTGATCCGTCACACAAAAAGAAACTCCCCACATATTCACGCACATGCATCACGCGCACTTGCATAATGTACTTGTCCCTCCCCTGGGGCCGAGATGCATTGTCTCCCCCTTCAGAGAGGACATTAATAAGAAATGAGTCCTTTTGAAGTTTGGCTGTGGGCTGTCAGATCTGAACTGACATAATCATCCTCAGAAAACAACACCTCCTCCCACCTTTTAACCTTTCACTCCCACACATTCAGCCTGTGCCAATGGAGCGCTCAAAGGTGTCCTCTTCACGTGTGATCTAAAAGGCCTTAATCCAGTTCCTGAAAACACGCCGTACCCCGACACTTCTGTAATCCTTTGTAGTTTGCTTTTTTTTTCAACTGCATGTATTTTGGCTCAAATACAACGTAGCGACACTTGTTTTTTCTCGCATTCGCTGCAGCCACTATTTCCTTCGCTTTGAACATTTGATGCATTCACGCGATTTCTGTGGGGAGAAAAAACGACAAACAAACAGTCCAGGCGTACTCGTTGTTATTAACCATCCATTGATCTGGTTTTGCGCCAATTTTTTTGTTGTTGAAAGTTTAGGATATTGCATAGTTGGCATAAATCTCCCATGTCACCGACTCTTAATTACAGCAAGCTAGAGGACAGATGTGATTTATTTATTTTTTTCTTCTACTCGGCTGCTTGACTTTTACAGCCTTAATGATATGACATGAAGGCAGCGAGCTCCCCACCCCGAGTTGTTATTGATGTGCAGCACATGTGTGAGGTTCAGTCTGTCAGCTCTGCTAACGCTCCTGTAACCTCTCCGTCACCCTGAACAACAGGGGTGATTCCGGGGTCAGCAGAGATCCGGGGCCTACCCCTGAAGTCTTTGAAAAAGTCTGGGGTGACACTTCAATTGATACACACACACACACACACACACATCACACTTTTGATCCTCAGTAGCATGCTGTGAATGCCCCCCTGGTGAGATACAGTAGTTGCTTCCCCTCTCTCCTCTTTTTTTCATTTCTTTGCCTCCACAGTGTGATTGGGGGTGAGGGTTTCCTGTCAGGTCACACGTTCCGTTGCCAAACTGCGATAGAACTGATGTACCATACCTTTCATACATAAGGAATTTAAACAGTTGGCCCAGAGAATCCTTATTTTAATATCTATTTTTTTTAAATAGTAGCTAAATGGTAGCTAAAACCCTGTAGTTTTTCTGTACTACGTTTGAGGGACTTTGGTGACTAATGAGCAGCTCATTTCCCTTTTCTCACCATTTTTTTTCTCACTACAGCTTTGTTTGAACTCTGAGTATTACAGGTGGACGTCTAAACTGTAAACTGAGGGGATGAGTGTGCTGCAGCAGAAAACAGCATCACTTTGTGGGAAACCCAAAGTGTCATGTTGAGCTTGAACATGTATTCATGATTTTCATAAAACACAGACAGAAACTTGATTTCAATTTTTTTTTATTTTTATAATGGTTAAATCTTTTACTGTCAAAAATAAACTTTCCAGTAGTGCAACAACCAAACAAGAATACACACAACCCCATTGTCAGAAGCCTCTAAGACATTGCACACTCTGTCCATGGTATGTCACACCGCTCCAGCAATCTGATAGATGATGTCGGACTTGGCATATCAGTCCCCTCCCCACATACCCCCGGCTCATTTCACACTTTCCAACTTCCTCGCGTCTCTGCCAGGCACGTGTTAGACTGGGAGAAAAGATTCCCTCCCCCCCCTTCTTCTGACTGAATGTGAGGATGTGGCGGTACCACCATGTGTCCCTGTGTGATTGGTAAACCTGTGAATGATCAGCATGCCCCTGCACCGACGCCGCTAAGACAAAGTATGTAGACTTGACTTAATTGCTAAATTGCCTCTCGCTCTGATGCACATTACATCCCACACACACACACACACACACACACACGTCAAGTTGGATTCATTTGTGCATCCGTTTGTCTGTGTGTGTGTGTGTTTGTAGCACACATGTACACCGAGGCACAGCATGTGAACATGCCCATCTGTAGGCGCAGATGGAAACACTTGTTGTCACACATACTGTATGGGCCGTACAGCCCACAAACGCATCAGAGAGATCAAGTTCCAGAGTTGATTTATTCCCTTGGGCCTTTACTAAACTTTGCTTGATAACCCGCTGACGCACAAGATGGGTCAAAAGGGATGCGAGTGAATGATTTAGTTTGATATCGTTGCATGCTATGCATTTTGTTATGCACTGTTCCAGTTGTATCTAACATCACAAACACTCGTTTTAAAATTGTTCTATTTTAATTTAGCATAAAAAGCATTTTTGTATCACTAACCCAGAAAACGCTCAACATGGGTAAAACATTTGATAGTGACCTTCGATTTGTTTGTTTGCATTGCGGACCACTCACTTCAAGGTCCTGTTTCCCCATTCTACAAGACTGGACACATGGACGTTTCACCTCAGAATGTGCACATGCGTCGTTATGTAAACATGTGGTTCTATGGTTACGATACAATGTGAGTATAGTATAGTTGTATGCAGGGCTGCAACTTACTATTATTTTCATTGTCGATGAATCTAACGATCAGTTGTATGGTCTATAAAATATTATAAAATGGTTAACAATGTTGATCAGTGTTCCAAACCCCAAAATGACATCCTCAAATGTCTTGTTTTGTCCACCACTCAATGATATCCAGTTTACTGAGAGGAGAACAGAACATAATCACATTGATGAAGCTGAAATCAGAGAATTTAGACTTTTTATTTTTTCTTAAAAATGTACTCAAACCAATTCATCCATTCTCAAAATAGCTTGCGATTGACATGTAGGCGATTGATTTAGTAGTTGAAACCTAATAGATACATTGTTGCAGCTCTAGTTTTATGTTAAAAATCATCAAAATGGCTTGAGCCATTTAGTTATAGGTAACTAGCTGTTAACCTGTCGTAATACCCAGCTGTTCAACCTATCACCCTATTGTTTTAGCTAGTTTAGTTGGTTTTTGGTTGGTAGATTGGTTGGTTGGTTGGTTGGTTGGTGGATTTTTGGTTGTTTTCTTGTTGGTTAGTTGGTTTTTGGCTGGCTGTTTTTTTTGTTGGTTGGTTGCTATTTTGGTTGGATTTTGGTTAGGTTTTGGTTGGTTGGTTGGTTTTTGGTTAGGTTTTGGTTGGTTGGTTGGATTTTGGTTAGGTTTTGGTTGGTTGGTTGGTTTTTGGTTAGGTTTTGGTTGGTTGGTTGGTTTTTGGTTAGGTTTTGATTGGTTGGTTGGTTTTTGGTTAGGTTTTGGTTGGTTGGTTTGTTTTCTGGTTGGTACATTGGCACTCATTATTTTTTAGGTTGTTTTAATCATTTCATTGATTGATTGATGGATTGATAGATGAATATCTCAGTTGTGTGTGCCCTGCCTGCAGTATGTTAAACTTCAGGTTCATTTGTGTATTTTGTAACAATTTTCACTTAAAAATAACCAACTTAGTAGAGGAAAAGTTTATCATCATTTGTTTTTAATCCAAAGCAGTTCCATCAGTAATGTGCACGCGGTATTATATAAGTCATCTATTGTATCTTCAGTTAGTGTTGTGTGATGGTGAAACAGCTCCCGGGCAGATAGGATGCAGAGACTCGGTAACTGTGAGTCCTTCGTTGATCCTCCTGACTTTGATTGACACATTCTTCACACTTGTGGACAGCCCACGTCAGTCCTGTTGCATTCGACAAGTACAGGGCTTTTTCACAAATGCATTCACATGTGAAGAATTCATGTACAGCTGACCCACAGACAGGCGCACAATGAAGGTACACGTGATGTATGTGGTTAGTGTCTGTGGTCTATGGATCCCCACATCCCTTTATACGGAGCCATACGCAGCCACGAGGCAGACGCATTGTATTGCCTGATCCTCTGAGCTCATGAATAATGTAAAGATGAGGTAAGGAAGATTGTTTGTGTGGATATTTAGGGACGTCTAAAGCCTTGAGCTGCATTAAGGCGGTTTTCATATTCAATCTGTCGTTTTCATTACATTTACTGTGGTTTCCTTGCAAAAGGCAGACTTTATTCATGACTTGCCAGCCAGCAGCGTAAATTCTTGAAGAAATCTTTGTATATTGAAGCATGTTTGTGGACTTGATGAATGACTCCACAAGTCTCCAATTTATTGTGTCTAAAATTAATTTTAGACACAATACAAAGGTTATCTTTCACTCTTATTGATGCATTTGGTCAGTCATTTTGACTTTTATTCTGAAATTGGAACCAATCAATGGCTGAAACAATGCATATTAGACTTTTTTCTTCCTCTCTTGTTGACGATGGTGTCTTGTTTGGTTGGATGTTCAAATCAATCAGCACTCTTTTAAGTTGTTGCGCGGCCCTCTTTCGGTCAGCTCATTGACAGATCTTATTCCATTCGTCAGCTCTTTGTGGGACTGTAATTGGCATTTCTCTTGGCACAGAATTGTAGGCCTCCCCCCCTCCCCCATCAAGAATTTGTATTCAGTTCCACATTGCAATTCTCCTTTGTAGTTCCCTCTTCTGCAAAGTCATTAAAGTCTGAAGGATTATGATTATGTCCTCCATTGAGTAATATGGCGTAATTCATGATAATTAAGTTCCAATGAAAGCGCTTCCAATTAACGAGTGATTGGGATTCATGGTTAGACGCATCTAGTTGAGATTGAAAAGACTTCTTGAGAAATCAAGTTTGATAGTTCATTCTCTCTCTGTCTCTCTCTGTCTTTTTTCAATTTTATTTTGATTATTTCTATATTTTACTGAATTAAACTTACTTTATATATATATATCTGGGACTCTCACACAAATATCTGTGAAAGAATCCAAACTTTTAAAACTGAATATCTACATTTTGTGTGAGAAAAAAAAGCAAACCAGCACTTTGTACCCTCGGGCAACAGCCACTCAACCTCCACTTTATCAATTTTTGCTTCTGATATCATTTTGACACTTGGGCGCAGCAGTGAAAGAATCCTGCCTTGATAGTTCAGATCGCTCCCTGTTGCCTTGTGCTCCTCTTCATCAGTCAGCAGCAAAAAGGTGTCCCACAGCCAGAGCCCTAATGGAAGCATAGTGAAAGGGGACATGGCCTGTAATGGAAGCCCTTTGTTCAGTTGTCACTTTCACTGCTCCCATGGAAACATCCTGCTGGCCAATCAGAAGAGCCCTCTGGTCAGTAGCCACTGTGTTCCCTTCACTGCTCCACTAAAGGCATCTATCACACTGGGCTATCGTAAGTTCCTTCCCTTTTCCTCACCCTCCTGCTCTCTTTTTTCTCTCACTCAGCACTTGTTTCAGCATGTCTCACAAATGTACTTTTTATTCGGTGTAATATTTCAAAGGAAAATAAATAAAGTAATGTCGTAGAGAAATGGTATTTACAACGTTGCGTCCCAATATACATACAAAACTGAGAGCAAAGCTGTATTGTTGAGGCGTCAAGATATGCTGTGGTAATGAATGCAATAAAAGCTTTATCCTTTTTCAAATGACGTCATGTTTTGGATGCCAGGGGTCCCGGCTTATCCTCTCTCCCCGAAGCTGCTATGAATAGCACTTGACTTTCTGAAGATGAATATAAAGGTAGCTATGGCGACATGCATCTCTCCCACTGGGTAAACATTGTGTTGCTTGATAACGGGTTTTAGAGAGAAGAGAACGTTGGCTGAGTCGAGAAGACGGAGTGGGAAAATAGATCATCTGTATCTCTGTACCCAGTCGGAGTATAAAGCAGCGTTGGGTCTCTGTAGGATTCATCTTCCACAAATACTTCTTCTCTATAGACCGGGGAGCGGGACTTACATTCAGACCAGGGAAAGTCTTCCGCTTGTGGATGAAAAAAAGGACACAGCAATAAGCTGTACACTCGTGAGGGGCTTTAACTCAAAGTGTGATTGTGCATCAGCGCTCTTGGCTGATTGTGAAATATCAATGGTGGTAATAAAAAGCTTCCGTGTGGGAATATTGACCCTTCGCTAAGCTACCGCCCCCCTGCTGCTACTCAAAACAAGCTGTCAGAGTTACCATGGAGACCACACCACTAAATGCACTCCCTGAATAAATATTATTAAAAAGCGATGTCGGAGAGAAGCAGTCAGAAGAGTGTACAATGTGGGTTTGATGGAAGTATCCAGAATGTCAAACTGGTTCAGCAGTGAATACATCACATCACCTGGAGATCGAGAGAGAAGACGATGGAGTTATTGCACCAGAGTCTACAGAGCACAGCAAGAAAGCTGTCGGACTCAAGTCGCAGCTGGCAGATGCTACGCTGTGATGTTTGTTATCTCACCCCTCTGTGGATAAGTATGCGTGCATGTTTGCACAAGTACAGTACGTTGGCATGCACATGCGGTTGTATCATGTGGAATAAAACGTATACACACATGTAAAATATATGGAAAACCTAAAGCCAGACACTTGCCGATAAACAATGTTTTTAATGTTCACTGTATTCATAACGTCACATTTAAGATGTTGTACATCTGAAGTTAAAGTCTTCTAACCTGAAACCATAAGTGATGATTTAGAAGGCCGAGGTTAAGACTCGCAAACTAATCAAATGTTTGATTACATTTTCGAAGAATTTGTAGAATTCCGTTCTTAAATGACCAAATTCCTAAATAGATTTATTTATCTTTAGAGAAAAATATTTTAATAATTCAATAATAATGTGTCTGAGAGAATAAAAATGAATACATTGTGTTTTATCAAAATTGATCAAAGAACCTCCGTAAGGTTGACAGACCTGCTACTGGCAGATTGTGTCAAGATAAACAGGACAGGGGCAGAGATATCCTGATTCATTGTCCATAGGCTCAAAACTGTCGGATCCTACATTACCCATAATGCAACCATTAGTGTCTTTTCATTAGACTAGAGTGTGGACCGATATCATCAGGGTTATTTTTATCAGACAGGCTGAGAAGTACTCCCCATAATGAGTAGACTTCATGTGTCACATTGGTTGAATTCTGATTTGAAATGGTTGATGGTTTAAACCCCCCCCCCCCCACCTTCCCCAACTTCCTTATCTCCTCCTGCAGAGTGTTGTGGGTAGACCTTCCTCCCACAGGCCAGCTGGATTACGCATGTTGGTCTAATCCCATTCATTCTCTCAGTGCTCTCTGTCAGACAGACATGTGCTGGACCATCATGTACCCCAGTCCCACACATCAATCACACACACACACACACACACACACACACACACACACACACACAGGCTCAGGTGCCTTTGTTTGATAAGGACTATGCGGAAGTATTAGCCTCATCATTCCAGTCCCACCACATCATGAGAAATCCCGTTTCATCCCATGATCCTCAGTCTGTCCTTATCGCCACAACCTTCTCCAAAGCCGTAAACCCTTGTGTCACCACACGCCCCCAGTAACAGCTCTGTGTGAGGGATCATCTCTGATGCACACACTCGGGGCAGATAAATCGGAAACCATTAAAAAAAGAAAGTCGTTTACCCAAACAATAGAAAAATGGCTTCATTTTTTTGTCAACTAGGAAAATATTCATATTCAATGTCTCACTAATCTCTTAGGATTTAGGTGGGGTCTATTAGTACATTAGTGTATAATGTGCGAGGGCGTGATAAGGCCATTTTAGGAAAAAATATCTAATTGGCAAATTTACGAGAGAAAAAAAATGATACATTTGAGAGATTATAGTTGTAACATTATGAAAAAAAACTGTGGAGTGCAAAACCGTGGTGATGCCAGCCTCCATCTGAAGTGTGTTCAACCTTCCAGAGAGGTTATTATGGTATGGATGGCCTCCGGGTGAGGCGACGGACCTGAATGATGCATATACATGTTCTCTTTCATGTTCTTTCTGTGGTATTTTCAGAACTTAAATGAAAATAAGTGTAAAAATTACAGTAGATACAAAGAACTGTTTTTGACTACATGACATGTGTCTTTTATTTCAGCACAGCTAACACTATAAGCCAACCATTGAAGAGAAACGTTCCTCCGAACACACTGCGTTACCATAGCTGCACACTGTTGCTCTTTAGGGGCCGTGCCCAACAATCGCCGTGTCAGCGTGAAGGGAAAACAACACAGAAAAAGGCAGGAAACATAACTGCTTGTGTTGAACTGCAAGTTCTGGTGAATTATGTCCTTGGAGTTTGCTGGGGGGGGGGGTTAGGGACGTCTGGAATACCCTACTAGACCTGCTGCTGCTGCAAACCGGCCCCAGATAAGCGGATATGGATGGATGGATGGAGAGTCCATTACTATATAAAAGACTCTAATAGGTACTCTGTGGCTCACTTTACCGCAGCGTTTAACAGCGGCATCTGTGGTATGATGAGGTTGGTACAACCTTGCAAAGAGAAGCGGTACTCTAGAGAGGGCCTTTTGCTTTTTTTTTTATATGTTGCCTGAAGGGGCGCCTTACATCTCTGACACGCTTGGGTGAGCGGAGGAGTTTTTCAGCTGGCTGCACTCTCCGACCTCACCGCTAGATGCCGCTAGATCCTCCACACAGTACCTTTAAAGAGGAAATAATGTTAGAATCACTCCCTCTAGGTTAGATGCTGAATGCCCTCTGTTGAACTGCAGGCTTCTCAATTAGAGCCTGTTTTTCTATCTATCTCTGCGTTACAAAAGCTGCGGAACACCTATTTCAACTATTAAAATGTTGTGACATGTGTCTGTGGAAAAGGTCATGAGGAAAAAGAACAGTTCGAGTCGATTTCTTTTGTGAGAGAGAGAGAGAGATGGTTTGTTTAGCTTGCATCTCTCCCTCACATTTCCTTTTGCCATAAGGTGGAGTGACAAAAAACTATTTTTAATCGGTTACTTTATCATTATTACATTGCTGTTTTTCCTCTAAATATTGGACTTGTGCATACTTGACCTAAATCATAACTCTCTTTTATTTTCACATTTTTGTGCTTGTGGTAACAACAGTTTTCTTGCTGTGTTAGACCGCCCCAGCAGAAAAATGAGGAGCATAGGCGCGTGTGATAACTAATGGATTGTCTGTCGGCAGCAGCTGTTTGCTGTTGAGATGTGAGCCAGACGGTGTTGTGCTGTACAGCAACCTGACCGTAACTACTCTGCAAACAGATAGCAGACGGAACACATTATAGGCCTAAAAAATAAATAAATGCTGCAACACCAGGAGATCCGCGGACCGACATGATGCAAGGTATGCACTCACATTTGTACAAATATGCATCTGACAGGACACTCATGCATATTGCAAATGCATCTGCCTCATGTGCATATACATATGTATAGAACCAGAGACAAAGAGGTGAACAGTTCAATTATTCAATGATCATTTGTTGTCATTATGCAACACAGCGTTGCACAACAAAGTGCAGTTGTAGCTGATTTGCTTCACAAGAAGAACATAACGAAACAGATGTGTATGAATCCTGTAGGAATTGCATCAGGAGGAATGTAAACAGCTGCAACAAAATAATTATTTGGGCTCCAGGAGCCAGGAGCATGCTGTACAGTGAAATAGCCTTCGGTCCGAGCTGGGTTAGCTAAAGCCCCAGTTCCACCGAAAGCCGGATATACTACGGATGTCCCCGGATACACTACGGATCAGATCCGGGGTCATCCGGGAGTGGAACCGTAGTGAAACCGTAGTCAGTCCGGGACGTTCCGTGATGAACCGTAGTAAAACCGTGGCCATCCGTGGTGAACCGTGGCCATCCGTGCCCATCCGTGGCGTATCCGGGAAGACGAGCGGCTCGTCGGACGTACAACTAACATCCGGGGTGATCCGGGGACATCCGGGAATGGAGAGGGGGGCGGCGTTGATCGTAGCGCATCCGGGAAGAAACGTAGTAGGACCGGGATGAACCGTAGCGTAACCGTAGTAGGACCGGGATGAACCGTAGCATAACCGTAGTATAACCGTGTTAATTCGGGATGAAACGGGAGCTAGTTGACACCCCGGATGTACTACGGATGATCACGGATCGTCATGGTTGCACCACGGATGGAACGCTTCATCCGGGACGCTTCATCCGGGACGCTTCATCCGGGACGCTTCATCCGGGACGCTTCATCCGGGACGCTTCATCCGGGACGCTTCATCCGGGACGCATCATCCGGGACGCATCCGTGACGCATCCGGGGCGTGTCCGTGGCGTATCCGTAGTTGAACCGTGGTCAAACCGTGGCCATCCGGGATAAACCAGGCTTGAACAGGGGTGATCCGTGGCGGAACCGTAGTAGAACCGGGAAACATGTCAAATGTGTTTTTATCCGGGACGATTTCCTTCCCGGATCACCCCGGATCACCGCGGATCTCACCTCTTTTTATCCGGGGTGATCCAGGGACATCCGTAGTATATCCGGCTTTCGGTGGAACTGGGGCTTAAGCTCCCATCTCTTTGCCTTTTGTCCAATATGGGGGGTCCAAAGATGCTGTGGGCGGCGATCGTCTCAAGGCCCCCTGCACTTTATCGATGCTGAGGAGTGTCATATCCATACGTGATCCAGTAGTAAAGACAACTCAGTATTTGGTCAAACTGTTACTTGATTGTGACGCTAAATGGTAAGGGGGATCACCAAATGGTCTCATAATTGTCGAGACATTTTACAAAACCACCGATGTCAACACGGTGGCGCTAGAGGAAAAGTCGGGATTACCAAAGTAAATAAGGTACATCATCTGGCAACCATGAATGCCCCTGTAGAATGTTGGGACAGTCCAATCCAGTAGATGTTGAAATATATCACAGGAAAAGTTAAAACCATGACCTGCTGGTAGAGCTGCAGAAAGAAATCAGGGGAATTACCAAAATCTGTAGGCTTCATCCTCTGGAGACCATGCATGTCTATACAGAATTTCATGGCAATCCATTCAATCATAGTAGTGGACTGACCATCAAACTGTATGACATACCAACAATTCCATGCCTAAAGTCCTGACACTAGCATTGCTAAAAAATATACCGGGAATACATAAGAATTCTGCCAACAAAGCATCCAGTTGCAAGTTTGTTTTTGTCGTTGCATATCTGCCAACATACATCAGTATCTCTGATGACCCCATATTTGGGACGATATTGCTTCTGTATTGATCAAGTTCTAATCCAGTGATCCAGGTTTCTTCGTAGAGCAATAGAGCATTGAGCTCCATCACAGACATTTTGGATTCCAGTTCAGACCTAACTGACACACTTTTGCTTCACTGCACAAAAATTTGCCCGTGAGCATCTTGCCTAGCTGTTTGTATTTTGCGTTTCAACTCAACCACAAATGGCATTAAAATGACGAATTTTTTTGGCTCGTAACAGCTGATTTTCAAAGATTTTATAACATGACACGACACTCTGGAACTTTGTGTCGCAGCGGGAGGTCCAGGCCCTTCTGGCATGGAAATGTCAAAACACATGTTTGGGAAGAGGCACAAACAAGAAAAAAAACGAAAAACTGGGCCAACCAAAACACGCATGCAGTCACAGATCGTTACACCCATGCATGCGCGCACACAAACAGTTTCGCATTTCCTCCTTCCTATTTTTGTTTTAGTGGAGCCCTTTCAGCACTTACAGGAACTTTACAGGAACTTTATTCCTTTCTCAGTAGTGTGTTGAGATCGTGATAGTGCAAGAAATTGCCCCGCTGTTTTGTTGGAGAAGCAGCAACGGACAGATTGTGTGTCTGATCTCGGCTCATTTCTAACTGCAGGGTAACCTGCAGCCAAAGACCAGAGATGCCCTCTAAGTGATAACCCCCCCCCCCTTTGTAATGGCGACGAACATTCGCCTCGCAGATGAATTTTACCCATTTGTGATTTTTCTTTTCTTTTTTCTTTCTTCTGTGTTTTTGTTGGCTCAGCCCTCACTTTCAATCACAGTTGCATTTTCAGGCCATTGCGAGATCATTTCATGCTGTTCAGCCTCTGCGTTTCTGTGAAAGGCACCAGCTCGGTTTGGCTCAAGAATTCCTCTACATGGGGGAAGGGGGGGGGGGGGGTTGTTCTACATCACTTGTTCACACTGTTTGCTGTTTTGCCAGCTGCCACCGTGTCCCTAAAGAGCTGTTTTGTTCACATACGTGTGAGTGCGGGCGTCGTCTGTGATTTGCCGCGTGCAGAGCTTTTCCCGCTGCCACCGCGCTCGCCGTGACGCCCCTCTAGTCGTGTCATGCGCCGTACGGTATTGCCCCGCGGGATGAAATCAAGGGGGTGGACTGAAATGTGAGAGGGGTTTATTTACCTCACCTCTGTGATTGAACCCTGTGGGCTCCGAGTGGCTTCCTCTCGGCCACACGTTTATCACATCACAGCAACACCCGAGCCTTTCAGTAACATCTAATTGAACTCTCACCTTCTCCTCTCGTCAGTCTTCAAGACATTCAAGACACCTGTTGTTAGGGGACTCTCACACAAACCCTTCAACTCTTCATGCTGGATCAACACATAGACATTCAACCTGGCATGCGATGCCAGTTATGAATCGATTTGTGCAATGATAATTTTTTCAGTTAAATACATCTTAATGTAGTTTAAGATCAAAAGATGCACCACTTATTATTAAACAGCAAATATTTGACCTTTTCTAACCCTAACCCATATATGAACGACTTTGTTTTGTGCCCGCTCAGCAGAGCCCCCCTCGGCGGAGGGAGCTCCGTCCGACTCCCTCTGCTGAGTCACCAGATGCCTGCGAGCTCCCCTCGCCCACCCCAGCACCCCTAAAACCTCCCGCCCTCTTGTTCAGCCTCAGGCCCGAACACCACGGACGATACTCTCCACACAACGCCTCCTCATTCATTATGAATGGACTGGCTTTGCAACAAATAAGCTGTGAGCACAACAACCCTAAGGGATCTGATCACCGCCGCTGCCGAACGAGGCGGCATCCTTCGAGCCGTTGTTGTTTGATCTGTGCTAATGTATGAGGATTATTAATGCTGCTCGGCTCAGACGGCTTAAATGTAGATTTCCTCAGTGGTAACGCAGAGCTATTCACACTGCGTTCCTGTCGCCCTCTTAACCAAGCCATTTAGCTTGGTTTATGGTGACATGAATCGCCGAGCACAAGGAGAGTAAATCCACGGCATAGCCTGCTGTTCAGTTTACGGTGCAGTCGCACCGTAATAAGATGTTTTAGGTTGTTTTGACTCTGAACTCCAGCACAATGGATGTGAAATCAAATAATCAATTTGAGGTCAAATTGGTATCTTCTTTGGTGATGCTCTGCCTGGCCTGTGCAGCCTACGGGTTTTACTTATGGGGGTTTCTTTTTGCCATTTTCTTCTTCTCTTCATCCTCTTATCGAGACCTTTTAGACACCTGGATACGTTCTCTTAAGCCCCATCTCTCCCACAAACTGTCTGTTTACCAATATTGCATGCTCCACATACTGGTGCACCATTGATCTATGTGTGTGTCTTTGTGCGTATGCCTGTGTGTAAGAAGAGCGTACGCTCGTGTGAACGTGTTCCGCTGTGATGCACGCATGTACCAACACCCTTGGCAGTCACGCATTAGTGAGTAAACCCATGTATGTTGATTTAGCGTGAAATGGGACAGGTCATGGACACGGCTGCAGCGCATTGGCAGGTGTTGACCAGGCTGACGCGATCTATGGAGTACAATTTGCACATATTAGCCACGGTTGCCCTTTTTTCCTCTAAGGAGCACAGGTTCAGATCAAATCAATGTCCGAGGTCCTAAAGCTAAATAAGCCCTAAGATGGATTTGCACACATTCACATCGATAATTCATATCGATGGTTGTAGGAAATGCATGCCTAACTTTTTTTTCCTTTCACACCTCTAGTAGCATGTTTCATGATGCTAAGCTAACCCACAATTTCAATCGGTAGTGACTCTGCATCTCGTGTGTGGCGCACAGACATTTTTTTGCCTGGCACTGATGGTAGCCGGGGTCTTTGGGTCAGCAGTGGCACGCTCTCAGGCCCTCAGGCCAACCCGGAGGCTTTTCTTGTCTGGACATACGCGGTGAAAATCCCCTGTAAATCAAGCAGCTGGAAGGCCCGCTTTGAGGGGGATTTAGTGCAATGTGGCAGGTGCCAATCTGACTTGCAATCAGGATTTGCGCGGGCCCTGCTCCTGATGGCATTCAGTAACTTCAACATGAGCTTATGCTGGGAGACTAATGGCGGTCGTTCATGTGGTTTCCCTGCTCACAGCGGGTCATGGGCGAGGTGAGCATGAAACCCGTTAGAGGTGTGCTGTGTGCACTCCAACACGTCCCATGACATTTGGGTTCGGGCTGTGTTTTAAGCTTCCACTTGTATCAAGGAGGGCACATAATGTGTTCTGGTTATGTTATTGATTAATATTAGAATTGTATTTATTATTTCTTCAAATAACAACACTATTCATATATTTAGCATCGCTCTTAGGTTTATGACTATTGATAAGAGTTTCTGTGATGGTATGAAAGTCTTTAATGTCAGTGAGGCTTTTTATCCAGTAATGTTATTCATTGCTGGTTTGACTCTTTTTCCCTGTTTACCATATTTATTAAGATTTTTAATTTATTTCCGTTGCAGTTTTGCACGTTTTAACGTTTGTCCTAAAGTTATTTATTGACGTATATATTTATTTTGTTTTGCTTTTTTTTGCAACACTTTCACACAGAGTCCCTTTTCAAAACAGCGCAAACTAATTTGTTTTGAATACAGGTTGAATCGTTTGAATAAATTCCCTCGGGGTGTCAGTTAAGTTATGTGCATAAACCTCTATAGATGGAGCATTTTTTGCTTTATTGTACGTGCAATATTTTAGACAAGGGTGCGTTTTAAATGTGTGCGTAATACAGAAAAAAGAAAAGGGGAAAAAAAGACACCGAGCTCAAAGAACAAAAAAAGACAGAGAATAAGAGGAGGCTTGTAAAAGACAGAAACTCCCGGAGGCAGTAGGACAGTGGGACACACACACACACACACACACACACACACACACACACGCGCGCGCGCGGGGGCGGGCTCAGCCGTCCCTGCTCTGTCCGTCTATTATTGATGTTGGGCACGCAGGGTTCCCACTCAGCCATCTGTTCTCGGTTCTCCCACTCGGTGTCCCTTTTGCTTCGTGCCTACCACGCTGGCATAAGCAGAGCAATGCTGTCCTATCAACGTGTGAATACTTCATGAATATAAATATCTCACACTATCAGGGAGTCAGTTGGAGGGAGAGCCCAGAGAGAGTGAGAGAGAGAGAGAGAGAGAGAGATAAGGGAAAGAAAGCATAACAGTAATGTGGTGAACTTTTCATTAATTCGGCCTCTTTGTTGGATGACTTCCAACACATGCATTGATCTGCGGTGCGAGATGTAATCGTGCCGTGAATGCATCACATATAAACAGGATTGGCGGTTTGTGATGAACTGTCAATAGTCCTCTTTTGCATGTTTTCAGACATAATCCAATCGCAGCCCTGCCCTCCTACTGTTAACAGCATATGGCTGCAGGTTTCATTTGATTTCACTCGCATTTGATGACCGTGCATATTCAGTCGAGCCCCGTTGCCAGGGGTAACGAGGGCCTGTAGGTCTTCTGATTGGCTGCAGGGTGTGTGTGTGTGTGTGTGTGTGTGTGTGTGTGTGTGTGTGTGCGCACCTGAGGCCTCGCTTGGACCCCAGCTGGGGCCACATGTGGCGAGTCTGGAGATGTGTAAGGGTGGCGTGTGTTAGCTTCGCAGTTATTCCATAGATGCAATCTTCCTCCCTGCTCACACACACACACACACACACACACACACACACACACACACACACACACACACACACTTGCACATGTGCGTAGAAACTTGTAAATGCAGTAGATGGATCATAAATGTTGCATGTCAGTCTCATGCAGAAACTGCAAGCATCAGTGGATCTGTCTGACTTGACATGCGTCTCCAGTTACGTCCTCCTGACTGACAGAAAGGCTCCGCTGTGGGTAAGGGGATGCCCGGGGGCTGCAGAGCGGTGATTAAGTTTGGGGCTTTAGAAATCTAAGCTATCACTCCATCATGTGACTTGTCTTTCTCCATATTCCTAGAGAGGGGTGGAAGAAGCTTTATTCTCTGGCCAGCCCCCGAGTTAAGACCCCCCGGGGAGTACCAGATGAGAGGGGAATTAAGAATGTGTGGAGACTCAAAGGCTTTGGCCGAACCAAAGGATGAGGAGAGGGTGAAGAGAACGTATCGGAGGCAGGAAGGTAAACAGGAACCGGGGCAGAGAGAGAGAGAGAGGAAAGCACAATCAGGCAGATAGGCCACCTTTGAGACAGAGGAGTGGCATTTTGAAACCGATAAAAGAGGCAGGCTCCACAAAAACAAAAGTTCTTAAAAAGGTCAGCACTGAAAGGGATACTGCGCTGAAGATCTTCTTGTGATCTGCGTACCACTCGCCCCCTCTAGGTCCTGAAAGGCGGCACTTCTAGATCGCTCTTTGGTGGAGTACTCCTTCATGTGGTTTAATGAAATCAAATTATACCCTCTGTTCCTGTGTTTTGTCTGTAGCGAAACTGGAGCTCTACACACACAATAGCATCAATATGAAATGCTGTTATCATCTTAGGCACTTGTCACAATGCGAGAGCAGCTCTTTTACTTCCTCGTGCTGCCTTGAAAGCAGATTGCAAATTAGCATTTCCTCTTCCAAGCCAGAGGGCGTCACGAACATCACTCCCAGCATTGACACATAGGTTGTTGTTTTCTTTCCCCCATCATGGCGTGCGACTCTTAACATGAACTAAAAAACAAGAACAAATTCCTTAATGTTCAGGAAGCTGGAGGTTCAATATTAATAGACTTCAATAAGTCATGTGTGAACGTCACGCTAAGCAAGCTCCAGTGTTGGCACGTTAATGGCCCGTCTCCCCAGGCCGTGCACGCTTTGGCCCCGCTGTGGCCCCACTGTGACCCCTCTGGCTCAGGGCCAGCAGGCTTTTCCTTTGAACCCGGACGAACCTGGCTGCAACCAGCTGTGTTTAGCCGGATCTGATCTCACTACTCGCATTAAATATTGATTGCGATTCAAATTCTGAATTTATCCACCTACTGTATCCAATCCGTCCAGCCAGCCAGCCAGTTCACATTTGATATTTTATGATTTGAATTATGCCGTCTGTTACCCTTCCACCAAGACAATGTAGGCTAATAAGACCAACAAAGATGGAGCTAATGATACTGGGGCAGTGTGCCATATGTGAATCCTCCCTGCAGCGTGGCCACGTGGGCAGCATGCCACCCAGCTGCACAATGGCTTTTACCCGCAGTGATCTATTAAACACCCTAACCATTGGCTAAACAGACATTGGGCTAAATTAGCAATCTACTCTTCTCCGCTCGCCTCTCCCTCTTTGTCCGTCTCTCTTTCCTTTTTTTTTGTTCTCTATCTCAAAAAGTCAGTTCAAATACATGTCAAGGAGGAGTGAAATGGTAGACCGGCCCCTAAAGCATGAACACGACTGTCCATTACACGCGTCTTTAGCGACGCAGAGGAATAACCTCTCATCATCCTGATGAGCAATAGCCCCGTCGAGGTTTCCCCCAGTTGAGTGGTCAGATGTAAATGAATGCGATGTATACATACATCCATAGCAGTGCCCCACGTAACCCCTCCACTCTCACACAACTCATTATGTTAAACTAGGAGAACAGCTTGAATAGAGAGCGTTAAAAGGTTTTGGTCAAAAGCGCTTCAACGCAAGTATCCCGCAGTCCCAAAGTGGAAGGTGTGCTCTTCACGCCGGCCATCAGCTCTTCTTCAACGTCGAGTGGCGTAAGAGCGGAGATGGAGCATTGTGTGTTTAGACAAGAGGGAGTTGGATGAGAGGCTGCAGATTGACACACCTGCCGAGGACGAGAGGGCTGAGATAACAATTTGCTCCGCCCTGTCGCGGAGACATCTGGCATTGCCACGGCGTCGCGAGCCGAAATACACCCCAGGAGTGGGTAATGAGGCGTAGGAGACGGGGGTTTGTGTTTTGGGGTGTGTGTGTGTGTGTGTGTGTGTGTGAGAGAGTGCAATGGTGGTTTCCTCATCTTCCTGAACTAGCCTCTGTAGACCATCTATAGTCCACAGCCATAAGCCCACTTGCGTGTGACTCCTGAGCGGCGTTAAATCCGTAAATCAAAGCACATTTGACCTTCTTCTGCTAAAAAAACAAAAAAAGGAGAACGGGAAAGTATGGAGGCTAACAAACTATAGAAAACAAGTACAATAGGGGAAATGAGTGACCATGTGTTGGTGTGTAATATAACCAAATTAGTACCCGTCCATCTGTGACTGTGCTCCACATGTCTTTGAATGTCACCGTTAACATGGTGGCCTGCAATATGTTGTCACGCAGGCCTTTGTGGTACTTTATACGCCTGGGAGGGGTTGAGAAAGAAAGAAATGTTCCGGTAATGTTCAATAAAGGCCCCTCGAAGAACGCTGAATGTCGAACTGAAATGAGCATTTTCTTCTTTTAACTGGTAGCAAATATAAAGTAGTTTAATAACGGCTCTCCCTCTGGAATATATTACTTGTTATCGTTTTGTTACTTTTAATTTATTTTACAGATCATTGTTGTCTCAGATGATTTGTGTTTCTTTTTTTTATTTTTGTACTGTTTTGTCTGAAAGTGTAGTAATCCTGGAGTGTGCATTAGAAGAGACAGAATCACAGGATGCTAAGAGTATCAATAAAACAGGCAGAAGCAACCTGCAACACATTGGAATAAAAGGATGACCAATACAGAATTACATTTTAACATCGTCTGTTTATCTCTTTGTTTATTCCAGGTAATCTCCGCTCTGTCACGGATCTCCCAGCACAGCATCGCACAGATCAAAGGCATCAGGTACGTGTCTCATTTGTAACTCTCTCATTCATCATTTGAACAGCCGAAGCACTCAAGAGGATCGGCGGCAAAGAACCCGTTTGGATGAACGCATTTCACATACGCTCGTAGGCCTGTATTAAGATGGAGGTGGCCATTAACATCTGCTGCTCATTTATAAGTCAATTTACATTTTTAGGCAATTAGCTGCAGCTTTTAGCCACTGTTATCTTACAGGGAACAAAATAACTGCACTAACACATTTCCATCCGTCACGCAAAATCTATTACAGTCTGACTACTACATTGTATGCAGGGGCAGTCATTCCTCAGGCATAATGGTGATGCTGAGAGAATCCCTCGTACTGCTTTATCAAGCCCGGAATGGGCTCCTGATTTCTCTTCATGTGCTCAATCCGCTCGGAGCGTGGCGGCTCACCGGCGCCACATAAAAAGCCATTTCATCCGTCTGAGTAATGAGTAGATGTAAGCGCGCCCATTAGGAGCCACGCCAGCAAGTGGAAGGGAAGAGTGAGGGTGAGTGACAGAGGGAGACAGAGCACAGGTCCCTCGCCATTAATAAAGACAACACAGCGCGCTGACTGCCGGCTCAGTCACGGCCCCGTCCACGCCGGCCACTTTGCAAAGTCGAGGCTCATTTGACATCAGCGTGAATCCCTCTTTCTGATCCTGAGACACTTTAATCCCGGTAATCTGAATATTAAGTACATTTCATATTAAAGTTCAGATTCTCAAACAGAGCGTCCATGAATCTAGGGATATCACAAAAGAGATATTGTGTTTTCACAAGCCTGGATTCCATAGTGGGGGCGGCGAGGCGTACGTAATCGTAAAAAACTGTCCTTCAACTGAGGGTCGAGCACCTGACTACTGAAGTGTCCTTGAGCAAAACACAGAATTCCTTTCAGCGCCTAGAGTTACTCTGACCTCTTGCACTCCTTTGGGGGTGAACGTGAGAACACAACGGCATTATGGGGGATCGGTACAGAGTATGACTTTATTAGGTGGAAGGTCACATTTGGCTCTTGGTCTGAAAATATGGAAACATTTATTAAGGCAATTAGATGGTACACTGTGCGTCACACAGAGATTGCAAAGCCAAAATGATCTTAACATACATTATTATCTTGATAATTAGCCATAGGTAATACTTTAATGACTAAAAAACTTAATTTTCTTGCGTTTTGAAAATCGTTTTAAATGTAAAATGAGGGACAACGATCGAAACTTCACATTTGTTCTGAAGATACATTTTGCTTTGTCCACCTGACAAACATGTACGTGTCTGCTGATTCCAGTCCACATTTGGTGTAAGAGGTGCACCCCCCTTGTGTGTGATTTTAATTTGTACAACCAGTACAGTAATAACTTCAAATAAATACTAAAAAACGCAGAATGCAAGTCCCTTGTTCACTCGCCTTCTAGCTGTGGTTTTCCCCTGTAACTTGCTCAGAAAGCGTCTGGGTCTCTTAGGTTGCTGCATGTTTCACTCCCTTCACGAAGGTGCAATTGCCTTGATTGAGCTTGTATGCTGTGAGCAGGCTTCCTGTGGTTGGAGACATCTGTTAGGAGTCGATGGTGCAAATATATGGATAAAAAAAAAAAAAAAGAGCTGCAGAGTTAGGCGTTGATTTTCAGTGGCTTTGACAGTAATGCATATTCAGTGTTAATATCTAACACATTGCTTAACTCTCTGAACCCCGAGCTGTTCCTGGGAGTTGTTTTGCTCTTGTCACACTTGACTCTCTGTGGCCATTTGTTTTCACTGCTCTATAGAAGTCAAGCACCTCTGTAGAAACAGCACAATCATGGCTATGTGCATTGAACTGTTTCCATTTTTTAAAGCTCCCCTGCTCTGTCTCTAATGCACTGTGCTCAGCATCCTGCAGCTCAGTCGAAGAGTCACGTGACTGTCGGTCGTAGCCGAGTCAATCATAGCTTGCTAGTTGCTGAGGAGTGCAGAATGTTGTGTTTTTGACCGTATCTGGTTGCTTCAAACGGTTTATTTGGGGCAAGATTTTGAAACGAGACATGTAGATTAAACTGTTTTTGATGAAGTATCACACCTTTAAGCTTTGTTTTGGCGGCTTTTTCTGACGGAAGCTCTCAGAGGCGTGATGTACGAAGGCGTGCAGAAAGAGGAAGAGTGTTAATATAAAGGTGTTTTCATAGCTTCTTGCTGTCATCAATGGTGTCGTTTTGGCGATCGCTTGAAGAAAACATGCTTTTCAATCCCGCCGGTGGCTTTTGGGGTTCAGAGGGTGGTGCTCTGAACAATAGTGTGTCTCTTCATGCTTACAGGATTCACACGTGTGCACTGCCATGTACCGTATGATCTAACATGAACAGGGTGCTGATATCAAGCAGAGCACTTCCACAACATGGATGCTCACTGACCCCAGTTGGCCTTTCTAAAGGGTCCCATCACCCGCGTCTTGGTAATTCTGCTCAGGGCAAGGTCGGCGGCATTCAAAGGTCTTCGAGGACCTGACAGATCTCTTCTGTCACGCTTCAAAGCCCCCTGTCAACCATGTACAGGCCTGAGAACTCCTATAACTCATTCAAACACATGCCATACCGTCCACGCAAGTAGTGTACCATATAGAGAGGCCCTCCGAGTCTACGGGTACGATGATGTCATTTCAAAACACGTTGCAAAGTGCTTATGCATTTCATTTCAACCCCCCACCTCTCACAGGACGCTTTCTCTGTCTCAGTTCACCTTCAGAAGGATAATGCAGAGACTTAGATTTGCATTTAAGTTGAGAGGCTTGTGAAAAATTAAAAGGTGTTTAAGATGGAAGCAGCAGAGGCCGAAGCTGAATAAACTGAACGTAATGTGTGAAATGTCTTAATTGCTTGGGGTGTCCCTTTTAAGAAGCAAACGGAGAAGAACACAACGCATAAAGGAAACTGTTCTACAAAGTGATTTAATGGATCTTGTCAAGCTGTGGTTCCCCCAGCGTGGAGGTCTCGATGCCCAGACAATAGCCCCACAGTCTCAGATCGGTTATGCACGGACACCACATCAGGCCATCCATTGTGTTTAGTAATGGCCGGAGAGTTCCTCGCTGCGTTGGTATAACATCGCGCCGCAGGCATGTCCATTGACGTCCTGTTGAAAGCCCATTGATCTCGTCTTTGATGTGTGTTCACTGTAATCAGGCATCGATAGTTCATGTCCCGGTCACTCTGTCAGCATTCCAGCCCCGGTCGGAAAACACTCTTCCTTTAGGACTCTGCATGCGGGCCTGAATTGTCCTCTTTTTATTTTTTAATTTTTCAACATTCCTAATATTGTTTCCACACCCTAAAGTTTAATTTGGGTGCTCTCTTGTGTACCCATTTTACGTAATACAGATGAGTCCGAGTCGATAACGAAAATGAAGATACGCTTCCCTTCAATTGTTCCTCTGCTTCGTGGTGGTTTTTTTGCCCTCGGTTTCACCTCTCGTGCGACTGATGCGATGCTTTTGCAGACACCATTCATAAAAGAAACTACTCTCCTCTCCTCTGCATGAATTGGGGGGAAAAATCCTGTAATTTGTTGATGGATTCACAGCGTGACAGTTTGTTACTCAGCATTCTCATAAAAAAAGAAGCATTGAACGTCAATCAAAGACAATAACTTTGAGAGGGGTGGAAGAAGCTAACTAACTATTGATTGAAGTAGTAAATGTATTGTTTATTTTCTATTTATTTTTTGGTGTGGTTAAAGAACCTCTAACTTCATTGTGTCCCCTTCCCCACGTCTCAGAAACCAAACCTACATCCTTGATATTATCTGTGAACAACTTATTGTAAACAACCATCACTCAAATCAAAAGTATGGCCTCATGTTCCCATCTCTTGACCTTGTGTTTCTCACAGCTTATCTACTGCATAAGCCTGCGCCATCCTCTGTCCTGTTATTCAGCCCCCCCCCCATCCTACCGCTTATCTTTACTGTCCTCAGCTAACCAACACTCTAACCTTCAACTCGCTCGCGCTTCACTGTCCTAGTTCACGCCTGATCGGCGCTGTTAGAGTGTGTGTGTGTGTGTGTGTGTGTGTGTGTGTGTGTGTGTGTGTGTGTGTGCAGGGCTCAGGGGATCAGGGGATCAGGGTCGTGGAGTGCGAGCGACCTCGGCTCAGCAGTACTGTTGCTACAGTGTAGCCATTTTGGCTAACGGTACTGTAGCTGCTGTATAAGTGGGGTTCTTGTTTGTTGTATATTTACTCATTTACATTGCTGAAAAGAAAATGCACGAGTCACAAACAATTGACACAAATTGCGCTCTGTCATAGAAATTAGGCATATAGAGCAGGTTGTAAAGGAAAAGTTGTAACCATACAGAGGCAGGCACCTAGAATTTCGCCTCCCAGCCAATTCATGTGTATGATCATAAATGATACAAATAAAAATAGGAAACAAAGGAAAAAAATAAGAATAGAGAAAATAAAAGACAAGAATGAAACCACGCATATAGTTAGAGCTAGGGTTGGGTGATATGTTGTAAGCCCAACGACTTGATGATTTATTCACCAAAACCATATTGGTTAGTATCTTCACTGTTCCAACAATCACAGACACTAATGTGTTCAAACTAAACCCTTAATTGCCTGATTTACATGTGAAAATATGCTGGCTCAACAAAAAAGAAAAAAAGACAAAAATCCAAAGTATTCAGCCAAGCGTCGATAGCCAATATATTTGGCCAGTCGCCCCTCTCTATTTAGAGCTGAGGCTGATTACTGAACACACAACCGAATTTGGGGCTGCAACTAACTATTTTTTTTGTAATCAGTTTAAAATAATGAAAATGTCAGAAAGAAGTGAAAGTAATCATCACAATTTCCTAAAATCCAAGATTTTCAATATGCTTCTTTCATCTAATCAAAAGACCAAAAGATGACATTATATAATGTAGGGAAAAGCAACAAATCCAGAGCAAGAGAATGTTGGGAAATATAACCAAAATTATTAATTTTCTTGTTAAAATATTGTAGTTTCACAGTAATTGTTTTGTTTATCAACTAATTGGCTAATTGACCAATCGACTCATCGTTTTCAGCTTTACCTGAAGTCCTTCTGTGCCGGATGAAAAAACATTTGTGACTAAAGCCATGAAATAAAGATGAATAAGTAAATAGGAGAAATACAGTTTTCTGCTGAAAGATGTTTACATTTGTTTGGACTGCACAGGGACGGTATATGCAGTAGATGTACTTGTGTTTTTAAGATGAGGAGGTTGCACTGCACAGCAGGGTAGGACAGAATCACAGTTGGCTCTTTTCCTCCCTCCCTCCCTCCCTAACTCCCTCCCTCCTACTCGTCCTGTCGGCACAGCTCTGCCCCCTCACGCCACTGAATCACATCACACACATTAGTATGCAGTTGTCACAATGCACATCCACTCCATGTTTCACTCGTTTGACTGCATCATGGTGTGCTAATGTCATTAGTAAATGTTGTGTGGGGGGAAAAGAAGCACACACATGCAAAGAAAGAGGCTCTTACTCATATGCCATTTTGCACACCTCCTACCCAGGCAATAAGCGGCAAAGTGGACACTGTCTTGAGCTCTAGCGATTTATCGACCCCTGCAGGAACAAAGCCGTGTCCTGGGACACTGCCTCCAACTTTGACCATTTGAGCTGCATTCACAGCTGACGACTACACCGTTGTTCTGCTTGTTGAATCGATGGCCCCGTCTCACTGCGGCTTTGTCTGGCACACATTCCCTTTACGCCAGCATTGGCTTTAAGGGAGGAAGGAAACAGAAATTCGGCATTAAAATCCACTGAGAAAAGGAAGGACAAGAGATGGTTGTTTGAGGAGTAAAGTGTTGGGTCAGAGAAGATTAGGACGTGAAATCTGTGCCCTGATTATAACAAGCAGGAAGTGTTTGTTGTTGTTGTTATAATTAACCTTTATTTAACCAGAAAAACCCGTATTGAGATGCCCCGACCATGACACGCTGCAAGATGTATTTCCTTTTTTTTTTCTTTAGTTAATTAATTCTCTTTTTTAAAGAGTAACACAAATGTAAAAACAAACGCACACATTCAATCACTCATGCCCCATTCATTGCCCCCCCCCTGGCAATGACAGTTAATCTCTTATATTACATAGTTTATGATTTATTAATGACTTCCTATGAGTTTCCTTGAAAAAAAATGTGTAATTTGGTTTTAAATTATTGCCTTAAAAATTGTTATTTACGTGAAAGAATTCAAGGTAAAAGGAGTACATTTTCAATCTTTTATTTTTATAATCGACAGATTATTTATTCTCTCTATAGGTTGAATTCTATGCCTGCCTGAAGATAAACTTCACATCTTTACATTTTCTGCTGACATGTAATGTACTAAAAACTCTCAAGGTTTGCAATAAGTTTTAATTGGTGAATTAAAAGTGTACTAATTGTACTAATACTAATAACGGTGTCTCTACTAAATGATACATAACTAAACCAAAAAAACACGGAAAGTTAAATGACAATTGGACAGAGATAATCGGATGAAACCAAGAATGAAAGTTTAAGGAAGAAGAGAAATTGGAAAAAGAACGAAAAGCACAAAGATGGCAGAAGCGACACAACTAGATTTCATCATAAAATGAATCCTTCA